>JAMJFZ010000711.1:2565000-3165000 GCA_026225945.1 Cricetomys ansorgei
CTGAATTCATTGCTACTTTGTGGTGTCATAGAAAGACACTTACTCTTCGTCCAGGCTCTTGGCACCAAGATCCTAAAACCCTTGGAATTTTCTGAGTAATAAGAGTGATAGGAGCCCTTTTTGACCTAATGAATCAACTTCTGTCTCCTAGATAGCTTCAGGATGGAGACTGGCAACTAAGAACTCTAAGCTTTGCGTGGGAATATAGAATTATAGTCCAATCCCGTGGGGCTGTCCTAGAGCTAAGAGGGGAGTCAAAGCTTTGAGCCCCAGGATTCTCACCCTGAGAGCTGTAAGAGTTTGACCTCTCCTCCTTCTTGCTCTGGTGCCAACAAGACACCAGCTAGTACTAACAGCAAAGAAGCTCCTCCAGTGCTGCCATGACACTCAGCACCTGATAAGATCCTGTCTCTCCAAGGAAGCTAGTCTGTCTACTGCTTGTCTGACCACTGCAGCTGGAGGGCCTCAGGCTGGACTTCTCCTCTCCCCATATGATCTTATAAGATCCTTTCCTCTGGCCCATGTAAGAGACCCATAGGCCCTCTGCCTATGCAAAGGAGGCTTCATCAGAACTTTGTTCCCAGCAAATGACAATACATCCACTCAGGTCTGGTTCTGAGGCCTTCAATAAACTGAGCTGTTTACACTGAAACTGCCTCCTGGGACATCTGTTCTCCTGTTGGCTCTTCGTTACCACCCAAGGCCTCTGGGACCCAGATGGCTTCTGATTACACTGCTTCCTCTCCACAGCTGAGCCATTGGAGCAAAAGGCTTAGCTGCCTTGGGGAGGGAATGGAAAGCATGGACTGACACAGTCCCAGCTTCAACGATGGGAGAAGGCCTTGAGATTGAGTTCATTCACTCCTGGCCAGTGATTTAACTACTTATGCTTATGTTATGAAACTTCCACAAACAGCACTAAATGGTGGGGATGGAAGAGTGGTGTTTGTATTCCCTGACTTTGTAGGGAGGCTTCTGTATTCCTCTAGATCTAGCTTTATATATCTCTTCAAACATATATTCCTTGTATCGTGTATAATAAACTGGTAAACATATAAACATTGTCTCCAGGAGACCTGTAAGCACTTCCTATAAATTATCAAACACCGTGGTGGATCAGAAAGTACTGATGGCCCAGGACTTGCAAATCAAACAGATCAAATCTACATTGTAAAGACAATGAGGTTCAACTTTAATGAGGGGAGTTCATGCCAATGCTCAAGCCTGTCTTATTTTCTCCTTGGGCTCCTTTCTTAATCCTCACGATTAAAATTGATACTAAATACATCAATTTATGGGGATTACAAACCCCAATTTTGCTTCAAAATTGGCTAGTTCTGAAATTCTGATCTTTCTCAAAGCCAAGGATCTTGTCTTAGCTGAATTAAGATCCCTAAAAGATGAAGTCCTTAGGCTGCAGGCTGGACAGCATGTGTTGCCGTCCAGCACCCGCTAACGGCGGATGCTCTGTAGAGAAAACTCCTGTTCCTCACACTTGAGTCCTCTATACCAATCCATTCCCTCCTCAAGTACCACACTGACCCCCCCAGCTGGGCGTGCTTGGTGCTCACTCAACCATGGCCACAGTAGTGATGAAAATGATGGTGCTGTGTGTGTCAAGGCTGATGGACCACATGGAGCAAGTCACTTTGCTGTTGTTCTCACAAAGGCTGAAAATGGACTGTGAAGAGTGGGATGGAAAAGGCTTCCTGGAAGAGAGCAGCACATCTGAAGGCTCAGAGGGACAACAGCAACACTTATTTGCAAGGACACTGGGTAACTTAGAAATCCCTTAAAAAGAGACAAGAGAGATGTCTCAGTGGTTAAGAGTACTTGCTGCTTTTGCAGAGGACTTGAGTTCTCAGTACCTACATTGAGTGGTTCCCAGCTACATCTAACCCCAACTCCAATTTTCTGGCTTCTGTGGGCACCTGCACTCACATGCACAAGCCCTTACACAGACACATAGATATAATGTTTTTTAATTTGCTCTTCTTTGCCTAGAAGAGCCAGGCAATGATGGTGCATGCCTTTAATCCCAGCACTTGGGAGGCAGAGGCAGGAGGATCTCTGTGAGTTCGAGGCCAGCCTGGTCTACAGAATAAGTTCCAGGGCAGCCAGAGTTACAACAGAGAAACCCTGTCTTGAAAAACCAAAACATAAATTGCCTAAAAGAAGTCAGGAAAACATTATAAGAAAAGCAAATTCAGAGCAGCATTTCAAAAACATATAAAAAAAATTCTAAGCTTTAATAAAATCACAAAACTCTCTTAGTATATCTACTGTTCCTTTAAGAGTTTGAATATCTATACTTGTCGTGGGTCCTAGAAGTTGCAGTTTAATTCCCTGAACTCTGTTTATTTTTCTAATATGTTTTATTTAAGTTCTTTCCCATTTCTAAAAACTTATTCTATTTGAGGTGGGAGTGCACGTGTGTGGTGTCAGCCCTCCAGGAGTTGATCCTCTCCTCCCACAGTGTAGGTCTCACCTCTGGCTTAGTAAGTGCCTTTACTCACTGAGCCATGGCATTGGCCCTCTTTCACATTTTTGACTGACTTCCAAATGCTACTGTGAGGCCGGAGACCCTCGGCCCTGGCTTTCTCTACTCAATACAATAATTATTGAGTACTTTCCAGAACTCCCTGTTCCAAGAACTAGCCTACCCCAGAAACCATAAAACAATTATTGTCAGGCTTAATTCAAGAGCACTGTGACCCAGCCCAAATTCCTAAAATGAGCGGCGGCTACAGCCGCCGCCTAATAGCCTTGGGCAAGGGACTTTACCCTAAGTGTACATTTCCTGGTGCCCGTGACCTTGCTATAATCAATTTAAAGGTTAACTGGCCCCTACCTATCAAAATGAGAAGACAATTTGGGAACCAATCAACTTGTACCAATTCGGTTTATGCCCAACAACTGTATAAAAAGCTTCACCATTTGCTCCTTGGGGCCGCTTCTATCCTGCGTGTTAGAACGGTCCCAGTGCACTGGAATAAATCCTCTTGCTATTTGCATCGATATCCCATCTGTGAGTCTCTGTGGGGATGTGGCGTTCCGGTTTGGACCCTGGGGGTCCCAGTTTGGATCTCTGAAGTCCAACACTACCTGTCTCTTTTCTTGTCTGGATTCTACAGTGATCTTTGACAAGTGACTTTCCTATATCCCAGGTTGCTATGGCTGACTGAGACTTGCTTATGTATAGCTGTTTTTCAGTTCTTCATTTGGCTCAAAAGTAGTTGTTATCAGAATAGAAGCTTCCATGTGAGGTAGCATTTATCAAGTCTTGGAAGAAAATGAAATATTCAGCCTAATGGAAAATACAAACTTCAAAACAATTCTGCCATAAGATACTTACCAATAGAGGAAAAATAACCACAGTAATTTTTTTTTTTTTAACAATCAAGTTACATAGGGTTGGAGATTCTAACTTCATGGTGGAGTGTTGCTTAGCATAGTCAGATCCCTGCTTTTGATTGCCAGCACCACACTTTTTTTTTTAATAAATAAAAAGTAGTTGTATAATTCCTTATTACCACACTGTAAGCAAGCATTTCTGATGCCATCACCCTCAATAGAGTCAAACTTTTCCCTGTTTTAAATATATATATAATATTAATAATATATATGTGTATATATATATATATATATATATATATATATATATATTTTCTCTTTGTATCCCTGTGATCAAGATGAATTTGAACTCACAGAGATCTGCCTGCCTCTGCCTCCAAGTGCTGGAATTGGCGTGTGCCACTGCCTGCCTAAAAAAGTATTTTTATTAATTTAGATCTTTGTCTAAATTAATACATTCTGACTTCTGTCTCCTCACCCTCTCTTATCCTCCCTCTCACCACTATCAATCCCTGCTCCTCCCTATCACTTCCTTTCCCAGACTTATGACTTTTGGTTTAACCAGGGCCACCTGTGTGACTGTTAGATTGGACTGGACCATGCACTGGAATCTGATGGGGTGTTAGAGATTGTTGTAGATTTTTTTTTTACTATGAATAACTAACATTATGCACACACACTGTAACAGGCTCTGTGACTAATGTAACTGAATTCTCTTTTTAATAAAATTATTAGTAGTCTGGTGATGGTTGCACACACCTTTAATCCCAGCACTCAGGAGGCAGAGGCAGGCGAATCTCTGTGAGTTCGAGGCCAGTCTGGTCTACAGAGTAAGTTCCAGGACAGCCAGAGTTACAACAGGGAAACCCAGTCTCAAAAAAAAACCCCAAAAATCAGTATTATAACTTTATTTATGTGTATGTATGTGAATGTATGCCATGTACATGCCGATGCCCATGGAAGCCAGAAGAAGGCATCAGACCCCCTGGAGCTGGGGTTACAGACAGTTGTGAGGCTCCAAGTGGGTGCTGGGAGGAGAACTCTGGTTCTCTGGAAGAGCAGCAAATGCTCTTAACTACTGAGCCTTCTTTACAGCCCTCTTAATGCTATTTTGTTCAGCCAGCCAACAGTATGCTAACATCAGAGTACACACAACCCAGTGCTTTTCTTCTTTGGAGAAGTCAGGGCTCAGAGAGTAGTTTGGTAGCCATCTAATTCATTAATAATAGCACACGGGGGCTTGAGTCCAGTTTCCTATTCTTACACCAGTGCTGTTCCTGGAATATGCTTCGAGTCTGGTAACTTTTGTCTTCCAGGCATCTATCTTTCTTCTGTTTTTATTTTTCCTCTTCTGCCATCTCATTTTTTCTCTCTCTTCCATTCTTTTCTTGTTTAGTCTTTAAAAATGATGTTAGATTTGCTTATAAAAATCGGATGTTTGAAATTATTCTTCAACTTAATTCAGTATTTATCTAATGATTCTCACATGTGGTAGAAATTGTGTGCCAGTGGGGACATTAAAAAAAATAGAGGTAACTACAATCAAGGCATTTGACAGGAACTTTAAAACGGATCTATAGGATCTCAGAGGTATGTGGGGGAAAGTGTTAATTTGAAGAATAGAGGAATTTAAAGTGAAGAGTAGAAGGATTTAGCTTAGAAAGATTGAGGAAAAGAATTGTGTGCAAAATGAAGACACGCAAAGATCCAGAGGAAAGGAGCAGCACAAAATGGTGAGACCGGAAGGGGAGCAGTGTGTTTTAGAGGGTGGCGCTGGGAAAGAAATCAAGTCAAAACTGGGAAACAGTGTAACTTACGACTCAGACTAGGGGTCCTCTCAGTTGTTAAGATCAGAGTAGGTCAGACATGGAGTGTGGAACTGCCAACCAGTCGTCATGGGAATTGTAGTCAGTCTCCCTGAAATGAAAATAAATGAGCTGATGGCAAGAAGGGAGCTCTCAGGAACCAGTCCAAGGAGACTAGCACACTTCTGCCTCGAGGGGGAGCCCAAGATCTCCATCCTTCGTTCTTAGATGTCTGAAAAGTATCCGGAACAAGATGAAAGGGGGATTTGGAGGGTTAGAAGAAGTATAGAGGTTAATGGAAGTGAGCAGAGATATTTTCCTCATTAATAATCTCTGAGGATCCTTTGGATGACTCTTGTAGTACTTTTATCTTTTAACCTCTTTCCTGTCTTTGATTGATGGCTGGGATATTAAGCCACTAGGGAGAAAGCATCTTTGAGGTCTTTGACCTTCTAGCTACTGCAGCAAAAGCTTGCTAGGGCTGAGACCGGCCCGAACTGGCAGAAAAGAATGAACCTTCGCATGCAGTATCGTTTGTGCACCGTTGGGAGACAAGAATTGCAAACCAAGTGCACGAGTCAGGATACTGGCCAGATTGTTTCCACTTGCTAATTGTATGAGGCTGGCATAGAGAGCCAGAATTTTGGAAGCAGGTAACTGATGAGCATGACGCTTGATGAGAGACCTTATCCAAGATTTGATTAGTGATTACAAGGCAGAGAAGGACACCTGTTTCTAGTGCTGGGAATGGTACCTTTGAGAAGCCAGGAGGGATGACTTCTCAGCCATCCAGCACCAGAGGCAGAGCTAGACAGAACTCTGTGAGATGGAGCCTAAGTTCCAGGTCAGCCAGAGTTACATAGTGAGAACCTGTCTTAAAAACCAAACCAAACAAGACAAAACCGAAGGTGGGAGATGAGCCGGAAGAAAGAATGGGTACCATTGACAAACCTACCTGCACATTTGTGAGGCTCTGCTTTGTCAAAGAATCTGACCTCTTCAGTGACTAGAAGTCTGCATAAGTCTGGCATTCTAAGGAATGCAGGACCAAACCTGAGATAAAGAATTCCCTCATCTACTAGCAAAATTTGTTCTTGGGTAGAGAAACCTTTGTTTATTTTCAGAGAGAGAGGGATTAAAGATGCCAGGAGCAGTTGACTGCACTGCTGCATACCTCTAATCCCAGCAGTCTGGAAACTGAGGCAGGAAGATTTCAAGTTTGGGGCTATTCTGGGCCACATACCCTGCAAGATCATGTCTCAAAACAAACAAACAAGCAAACAAACAAACAGGAAATTCTTGCAACAAATAGTAGTATAAAGATGCTTAATCTGAAGGAATGAAGAAGACCTGTGAGTAGCGTGGAGAGGAGAGGTGCCAATAGCACATAGCTCAGTTTTACCAATCCAGAGTAGTATCTAACTACAACGTTGTGTCCCCTGGATGGTGTTAGACACACCCTCATATGTTGGTGTCAGAATGTCACATTTTAAAAAATTATCTATGTATTTTATGTATATGAGTACTCTACATAGGATCTCATTACAGATGGTTGTGAGTCACCCAGTGGTTTCTGGGAGTTGAACTCAGGAACTCTGGAAGAGCAGCCAATGTTCTTAACCGCTGAGCCATTTCTCCAGTCCCCAGAATGTCACAATTTTAACCTTATCATGTCTTTTCTCCTTATATTCTCCAGTTACTCCCCTGGATTATTTTCCAAGTGTAAATTCCTAAAAGCAGAATTGGTAGTCAAGGAGTGCACATATTTTAAGAGGTTTGATATCTATTGACAAATTGCCTGGTAAAGGCATCTATTGCATAAGTGGCTATGAATCTAAGTCTTGGGCTTCTTCACTTATTTGATAATTATTTCAATTTATTTTTGAATGTTAATTGGTGTCTTAATTAGGGTTTCTATTTGCTGTGATGAAACACCATAACCAAAACAAGTTGGGGAGGAAAGGGTTTATTGATCTTAAACTTCCACATTGTAGTCCATCACTGAAGGAAGTCAGGACAGGAACTCAAACAGGGCAGGATCTTGGGTGCAGGAGATGATGCAAAGGTCATGGAAGGATGCTGCTTACTGGCTTGCTCATCATGGCTTACTCAGCCTGCTTTCTTATAGAACCCAAGACTATCTGCCCAAGGGTTGGCACCACCTATAATAGGCTGGATCCTCCCCCATCAAGCACTAATTAAGAAAAATGCTTTACAGCCTGATCTTATGGAGGGATTTTCTAAATTGAGGTTCCCTCCTCTCAGCTGACTCTGGTTTGTGTCAAGCTGACATAAAATACCAGCACAACTAGTAATTTACATTTCTTCCATGAATATGCTGTTCATATGTATTGCATATTTTTTAAAATTAAGGTGTTTGCCCATTGCTTTATCAGAGATACCCTTCCTTTTGTTATGGTGAGGGGAAACCGATGACTGGAGACCTGATTACAGGTTCTTGATGTTGTCTTCAAAGAAATGAAGAAACACATGCAATGTCTTAGTCAGTGTTCTACTGCTGTGAAGAGACACCATGACCAACTTTTATAAGAGAAAGCATTTAATCGGAGCTGGCTTATGGTTTAGAGATTTAGTCCATTATCATCCTGTGGAGAATATAGCAGCACACAGGCAGACATGGTGCTGGAGTAGTAACTGAGAGTTCTACATCCAGATCAGCAGGCAGCAGGAAGAGAGAGACACTGGGTTTGGCTTAGGCTTTTGAAACCTCAAAGCCCACCCCCAGTGACACAGTTCCTCCAACAAGCCCACATCTAGTTCTTCTCAAATAGTGGCACACTCCTTGATGACAAGCATTCAGACACATGAGTCTGTGGGAGCCATTCTTATTCAAACCACCACACACAGATTGCAAACTGGCAAGGAAAGTTTATTCGGAAGAAAAGGAAAGGGCAGATTGGACACACAGCAAGAAAGCAGCAGGATCCTTGAGTTCTTGCATTTAGGAGTATCCACTATTATTTGGGGCTTCTTTTTATGGAGTCCAGGAGGTAGAGGAGTTTGTAGAGTAAGGTGAATGGTTCTCTGTTTTGATGGGCAGATGAGTTATGTAAGCATTTCTTGACTACGTGTCTTTTCCCATGATGCATCTAATTATGCACAAGCATAAGATGGTCAATAGGGGATTTTCCCTAAAAGTTCATTTTTAGGACAGTTTGTCTTACTATACACACATCCAAATTTATGCCAGATGAACCCCATTTCCAGTCCTGGATATGTTCCGCAACAGGATTGAATGACCCCAAAAAGGAGTTTCCAAGAGGTAGTTAAAGACCAGGGAGCAGTTCAATGCAGTTGAGGGTCCTAGGTTGTTAAGTGCCTTGTTAGGTGAGGGTGTGTGCATTGCCCAAGCCAGTGGAGTCCCAGGTTACCCTACGCTCATTTGAGTGTCTTGGTTTTTGCAAATGTATCTTCATTATTTTTATGCTGTTTACCTCACAAAATCTTCCTTTACAAGTAGTTAATGTATGATTACTGCTTCACTTTTGACATCTGTTGTATCATATTAAATAGAATTTCAATAAGATTCCCAGATTTGTGCTTATAATTCAGTTGGAGGAAAATCCATTTCCGTATCACTGTAAATCAACAGAGCCTAAATTTGAAGGTCTGTTTTTTTTTTTTAATTAATAGGTTTTAAAAATAGATTAGGTTTACAGAAAAAGCAGAAAGTACAGAGTTCCTATACATGACCTTGTCCTTGCCCCTGCATTATTTTCCCACTACTAACATTTTGTTTATTTGTTTGACTTGGTGCTGGGGATCACATTCTCTATCCTTGAGGTATGCTCCTAGGCCTTTATGATAATTTTTTTTTGAGTCAGGGTCTTCCTGAGTTGGTCTTGAACTTATTTTGTAGCCCTGGCAGGCCTTGAACTCTGGATCCTTCTGCCTTGACTTCCTGAATAGCAAGGAGCACAGGCATGCACCATCAGGCCCCTGTTGCCATTGTGGTAGATGTGTTACGGTGGATATGTCAATACTGTTACATTACTATTAACTGAACTTTCGTATTTACACCGTAATCCATTATTTTTATTGTCGATTTTCTGAGGTTTGAGAAATCCTCAGTGACACACAGTTCCTGCCTCCAAGGTTCCTGCTTTAAGTTTTTGCCCCCACTTCTCTCAGTGATCAGCTGTGACTGGGATGTATAAGAGAAATAAACCCGTTTTCTTTCCAAGTTGCTTTTGGTTGAAGTGTTTATTACAGCCATAGAAAGTCAAACTACCACACAGACAGAACAGTGGGCTTCATGTTGTTTGCACACATAACGTGCCATTATACTCTGTCCCCACTCCCTGCTTCCATTCGTTCCCTTCTGTTGACTAATAATGTGCCAGTGTCTGGATAGTGGCGTTTAATTATTCGTCCTACTGAAGGACATCTTGGCTGTTTCCGAGGTATTCAATTATGAGTAAAATGCGATTGACATCTGTAGCGAGGATTTGGAGTAGATATTAATCTCCAACTCATTTTGGATAAATAGAAAGGAGTTTGAATATTGACTGTATGGTAAGATTATAGAGAGATTATATTTAATTCTGTAGGATTTATCTTTTAATTGTAAGTATGGTATATATGGTCAGTTTTTCTACTTCATGAGTCTGTTTGCCTGACATCGCCAGAAGTAGAACATGTGACCTGGACAACTACTGTAGACTGGAGGAAAATCTGAACAAGTCAAATTGGGGCACCAATACCTTTTGCTCCTCTGTTCACACTTACTAAGAAAACATAACAGGTAACTGTGATTTTTATTGCCCAAACTGAGGAATCTGTACCCCCTGTAACTGAGACCAGCAATATGATTCTAGTCTGTAATGTATAAGGTCCTGCATGTTGAGAAAGCCCTCAGTCCTGGGCAGAAGAGAAGGGCTTGGGCCACCACTGTTGTCTGGAGAGCTCTGTTGACTTTGCTTGTAGGGTTTTCATCAGAAAAATGGTGACCTCCTAATAAATTAAGAAAGATCTCTTTGGTGGTGGGCTATAGAAAGATAATGGAGAGAAGCCACAATCTGGGAAAACCATCTCTACACAGGTAAGAAAGGCATGAGGACGGGAGGGCTTTCATATGTTGTTTTTTTGAGACAGCATCTCACTATATCTGGAACTCACAGAGATCCACCTGCCTCTGCCTGGGGAGTGCTGAGATTAAACGTGGGTGCCACCACACCCAGCCTGAGAGGAAGGTTTTGAGAATGGTCTTGGTGAATACTAGCTTTTGGCTTTATGGGGAAATTGCCATTTTAAAGTTCCATTAATAAATCCCAACCACAATTTTAGCAGCTTCTTATATTGTTTCCATTTCTCTAATTCATCCTACCTTACGAGAAAACAAAACAAAGCAAAACCACAAAAAGTCTATTTTTTGACACTCCATCACTCCCACTGCTTGATAGATCTGGCTTTATTGAAAATTATCATCACTGATCCCAACAGACATCATTAAACCCCCACCACCATTCAGCTTCTGAGCTCTAACTCAGAGCCTGGTCCATGCCAGGCAAGGGTTTAGCACAAAGTTGCGTTGCAGCCTTTCTCACAGTAAGCCAGGCACAGACAGACAAGTACAGCACACTGTTGTGGAAGTTTATTTTTAGTTGTGTTTAAAATAACTGTTTTTGTGCACTGTTGGAAAAAGAGATGTGTAGGCCTTGGTGTTTTGTATTGTCTGCAGGTGTTGGATTTCTGCAGAGGATGTTTGATTGCTTATGATCTGCACCTGAGAAGTTCTGAATCCATAAACACACCTGAGCTCAGATGCTCCGAGTTCCACTGCCAAGGATGGTGCTGGTCACGATGGTGGTTCCTTTGACTGAGGTCTGGAAGAGTTTGCACATATGCAAATGCCTGCTTGCTGAGCCTACACAGTAGCCATACTACTAAAACAAACTCTAGCCCATCTGTGGAAGCTAAAAAGCAACTGATCATTAGAATGATGGTAGAATAGGAATAAATTAGAAGGCAAGAAGGGAGGAGGAATGTACATTTAAAATAATTAGAGTCTGAAAGTTCCCAATATATGTGGACGTGATTTTTGAGGAAGACGCACCAATTACCCCAATTTTATTACTGTATAGTATATATACATATATGGTATATATACATTGAATTACTACAATAAATAAATTACAATCAATCAATCAATAAACACAAACATCAACTTAAATATTATTAAAGCCTTTTTCCTGCCTGGGAAGTGTGTTTTTCTTCTTTCATCCTTCTGTACCCTAAATTCATATATCCTAGATAAACCCAATGTCCTGGAGATAACACCTCACTCTTCATTTCCATGACCTGCCAACTACTAAGTGTCACTTATCCTCCTTACTTAAAGCTACTGAACCCTTCCACAAAGTTCTGACCTCACCACCTGCAAAAGCTCCAACCCTTAAACTCTACCAAATCTTAAGCTCCTCTAATTATCCAGCTCTCTTCTGCTTTTGCTATCGCACATCAAGGATAGTAACACTTTGATACTTTTCTTGCTTCTAATTCCATCAGCCTCCTGGCTTCTGACTTTCCATGTCACTTCAACATACTCCAATGATCCAAATGAATTCAATGGCTATATCTTTGGCTAAGGATATAGAGAAGTCAGTAAATTTAACCTTTTAGTATCTTGGGAAATGTTTCAGGGCTTTTCAGTGTTTTCAGGGTTTCTTCATACTGAAGGTTTCAGGAGTATTGGCTAATTGATGGGAGAATTGGTTGGTAAAGCACAAAGCATACTTTGTGTGTCAAATCTCTCTTTGCATCTCTCTTATGAAGACACCCATGAAGCATTCAGGTTGTACCCAGTTAATACAGGATACTCTCCCCAACCTAAGATCTTTAAATTAATCGTATATGAAAATCTCCCCTACCCCAACATCTTTTTGTCAAATAAGGCAACATTTGCGGCTTCCAGAAAATCTTTGCAAGGTCATTATTCAGCTGAAGCTGCTGTCTTGGATAACGGGGTTGGTGTTTCCTCCAATTCATAGTAAAAAGGGAGCAGGGAGAATCTTCAAAGAGAAGCAGTCCTAATAAGTCGATCACATTGAGGTTTGAGGGTTCTGTGTATAGGCTATGGGTTTTCAATGTTTCAGGTTGCTTAGACTGAGACTGTCGAGGATGGTACAATAATAAATGCTGTCTGACAGGTGGAGTGACACACACCTTTAATCTCCCCACTGAGGAGGCAGAGCAGATCCCAGTGAGTTCAAAGCCAGCCTGGTCTATACAGTGAGTTCCAGCCAACCAGTTTACATCTTTTGTCTCAAGAAAAGAAAAGGAAAGAAAAGATACCTAGAATTAAGATCCAAGCTAAGAGCTGGAGGCACAATGGACCAGAGAAGCCTGGTGGAAGGCTTACACAGATGTTGCACCAGAAAAAGTCCTGAGTTGACAGTTGTTTATCTGAAGTTACAACTAAACCCTTCATCATGAGGTCTATGACCTTGGTCCCCTGGGAAATACCTAAAGCACCCCAATATGCAATACTGATGCTCCTGGGGTACGGGGACCATGACTCTGACTATAAATATATAAGCCCTTTCCCCATTAAATGAGACAAGCCCTCTACCCTTGATTCCTGAGAATAGTTTGTTTGTTCATCCTCAGTGGCTCACAAATCTCTGATCTAAGACCAGATGGGCCCGTTTAAAACCACGCTGCCTGTCCACTCAGGAGCTGCTGCGAGGCACCTTATGGAACCAGGAAGCTGTACGGGAGGAATTTTTTTTTTTTTTTTTTTTTTTTTTTTTTTTTTTTTTTACAACAACAGTTCTCTTTTTTAACTTTAACTTTTATTTTGAGACAGAGTTTTACTAGGTTGTGAGGTCTGGGTTTGAATTCACTCTAACACAGGCAGGCCTTTAACTTGTGAACCTAAAGTTCCAGCCTTCTAAGCAGCTGGGATTAAAAGCCTACAATACCAGTCCTATGTGTTGCAAGTGGCATAGCAAAAGGTAAGACAGACTAGCCTTCATGTGCTATTATTATCAAGAATGTGAAGGCTGGAGAGATGGTTCAGCCATTAAAGGCTAGGCTCACAACCAAAAACATAAGAATTTGAGATAATTTTTGGTAATGATTATCGATTAGGACATTACAGAAAGAGTAAGTCAAAGAAGACTACAGATATGCAGGACCTCCTGTAGGCTGAGGTGTTCTGAGCAGAGCTGCAGTTGCTGTTCTACCAAATCCACGGATCTTGCTCTGCACTTTCACAGCCCTCCTCCATAAAAACTTTTATTAAGCCTATTTTCTACATTCCTTAAAGAATTTTTATCACAGGACTTGGGCAGGGAGTGTCCTTTCAGCCTGAGCTAGAGGACATTGAGTTGTGGTACTCATTATTTGGGAAAGAGAATTCATGCACATTAATGATTCTGACTAATTTAGACATGACAGGGCAGGCCCTTACATAGTTCGGAAAATTCTGTAAAGCTTAAGTAGATCGGTGTGAAATGTTAGATGTAGGTGGGGACAGTTACGTTAGCCCACTCTACCCACCAAAGGCAACCAGAGTGTAAGATCAACATCTTAGTTAAGAGAGCTTGAGAGATGAGTGAGCTGGGGTTCCCCAGCCAGATCACTAAAGAAGCCCCAAGCAAAAAGAAGATGGAGAAACATTGTGGGCGATACCAAGACTCTCACCCAGCCCTCCCACGGCATCGGGCATTCCCCAAGAGAAAAGCCCTGCTTAGATGGGGAGCCCTATGGGCTGAGTCCTTGCTGCCCTCAGGAAGGGATCCAGCTTTTTCTGATTAAAACGGAGAAGGCCTCAGTGACTAAGCAAGGGGAAAGGTGAGTTGCCAGGGCAGTGATGTGTGGCAGTGTGGATGTCAGGGCAGCCCAACCGTGAACTTAGGAGATGAGCTGAAAGCCCCTGAGAGAGAAGCGGAAAAGAACATAGAAGATCTAGAGTCTTAGGACAACGTAGAAACTTGATAGAGCATCAAATGCCAAAGCAGGGAGAGGAAGGTGCATCTCTTTCTCAGGCTTTCTTCCTTTGCCGGTCTACATCTTCCCCTCTAAATAGCACTGTGTGTTCAACACTAAATAAATAACTCCAGTGAGAAACACATGTGACAGTACTTTATGAAATTTAAAGCTAGAATGATGATAAAGAAAGTAAGGATGAAGAATAGCATTCTTGAGGGTCACTCATGTAGACAGTGGTTTTAGCAATACTTTACATATATTTTTTCATCTCATTTAATCTCCTTAACAATTTGTGATGCTTCACCGTTCCCATTTTATGAGGAGGAAAAATGAGCCTTAGGCAAATCAAGGCAATAAAGAACTCATTCAAGGACATGCGGAGTGATGATTTTAACGATTAGAGCCCAGAATTCACACCATTAACCGTTTGCTGTCATGCCTTGCCAACACCAGTTGACTGGTTTGTTTCTATCTCATTCGCTAAAAGTAAATGTAAGTAGAATACAGACAGCAGCAGAACTCAGATTTGATGGGGAAAAAATCAGCAAATAACAGATAAGAACAAGGCAACACAATGTCACTTTAAAAGGAAAAAAAATGGTACCCAGATCAAAAGTAGAATACTGACCCCCAAGTGCCTATTCCCAGGAAGTATCTTGGGGTGCCCTTCATCTCAGCTCCAGAGAGCCTGCAAGGGGGGCCATTCTCTCAACTCCACCGCCTCTGTGCTCTGGTTTGTTTTGTTGTTTGTTGTTGTTTTATTTTCTACTGATGAACCCAAAGATATTCCCTGATCCTGGGCTTTGACCCCAGAGTTTGGGGCGTTTTTTCTCCATCACATTGTTTTGTTTGAGGAGGTTGCAGTTCTTGCCAGTCCACTGAGCCTGCTCTTGGGCTTTGACAGCCCCCTTTTCCTCAATCAAACATTTATTAATTAATAATTCCTTAAAGAATTTTGTGGTGCTGTGTGTGGTGGTGCATGCCTTAAATCCCAGCACTTGAGAGGCAGAAGCAGGTGAATCTCTATTCAAGGCCAGCCTTGTCTACATAGTAAGCAACAGACAAGCCAAGGCTACCCTGTCTCAAACAAACAAAGACACCAACAAAAACATTTTGTCAAAGGCCTTGAAGGACTTTCTGTCTAGCCTGAGTTAGAGGATATTTGAGTTGTCCCTCTGTGTCTGATCAAAGAGAATTCCTATGCATTAATGTTCAATGTCTGTTTTCGGGTTAAGTCAGCATTTAGATTTCATCCTATAGACAGCTAACACGCACTGCTAATGGATAAGAACCAGATATAAGCCAGGTGGTATCCCTACCCATATTCCCAACACTCAGGAGGCTGAGGCAGGAGAATCACAAGTTCCAAACTAACTACAGCAACATAGCAAAATCCTGCCTGAAAAAAAATATTAATAAGGAAAGAACCAAATCTAAGAGGGTTCAAGAGCACACTGTACCAGTTGGGCAAAGAAGGATTCAGCATGGACTCTTGGAGTTTGAATCTCTCATAGTCATCTTTCTGACACCATGGGTTAGTTAGCCCAGCCCCTAATGCAGTGTGTGTGGGAGCTTCGGAGAAGCTGCCCGTACTGTACAGAATATAAGCAATCCTCTTGTCCTGAGCTGGATGTACTGATAACTTCTTCAGTCTCTCCCTCATATCTATCCATGATGCTTATGGAATTACATGGATATTTTCTCAAGATATCTGGCCTACTTGTAGTACATCCTAATAATTTTGGAATCAGATCTTGAATTTGACCCTGGCTTACTTTCTAGTTGTTGACTCAATACATTCTTACCGAACCTGGTTGGCCGAGTTAGCCAGGAAGTTGCTCGTAGTCTAAATTATGCTCCTCAGAAGTAATAGGAGAGGGCATTGTGACTCAGGCTTGTAACTGAAGCGCATGGAAGGCAGAGGCAGGAGGATTAGGAGTTCAAGGACAGTTTAAACTACATCATGAGTTTGAGGTCAATCTGGGCTACGTGAGATCCTATCTCAAAACATAACAACAAATAAGTAAACAAACAAGCAAGTAACAGGAGATTGAGAGAACAGCTTCTATGTGTGAGCGCTCGCGCACGTGTGTGTGTGTGTGTGTGTGTGTGTGTGTGTGTGTGTGTGTGTACATGTGCAAGGGAGCAGGTGCAGTAGAGGCCAGAGGACAACCCTGGGTGTGTCATTCTTCCAGTTCTGTCAACCTTGGATTTTTGTTTTTTTGAGACAGAGTTTCTCTGTGGTAACCCTGGCTGTCCTGGAACTCACTCTATAGACCAAGCTTGGCCTGGAACTCAGAGGTCCACCTGCCTCTGCCTCCTGAGTGCTGGGATTAAAGGTGTGCACCATCACTGCCTGGTGTCAATTTTTGTTTTTAAGGCAGTGAGTTTGCTTGACATTTTCTAGAAGTAAATAAAGGAAATGGAATAGAGAAAACAAAGCAAATATTAAATCTTGACCTGGAACATTTGAGGAAAAGTAATGTAGTGTACCCTAAGAGCTACTAAAAGCATCATTCCCAACTCCTTGTGTCAGTGGTTCTCAACCTATGGGTCACAACCCCTTTGGGGAGGGGGTCAAATGAGCCTTTCGCAGAAGTCACCTAAGAGCATCTGCATATCAGATATTTACATAACAACTCATAACAGTAGCAAAATTACAGTTATGAAGCAGCAACAAAAATAATTTTATGGTTAGGGGTCATCACTACATGAAGAACTTTTTTAAAGGATTGCAGTATTAGGAAAGTTGAGAAGAACCACTGCCTTATGTATGTATACACACACACACACACACACACACACACACACACACACACACACACACACAGAGTGAGTGGAAAGAATGTTTGTGAGAATCTGGGAATAATTACACTAGTGTTTTTTTTCCCCAAATAAACATATATTTAATTCTAAATGATCTAGTTTTGTTCACCAAATATAGCCTTTTCCCACCCTCACAGAAACCAATTCCCCAACTCTTCGGACACTAACAGTGTCTGCAATAGTTCACTTAGGTCTGACACTGACTACCGGGAGTTAGCATCGGACTCCAGATTTGCAGCACGGTCACACAAGACAGCCCTCACATCAGATGCCAGTCATAATGTCCTATCACCGTATGTCTCCATTCTCCCCAAGACGTATAAGTGATGAGAAAAAACTGTTTCGACTTACAGTGTGCGATATTAGGCTTTGATGTATGTACACAATGACAGATCCATCCACCTTTTTGTGTTTGTAAGAACACTTATGACCTACTCTTTTAGGCACTTTCAGACATATAACATATTGTATTAACTATGGTCACTATGCTATATATTAGAATCCAGGGACCTGGCCTCCTTGACTAACTGAAACTGGATTCTTTAGCCATTATCTCTACATTTTTCTTCCTTCACCTCTAGACCCTGGCAACCATCATTCTGCATTTCACTTCTTGAGTTCACCCTTTTCAGTTTGCACATATAAGAGAGAGACCTTGCAGATGCTGGGAGGTGGTGGTACTATACCTATAATCCCAGCACTTAGCAGGCAAAGGCAAGTGGATCTCTGAGTCCAGGCCAGCCTGGTCTACAGAATGAATTCCAGGACAGCCAGAGTTACAACAGAAAAACTCTTTTTAAAAAAACCAAAAAATACAATAGATAAATAAAACGGGGGAGGTGACCTTATAGTATTTGTCTTTCTGTACCCGGTTTGTTTTACTTAACGCAACATCCTCAAAGTTTATGTAAACTGCCACAAATGGTAGGGCTTATTTTTAAGAGCGTGTGTCTCATTTCCTTCATCTATTCGTTGGTTAACAGACAATTGGTTCCATATCTTGCCTAGTATAAATAATATTGCAAAACTGATGCAAATACAAGCATCTCTTCGACACGTTGGTTTCATTTTCTTTGGTTATGTATCTACCCAGGAGTGAGATTCCTGGGTCACACAGCAGTTCTATTTTTAATAGTTGAGGGCCTTCCGCACTGTTTTTCATACTGCCTGTGCCAATTCACACACTGACCAAGTGTGTATGGGAATTTCTTTTTCTACAACCTTTACCTACACTATTTTTTGCTCTCTTAATAGTGGCTATTCTAACAAGTATGAAATAATATTTCACTCTGGCTCTCTTTAAATCTCTAAGGTTTCTTTGTTTCTATTTTATGGGTGTGAGTGTTCACCTCTATGTATGTATAGATGTGCGCTACATGCACGCTTTGTGTCCACAGAGACCAGAAGAGGATATTGGGTCACCTGAAACTGGCGCTACAGACAGTTTTGAGGTGCCATGTGGGTGCTGGGAACTGAACCCAGTTCGGCACTTCTGCAGGAGAAGCATGTGCACTCTTGACCACTGAGTCATCTCTCTAGTCCTTAATTGTGCTTTTAATTTGTGTTTCTCCAGTGATTAGTAACCTTGAGAATTTTTATGTGCCTGCTGCACATTTTTACATCCTTGTGAAAATGTTTGTTCGGGTCATTTTAAGGTTTGGATATGAATTTTCCTCCCAAAAGACTCACAGTGCAATGCAGTGCAATGGTCTAGTGCAGTGCTCAGAGGTGGAGCTTTGGGCAGTATTGGATCAGGAAGGTTCTGTCTTTGTCTATGGGTAAATCCACTGCCAGAGTCATGGACAGCATTATGGAGAGATTGTAGAAACTTAGGGAGAGGGAGCCTACTCGGAGGAAATGAGTTACTGAAGGTATAGTCTTGGTCTTAGCTTGTCCCTGGCTCCTTTCCTTTGTCTCTATTCCTCGGGCTTGATAATTTGCTAGAATGTGTCGCAGAATTTAGGAACACACTTTCTTTTCATTTGCCAGTTTAATTTTAAAGACAATGAATGACCTTCTAGATGGGAAGTTCAGAGGACAAGGTCCAGAAGGGACCTAAGTATGAAGACTTCTGTCCATAGACTTGTAGTAAATGTGCTTGCCGTCTGAGAAGCTCCCCAAACCCTCTTGTGCTGGGGTGTCCGTGAAAGTTTCATTAAGTAGACGTGATCGTTAAATCTTTTTCTCATTGGTAATTTTTCAATCTCCAGCCCCTCTGAACCAGAGTTTAAGTATAGAGCTGAAAGTTTGACACTTAAAATCAAGGCTTTCTACCTCCTAGTCCTTATCTTGAAGTTGCCTAAGGACTGCCAACTACCAGTCATCTAATTAGCATAAAAGGGTACTTATAATTTCCAGCAGTCCTTAGCATTTTAGGAGCTGTGTGCTAGGAACCAAAAATACACAAATGTTGTCCTTATTATATCTAAAGGCTGCCACCACGGAGAATGGATATTATTTATTTTGTACTGGTGCTGTTGCTTAAGCATGAGGAAATGAACTTCAAATCTGAGTAAGTTCATATAAATGAAAGCGTACAGATGATACGCTTCAACTTGCAATGCATGTTCAGGTGAGACGTATGCACTTTCACAAGGCACGTTGGATGTCCGTGTGTCAATAAAGTCCGGCAGGGCTCTTCAGCTCTTGGCCATATGCTCTTCACTAGGAGTTTCTATTTCCTCCCTCACTTTTGTACATTACATGGACCTGTCTCATGATGGCACCATTGTGAAAGGCTAGTCACGGCTGTTCCACTGTTACTTCCGTAAAGTTGTCTCTCATGTGAGCTTAGTAAACACTCTTAAGAACTGAGCCATCTCTCTAGCCCAACATGTTTCTTGATACAATTTTTGTCCCTGTGATGAGACTGTATCATCATCCTACATCTGTAGATTCCTAAGCAGCTGCTTCCTGGTCGTAAGGGGTCTATCCTCCAGCCCAATAGGATTCTGAGCACATAGTTTGTGTGTGTGTTTCCTAGCTTCCTTCCGTTTCTTCTGTTTCTCCTCAGCGATGCAGCAAGTAATCAGAGCTAAAAGTAGGTCACCTATGTAAGATCAAAAGTTATAGCTAAGGTCTGAAAGTTACTAATAAATTGATATACATCCTCAAAGCGACTTCCCATTTTCTCTTAGCGTTGCTGAAGGTTCGAGATTGAGAAAGGGACATGGATTGGAAATGTCCTTAAGGGTCTAAGCATCTCCCTTATGGCGAGTACTGTAGGCATAGGAGGATATGGATGACAAGAAGTTCAGGGCTTGGTCTCCTTGCTCTGTGTGTGTGTGTGTGTTTGTGTGTGTGTGTGTGTGTGTGTGCGCGCGCGCGCCCCTGCGCATACCCTGGCTCAAATGAAGAAGGGAGAGGGCAACTTGTATGAATTGGTTCTCTCCTTCAACCACATGGGTCCTGGGTCAAGCACCTTTACCCACTGAGCCATCTAGCCAGGCTTCTTCCAATTCTTTAGTATATTCAGTAGCAAGAAATGAAAGTGAGCTTTTTCATGCTGTCCCAAGGGGAAGACAAGAAGTAGATGATGTCTGGAGTGAGGGCCATGTCCCTCTTGCCATTCACAGAATTCTTCAGGTTTTTAAAATGGTTTTGGAGGGTCACTCTCTCCTGTCTCACCAGGCTTTCTTGGAGATTGTAAGTGTAGCTCACAAGAACATTAGAAACACTGGCTGAGGCAGAGCATGGTGGTGCATGCCTTTAATCCCAGCACTCAGGAGGCAGAGGCAAGCAGATCTCTGTGAGTTCAAGGCCAGCCTGGTCTACAGAATGAATTCTGAGACAGCCAGGATTGTTATACAGAGAAACCCTGTTGCAAAAACAAAAACAAACAAGCAAATAAAAACATTGGCTTGATTGTTTTTCCCCCAGACTGGGTAAGAACCAACTGTGTTCTCTCTTTCCCAGGACTAAGTCTCACAGTATTGGGGAGGGCCCTGGTAAATGCACCTCTGAGATTATTTGCTCTTGTGTGTGTATGTTTTAATTTTAAATTCTATTTGTTTGTATGTTTTGCCAGTATGCTTATCTGTGTACTACCTGCCTGCCTGGTGCCTATGGAGGCCCGAAGAGGACATCAGAGTCTTTGGAACTTGAGTTACAGATGGCCAAAGCTCCCATGTAGATGCTGGAAACTGATCCTAGGTCCTCTGGAAGAACAGCCAATGCTCTTAACTGATGAGCCATCTCTCTAGCCCTTGAAGTCATTTGTTTTATTTGTTATTCTGTCTCAGTATAGGTCTCTCTTCTAAGAAGGAAAAAAAGCAAGTAAGTGTGGTATGAATTCTAAACAAAGGCTAACACTGTACTGCAACACAGGAAGTGAGAAGCAGAAAGGTAATCAGAAAAGTTGTATTTTAATGTATTTGAAACATACTCCTTTTTTCTGGGTACAAACAAAAGTCTAATAAGTATAATTGTCTTATATATAATATAATATTATATATATAATATTGTTTTATATATTTTATATTATATAATATGTATAATTGTCTTATATATAACATATAATATAATATAATATAATAATATAATAAGTATAAAGATCTACTTTAATGTAACTATTCACCAAATAGTATCTGTCAGTAGGTTAACAATTTCTGGATATGAACTGCCTGAAAATCAGGCTAATCTGTAAATAAGGATATGATGGATAAGAGAATTAAGTACAAAAACAAAACAAAGCAAAACAGGAGGAGCAGGGGGTGGTTATGATCATCTGGTCGGAGATCCAGGCAGCATTCTGTGGAATGCTGATACAAAGGAAGAGTAATTCTCACTAGACTTACTCCAATTAACAATTTATAGGCTGGCACAGACTGAAAACTCAGGGTAGCCAACTATCAGAGTCAGGAAGAACGAACAACAAATTGGGCAATATTTGCTTTGTCTGCTGGTAGTTTTGCCCTGTGGTCACCTTGCATGCTGAATGATATGGAAGTGAAGCAGGAAGAGGGAAGTGCAGAGTGCATAGAGGGGGACTGAGTCTTCCTAGAGGAAGGGAAGAGGGACCTCAGGAACAGAGAAGGGGTAAAGAGGGCTTTACTGTTGGTTTTTCAACCAAACGAAGACTTCGCACTGAAAGACAGCTGGAGATAAGGTCCAGTGCTGAAGTGCTTACATACTGCTCATGCAGAGTTCATGTCCCAGCACCCAGGCCAGGCAGCTCAGCCTGTAACTTTAGCTGCCTCTGCTCTCCATGGGCACTTGCCCTCTTGCAGCACGTACACACACACACACACACACACACACACACACACACACACACTTAAAAATAAAATTAAATAAATAAATAAGGAGAGAAAGAGCAAAGAATCAAAAACAATCTGTGCCTGCAGGAATTGTGTTGGGATATCCATCAGAGAATACTACTGGGACATGGGTTTAAGCCAACAGAAAGTCTTTATTAGCCGCTGACAACTACACTGGGTGTTCAGGATCCCATTACAGCACCAAGCCTTTCTCAGGGTGAGCTTTTAAGGACAAAAACCATATTCTGGGTTTACATATTTCAGTTAACAAAAACAGTTTTCCAGAAGCAGAAATAGAGAAGCCAAAAAGCAAGGTTAGTACATTTAGAGTCTTTCCCAGAACTAAGGACTTCGATGGAATAGGTCTTTGCTTTCATTTTGCCAGATGGTACAGTCTCTGTGCTGAATTTTACAGCCTAAATGGTACTTCCATCATGGAGTCAGTTGTGCTAAGGCCTAGGGGCTTGTTACAGTTGTGCTATCACACTGTTATACAGATAGTGAGAACATTTTAGTGACTATATGAACACAGCAAAGCAGTTGCAGATAGATGTCCAAGGAAAACTGTTCATTGGGTTTCCATTAGCTTCACAGACAGTCCTGATCTTTGCATTCATACATCCTAGGGGAATGGGCAGCTCTTCCAAAGACAATGTGGCATGCGACTTGTTTCTGCCAATGACATGGGAGTGGGGCTGGGGTGTAGGGGAACACTGGAGCTCTGGAAAGCACTAGCCTAGCACATGGGAGCTTGGATTTTGTCCCTCCAAACATAAAAATAAGGGGTCAGGAGGAATAAAGGAAAGAAAAGGGTTTAAAAAAACCCCTACTTTTCAACCACTGAGATTTGAAGTATTGGTATTAATTAATTAGCCTATCTTTACTAATATAATTACACAGAAAGGAAGATCGCCAACATGTATGCAAAAGGCAGGGCATCAGGAGACAGGAGGACAGAGTCAGTCGAGATGGATTTAAATTACAAATAGTAGAATTACCTGGCATTATTAAAAGATTTAGGTGTAAAAGATCAAAAAACTCTACTAACCTGGCCTGATAGTGATACACTTCTCACCACCTATACAAACATTCCTAATTTAAAGATCTCCTGGTAAAACTATACAGACATGTTCATGTCTGCAAATGAAAGGGCAAAATCGCCCCAGAAGGGTTCCAGTACCCTTCCACTTCCCATTGACAAAATCTACACTGGAGTCTCTGTGGTGACTTCAGATTGCTTCTTCTTCATATTCTCCGGTAGTCTTGCCTTTGAAATTTCTGCTAGAGAAGCCACTCTGTTTATTCATACCTCCAAACTTACTAGATTCAAAGGAGTCCACTGTCTATCTCATCACCAATGTGCTTTCCACATATCCACATACCCACTGTTCCCAAGCCAACCTTCTCTTTATTCTTTGTTTAAAATGAAATCTATTAGAGCTGAACATGGCTCAGCAGTTAAGAGCACTGGCTGTTCTTCCAGAGTAGCTAGGTTCAATTCCCAGCATCCACAAAGCAGCTAACAAACATCTGTAACTCCAGTTCCAGGGGATCTGATGTCTTCTTCTGACCTCCTTGGGTACCAGGCACATACATGGCACAAACATATACCCATAGTCAGAGTAAAAAAAAAAAAAGTAAAATGTTTAAAACATTCAAAGAATGAAACCTGTTTCTGTATTTTATTTCCCATTTCTGTGCTTGTATGCCAGGGTTTGTGAATCCCATGACGTCCATGTGAAGGTCAGAGGACAACTTTTGGAGTTAGTTCTCACTTCCTACTTTTCTAAGTCTCCATAGGACCTGTAGCTTCATATCCAACAGCACCCCTCCATAACCTGCCCACCCAGCCTTTCTCACCTCTCACTAGTCTTTGTATTCTGATAGAAGCATTTGCTGTGTCTTGTAGAGGGATATTTAATCTTTTAATTCATTAATAATTAATCTTTTAATTACCATGGCTGCTCTAGGGTAGAAAAAATGTTGGTATACACCTTTAATCCCAGTATTCAGAAAGCAGTGGTGGCACACACCTTTATTTCCAGGATTCAGAAGGCAGTGGTGGTACTTGTCTTTAATTCCGGCACTGAGAGATAGGAAACAGCTCAGAAGGAGTTGGAGTCAGACATGAAGTGATGTCTGAGATAAATCAGAGTGAAGGACAAGCAAAGTGACAAATAGCAAGAAGAGTTGGCAGAGTGAGTCAGAGTGAGGACACACCCAGCATTCAGAATACAAAAGCAGGCTCTCAGCACAGAAAGTCAGAGAGGCAGTATGGGAGATGAGAGGCAGAGAGAGGACAAGACACAGAGAAAATGAAGCAGTCTGACTGAGGATAAGGCAGAGAAGCAGAGAGGCTGAGTGAGGCAGCGTGGAGCAGTGAGAACTCAAGAGAGGGACAAGATGCAGAAGCAGTTTGGCAGAAGTCAGTACCAGATGGAAGAGTCAATCAGTTTGAAGCCAAGCCAAGCAGAGCAGTTCAGTTAGAGAAGTTGTGGGAGTCAGCCAGAGTCTGACAAAGTCAGAAGAGTTCAGTCAGAAACAGTAAGGTGGCTTAGGTCAGTTTGAACCAGGCAGCTTGGAGAAGAGTTTGAGCCAGAACAGTCAGTAAGTTGAGTTGAACCAGTTCAGTACAGCTCTGCGTTCAGAAGGAGTTAGAGTGGCTCCGTCAGCAGTAAGCCTCAGAGGCTTCAATGTTGTAGTTTGTATGCAGGCTGAAACACTCCAGGCTCTAGGACTAGGACTGGGATTAAATTGAACCAAAGCATAAAAAGCCACTGAACCCAAATCAACGTCTACAGTGTCTGAATGCTCTTGCTTACTTATTTTAATCATGCTTTTATCGCTAGCTCCACAGGATTCTTCTGCTCATCTTTTCATGCAAAAATCCTATATGACTTTAAGGCTTATTTCCCTTGGCAAGACTGACACAACAAATCCTACCCAAAGAGCTTTCTTCAAAGTTTTCTGTGATGTCATATTGAAGAACCCTTCAGTTTAATAGTAGAGGTTATGAAACTTGGCCAGTCCTCCACTAATAGTGTAGCTGAAACAAGAATCTAAGTGCCTTCATATACATGCAGATACCGTGGTGAAAAACTATTACTTTGTATACTAAACTAAACGGAACAAAGAAAACACTTTAGGTGTCTTAAACTAGTCCCCGTCTAATCATACCTTTTGTCTTTTCTTTACTAGCTATAATGTATTTCATTTCATCATCATTATTATTTTTAGATAGAGTCTCACTATGTAGTTGTCCTGGAACTCACTATGTAGACCAGGCTGACTGCCAACTCACTGAGATTTGCCCTCCTGCCAGTGCTGGGATTAAAGGCATGTGTCCATCCAGTGAGTTTAATCCCATTTAATCTTGCATTTTGTTTAATGTTTATATATCAAATAGTCCAGATTAAATTACAAGCAGATCAGGATAATGATTGGTGAAGGGTCCATTATCAGGTGACGAGGCCTTATTTTGGGTATTCAAGGCTGGAGTTCAAAGGAAGAGTTGAACAGGATTCAGGTCTCTGTGAAGCCCAAGTGGAGAGTTGTATGCATCTATTTGATAGTGCTACAACATTCTCACATCTGAGCTCAGGGGGTGAGCAGGCCTGAGCTAATAATAATGCTTCTAGTGATTCCTGACTGTGTGGCTGGGCAGGCCAACTCTGTCAAATGTTTACAGCCTGCATCCTGCTGGGAGAGGGGTTCAGGCTAAGACTCAGTGCTAAGGCTGCAGATGTGAGGTCTCCAGGGCTCCAGGCAGGAGGAGGAAGGAAGGGCGGGGCTTCCCCTGTTACTGTAACTCTACACAGATTTCTGGGAAGCCTGCAATAACATGAATTTTAGGGAAAAGTCTCTCAGCACTAACAAAAACAAAAGAGACGGAAAGCTGACACAGCATGAGATGAGATTCACTAGGAGGAAGGAGAAAGAAATAAGAGGAAGTGGTTAGAACAAAGGAAGACACAAGGAAACTGGGCACCACGGGGTAGGTTTTGTTAGAGGCGAATTTTGTTTAAATAGAAGGTAGGCAAATGAAATATTTTAAGGCTGGTGCAGTAGGAAGATAAGCATGGAATGAATGTTTTAAAGAAACAATCCGAGAATAGACTTAGTACGTGTTCTCCTGAGACTCATTTTCCTATTTTGCTTTGGTAAACACAACTGCTATGTGTTCAGCTCTGGGCTGGGGACATGGAAAGGGCTGTCTGAGTTCTTGATCTCAAAATATGGTCAGTGTGACAGACATCCACACAGACAGGCTGTGAGCAGGATGCTGATGATGCAGTTGCTGGACGACAGAGGGGGAACCCTCAACTCAGTGGGAGAGTCCGAGCAATACTTACAATATTAACTATAGATAACTTCCAAGTGCTTTCCGTGGGCTATGTCACTGGAGCCTCGGGATAGTGCAGGCCCCATTTTATTATGCACGTTCTTCAGATATAAAAACTGAAGCTTAGAACTGAGGTTATCTGAGAGCGGCTGTGTGGTGAAATGAAACTTATCTGAGAACTGAAATTATCTGAGAGACCTCTGAGATGAAATGAAAATTTCGTCAGGAGAAAACCTGTGCTAGGGCTGGGATGCTGCTCAGTGGGTCAGGTGATCACCCAAGCAGCACAAAGCCCTGCATTTGAGCCCTTGCACTGTAAAAAAAAAAAAAAAAAAAAAACAAACAAGTGGGGCATACAAAAAAGAAGTGTGTCAGGATCAGTTCCACTATTTAGCAGCCATCGGCCCTAGGACACTCTTACTAATTCCTCCGTCTCAGATGCTGCTTTTGTACACTAAGTGCCCTGGTTGTGGAGCTATCATGAAGAGTAGAAATAATACCCATGAAGTTTTTACAGAGGTAGAAAGGAGTGAGGTCTCAGGAAGATGGTAGTTGGTGTTGCTTTAAACCCCAGACCCACTAGGTACTATGTAAGGATTTCAAGGCTACACTTCCCTTCTCTCTCTGACTTGAATTGTGGGAGATCATTCTGGCAGAATGTGGGTTGATGGAGAATAAGACTAAAAGCTGAAAGACTGGGCCAGAGGTTACAACCATGTGGCAGACAGCTTCTAGGAAGATTATCCATCTCATGCCAGCTCTTTCCCTTTGATAAATACACAAACGTCAGACTCTGCAGTGATTCTTGCATCAGTAACTCACTCAACTTTCCCCTATTTCTTAACCGGGATTGGTTCTCAGATTCCCCCAGAAGTTTTGAACCGTGAGACTTAGCATTGTTAGAACTAAGTCACATTTGTTGTAGACCCTTTAGAGAAAGGCCCAGGAAAACCCCGTTTCTACCAAAGCCTGTGGAATTGCCATGAATGCTGCCCTTCCACAGTGACTATACCTTCACTCTATGTGCCGGTTCATTCAGTTTATTTTTAGTTTCCTTACCAAAGTGACAGTTTCCACTGATACAATTCTAAAGCATGCCATAGGGCCACAATTACTGGGAGAAATATTGAAAACACAAATCTAGCAAGTATAGTAGGTTTGGGGACAAAACCATGTACAGTTAGGAATATTTAGTGTTGGGGAGAGTTTGGAACGATTTCCTGGCTCAAAGAGAAGGGGCCCATGTTGCTATCATCACGAAGACTGGGCATATGAAAAAGAAGGGACCTGAAGGGAAACGCTGGACTGAAGTGCCCAGAGTTCCCATGGAGAAATTCAGGAACTTGTCTAAGTTCCTGCTGGAACTGGAATGCAGGGGGGGACACTCTGAGCTGAGAGAACTATATGGGAGCTTCTGGAACTTACACAGTGTTAGTGCTTCCTCAGAAAGATGGAGATCACCCAGGATGTTGAAAGATAAGAATCCAGAATGAAATTCTAGAGAATACCAATGTCAGAGAGGGCATTGATGGGGAAAACCCTCAAAGGAAATGGGAAAGAATCTTTAGAGAGGGAGAAGCAGAGCTAGGAATGGTGCTGAACAAAGCAGGTATAGAAGGATATGACTTGATCAGTTCAGCATCCTCCCAGCAGCCTCTTTACTACCCATCCACCAGAACTGACCTGCTCACCCACACCTAGGGAGTTTCAACTTCTTCATCTTCTTTTTGCTTTGACTCCTGGACCTTCACGCTTCTTTGGCTCAGTGACTCAATTAGGCTATCTGATGGCCGTTAAATATTGCAAGTTCCCAACATCGAAAGAAACACAAATCAAAGAAATCTAGGGTTCTTTTATACAATACACCTGCATTATTAGTGCAATTGAATAAGAAGGCAAAGCCTTATGTTAACAGAGGCTGTGGGGAGGGAGGCAGGCAGGCACGAATTCTACTGGTGGCATTTTACATACAGACAACTTTTGAGCAGAGTAATCAGAGAAGCAATATCAAACCGGTGTGTATTCATTGTTTGCTTTGGAACAAACATCAAGGAAAGAGACTAAAGGAGAAAAGTAGTAAGTGATAATGATCCAAGTCCCATGGTTTATAGCAGTCTGAGACTGGACAAGATCCAAAGCCTTAGCTTTAAAGCTATGATTAAACCACGGCACACCAAAGGACTCAGAACACCGTGTAACCGTCAAAAATGATAACCATGCAGATACGGAGATGCAACTGTGAAATAAAACGAAGCAAAAAAAAAATTAAATCACACCAAATGTTGGCAAGAGTGTGGAGAAACTGGAATGTGTATGCCTTCTTAGTAGGATACAAGATGGTGAAATCACCCTGGGAATTAGTCTGGCAGAATGTAGCATCGTTTGGTCCAGCTATGCCATTCCTAGGCATAAACACAAGAGAAATGAAAACCACAACTCCACAAAAAAACTGATATACAAATAGTCACAGCAACATTCCTAATAACAACAGATGGTATAATGACAACCCAAATGCCCACTGGCTGATAAGTAAATGAAGAAATATAATTCTACTTGGGCCGTACTGTCACATTCAAACATGGATGAAAACATTATGCTTAGTAAAAGGCAGTCATGAAGAAACACACACACACACACACACACACACACCATATATATGTTAATTAATTAATATCAACTGCCCAGAATGGGGAAAGTTATAGGGATGCAAAGTGTATTAATGGTTGCTTATGGCTTGGGTATAGAATTGGGTGTCGGACAATAGTTTGAGAGTAACAGCTAAAAGATCTCCTGCTTCTCTTTGAGATAATACTAATGTTCTAAAACTGATAGTGGTGACAGTTGCAAACTCTGTTGAAATATTGAAAGGGTTGGAGCATAGGTTTCAAGTGGACAAGACTGTACAGCAGGTGAATTATCCCAGTTTATTCCTCGACTTTCAAATTTTAAAAATTATTGCATTGTACTATTATAATAGTTGGATAGTTTTTGGGTGTTTTTCGAGACAGAGTCTTGCTGAGTTGCTCAGACTTGCCTCAAACTCCCTTTGTAATTCAGGTTAACATTATACTCTTGAAGACTCTCCTGCCTCAGTCTCCCTAGTGCTGGGATTACAAATATGTACCACAGGTGCCTGGCATCATGGGTAGATTACCTCTTCTTCCTTGGTGATGGAATTAAAGGTGTATGCAGCAAGCCTGGCTGATAAAGCTGTTTCTAAGAAACCAAAGCACAAACTGGTTGCTGCTTTGAATGCATCTGTATTTCTGTAAAATAATAAATAATGAAGGCAGAAGGAGACTGAACATAGTTGAGATATAAGAATGACCATCAAATTTGGAGTCAAAGGCCTGAATCCATCCCTTATATTTCTGTCTGTCTGTCTATCTGTCTATCTATCTATCTATCTATCTATCTATCTATCGTGTGTGCATG
Organism: Cricetomys ansorgei; assembly: GCA_026225945.1. Classification (NCBI taxonomy): domain Eukaryota; kingdom Metazoa; phylum Chordata; class Mammalia; order Rodentia; family Nesomyidae; genus Cricetomys; species Cricetomys ansorgei. The sequence continues at coordinate 2,594,976 of JAMJFZ010000711.1, forward strand.
TGTGTGCATGTATGTCAGGTGTATGCATGCCATAGCATGATTGTAGATGTCACAGAACAACTTTCAGGGGTCAGTTCTTTCCTTTCATGATGTGGGACCCAAGCATTAGGTCATTAGCCTTATCCGCAAGCACCTTTATCCTCTGACCAATCCCACCCATACTCCATTCCTCATGCTACTGCTCATTGGCCATTTAATTTTACCTCTTCATTTGTAAAGTAGGGAAATCAGTTCTACTTCACTTGGTTGTTTCTAAGCACAGAATGTTTAATGGGCTTGTTTTCTTGCCTTTTAGGGTTGTTTAAGCACAAGGTTAAAATAACATGGTGATAAAGTCCACTAACCTATGAAAGGGATTTGAAAGTAAAATCTTCCATAGAAGACAATCTGGGTCTCAGTTATACAGTTGTGTGGCAGGAACCAAAATCAGCAGAGCTCCAGCCACTGCCCCCCTGCCCAAGTGCTTTGAAAAATGTCTTTATAACTGGTTGTGTGAAAATAAGAAAATGTTTCCATATTCTGAAAAGGTTCTCTGGTTATAAAGGTAATTTGGAGGTTTGGAGTTGGGGGAGGGGCTGACACAAAGGAGCAAAGGTGTGTGATGCCAAGTTACCATAGCAACATGTTCTGCTGCTCTGTTGCTCCCAGTCCTCGGCCTGCCCCCAGATGGGAAGAGGAGCTTGGCAAACGCCAGAACCAAGCTTCTCTGCGTGAAATTATTTTCTCCATATGCAGTTGAGAGAGGCAGTCACCCTTTTGCACAAATGGCGTTCACAAAGAGGAGCCTGGATTTTTACAAAGCAACTTCCTCTCCTTTCTTAGAATGAGAACCGAGATCCCATATGTCCTCCAGTGCCTGGAATGGCATAGGTGCTCAGTGGGCAGCTGTCTCAGGAGCACACAAACAGAATTTACATGGAACTCCCAGGTTGGAAGGTAATGCCATGGCTTATTGGCAAGAAGAGGCTCCTAAATTATATTCAGGGACTCTCAGGAAGGAGAACTAAAATCACACACCACAGACTTCACAGTCTGTTCTGAGCCACTCAGCGTGTTTATATCTGGATTTGGCCTTTACTAAATTTCTTCAGCCTGTGGCACATTTCCCTCAAATATTGTTGCTTATTATTCTGATAGGGCAGAGAGCTACACCACCATTGTCACTCAACCTGCTGTTCTGCACACATTTCAGTCGTTGTGGGGACGTTATGTAAAAATCTCTGCTTAGCGGACACTCGGTTCTCTACCCTTCCGAGATCAATGGAGAAGGAGCCTGCCCCAGCCAGCATCTGGGCACATCATTTCTTCCTCATAAAGAGCAGAGACGAACCTTTCTGGAGCCAGTACAGCTGTTTTTGAAATCATTCTCATAGGATTGGAAAGCCTCACCCAAGTCCAGGAGCCAGGCTCACAGTTCTACCATGGAGGCAGGCGTGGAGGGGGTTTCATAACCAAAGAGAAACTTCCGCCTGCTTCCTCTTTACTCCGATAGCTTTATATTTGTGGCACAACGTCTGGGCCCCTGCTTTCCTGAAAGACGGGGTTTCTTCTTGTAGTTCCTCTGCCTCGGTGTGAAACCCCCTAAGCCAAAAGGGGAAGAACAGAGAGGCACCCTCAACCTCACACGTGTGCAAACCGCCTCAGCCTGCTAATGACCACATACCAGCACTCCCTCAAGGGCTCCCCAGTTGATCCTCACAGTGGGATCCCAGAACCAGGAGGCAAATGCTTTTCATTCCTGTTTTATCTATGAGAAATCAGGTCTTAGGGAGATCATATCAGCAGTCCATGGCTGAACTATTATTTCAGTGTTGGGTCTGCATAAACATTTATGGCTAACATAGCAAAAAGCAGCAGAAGCTGCCATTAAGTTTTGCCAATGCCAAAACCTGGGGAGAGCAAAGAAAAAAAAAAAAAGGAGCACAAACAGAACCCTAATAACTCTGAGGCCCTAGTAATGTTAATTTTAGGCCTTGACTGTAATAGCATATGTGTTGTGGTTGGTGGCAATGGGAAAGGACTGAACAGGAAATACCATGACCCAGATTCTGGCTAATGAGCAAGATTAACAAATACCAGAGCTGGCTCTGCTTCTAATGCAATCCTTCAGGGCCCATCTGTATGATTTCTAGAACCAATCCTTTGATCTGTGCTTCCACTGGCTTTTGTCATTGTTTGGTTACAGCCTTCCCTTATCATGGTGTAGTATTGTATTCCCAGCTGGCTGTCACACCTTGAGCACTGTGTCTTTGTACCCAACCTTGAACACTGCCTAGCAGTCTCTAGTCAGTGCAGCTGCTCAATCAATCATACCTTCTTCTTAGTCTTAGTTTCCCAGTTTTCACCGGTGTCTCACTTCCTTTACATCCGGTCTTGAAATCAACTGGAATTCTATTTGGCTGCTTAGCATGCAAGCCCCCTCCTTCTCATATCTGGGGAAACTGCTATTTTATGACACAGGATAAGAGAGTATGTCTTCCACTTATGGGAACTGGAGGAAGCCAGTTAGCTTCCTGTATCCATGGCAGCTGGAGTAAAAGACGCAATCTCACCAAAGTTGAAGTAGAATGAGATCTTAGAAAGTTTAGAATTTGTGCTAATGGTGGTACCAATGTACACTGTACAGTGGAGTGTAAGGTGTTTCTGTGTAAAGTGTAAAGTGTTTCTGTGCTATCCTCTTACCTGTGTTTCCTGCTGTCCTCTAATCCAATTTTTTATCCATTATTTTTAATCCATTATTCAAGCATCTGTTTATTCTGAGACCTTCAAGGTAGCCCTCCAATTAACTCCTATTTTGATTACAGTAACTGGAATTAGTTTCTGGTTTGTTTGTTTGTTTGTTGTTTGTTTGTTTTTGCAACTGAAAGGCCTGGCTGATATGTGTGGTGATCCCAAAGTACTTGGTCTTAGATAATGGGGATCAACAAATAACTTACTCCTGATCCAAATCCAAGTCAGAGATTTGGGATAACCACCTCCTCTACTGCACTGTTATCTTTTCACACTCATTCTCAAAACCCTAACTGCAACAGGTGGGGCAGGCAAAAAAAAACAAGGTTTGATGATGAGAAAAGTAAAGCTTAATAAATCTAAACAACTTCTCAGAGGTCCCCAAACTAGTGGAAGAGGCCTCCAAATTGCCTAATTTCCAAATCTCCTGATTTCTACCCTAAGGCTTTTTATAGCAAAATAATACTAAATGATTTATTTGTATTGAAGTAATAAATTCATCCACAAATATTCACTAGCCATCCATTATGTGCCAATCATTTATTCATCAGGACAACAGGCCCTACTGTGTTTTCTGGAAAGTACTGTAAGTTTGATTATTGCAGTAGTCAATATCAATTGTCAACTTGAGATATAGAATCACCCAGGAGACTAGCTGTTAGGTATGATGTGAGGGATTACTGGGATTAGATTAATTGGGGTGGGAAGACCTACCCACTGTGGAACTGGTTTGTAGGAGTACTTTAGAAGGCTTTGGAGAAGTAGGTTACAAAAATCATAAAAGTTTATGAGCAGAAATTAATAGGCAATTCTCCTGGGAGCCCAAAGTCCAGAATGCTGTTTGAAGCATGTCAGAGGTTAAGAGCACTGACTTCTAGTAGATCTAGGCTCACGCCTGTCTGTAACTCTAGTTCCAGGGAATCTAACAGCAACCATTCATGGGTACCAAGTATGCAAATGGTGCACAGACATACATGCATGCAAAACACCCAAATACATAAAAATTAGAAGAAGGAGAAGGAGAAGGAGGAGGAAGAGGAGGAGGAGGAAGAGGAAAAGAAGGAGGAGGAGGAATGTGGACTGTAGAGATTGTACTTAATGAAGTTTCAGATGAAATGAATCTTTGTAGGGAATTGGATTAAAGGCCACAGAATTCGTCTCTACTTTGTCAGTGTCCTGGAACTTAATGGGAACCCAACTTTAAAAGTGGCAGACTAATTTGATAGGGGAAACTCCATGAGAGGAGAGCATTCAAGATGTGACAGTTATTATTTAATGCTTTTAGCCAAGTTTACAGCAAGATCCAGGAGCAAAAGGTATAGAAAAGTTTGAAAGATGTATGCTTTCACTGGAAAAGGAAGTAGTTGAAACAAAGATGTGGTATTACAGCATTCAGTGCTTCTAAAAATAGCAAGAAAAAGAAGAGGAGGAGAAGGAAGAAAACACCTTGCATGGGAAAATAGGAGGGATAATTTGAAGGCATCCCAGGGATTAGCCAGATCCCAACCATCACATGTTTCAGGGTATAAAGTTGTAAAACTGTGAACTCATTTGAAAAAGAGGCCTTTGGGGTAGATTGTTCACATGGGGTCATGAAGAGAAAGGCTTTACTGACTTTAGCTGGCTAGGGGCAAAAGCAGAATACTATGACATTGGATATGAAGCAACCCTAGAAAAGGCTCATATATTAAAGGTTTGATGGAACACACCTGTAAATGACAGTACTCGAGAGGTGTTGGCAGGAGTCATAAGTTCAAGCCAAGCTTGGACTACCTGAGTTTTTTTTCTCACTACCCCTACTTGCAAAAGAACAGCCAGTCCCCATTTTAGGATGGTCTAAAAACCAAAGGAGGTGAGACATAGCTGGAGGAGATAAGTCACTAGGTGTAGGTCCTTGAGGATATATTATCCCTGATCCCTTCGTGCCCCTCTCTCTATTTACTGCCCACTGCTATGTGAAGTGCTCTGCTCTACCGTGCCCTCCCCATGCTGATGGACTGATGATGAAAGTCACCAATATAAAAATGAAGCTAGGCTGCTTGTAACCTAACTGATTGTCTGACTTGTTACTCGCATGTGGCACGTGTTGCCACTGTCTTATACCCTCTTAGCCGCAGCTCCATATGCTGAGAACGGTTTGCTGAGAACATCTGTAGACCCTACCTGAAGTGCATGCTTGGCTTTTGTGCCAGAAAACTAGGAATGCAAGAGTAAACATTTTGAAAAACAGTCCTGAAACAATGATACCAATAAGACTTGTAGAGAAATGGCCTGGCCTCTAAGTGCTATTATTCAATGTCTTCCAAAATTTCCCAGTGGGATTTAACTTTAGGTGCCCTTGGTGGTGACCGGCTTAATAGCACACATTGCTAATAGTCCTTCTGTTCTCTGCCTCATGTTCCTACTTGCTGGCTATTTTCTTTCTTTTTCTTTTTCCTTGTGATTACCTTCAAAATAAACTACTTACAGTTGACTTCTGTTCTCACAATCTGCTACTGGGGATCCCAAATAAGATACCGGGTACACCTGGGAAAATTATTCAAAATGAAGGTGATACTACTTTTCTCCCAGAGACAAATTCATGAGACAGCTTAGCCTGATTCCGGACACAACCAGTCCGGTGTTGGATACTAGTGTGTGTGGCACTTCTGGTTTCAGAGTGCTCACCCACATACTGTCTCACTTCTTGTTTCTCAAAGAAGCTTCTTTGACCCAGTTTCATCTCTAGTGGCCACACCACACTGCCCGCCTGGCTCCGGGCCAGATGCTGTCCTTTATTTTAGCCCTGCTCACCCATTGTCATGTCTCTGAAATTGACTATCTCTCACCCATTTGTGATCCAGCTCATGATATTCTCGTTGCCTCCATACAGCTCTTTCTCTTGCCTGTCAAGCCTCCACGCAGGCTTCTGTAAGACTTCCCATCCCTCCCTCCTTTGCCTTTTCTGCTTATGCCATACAAATACAGACACTGAGGCACGCAGGGAGGACACCTAACTTAGGTACGCTTTCCTCTCTGACTGAATATCACCTAGGGACATAATTATGAGCTTTTTTTTTTTTTAACCTTCCTCCTTCATGAGAATGAGAACATCTGTCTACAGCAGAGATTGCACCTTACTTCTGCATTTCTAGTGCACACCTTGCATCCAGCTTTTTAAAATGGAAAATCATTTTTAGCCAGTCGGTGGTGACGCATACCTTTGATTCCAGCACTTGGGAGGTAGAAGGCGGATCTCTGAGTTCGAAGCTAGCTTGGTCTACAGAGTGAGTTCCAAAATAGCCAGGGCTACACAGAGAAACCTTGTCTTGAAAAAACAAACAAAATGTAAAGTAGTTTTTAAAAGCAAACAAAATTTAAAAACACTGTTGAGCTAGAAGAATTATCCCTATGTTTTCAGTTGAGGAAACAGAATCAACTTTAACTGACTTTATTCAAGTTAATGCAACCAATGGATGGTAGATGAGGAACTCTGAATGGACCATTTGACTTCTCAGCTGGACATTTCTTCCATAGCATCACAGCTGGGAGGACTTTGTGCTAGAGATGTTCATCTGACTCTCACACTCTCTTCTTAGAAAACAAACTCTATCAGCTGGGACCAGTGGTGCAGCCTTTAATCCCAGCATGTGGGAGGCAGACACAGGCAAGTCTTTGTGAGTTTGAAGTAGACTGGTCTACAGAGTGAGTTCCAGGGCAACCAGAACTGCATAATGAGACCCTGTCTTAGAAAAAAAAATTATATTTTTGCTGGGCAGTGGTGGCATACCCCTTGAATCCCAGCACTATGGGGCAGAAGCAGGAAGATCTCTGTGAGTTTGAGGCCAGAGACTCTTTGTCTCAAAAAAAAAAAAAGATAGAAAGAAGAAAAGAAAGATAAACTCCATCTACAACCTTAGAAGGATGGTAGCTTTCCATCCAAAATGACGTAGTCTCCAGCCATGGTTGATGGCTGAAGAGATAGCCAAATCAGGACTCACTTGCAAATCCACAGAGGTGATCAGCTGGCCACAGCCTCTGATCCTCTAAGGTTCAGAGAATAGGGCCACTGAGCCTGAGGTTCTGGAGTTTCAATTTAGCGGTTGTGTGATCTGATAAACAGTAAGAGTGGATCTAGGGGTTGGTGAGATAGCTCAGCAGCTAAAAGCGCTTGTTCTTGTAGAGGACCTGGGTTAGGTTATCAGGGCCCATATGGTGCCTCATAACAATCCATAACTCCAGTTTCAAGGGATCCGATGAAGAGGGGGAATCAGGAGGGACAAGCACACACAAAATGCAATACATGCCTGCAGGCAAACACATAAATAAAAATTTAAAACATGAAGAGTCGATCTAACATGAGAAACACAGACAAAGCACTGTGATGAGTGGGAAGTAGAAAGAAGGAGGGAGATAGGGAGAGCAGGAGGTGGAAGTGAGAGGAAAAGAGAGAGACTATCTTGAGTTTTTGATAATTTCCATTAACTGTTGACAAGTGAGTTTCATAAGACCCCTAATTCTTAATTTTAAAAAGTCCTTTTAGAGCTAATTCAGCTTATTTTTCTGTCCCACATTTATATAAAGCTGTGATTCTCAAGTATTAACATTTCACTACGTGTGGTTTCATGGTCACAATACATTTCCTCAGCTTCTACCTGTAAGGAAGGTATCTGCCGATAGATGTCACAGGCTGGTTTCTTTGGAAGCAGACAGTGAGGGAAATGGGATTGGGTCTATATTAGTGATTAATACGTGTGAAGGAAGAAGGGAGGAAGTGGAATGTAGAGAGCAGGAAGTCAAACTTCGCAGAGGGCTTGAGAGAGCCTCCATTCAGGCAAGGGCTCTGAATCATATGCTGTCTTCCAAAGCATCCCGACTAGGTGCTGTACCTTACTCAGCCACTGGACACAGGCGCCTTGGAAAGCACCCAGTATAGTGGAATATTTAAACTTGTTCAAGTATTGTAAAGTTACATGCACTTCTATACAGTAATATGAACTTTATATCTGTCAACAGGGGCTGCTGCCAGAAGGTCACCTTCCTTAAGTGTTAGCACCAGTTTTCTGGGTGTGGATGGACTGCAGCTTTCTTGAATGCAGAAAGAATGCTGGTTTGGAGAACTAGTAATTATTTAATCAATACCCTTGGATGGGGCAATTGTTGTTCAAATTTAACTTGCCCACTGAGATCATAATATCAAAGGCATTTGATTATATTGTTGCTAATGGAGGAACTTTTTATGCAACAGACAAGGAATATCTTGCCCAGGGCCTTGACTAATTTGCCTGTAAATAGCATCAAGTAGGCCTGCTAAAGGTTGGGGGTTGTTGTACTGTGGAGGTTGTTGTACTGTGCTCATTATGCAGATAAGGCCTTTGTAGCTTTCAGTTAATAAAACTCCGGAGAGACCATCATAGAGGCTAGACCCTCTGCTAGGTTATTTAGGCTTTACACCTCAGTGATCGTCTTCTGTTCTTTATTGAACCTGAAATAATATTTACATCTACAACCCAGTCTAGGGCAAACTGATTCTCTGCAGCTGATACCATCCAGAAGGAACTGAGAGTTGAAGGCTGTCTTCTGCTCACTCTTTATGTCTGGACAGCAAATCCTTCCTAGAGAGACATTCCTGTTTATCCCTTTGAATGTGACACCACACGATAGGTTGCTATGATTTTTTTATTTTGAACATCTCATCTATCCACCTAGTATGACTGCTGAAGGTCACACAGCAGATTCATTGTCAAGCCACACACACAAAAACAGTTCTACTTTTCAATTAAGATATTGATCTGAAGAGATCCAGGAGGCCAAGAATGGCACTGTTTCCCTTTCTTCTGTTCCAGTTCAGTCTCCTTTTTAGGTTTTTGGTTATTGGAGAAAATATTTTCCTACACACTAAGTGTAGTCTGTTAGTAATAAATCAGTTTCTTCATTCTCTGGAACTGCTTCTTTTGTGTCCTTTTCCAACCCCACTTCTCCACCAAGGCACTCAGTTTTAGGACTAGAGACCAAAAGTCATGGAAAATATACTGCTCCTGAGATTTGTTTTTCACAGAAAGCAGTATATGTCAGCCTACTATAAGAATTCCTGGTCACACTTGTATTAGTCAAAGTTCTCCAGACTTGTGTATATGCAATTATGTGTGTGTGTGTGTGTGTGTGTGTGTGTGTGTGTGTGTGTGTTTTGAAAGAGAAAACAAAAAACAAAACAAAACAGAAAAACAGAAAGAGACACACAGACAAGGGGAGATAGAGAGAAGTTTCATTTTGTTTTTAGTTTTTCTTTTACTGTATTTTATGTGCATAGGTGTTTTGCCTGAGTGTATGTCTATATACCATATGCACGTCTGGTGCAAGAGGGCATCAGATCCCTCAAGACTAGAGTTGCAGGTAGTTACGAGCCACCACGTGGGTGCTAGAAATTGAACCCAGGTCCTATGAAAGAGTTGTCAGTGCTCTTAACCACTGAGCCATTTCTCCATCCTCCAGAATCAACACTTAGGCTGTAGGCTGACAAGGCTAGAGTCTGAAGGATAGCCTGCCAGCTGAAGATCCGGGAGAGAGCCAATGCTGCAATTTAGCTTTGAAGGCCATCTGCTGAGATTCCCTTCGTGCTCAGGGGAAGTTAGAATTGTCTTCTATTCAGGCTTTCGGGTTGAATAAGGCCCACTGCATTATGATCAGCTTTTACTCAGAGTTCACTAATATAAATGTTAATTGCCTCCAAAATGTTCTCAAAGAAGCTTCCAAAGTCATGTTTGAGCAAATATCTGGGCCCTATGACCCCAAAAGGCTGACATAAAGTTAGTCATTATAATAGTATAAGTTGACTCTTTTATAGCCTCAGTTTATAGCAGAATTCCAAAGCAGTTGTGTGAGTGCCAGTTGCTGGGAGATCCACTGGACAGAAGACTTGCATGGTACTGAGCTTCACCATAGATCAGCATCAAAGGAGAGGAAAGCAATTCCAGAAAAGATGTAAAAACCACTAGGCAGACAGAATTAGAATTAGAAGACTAGTTTGGCAAACACATATTCCTGTCCTTAATGATTTCCTTCTGTTTCATAGATGAAGAAAAAGGAAATCCAGAAACCAAAGACCTTGTTCTTCTTTCAGATAGACTTGGTAGGGAAGAGTTACAAAAGCAGAACTTTGGGGCTAGGGTCCTTCTCTTCTTAACGTCCTGGCATGGGTAACTGAGGCACTGGCTTCTATGGAGAAGGGAGCAATGACCCTTGCTGCAATTCTGAAGTCCTAGATCCCTGATTTCATAAGGATTCATACACATAGACTCTTTGCGCCAGGTTCTATTTCCTGAACAGGAGTGTTCAAGCTCAGTAAGACTGGCGTTGAGTGAGTGAATATCCTTTGGAAACGGTATCAGTTGCTTTCGTATCACTGCAGTCACGTTACTGACAGGAACAACTTAAGGGAAGAGGAGTTGGCTTTGGCTCACTGTTTCAGAGAGCTTTCAGTCGAGCACAGCAGTGATGGCACGGAAGAGTAGCTCCCTCTGTGGCAGTGGTAGCTCACAGCCCAATGGACTGGGGAGCAGAGAGAATGAGGCTAGAGCTTCTAAAAGCCTGCCCTTAATGATTCCTGGCAGCTGGGTCCTAAGTCTAAAAGTTCTAAAGCCTTCTAAAACAGCACCCTCAACTGAGGACATTCAACACATGAACCTGTGGGCACATTTCAGATTTGCTTAATAAAACTAACTAGGGGGGGGGGGGAGGGAGAGAGAGAGAGTTTGTGTTGTGTGAGAGAAGGGGGATAAACTGAGGAATCTTATCGTGTATAGGCACAGAAAATATTTTTTTTTTGAGACAAGATATCACTATGTAACCTGGTTAACCTTGAACCCAGAGATCCACCTGCCTCTATCTCCCACATTCCGGTATTAAAGGGATGCATCACCCCCGCCTGGCAAAGATGTTGTGAAAGCAAATTGAAATTCTTATTATAATTACAAACCATTTCCTAAAATTTGGTTTATACTTTCAGAGATTTGCATCATGGTATAGAGCTATTTAAATGAATTCTGTGCCTTTTGAGGGGACACACATTGATTAGGAGCCCAAACTGTATTCTGCTTAAATACAACAGAATCATTTGCAGAACCTGTCTGTGGTGCCTGTGTTCTGAGGTCCCTCACAATGTATCTGAGAGAAGTGCCAGCTGACTAACCTCTTCTGCTCCTATCACATAGCCCTGAAGCTTCCTCTGTGTGTGTGTGTCTGGAGCTGATCCAATAGCTCAGCATCAGCTTCTCATTGGTCACCCTCTGTGGTCCCGGGGTCACATGCCTTCTGCTCGTTCTTCTCTCTTGCCCCAGATTCTCTGGTTCAGTTGAACTATGCCTGTTTCAAGCAGAGATTTGTTCTGTATCAGCCAACTCTCTGCAAATCAGCTGACTAATGGTTTTCTATCTTTATTATAAAACAACCTAGAAAAGTTTGTAGTTTATTGAGGTTCCCTCTGAGTCATAGCTCAGAAAAGTCTCCACCAGTCATCCTATGTGATTTTAAAATGGCCTCTGGCTTCCAGGTCAGAGGAGCTGCCTCTTTATTCTTAAAAGCAGCTGACTGTGGCTCTGGACAGGGAGACAGGAGACTTGCTTCTAGATTCCATGGCACTGTCCAGGAACAGTTGAGGTTTGGCATGTCACTTCTGTCAGAGATTCGGTCATCCCCGTAAAGAGAAGATTATAATAATACCATTTGTGTATGCATGTGTGAATGTACACACACGACATTCTCTGCCCCAGGGTTGGCTACAGATTAAATGAGATCATCTATGTGACAATACTTTGTCTGCTCTAAAGTAAGTTCCCTATCGTATCAGATTAAGGTTTCCATGAGTCATCTCATATGTCAGATCTTAGCATAGTTGCCTTAACCCTGTCTCAATTTTTCTTTTCTCCCTTCCTTCTTTCTTGGCAAAATGATCGGGTTGGTCATATGTACCTCCCCTATACCATATTTAATACTTTTTGACTCCACCTCTCTTCTCAGTTAAGCCTAGAAGCTCTTCTCTCCCTCACTAGGTCAGGAATCAATCAGGAAGACTTCCAGTTGACAGCTGGATAGCTTACAGTGGCATACTATTGTTCAGTCTAGCTGTAGTCATGTGTAAAAACCAAATGATGATGAACTAAGAATCCAGAGTTGTGTGTTCCAGGTTGATTACCTAGGGGGTTTCAGGCCACTTCTCTAAAATACAATTTTTAGTCTTTGAAACCCACCCCTTCCCAAATAAATCTCCCTTCCAGCTTTATGTCCTCTTTTTTTTTAAATTTTTTAATTCACTGAGTCCAATTTGTGCTGTTCATATGTCCACGAACATGCAATCATCCACTGGATCATGGGTGACCTGCTAGTGGCTACCCTACCCCAGGAAAATTGATTCTTTTTCCCATCAGTTAGGCCATTAAAAATTTATTCAAGCCAGAGAGAGAGAACGATCTGCCTTCAAAGACACCATGTTAGAGGGCAGGCAGGTATCTTCTGACCTAGACCTGAAAGATGACTAAGATTATACAAGTCCAGGTTGAAGGAAGAATATTAAGACATGATTAAGGACTAGGGACACCTTTAATCCCAGCACTGGGAGGCAAAGGCGGATGGATCTCTATGAGTTCAAAGCCAGCCTGGTCTACATAGCACATTCCCAGGCTACACGGTGAGACCCTGACTCAAATAGACCCTTCCCTAAAAAGGAATAGAGTGGAGTTTATCACACCTCTGGTTAACTTTATAAACTGTGATAGCCTGAATTATGACTTTTCTCACTTTTCTCCATACCTCTCACCCTACTGGACATGTTAGTCTAGTTTTCATGACTGACCTTCAGCCTAATTCTAGCCTTTACTTTCACATTTCCCTACTTGGACAGAAGCCCTGCCTTGAACTTCAGACTGCCTGGCTTAGTTCCTGATGATGCTTTGCTAGCACAATCCATTCTTCAGGGGGCTGGGTCTATACCCAGTGTTGACTCCAGCCCTGGTAGCCCTGCAGCAGAGAGGGCAGCATCATTAGCTCCAGGTTCATCCAATCCCAGCTTTCTTCTTCTTCTCTATTCTATTTTTTCTGTCATTAAATTCTTCTATTGCTGAGGTCCTTCATGTCTCATCTTTAAACCCACCCCAATTCAAACGACATAAACAAGCCTCATCTGGGGCTCATTTCCTCATCTGTAGCATGAGGGGGTTGCAGTAGGTGACTTCTAAAGTAGCTCCCTTCCAAGACTAACATTCTTTGTTTCTAAGTAGGCCAACTGTAAAAGAAGTCTACATTGGCTCAGAACAATTGAGGCTGGGAGACAGTGAGTCAGACTCAGCGAAATGTCAGGCTAACTGTGAAGCCAGGATATTAGACAGCAACCTGTCACTAGGCAGACAGCAGCTACAGACTCCTGCCAGAGACTGGCCTTCTCAGACAGCTATGGGCAAGATGCTTGTGACCACACCCAGTGATTAGTGATTGAGTGATTAGCCACACTCAAAAGGAATTAGCAACATCAGTTTGTCTTTCCAAAAGAGACACAGATCCTTTCATGATCTAAAGCTATTTAGTATGGTGACTGTAATTCTACCTTTCCCTGAGGCTAATGTTTTAGGACTCAGTATTATCTTATTAGTACAGCGCCCATTTCCTTACTGAGCAGAGCACCATCTAGACTTTTTTTATTTTTATTTTTGGTTTTTTGAAACAGGGTTTCTCCATGTAGCCTTGGCTGTCCTGGAACTCACTCTGTAGACCAGGCTGGGCTTGAACTCACAGAGATCGGAGATCTCCCGAGTGCTAGGATTAAAGGCGTACACCACTACCGCCTGGTTTGAGCATCTAGTCTTATTCTCAGGGCTTCCTAAGTTCCTTTCAGACGCTTCACAGGCTGTGTAAAATAAGAACTCAGGCCCTTGGAGGGACACATTTGAACCCCATGGTCATCTATTAGTTATGACTATTGGAAATTTCATCAGAGCCTTGGATTTCCTAGCTGTGAAATGACATAGTAATGCCTGACTGGTAGAGCTACTACCACCAGGATGAGGGCTCTAATACACAAAAGCCTCCCCAAAATGGGAACCCCCAAAGCCTTCCTACCTTCTAAAAATCCCCCTTAGGGACTTTTTTTTTCTTGCTTATTTGACCTTTTCCCCTCATTCTTACATAAGCCTGTGGGGCCCTATCCAGTCTACACAACTTCCTGCTCCAATTCCAGACCTACAGCATACCGAGTCAGCATTAGCACTTCCTGGAATGAACAACATTCTTTTTTTTATTTTTTCTCTCCTGTCTTTCTTTCTTTTCCATTTTACTTATTTGTGTATTTGTGTGTGTGTGCACAAATATACCTCTGTGTTTGTGTGAAAATCAGAGGACAACCTAAGGAAGTCAGCTCTCTCCTACCATGTGGATCTCAGGGATGAAACTCAGGCCAGCAGGCTTGGCAGCAAGCACATTTACATACCCATGGAGCCATCCCACTACTCCCATGGTCTTCCCTCTCTCCCATCCTCCCCGAAACCACACGCATATATGTACAGGCACGTATGTGTGCACACACGTGTGCGTGCATATATGTGGAGGCCAGATGTCAGTTTCTGGTTATTGTTCTTCAGGCACCATCCACCAATTTTTTTTTTCTTGTTTGTGCTTTGTTTTGTTTGAGACAAGGTCTCTCACTGGCCTGAACATCAAAAATTAGGCATGGCTGGCCAGTGAGCCCCAGCAATCCACCTGTTTCCATCTCCCAGAGCTGAATTACAAGTATAGGGAGCCATGACTGTCTCTTTTAAATGTGGGTTCTGGGTATGAACTGAGGCAAGCATTTTCCTCACTTCACTGTTTCCTTGGGCCTTCTTTTCTTTTCTCTCCTTTTTTTCTTGGTCAGAGATAAAGGCATGGAGAGCTCCTCTGTCTGTTCATTAATTACAGTGAGCATTTCAGTTCTGATGCCATGAGTTAGCAGATTATAAGAGGTACTGAGGAGGGATGAGAGGGACACAGTAAGATGATTTCAAGCTACTAAACTGGGAATTGTATATGTAGCTCGGTCCTGGTGGGTTCAGTGGAGTGGGTTAACATTCCTGGTTTGATCTTAAAGAGGATTCTAGCATCAGGAACCATAAGATATTAGGGATCAGTTAGCTCTACCCTTTATTGCAGAGATAGAGAAACAGAGGATGCTCAGCGGGGCCAGAGGGGCAGCACAGTCCCCAAAGGCAGAACTCTAAATTGTAGGTTTTTGTTTCTTTGCATTATCCTATGATAAATAATGATTATTCAGATCCAGCACACTGAAGCCAGGCATGGATGTGACTTCTTGCTATCCCAGCACTTGGGAGATGGAATCAGGAGGATCAGGGAATCAAAGCCAACGTTGGCCGAATATTAAATTCAGGATCAGCCACTGCTGCAACAAACTCTGTCTCAAAAACAAAACAAAACAAAACAAAACAAAAAACAACAACAACAATAAAAAACCCAAAGCACCCCAAACAACAACAAAAAATATTCAACACATTATGAATACTTCCTAAATTTGATGTTGGGTACCAGTGTGAGATGCTGGTAAAAGGCCCTCTGCATAGACAGTAGTCATCCATCCATTAAATATTCACCGGGTCCCAGAAGGAAGACAGCAGATGGTGGTGGCTATGGACATTATGCCTGGGTGTGGGTTCTATTTTTTAGGCAATGCTAAGTCATCCCTGGTTTCAGATGAGAGGACCAACACAGTTCATTTTAAAGAGAAACTTTGGGTAGCAAAGAGAAGGGTGGATTGAAAGTTGTTGGATTAGATGTCTGAAGATTTAGGAATTTTCAGAGTAGTCCTGGCAACAGATGAGTGATGGTAGGAACACCGGGGCGGGGGGGGGGGGGGGAAGGTGTCAAAAATACATTTCTTAAAAAGTTATTTTATATTTTACTGGGTGTATATGATTTGTGAAGGTGGGGCATGCATGTGTGGAAGTCAGATGGTGACCTTTGGATATTGATTCTCTCCTTCTGTTTTGGGCTCTGGGATGGAACTCCGGTCATCAGACTGTGAGATAAGTGCTTTTCCCTGCTGAGCAATCTTGACAGTCCACACAATTTCTTAATTCCCACAGCGTTTGGGCATTTGGTACTTTACTCTTGGTAAATTACAGATGTGGTGAGTCCTCAATATGAATAGAAGGACAAGTAGAGTTGAGTAGAACAGCATCTGGGCCTTGGGACAGACTAAGCACAACTTCTTAAGACCCTGGATTTCTACCTAAGATCTCAGAGTAATCAAGCAGGCTTCACTTACAATAAAACATATCTGATGGCCACTGTCCTGGGAAAAATTCATGCTGCTAACAGCAGCTAAAAGTCTCCAATAGACATCAAAATTTTGACTAAACAAGACAACATTTTCCCAGCAAAGATCATTAGTGCTGACACACAGGAAGAACATCCTGTCACAAGTATCACTTGCTGGGTTGGAAACTTACCATCACACAAGAGTACCCCAAACAATAATCTGTGTTAATCACAGTATTTACTATTGATTTCCTGGGTTGCTTTAAGTCAATCCATTTAATCATTAAAGCTTTATCTTCAAAGTAACTGGGCATAGACCGTGTGGTTTCTAAAGGCCCCATCAGTTCTAAAATAAGTACAGAGACAATGTGTAATTACATATTGTGTTATTATGGCAGCAAGCTTACTGTTTCTAAAGAAGCCTTTGCAGCTCCACAATTGTGAAGGGCTCTTGTTTCACCTTTGACTTCCATCTAAGACTGTGCTTTTATCCAGTGGGCTGACTGCAGTCCTGGACCATCTGGGAAGATGTTCACAGTTGACAAACAGAAAGCTGGAATGAGGTTCTGAGCCGCACTGTCCCTCCCACTTTTTGGTCTAGAGAACAGATTGATCTCTTTACTTTGAACTATCTCATTTGTGTAATTATCTTGTCATGTTTTTCTCAAGGCACGGTTTTTGGCTCTAAGTTCGTCAGTTTGGCAACATACTGAGACTAGATTAGAAAAGACCCTCGTTACCAGTGAACCTTCCCAGCTTGGCCCGGGCTTGCCATCCCATCTTCTTTCCTGCTGCTTGCCTCCGTGCCTTCTGACACAGCCAGGCTGGTCTGGTCTGCAATGTTTTCTCGTATCTTTACTGTTTACATCTTTTTTCCTTT
Source organism: Cricetomys ansorgei (assembly GCA_026225945.1). Lineage (NCBI taxonomy): Eukaryota > Metazoa > Chordata > Mammalia > Rodentia > Nesomyidae > Cricetomys > Cricetomys ansorgei. The sequence goes on from JAMJFZ010000711.1 coordinate 2,611,858, forward strand.
TTTTCTTTAAAAATTTTATTTAAAATTTTATTTTATTTAAAAACTACCCCTCCTTTCTTGTCTTTCGCGCGCGCGTGTGTGTGTGTGTATACGTTGTGTGTGCGTGTGTACGTGTGTGTGTGTGTGTGTGTGTGTACGTTGTGTGTGCGTGTGTACGTTGTGTGTGTGTGTGTACACGTTGTGTATCCTCAGAACTGAACTCAGGTTACTTGGCTTATGTGACAAGCACTTTTACCTACTGAGCCATCTCAGCAGTCCAAGCTCATGTGTTTTTCTGATGTTACTCTCTCCTGTGTGTTCACTTTTCCTGTCTCTGTCTCTGAATTCTTCTCCACTCTCACTTGCACTAAGTCTCAAAGCTCCCTTGCCCTCAGGGCTAGCAGATGAGGATGTGTGATCTTTCTCTTTGGATGGAATAAATATCCCACCCCACTGAACTTCCAGGACTGACTGTTTTATTATTATTATTATTATTATTATTATTATTATTACTATTATTATTAATTTTTAACAACACAGGGTTTTTTAATGTAGTACAGGATAACCACAAACACAACATATGAGTCTCTTGTCTTTGCCTCCTGGGTGCTAAGAGTACACGTATACCATGCCTGATTTGTCCAGGACATTTTTTGTATGTACTTATCCTGGGCCATTTTACATTGTAAAATACTTGAGTCTGGGGACTTCATAAAGGAAAGACGTTTATGTCGATCACAGTTTGGAAGGTTCAAGGTCATGGTTTCTGTAAGTGCTTGGCTTTAATAAGGCCCCTTATAGTGGAGGTCATTACAATGGGGGAGCATGTACAAACATGGTAAGTTGCACATCGAGAATGGGAATTCAGAGGGGATGCCAGACTCTTTTGTAATTAATTACACATTCTCCAGCAGCTAGTCAAGTTCTACTCCAGTCATGAGCATGAAATTCTTGTAACCTAGCTACATACTACAAGGCCCCATTCCTCTCCCTCATTACCCATCAAGCTTCGAAACTGTGAACTTCTGGAGGACAAGTCATATTTAACCACAACTCTACATCTTCGAAGATCCCTCTCAGAATGGCACAGGCACCAAGAATCAACAGTTGCTCAGCTTGAACTCAAACCCACAGGGTTGTTAACAATATGATTTTGGGCATGTTGAAAATAAGAAAACATGTTATTCCTCGGTAAAATGAACCTGGTAACAGTTTGTTTTTAAGCTCATCAGGTCTCTGTTACATTTAAATGAAACAATAAACAGTCAAGCATTTAGAACAGCGCCTTGCCTGTAGGGAATGTCTAATAGACGGAACTGTTGCAACTATTCTCCTTTATTTTACATTTGTAATTTCACTTCTCATATTGCCTCCTAGTCCCTACAATTCTTTTTAGTCTATTTGTTTGTGTGTGCATGTATGTCGCATGCACGTATGTGCGCTTGAATGTGCAGTTGCGTGCACCTGTGCGTGCTCGTGTGCAGGCCAGAGGTGGGCACTGGATGCCTTCCTCGATCACCATCTTACTTTTTGCAACCTGGAGAGTGTTGCTTTAGCGCGGCTCTCTGGTCACAGAACCCCTGGGATCTGCTGTCTCCACACCCTAACACTCGGTTTACAGTTATACTCAGTTTTTAAAGATTTTTTTTTTTATTTTCACTTATATGTGTGTTTTCCATGTGTGTATGGGTGCCTTCAGAGTCCAGAATGAGCCACCTGGTGTGTGTGTGCCTGTGTGTGTCTGTGTCTGTGTGTGTGTGTCCACCTAGGCCTGAATAGGGTGCTGGATTTGTTGGAGTTTGAATTCAGACAGTTTGAGTTGCCTGACATGGGTGCTGGTAGCTGAATTCTGGTCCTTTGGAAGGGTAGCAAGGGTAACCACTGAGCCATCTTCCCTGCTCCCCTATTCAGCTTTTTATATCAGTGTGTAGAATCTAAACATGGGTCTCATGTTTGTGCAGTAAGCCACTAAGCTTTCTCCCAAGATCCCCTACAGTTCTTGAGACGGAGGATTTGTTCCTTGTCATTTATGTATTTCCTTTTGGGCCTAGAACATAACCCACAAAATTTGATAAGTTTAGAAAAATTTAGACCCACCTTCTTTCCCCCTTTTAGTTCTGTATTCACAAGGTGGCTTTAGCCATAAAATAGACAATTCTGTAAATGAAAACATCCATTATAAGTAAATGACAAATCAGATATTAGACCAAATGCCGTGCGGGCTTGAGCCCAGAGCTCACCCCTCTGCTCAGCTTTTCGACTGTATTGTCTTTGCTTCCTATAGCTAGGGATCAGCCTGGCTCTGGCTGGCCATGCATCATGATGAACTAGGTCATTTTGGAGCACAGTTCACTCTTCAGGGAGCCTTACTCATGATCCATGAACAAACTGGTGAGCAAACATGAGCTAGGGGAAAACATTCCGTATTAGGTCCACAGGACAAGGTTCAGCTGTAGTCGGTTCTTCGGGTCAAATTCAAAGCCATTCTGAAATATTTCCAAAGCTATTTCTTACATCTTTGCAGAGACACTTCTTTGGTTTGTGTTCATGGGTCCAGGCCAAATTGCAGTTTACCCAACACTATGATTCATTTATTTGTTTCCTATACACAGTTTGACTTTTCCTATATTTGGCCTTGGCTGAGGACTCCAAATATAGGGTGTACACAGCTAGGCAGTCAGTCTTCTTATTTTTTATTTTACTCTAAAATTTTTTAGATTGAAGGTCAGTTTCTTTTCAGTGAATATTTAATGATTTCTCCCGTGTTAATGTTGAGGCAAAATTCAGGTCAAGAACTGTACCATTAATAGTACTTAGTTCATGAATAAGATTCATATGAAGTAGCACAGGCCCAAAGAAATGGGCCTAGAGAAATGAAGACAGACAAGACTTGAAGTCCCAAATGCTGCTTTCTCTCTTTCTAAGCAGATTTCTCACTTCTAAGTCAAGGTCCAGGTGCTCTGTAACTTTTCCTAGGAAGATGCAACACACACACACACACACACACACACACACACACACGCACACACATCTACTCACCCCAGAAAAGGATCCCACAACAGACCTAAGTACAGATATCACTAAAGTCCAACCTGGTGAACAAATGAGTTTTATTGGGGTTGCTTACAGGAATGTGAGTGCGACATTACTTATAGGAGCATAAACGATTCAAAGACAGCTGCATCGCCGAAGCCCGCCCCAGCAAAGATGGCAGCTCACAAAAGCTGGGAACCTCGAGCACACCGCACAGTCTGCAGGCAGCTCAACAGGTTGAAGAGTGTTCCTTCGAGGTGGATCAGTTGATCTTGACCTCTTCCAGGTCTCTTCCATCTGTCTCTGCTTCTTCCAGGCAGCTAAGCTTGTCTCATTTTTCTTTGCAGCTTGGGATGTCAGAGAGGGACTCTCAGCCGGCTTTATTCGTTACTCTGGGAGAGAGGGTCCTAGTGAATCTGGTCAGTTTCAAGAACTTCCTGAAGCTGTTTTGAGTTGTTTACCTTCTATCTTAAGGCGTGTCCCTGGAAGATGGAGTGTTTCAATTTCGGAGAAAACCCCTACACAGCACCAGGCCGGGCAAGCACAAGCCTTTCATATAGGGCAGGGATGTTTGTAACTCTCAACTTCAACTCTCTAGTGGCCTCCTCTCTGTGGAATCTTATCTCCAGAGTAATGTAATATTGACATGAGTTTGTTCCAAAGTCTTCTGTCTATTCCTTTACTAATTCATTCATTCTTCAAATATGGATTGATGTCACGATGTGTAGGAACTAGAGAAGAAAAATGAGTAGGCCACAGAGATTTTTGTCGGGTGGGAGAGACCATAACAGACAGATGGTTAAAACTCTGCATATGACAAATGTCATGATAGAGCTTTATTAATGAGGCTGCCAAAGGGTAGGTGGCACCTTCACAGAAAGGAATGTCACAGAAAACCATGAAGAGAGAGTGTGCTCCGGAGAGACATGGTGACAGTGTGTGCCCACTGAGAACAAGTAGAAGAAAAACAGTGTTCACTGCAGACACCTCTCACAGGTCAAATGCCTTAAACTATCTGGTAGCCATGAACAAAACAGAGGGAACGCTGCACTCCCATTTCATTGTGTGAAATCATTCAGAAACTGATGCCACAAGCTAATATTGGATAGGGAAACAAACAACAATGAACTGGGAACCTGGAGCAAAGCCCAGGAGGAGCAGCCATGGTTTCTCAGTGGTCCGTCGGTCCTTGAGATCAGAGATACGGTGCCTTGAAGCAGGCACTAAAAAAGGAACTGAGAGGAAGGTGGAGCAGTGTCATTTATTTGGTAACTTAGGGGAAAGCAGTACTGGATTTTACTGTCATAAACCGGAGGGAAGTCATATTCTAAGTCTGGTAGAATAATGGATACAGAACAGGTGTAGAGCTTTTGGGACTGTGAGGATGGCCGGGCTCCTGAATTCTAATCACCATTACCCTGTACTGTAGCCCCAAAGTGCAAACAGTCTGTATTTAGTTTAGGGGACCTCTGCACCCTCTTCTTTGACCTTCAGAGTTTAGCACAGGGCTGTCTTCTTCAGGTTGCTCACTGTCTTGTCTCCTTGTCCCAAGCTCCTGCAGTAGTAAGCGTAACCTTCTTGGATCAGCATTCATGTCACCAAGCACCTTCCACTTTTCATACCTGTACTAAGTTGTGAGTTCTCTGAGGGCAGAATTGTCTTCCGTCTCCTACGAACCAACTAAAAACTAGAATACATTCTGTGGGAGGATGAATGATTGACTGACTCCAGTCAAAGTTTCCATTCTTCTTGTGACTACAGACCTCAGGAAGCAGATGTTCAGAAAAAATGCTGAGTGCCCTTTAAAGAAGTGGCAAACTGTGAGTTTGGGAGTCTTGGGCTCGCTCAAGCCTAGCGGGTCTTTTGTAGCTTTATGTTCCTGCTCACATATCGCTGTCATCCTGTTCAATGTTTACACGGTAGGGTAGGCTTCAGAGATGGAGAGAGAGGAGCAAATTAATTAACAAAGTTCAGGCTAAGAGCCAGGTCTAGATCACTCTCCGGCTTCCTGATTAAGCAGCTTGGATGGCTCATTTATCTCCACAGGCTTCCAGGCTCCTGGCCCCCAGTCTTTCCTTTTGTACCCATCCTGCGCTCAGTTATTTTTCTTGAAAAAAAAAAATTGATTGCTGTATATGGTGGCTTATACCTCTAATCTCAGCACTTAGGAGGCTGAAACAGGACTGCCAAGGGTTAGGGACCAGCTTGGGCTAGAGAGTGAATTCCTGTCTCAAAGCGCGTGCACACACGCGCACACACACACACACACACACACACACACACACACAGAGATCATACTGTTTTTTGTCTATTTATTCAGCCCCTTTGTTGCCTCCAGAGCAGTCTGACTCTTCTGGGAACATCTTGAGGCTGATGATACTTGATCATATTTCTGATATGCAACTACTCCCTCCCCTCCCCCACAATGAGCTCTCATTCTGCCATGCTTTTTCTTAAAGGCATCACAGCAACCTCCCAACATTCACTCCATCTGGTGATTCCAGCTTGGTCGGTCAGCTTCTAAAACCCAATCATCAGAGTCTGGAGAGTTGCCTCAGGCGCGTAAGTGCCGCCTGTACTCTTCTGCTGAAGCATCTCGCTTGTGCTTATCACTCGTAATCCGACGGGAATCATTTGCTTACTCACGCATCTATCTCAGTTACAAAAACCTGAGCTCCTTTAATCCGAAGGCCAGCCGTTCATTATCAACTTAGGAAGTTCTCCAATAGGTGTTGTTTGAAACAAGTCAAATGAGTTATGAAGAATTTATACCGTCTATGCCCGTATGTATTGTCCCCAGCTGTGACTGTTATTCACCTCCCTCCAAATGACATGAGATAATAAAGTGACTAACTGAACACTGCCCTGGACAGTTAGTAATGTCAAGCGGTTTTCCTCTCTGACTTGCAAACCAGGCATTCCTATTGCCATTACTTTACAGACAAGAAAACTAAGGCTACAGTGGGTACGTACCTTTTCTTTCTCTAAAAAAAAATTTGTTTTTAGATTTATTTATTTTATTTTATATGTATGAGTGTTTGGCAAGCATCACACGTGTGCCTGGCGCCAGTGAAGGCCAGAAGAGGTCATTGGTCCTCTGGAACTGGAGTTACAGACAGTTTTGAGCTACCAGGTGGGTGCTGGGAATCAAACCTGCGTCCTCTACAAGAGCAACAAGTGCTCTAACCCACTAAGCCATCTTCTCAGGCCCACTAGTATCTTTTCTAAGTATAGCAGGTGGGAGAGCAGTACTTAAGTAGGAGCTTCTCAAACATTTAAGCCAATGATCTTTTCACAATGTCGTATGTCCCCAGACGTCTCCCCCTATTAGGTTATTAGTTGGTTAACTTCTCCAAATAACGCTGAGTAGGACTATGACAATCCTGTCCTTGGCCAGACCACCTCCACTGCTCACCTGTGAAACTGTGGACAGCCTAATCTGAATGTTGGTGGATGCACATGAAGACAGAGCCAAGATCTTCCTGGCAGGAAGCTGTATCTTCTAACACATGAGCGTGGGATCAGATGAAGATTTCGCTCACACTTCATGGGTTTGCTCTGATACCCAGCCAATAACAGTCTGCTCCACGGTTTGCTGGAGAACATGAAACTATTGGCTCTTGGAATGTTTTTCTAGTCACTGAGCTCTCAAGGTGAAAGGTCTTTTGGAGGGATGAGAACAGACCAAATTTAACCAACTCTACATGGCATCAGACAGCCCTGACCACATTCCATTCCAGCCCACAGAGCAGCTGAGGCTTACCCCATGTCTGACTCCTCAGAATACCTGCCCTCTAAGGGGCAGACGTTTCTAGCCCCACTGTGCAGCTGTAGAATGGAAAAATCTTATGGAGGAGCTCCCTTCAGACAAGACTGTACAGGGCCCTGGCCATTTTCCATGTCTCATGCTTTCTGCACCTGCTACTGAGCTTTTAGCTTACAATAGAGAAGAGAGGCTCGCAAAAGGGTTCTGAAAAGCAGAACATAGGAGACAGCCAGAAGGGAAAAAGAATGTGAATATTCTCGTGGACACCTACTATGTGACAGCCACTTAAAATATGCCTTCTCAGGCTGAGGTAAAATCAGTTAGTAAAATGATTGCCTAGAAAACAAGAACAACAACCCCCACTCCCACCCCCCAGCCACAAATCCAGGCTTTTGTCCCAGTGCTAGAGAAGTAAAGACGGGAAGATCCCTGGGGCTCTTGGGCTAGTGAGTTCAGCAGCAAGTTCCAGGCCAGTGAGAGATCCTATCTCATAAGCACCAAGTGGAGGGCCAGAGAGAAGGTTCAATGGTTAAGCGTGCTTGTTGCTTTTGCAGAGGTCAGCACCCACATTGAGCAGCTCAGTTTCCTCTTAGTCTAGATCCAGGGATTTCTATGCTCTCTTCTGGCCTCTGTGAATGCACACACCTCATCATGTATGTGCACACTCATGTACAGATACACATATTGAAAACACATCCAACAGGGCATAGTGGCTCACACCTTTAAACCCTGGTGGCCAAGGCAAGTGGATCTCTGTGAGTTCAAGGTCAGCTGGTCTACTTGGTTCCAGGACAGCCAGGATTACATAGAGAGACCCTGTCTCAAACAATAGCAACAACAACAGCAACAGCAACAACAATAAAACTTCTCATTTGATCATCTCACTTCAATAATTTTTTCCCCATTTTAAAGGTATGCAAACTGAAGAAGTCTTCAGGCTGAAATAGTGTATTTCTCTTCATTATCAATATAAAGCACTGACCTTGGTCCAGAACATCAGTGACTGGAGCCTAGCTTGAAGATGAGACAGAACACAGCCATATAGAACATCTTTACATTACACAGGTCCGAGACTGTGGTATCTTGTCCCATGTGCCACTACTGTAATCAGGAATTAGACATGGAGCTGAAACCTACCTATAGAGTGTTGGGAAAAGGAAATAGTCTGAAGACTAAGAGGTGGCTCAGGGGTTAAGAGCACATGATACACAGACATGTATGCAGGCAAAGTATGAAGTCTCACCAATATGGCTGCCTAAACATGAACTGAATAAGGATGACACCAACAGACATACTATACATGTATAGTATGTATACATGTATACATACCATACATAGCATGGATGAGGGAAAGCTCATGAGGCCTCAACTTTAGACAAAGAGCTACAGTTAACTAAGGAATGCTAAGATTGAGAGAAACAGTCTTTCCCAAGGAAGAGCACACCAATCTAATACCACATGGTCATCCCTGAAAACATATACATATAAGTAACATTATACAGACAGAACATGTCTGTATTTATGAATTTAGAAATATATGTACATATATACACATATATACACACACACATATATATATATACACACACATACACACACACACACACACACACATATATATATATACACACACACATATGTAGAAAACAAAGAAAAAGATGTCATGAATTTGAAAGAGAGTAAGGCATGGGGAGGAGGAAGATACATGCAAGAGTTTGGAGGGAGGAAAGGGAAAGGAAAATTTTATATTTGTATTATAATCTGAAAAAAATAAAATAATCACTTAAAACAAACAAAAAACCCACCACACACATAAAAAATGTTTTTAAACAGCCTTGAACCAAGAGTTTGAATATGTATAAGTCTGAGATCTACTACATAGATGTGAGATCTTGCCTCAGTTTTCTCATTCACAAAAGAAAAACATATCTCCTGTTCAAAAAATTTTATAAGCATTAAATGAAATTTGGATGTTTTGGAGAGTGGGACCTGAAGAACTGGTCGACTCACAAATGAGCCACATCCCCTCCTGCTAAGAATTATTTATCTCTGTACATGCTGTTTTATCTGCATGTACATCTGCACACCAGGAGAGGGCATCAGATCCAGTTACAGATGTTTGTGAGCCACCATGTGAATGCTGGGAATTGAACTTGGGACCTCTGGAAGACCAGTTAGTGCTTTTAACCACTGAACTACCTCTCCAGCCCCGTAACTTCTTATCCAGTATCTCTTCTATGGAGTTAGTTTGTCTCCAAGCTGAGTGAAGAGCAGTCGATTAGGAGAAGGAATATAGACAAGGAATTGGGTTTGAGATTGATTTTATTAGGTATGGACTGTGAGATACAGGAGGGAGGCAATAAGTCTCAATTTCTTCTGTCTGTGTGACTTACCTCTCTGGGTGCCTGAGGCGTATATGAATATATGAATATTTGAAAGCATAAAACACTAATGCCTTTTCAACCTAATGCTCTGCACTAGTGAAAGTTATTTATCCAACAACATATTTTGGCTACATGCTGTGGATCAGGTGTGTGCCAGGTGGTCAGGGTGCAAAGGCAATGGAAATATGATCTCCATTAGTTCATAGTGTGATGAGATAAACAAGCAAATGAATAATTACAACACCACATGTCAGTGCCCTATCAGGAGGAACAGGATACTCAAAGCACAAAGAGCAGGAACTATGTTGCTTATCTATTGTTGCAAAACAAATTACTACTAAAAAGTCACAGCATAAAATAACAAACATATATAATGATGATTCTTACATCATTTCCACATATGAGGAATCTGAGAATGGACAGGCTGGGTAGCTTTGGCTTTTGATGTGTCTGTCATAAGTCAAGCTATTGCCTCCACAAACTAGACTAGGGGGCTGGAGAGATGGCTCAGTGGTTAAGAGCACTTGGTGCTCTTCCAGAGGACCTGGATTCCATTCCCAACACCCACTCACGATCATCTGTAACTCCAGTTCTGGAGGATCTGATGCCCTCTTCTGGCCTCCACAGGAACTGCACACATGTAGTGCACAGACATACATGCAGGCAAAACACCTGTACATGTAAAATAAAAATAAACTAGACTAGGCATAGAAAATGTATTTCTAGCTTCACTCAAGTGGCGTCCACAGGAGGCTTCTCCACATGGGCTTCTTGGAAGTTTTATTCAAAATGTGTCTTTTTCCAAAACAGTTCTAAGAGAAACACACACACACACACACACACACACACACATACCACACACACATACACACACACACATAAACACACATACACACATACACACACATACACACCACACACCCATACATACACACACATACACACACACACATATATACACACACACACACATATACACATACATATACACACATACACACACATACACACATATACATACACACACATACACACACACATACATACTCACACATACACACACATACATACACACACACACTCTCAGAAGGAAAATACATTGCATCTCCCATGTCCTGCAGTCCAGCATGACACAAGGTGGTAAATTACAAGAAGATGTGAGAAGCGGGAAAAGGCATCACCCTGGGTCAGTGCTGCCTTAGGTACTGAATCCACAGGGAGAAAGGAAGAGCCAGGGAAACCCCAGGAAGCTTAAACTTGAGTAGCATTTTTTTCTGCTTCTCATAGTTTCTGCTAGAATTTGTAAATTCAAATTATTCTGCTATTAAGCAAAAATGACACTGTAGATAAGATAGAACATGCTCAGATCCAGTGGGTTCCTGAATGCCTACACCAGGTAAGATTAGACGCCCCCACACCCACTTGGCCTGATGTGATTCTTCATGTCTACCCTACTTGGAGATGACCACCAATAACTACTATCTACCCCTATAGTGCACCACCCTGAGTGGGCAGAGAGCTTGTTCTCTGATAGACAGCTCTGTGCATAGTATAGGATATACTCCCGGTATCATGGCCAAGTGTTTAATAAAATGAAAGAGACTTAAAGGAAACTCTGTGAATTCAGGACACACTGAAAATGTCACAGGGTCAAAACACCATATCTAAAACATAGATATCATACACACACATTAAAAACGAATAGATGACAATAGTCATTTGTTTTAGGGTTTTTTGTTTGTTTGTTTGGTTGGTTGTTTATGTATGTCTTCATCTTCCCTGGACAGCATCTCCTTCCCACCCTCTCTTCCCCAGGCTTTCTGTCTACAGCACCAGGACTCACCATTTGAATCAAAAGCGAACACTGAACAGACACGAGGGCAAACTTTGGCTCCGTTTCCTTCGGACTGCTTGCTGACCCCTCACTCTTCTGTTTGGACTTATTACCACACGGCGCTCCTAGATTTCAAGATTTCAAGATACTTTCAAAACATGAAGCAATGCCCAGCTCTGGCTTCATCCTGGCTCTATTAGCGACTCAGGACCCGAGAGGACTCTGCGTCCTGTCAGAGTCCTCTGGGACCCTGAGTGGGGTGAGGGGTGTCATTTCTTCATTCTTGCAGTAGTGTTCCCCTCAGATCCCACCATCAGGAGATTATTAGTAAGCATCCTTGGGCAGCTGCTCCCACACAGAGAGGGAGCCCCTCCACACCTACATCAGTGCCCCCACCAGCCCTTCCATGGCTTTGGCTTCTACTTCCTTCCCTTAAGTTGGGAAGGAAAGCCGCTGAGTGGTGTGGATCATGGGCTGTACAGTTAGAGCCCCTTTTCATCTTCTTAGATATCTGAGCAAATTACTTAACATCTTTGAGCTTAAATTTTCTCATGTGCGAACTAGGAGTGATTATTTACGTCACAGGGTTATTGTGAGGATTGAATAACTCCTAGTGGCTTAGAACTCAGCTTGCAAAAAACATGCACTAATTCTAGAGATCAAATCAAGGCTTATTTGGTTTAGCCACTGGAAAGTGAGAGACCGCAGGTTATGAGTTCTAATGGAAAGAGAAAGAAATTCAGATTCGATGAACAGTGGATGAAGAGCGCTGAAAGTGTTACATCTCTGTACTCGTTTGGTGCTTAAAAGGTCCCAGATTAAGAGGTAGAATTCAGGAAGTAAGGAACTTGTCAGACAGCTATCTGTGGTCTGTGTCCTTTCTCTGTTCCCCATTACAACACTCTAGGGTCCACTAAGGCATTTGGTTACTTAATTGGCCTGCTCTTTGATGAATCCTTGCATTTACCTTTACTTATAAGATATATATGATGCACATACATGCGCGAGCGCGCGCGCACGCACACACACACACACACACACACACACACACACACACTTTAGGACTCAAACTCTTTGTACATTTAGTTCTTACCTCTCTCCCACTTCCTTTACTGGCCATAAGATGTTCTATGAGCCCTGCTCCAACTTCTCTTTTCCATTCAACAACACCCTCTGCCCTCTCCCAACCCCCCAGCCTGGCTTCCTGGCAAACTCCTTTCTCATCTCTGGTGTTATTCCCTCATCCTCTCAGTTCTCAGTAATTCCAGTTGCAGGGCCCTGGGCTTACCCTGTTCTGGGACTGTATGTGCCAGCCTCAGCAGGATTGCTCTCAGAGGCCCAAGCTAGCTCAGAGGCACATCAGGCTGGGGTCGAGAAGCAGAAGGGGAAATCAGGAGTCCCACAGTCTCAGAACAACAGTTCCCAAGGCTGCTGAGCACAGGTGGTGTTTGGGGAGTCAAAAGCTGTTAAGGCCCGGGATCTGCAACAGGTAGAAACACTAGGTTTTAACCAGGTACAGAGTGAGGTGGATTTAGTCTTAACAGAATCTATAACTGCTACAGGACTGTTGTTTTTACTGACAGGGCATGACCTAAGCTGAACTGACTGAGCCTGTCCTCTTGGCTCACTGAAACATTAGCTCAGTGGAAACCTTGTCACCTGTCTCTTCCAGATTAGCAATAGAAATTGGCTAATTCTCTCTCTCTCTCTTTCTCATATACACACACATTCTGATTAAAAAAATATTTTCTTTCTTTTTTATTTTATGCACATTGGTGTTTTGTCTGCATGTATGTCTGTGTGAAGGTGTCAGATTCCCTGGAACAGGAGTTACAGACAGTTGTGAGCTGCCATGTGAGTGCTTAGAATTGAACCCAAGCCCTCTGGAAGAGCAAGCCAGTTGGCTGAGCCAACTCTCCAGCTCACACATTCCGATTTGTAACTGAGATTTTATTTGTTTAGGGATCAATTCAAGGAGAACTGACAATTTTTCAGTATTGATATTCCATCCAAGAGCATAGTTCATGTCTGCAGTCATTTTACAAAATCTTTATTATATTTACTTTTATTTTGTATGTGTGCAGGCATGTCTGTACTTGCGGAAGGCTGGAAGACATAATTGTGGAGTTGGTACTCTGTCTTTGCATGGGTCCTAGGGATCAAGCCTGGGCTGTCGGGCTTGCACAGCAGGCACCTGTACCCACCAGGCCTCCTCCAGACGCTGGCAATTGTTTTCTGTCCCCCCTAAGTTTAAGTGTTTCGTAGAAATTGCTTTTTTGTACAGTATGGATTTTTCAGTTCCTATTTTTACCAGATTACTCTTCTCTAACACTTGCTGTGTTTTCCTCATTTGGGGTTGATTACAGAGTGTTACATTTTTTTCTATATTGGGTCTTAAAAACAAACAACTAAGTATCTTCAAGTTTCTCCTCATCACTGTTCCGCCTGTACCATATTTTCTTTTCTAGAATTTAGTGAGTGCTTGCTTCAGTAGCACATATACTAAAATTAGAAGGAAAGCACATCTTAGGAGAAAGCGTACATGGGAGGCAAAATGTTTTGAATCCTTGCAGATTAGAAAATGCCCATATTTTACTATCTTACTTGAATGCCATTGTGGCCAGCAGAGTACATAGCTCAAAACTCAAAGTATTTCCTTTTTTTTTTTTTTTTTGTCAGGGGGTAGAGAGATAGATGGCTCAGTGGTTAAGAGCACTGGCTACTCTTGCAGAGGGACCTGGGTTCTGTTCCCAGCACCCACATGGTGCCTTATAGGGGCTCTGATGCCCTCTTCTGACCTATGCAGGAACCAGGAATGCACATTGTACACATACACACATACAGGCCAAACTTATAGCATAACATAAATGAATTTAAACTGTTTTGAAGATCATTTTCTTTCAAATTCATGCCTCATTGCTACCCTACATTCAGTTACTTGAAGAATGACCTCCCTCCCTATTTCTTTTGGGTAATGTGTCTCTTCTCTGGATATGTCTAAAGGTTTCTCCTTGTCCTTGCTTAGCTCTGAAACGTTCCTGGGATTTATCTGAGTAAGGATTTTCAGGAGTTTACCTGATACTTGGGCAGGCCTCAGGGAAAGGTTGAGCCTTGTTTGGGTTGGAGTGTTTTCCCATACTCCTTTATGAGCCTCCTCCCTAACAGGTTTTGGTTTGCATAGGGCACTTCTTTCAGATGGATGGAGGCTTTTGAATCCATCCTCTGTGACTCGAGTTGTCTACTAGGACTGCCTTCACCAGATGCCATAGAATCAGCTCATCACATTGGGTGGTTTCAACATCCCACATGTATTTTCTCAGTTCCAGAGGCTGGGAAGTTCAGTGCTATGGTGCTGGCCCAGTCACTTTCTGGTAAGAGTTCATGGATGCCTCCTGGCCATATCCTCACCCAACACAGAAAAGCAGCAACAGCAAACTAGTGTTCTCTTCCTCTCTCTCACGTTGGACTGGACTATACGCTATGATCTCATTTAACTTTTGTAGATTGTACACAGTTCTCACCTCCAAATGTAGTGACATGCTGTGTGTGCCTGTATATGTGTGTGTGTGTGTGCATTATGCAGGTGTGTAGAGCTTCAACATACAAATAGAAGTATGGAACACAATGCAAAGCACTGCCAATATTTTTTCATATTGCCATTCTTTCCCTGTTTTTTCTTATTTAACTTTTGAATCACTCTCTTCTGTCTCCTCCCTCCATATATGTCCTATTAGTCAATCCATCCACTGCCTTATTTAGTTTTACTAACTTTTCAATCTCCCTTTTTTTTTTTTTTTCTTTTTGGTTTTTGAGGCTCTAGCCCTGGCTGTCCTGGAACTCCCTCTGTAAACCAGGCTGGCCTCGAACTCAGTGATCTGCCTGCCTCTTCAAGCACTGGGATTAAAGGCGTGCACCACTACCACCCGGCATTCCCCCCTCCATAGCACACTATCCCATGCGTCTTTAAGGATCGTGGTATTTACAGCAATCGTCTCTTCAATTGTGCATCTTTCCTTTGGGCTTAGCTTCCAATTTGCTCATCTCTGTTCTTTTTGAACAGTTGGGTTTCCTCCAGTATCTGATGATCCTGAGTTTCCTATTCCTGTCTATTTTTGAAGGATACATTAACTATTAGGTATGTTGTTCAAGTTTGCAACCCCAATATTGAAATATTTATTTCCCTCCAGGATCCTCTGGTGAATGGAAGGTCAGTCTGGACTCTGTAAGTAGGACATCTTTTCTGTAAGATGCATAAAGCCTAGGAGGCAAGCTTGAAGACCATTGACCTCTCCACTCCTGGCCGTGGCTTAGATGAAGATGCAGCTGATAAATGGGCAGCTCTTCTTCCTTTCGGTGTGGAGCAGTGCCAGTCTCACAGCCAGTCCTGATCCTCTTTGTTCTCAGGCTCTTACGTCCCAGCAGTTGCCTCCCCAATACAGATGTCTTCTTACTTTCTTAACACCTCTCTCCCACACATGACACATGCATGCATGCACACACATGCACACACAAGCACATATGTACACACACTAAAGCTCTCTGAGGTGGAGGACAGGGGAGATGGACCTGTTGCTCAGAAGAATGTGTAATATTAACAACCCTGATAACTGATTTACAAGTCCTATTCTCTGTCTCAGAAATGGGAAGAAAAAAAAAAACCCATCTTTGGTAGATGAGAGACCCAAGGTTCAGGTAGGTTAAGAGCACAGACACAAAGAAGTGGCTCCAGAGCTGACTCTGACACCCTCCTGTCTACATTGCTATCTGCTATTTCCATCCTATTCATTCTCTCTTCTCTTAAATGTGTTTATCTTTACTTCTTTCATTAACATGCTACGCACTGGGGGGGTGGGGGTTACTTTCTTTGGCTGTAGTCTCTTGCTTCTATTTAGCTGCCTGACAATATTCAACAAGCATCAGTCGGTGTAAATTTTGTGGACCAAACTAGGTAAGGCAGTTAATTACAATTATGCTATTATCTGCATATAATTACACATTAGAGTGCTTGTAAGTATCATAGTTGAGGCCTTTAAATTTTTTATTATGTCCCTTAACTTAAATATCTGGGGGAAAAGAAAGCCAGGTTACAATTCAAAATGAAAACTGGAGGAAAGTTCAAAGTTCAGCTTCTGGCTGGCGTTGTTCTAAACCCTGGTCAATGCGTCTGCATAGACAGACAGGAGCTGAGATGGCACT
The DNA here is from genome assembly GCA_026225945.1 of Cricetomys ansorgei. Classification (NCBI taxonomy): domain Eukaryota; kingdom Metazoa; phylum Chordata; class Mammalia; order Rodentia; family Nesomyidae; genus Cricetomys; species Cricetomys ansorgei. The sequence continues at coordinate 2,628,050 of JAMJFZ010000711.1, forward strand.
TTTTGATCTCTTTGTTAGCTTCTGGGTCACTCTATTTGTTCAGGAAAGACAACCCCTTAAAAGAGACAGAATCATGTTTAATGTTCAGAAAGATGGGATTACCTGAGTCTGTTCTTTCCGGGCCCGCTCGGTTTATTTGTGCACCCAATCAACTAGTCGTCATTGCATGCCTGTGATACTGATCCTCAACCTAGCTGTCTAATAAAACTACCCAGAGAAACTTTCCAAAAATGCCATTCACCCCTAGAGTAATGGAACCTTGGCCCCTGTAATTTCAAAGCTCCCCAAGCAATTATGACGCACAAGATGAAAACCACTGATCTGTGACATGTTGTCCTGTGCTAACAAGGGGGGGAGGGAGGCACAAATAATAAATCTGGCTTTTATTGAGTACATATTATGTTTCAGATGCTGTACTAAATGTTACGTGTCTGAACACATTTACCCCTTCAACAGCCCTAGACATAGGTTTTATTCTTATTGTATAGATGAGGCTGAGGAAGGATAGCTACCTTGCCCAGAGTCAAGTATGGACTCCAGGACCACACTCACTATGGTGGGCTCTAAGCATAGTCCAGTAAACAATAAGATGACGGGAGATAAACGATCAAGAGAAATGACAAGTGGGGAGGAGGGGGGGCAGTAAATAGGAGGAACAGCTTCAATTATATCAGACAAAATGGAACCCAGCAGAGCAGAGTGCCTTGGGCTCTTGCTTCCCAATCTTAACTAGAGCTCAGCCTGCCTTACTCAAAACTCTTTCTTCTCTTCTCCACATGGGAAATGCTGGAATGCCCACAATCATCCTAACATTTCGAAGGGGAAGACTGAAGTCATGCACAATTACTCACGCAAATCTCAGGACAATGACTTCTTTTGTGCCCCTCTCATTCACATGCATAAAGCTTCACTCTGTTGTTGTTTTAAAAAACGTCTTTGTTGAAGAAACAATTTACAAATGTGCCAAACACACATTGGTTCCCCACCCTCTTCTCTCACCCCTCACTTGACTGGGGCACTAGCAAACAAGTCCCCTGGCTTGCCCTGAGCCTGTGCCGCCCACTTGCCAGTTTGGCCCAGAATGGTAGCTACCCTGTACTTCACACTACTTCTGGCCAAATTATGGCCCTAAGCTTGAGGTTAACCTCAGGGAGAGTTTAGCCACACCTTCGGACCCCTTCTGCCTGGCCTCAGAGGCAAGCGCAGACTTTGTGTGTGTGTGGGGGGGGGGAAGGGAAATGTGCGATGGTGTTAATTAACCGTGGGAGGAAAGGAAGTCCTCCCCAGACACCAGAAATTCCAATGAAGAACACTCTAAAAGCAGCCTTTGTACCAGCCAGTCACATGATTCAGGCTGAACTCCGTCGGGGTTGGAGGTAAAAATAACAACTTCAGCAATGGGCAGGATCTCCACAGCCCCGGCGGGCACCTCAGGAGGCAGTTCAGCTGGGGCGAGGATCTCAAGGATGCAGATGGATTTGGTAGCCCTTCCCAGAGCCTTCAAAACCACAGAGCTTCTTGGAGCTGACATGCTTCTAGTGACTGGTGAGCTGAGTAGCAGGTCTGTTCAGTAGCTTCAGGTCAAGGAGTCCAAGCCTCTTGAGGCATGAGGTGGACCTGCGTGATAGTCAGTGTAATCTCACTCCAGCAGGTCCCTCTCCTATCCAGTGCTTATCATAGTAGGGGCTGTTTCTCACTTAGCACAGGGTTAGTATCTTAGACACGGAGAAGGCAGAATCACCTCCCAAGTTGCCCATGTCCTGGAGGCTTGGCTGCTACAGGGCTGAGAGGAATCTCCAGTGTCTGGGAGACTCAGTCTAGTAAGGTGCTGTTGACTGAGTCCCTGTGAAAACTGGATTTGTTCATAAACAGAAGGGAAGCTGAGCCATTTGGCTGAGACCTTAGGCAAGAGGGTGCAAACTTTGCCTGTTGACCAGTTTAGAGGAAGGAGACAGACAACGGAGGATGGCCTTAGAATTGAGGACTGAGTACATTAGATGTGAACACTAAAGAGCAATATTTAGACTCCTAGAAGGCCTGCCTACAATGTCTGTCTTACTTCACAGGGATTGAGACAGATTCCCAAAACCAGGTTACCAAAACCAGGAAGACAGGGCAATAGTGGTTCAGACCAGGCAAGTGTCCCAGTCTCACATTCCAATATTTCTGCATCTGGGCAGCCACGAGGGACATCCCACCTTTATAATATCAGATGTGCAGGGTCCTTGGCAATACACATCCTTCTTTTTTTTTTCCCTTTGATGTCAATAAAGGACTTATCCTTTATAGATTCCTGAAGCATCGGAGTTTAAAATATTTTAGAAACTGTTGAGATCAATTCTGATACAAACGAAACTGAACCAGAGAAATGACTGACACAAGGGCACACAGTCTGTGATAGCTAGGAATGGAACTAAATCATCAGATAACACTTTAGGGCTTCCCCACACACAACGCCACAGCCTTTGTGACATTTGTATGGCAGGGCCTGTTGTCCATTTCCTATTTCACTCACTTTCATACAAGATATTGAAGTATAACTTATTCTTGATAAACTGACTTTCTGAGAAGTTTCTCTATTAAAAACAAAAACAAACAAAAGAACAACAACAACAAAAGCTATTATGTTAGAAAGGGGACATTGCAGCTGGAGGTTTCCAGTGTGAGATAAGACTGGGTTGAAAAATTCACCAATTCTTAGGCCTTGTCCTCTTGTACCATTGGCATGAGTATCACCCAGGGCCTCACCGAATACTGCATTTTAGCACATGCCTGGGTGAACCAAAGGCACACTAACATTCAGGTGGTTCTGCTTAAGGCGAGGCTGGGAAAGATGCTTCCCTCTTCCCATCACTGGGGAATGCTGAGTCTTCTGCCTTTGCCCCTTTCTTCCCATTTCTGCCTCTCCTTAATACCTTATGGTCCTGATGAGGGGGAAGGGTGTATTTTAAAGGAGGACTGGAAATGGAAATTTTTAAGAAAAATAAAATATAGCCAACTTAAAAGATCTTTTGCAGCTTCAATGTCACGTTGTTAATGTTGAAATATAAACATGCGCTGTGTTTATATTGGCTGGCTTCTGAAATGATCATCCTTGGTTATATTTAGGAATGTGATGGCTTGGAAAACACGCTAAAAAACTCTGAGAACAAAAATATTTTCCCTCTTAACTTTCTGGAAAATCTGGTGTTTTTTTTTTTTTTCTTCTTCCAATCCCCCAAACACATCTTTTCCATATGTCTCTCTCTCTCTCTCTCTCTCTCTCTCTCTCCCCCCCCCCCGTCTTCTTTCTGTCTTTTCATCCAATCCCCCAAACACATCTTTTCCTTATGCACTCTTTCTCTCTCTCTCTCTCTCTCTCCCCTATCTTCTTTCTGTCTTTTCATCCTCTTTTCTATTTTTTCTTGTGTCTTCTTTTCAACCTCTCATCTTCTCTCTCTCTTTTTCTCTCTCCTAACCTTTCTCATCCGTCATTACACATTCCTTCCAGTTACCTTTCTCTCTTCATCTTTCATTTCATTTTCATTTCTTAACAACAAGATCTTAAAATCATGGTTTTATTACAGAAAATATAAGGGGTTGGCAAACAAAAGCATAACTGGGGGCCAGAGGTCAGAAAGGAAAGAAAGAACAACCACATTCCCACTGACAGTAAAAGCAACTGTAAGCATCATATAAAATAATCTCAAATCTTTTGTGCATGTTTTTTAATGTCAATGAGATGATTAGGGACATGATAATTAGTATATACTCCCTTTTGAACAGAACTGTAAATTACTAACTTGGTTTCATCAGTCTCTACACCTCAATACCATGATTTTTATTAAACTCTGGTATTCTACTGATGGACATTTCGGTACTAAAAACCTTACACTATTAAAAAAAAAATGCTGTTATCCTTAATGGCTTTCTTATCTTTAAAAAGCTATCAAATTAAAACAAACACACAAATACATCATTACACTTGTGAAAAAATTAAGATAAATATCAAATCCTTTGGGATCACCATTGCCAGCCCTGGTTTTTCTCTCTCTCCTCCTGCCCCACTCTCCTCAGCTCAGGGAATCAACTTTTGACAGTGTGCAAGGCACTGGGAGCACAAAACTAGATGCTACAAGGATTTCAGAAGGTGAGATGGTCAGCATCCTGCGGAAGGAGAGCAGGTATTGATGCCCGGGGTAATGCGAGGACCACTCACAGGCCAGACGTTGTGCTGCCCAGTGCAATTTAATGCTAAGGAAATGGAATGTAGTCTCAACTACTGCTGAGAGAACATCAACTTCCTTCAGTTTCAGCAGGATTACTACCCCGCGGTTATAGCCTGCTGGTTTATAATCTCTCCTTTTTAACCCATCCAGTTTACTGCTGATTAAATAATCTCAAGAGGCCACTTTAAATGATTTCTTAATCTATGCTCTAATGTATTCACTGTTCCCCTTACTCTGCCCGCCCCACTCCGCCTTATCCTTCAACTGCTCACACGTTTATCCCCTTATCATGCGTCTACTGAGCACACACCCTGTGTATGTTCTTCTGAACTTTTCTCTGACCCTTCGCTCTGTAACTCTGTTCTTGCTTCTTCTCCTGTAACAGATGCTACTTTTTGAAATTGTTCCTGTGTTTTAGGTTCATAGCCTATTATGCACTATACTGCAAGTTCCTAAACCACAGGGCTTTTGCATTATCTACTTTTGTACTCTCAGCAGCCAGCATGGTGCTAGGTACATAGTCAATGCTTAATAAATGTTTGTTCATTCGTTCAACAGAAAGAATGGGTAAATTAGTTTTCCAGAAATGTCATGCAGTTCTCACGCAGGTTTTTAGGATTGGAGGTTAATTCTCACTTAGAAAGAGAAGTAACTGCATCATGCGGCCAGAGCAGGGAAACTCTGCATAAGATTTTTTTCTAGGTCCTGAAAATAGAAAAGAGAGGAACCAGGAATCCCACTGTTCCAAGTCTTCTGATTTTACATTTAAAACATACAGTCTTCTCAGGAAAGTCAGATAAGGCTAGAGAAAAGTTTAATAAGAGAGAAAGAAAATTTTCAAAAAACATTTATATGTGTATGCATATTTGTATATGCATGTGCAAATATGTGTGTGCCTGTGTGCATGTGCATGTGTGTATACACGTGTATGTGTGCATGTGCATGTCTATGCTTGTGTGTGTGTGTGTGTATGTGTGTGTGTGTGCATTGAACCTGCAGATGTTTATGTATGTTTGCATGTGTGTGGGCCTGAAGTTGAACTAAATGTCTTTTCCTATCATTTTCTTTTTTATTGTTCTTTATTTCCACCTTCTTTTTACTTATTTATTTCCATTTATTTCCCCTTTATTCCACTTTTTTAAAATTTCCTCTTCATGTATTCCCTCTCTATCTTTTGGTGAAGGAACTGGTCCATTCTAGCTAGTCTAGCTAGGCCACTTGTTCCACAGGTCTCATCTCTGCCTCTAGAGTGCTGGGTTTACAAGGAACCTGGCTTTTTCTGTGGGTGCTGGTGATCAGAATTCCAGTTTTCACTGTTGCAAGGGCAACGTACCGAGTCATCTCTCAATACAAGGAAGACAACTTTTTTTGAGACATGTGTGTGGGCCTGAGGCTGACATCTCTCTACATAACCTTGGCTGTGTCCAAACTCACTGTGTAGGCTGGGATAGCCTCGAACTCACCTACCTGTCTCTGTCTCCCCAGTGCTGGAATTAAAGACAAGTTACACCATCCTGGCTTAAGGAAGTCAATTTTGTAAAGTATCATATACATGTATGAATTTGTTAAAGAATATAAGAATATTCTTTTTTAAAAATCTCAATTTCGTCCATTAGGAAAGAATGGTTGCTGTTGCTATTGTTTCTTTTTGAAAGGACAGGACCACCGTCACACAGGACCGTAAGTCTCAGGATAGCCTGAAACCCACCGCGCTAGTCTGTGCCATCCTGCCTCAGCTTCCCAGTTGCTAGGACTACAGGCACACAGCATCACACCCAGCCAGCAATTGGAAGTTTTAAAAGCTCAAATCTATCCACGTAATCCCCTTTCCTAACTTCTTTCCATTGTTGTTGTTGTTTACAAATTTTAAGGTAGTCCACAAAGGCCCTGCATGGCTCCAAAATGGCTTACCCATGTGGCTCCATCTAGTCTCTCTTTGGTTATTTCTCTGTTTCTCAAGTGTCCTCATTCCCTTATCAGTGCTGCCTAGAACATCCTATGATGTAATCCATGATCCATACTATGTTCCTACCCCACATCACCTGCTCAATTACTTGCTTCAGATCTCAGCTTGGCTGTCACTCCCTTAGGAGACTGACTCTGAGCACGGGTCCGACCTGCTCAGAGAGCTAGAAGTGAGTTTATCCGGTTTTTGATTCCCAGGCTGTCAAGTCCTGGTTTTACCACTTACTAATTTTATAATTTGATGTGACTCTCCTCATTTATATGAGAGATAATATTCTATAATTATTTTTTCTATTTACAATACTCTTGAGAAGATCATACCAAACACTAGACATGAATAAAATACCTTGTAGACCATAATCCACTCTATAAATTCAGACAAATGGTGATTTTTTGTTAGGCTCAAGCAACAGGCTTTGCTTATCTGCTGTGTCAACTCTGCACATCTGTTTCTTGTGTAAACTTGTCAGTTTGGGGACAGTTAGCCCAGACGTATGTTATCTAGCAGAGGTCCCCACCCCAGAACTTAGGTTAACAACGAAACAGTAGACTCTGTAACATGGATAGCACCTACCGTCTACATAATTGTAAATAATGACAGTAACTAGTGCGCGATGATGTGTCGGTAGCCGGCCCCAGTCCTCGTTCACCACGGAACAGGTGAAACGTAACTACACTTCATTAAGTGGAGTTAAAAGTTAGCATTAATGGCTGAGAGCTTAGAATTGCAGTCAGCTAGATTTGTAGATTTGCATCCAGTTCTCTTGGCTCTGTATCTACCAACGGGGAGAAACTGAGCAAGTTACTCAACATTTTTTAAACCTCATCTCTGCATGTAAAATGCACCTGGCCCTCAGGCATCAGACACGTAAGAATTAAAGCAAAGAACGTGAGTGTCTGGTGCATGGGGAGCCTTCAGTTACTCGTGGGTCTTTGTTAACATTTAGGTCTGTTCCCTCCTTGGCAGGCTGATTGATCCCTATAATACTTAGGTCTGCTCCCTCTTCGGCAGGCTGATCAATCCCCATACAGCCATTTCTTCTATGTGTCTTCAATCCCATTCGCAGAGGTGCTGTAAAGAGTCAAGATTAGCAAGTTGAAACAGCTGGGAGGGAACTTTTTCTGCATCTGCTCCAAGGATGCCAACCTTGGACACAGGAGAGCTTTCCGGCACGCCCTCTGCATCGTAACTCCCACAGTTTCCTGAACGTCTGGGACTCTTTCCTACTTGTGAAGAGCAACGAGTTTTTCTACTCACATATGAACAACTGCATGCCTGTGTTTGGCTGCTTCAGAGAGGTACATCTAAGAATGGAAGGATTCCATTCTCCCTGGCTTTGGACAAGAGGATATGTGATGTCTAACCACAGTGAAAAGGGTTTTCTTGTTCAGCCTTTTGCAATGCTAGCAGCATGTTGGCTACATAAATTGATATGATTCATTATTAAGCTTAAAAAGGAAGGCCTTGGGCCAGTGAGACGGCTCACTGGGTAAAGGTTCTTGCTGACAAAACTGAAGGCCTGAGTTCAATCCTTAGAGCACACGTGGTGGAGAGAACTAACTCCCCAAAGCTGTGCTCTCACCTTCATAGGTACCTTGTATTGACTGCAAATAGATGGATAGATGATAGATAGATAGATAGATAGATAGATAGATAGATAAATAGATAGATAGATAGATAGATAGATAGATAGATAGATAGATAGATTTTTTTAAGGGAAGGCCTTTCTGTAATTTTGCACAAGGAGCCAGACATCCAAGCTATAGTATTATATTGTTTTGCATACATGTATGTTTGTTTTTTTATTTTTATTTTGAAATTGCTCGGGATTGAACCTAGACTGTACATTTTAACTTAAAAACTATTTATTGATCCAGTGGTGTTCTGCTCTGCGGAGAGGAACATAATAATGAATAAGTCATCTCCCCTTCGTAGAGCTTGTAAATCTCAGCAGAGGACAGACAGACAAGGACACGGGTAGTGGATGGCACCCCACAGGTGAGGTGGTGGGTTAAGAGGGTAAAAAGTCCAGAAGCTCTTTCATTGCCAGGCTGGTCCTGAATCTTACCAGGTAAATTACTTTGAACAAGCCACTTCCCAGCTCTGAAGTAGTTTTCTCACTTGAAACAGACAATAATATGCTTATCTAGCAGATTATGATGATGCTTAACTGACAGAAAATAAAGTGTCAAGTACAATGCTAATATAGAACACTAGCTAACTGATATATAGCACTAATGGATACAACAATTGTGTATAACACTAGCCACTAGGAATACCTTTAAAGGGCTGGAGAAATGGCTCAGTCAGTGCAGTGCTTGCTGTGCTAGCATGAGGACCAGGGTCAGATCTTCAGCACCCACATGAAAGGATGGGTATGGCGATCCACACCTGTGATCCCAGCACAGAGAAAGTAGAGACGTAAAGATCCTTGGTGCTTGCTAGCCAGCCAGCCTAGCCTAATCAGTGAGTTCTAGATTCACTGAAAGACCCTGCCATAAAAATAAGGTGGAAAGTAATTAAGGAAGACACCCAGTGTTGGCCTCTGGTCTCCACAGACCTGCACATACATGTGTGTATACACACGGACATGTACAAACATACACTGACACACAAGTCAAAATGAATAAAAATAGAGATGAGTACCATTAAGATCAACACACAAAGATACAGACGGTGTCAAGAAATCTTGTCAGCATACAGAGTGGGTCAAGGAGGCTTATCGAACATGAGCTTAGCTGTCACCCCAGCATGGTGAGCGAGGAACACCTTCCCAAATGTTCAGTTACACTTTACTGGAAGATATGAGGTGCTTCCTGTTAAATACTTGCACACTTCTGACACAGATGGTGACATCCTGTGGCTACTTCCCTCCCCTAGTCAAATGTAACATGGTGGTTTCATATTCTCCCCACCCAAGGGCATGGATTATCTGACACTGGCAGAGAAACAGGAAGAACAGCGGTTTCAACGCAGAAAAGAGACTTCATAGTTTACAGTAAATAACTTCCATTTCTTGGCCAAAAAATGAGAAAACTATGATGTGAGATTACAAGGAAGCCATGACACAGCTCTTGGAAAAGCTGAACACATCCTTGGTGTTAGAAGCAGATTCTGTTTCCACAGCATCCTGAGCAAGATGATGGCTGAAGTCAACTCTGGACAATGGCTCTAGCAGACAGCTGGGAGAAGGGAGCTTGGCACTGTTCCCATAAATGCAACTGCATCTTTTCCTCAATGAAGCTGTGGCTCTGTACTAGAATCTCACATTCAGCTTGACCAAGTCAAGAAAGTGATTCAGATTTGAGCAATCAATCACGCTGTGGAAGCTAACCTAATTACCATAGAACTTGATTTATGGGAAATAAAGGGTTTCCTAGGCAACTTGAAACAATAGTTGATGTAATCGCTATTATGCCCCAGAAATACCACTGTAGCCTTTCATCTTTTCTGGAAGTATTCTCATAAGGAAATTACAAAACCTAAAGGCTTTAGTCACATTCATATGACTCCATCTGCCTCTACCATAATAACCGTACTAGTGGGTACCACTTTTGAGTTTCCAGCTTAAGTCACAGAGACTTGCCTCTAGGGCCTTCCTTGGCTTCTGTCCAAACTGTACAACCCTTAGAATGCTGCTCATATTTAAGCTGTAGGCTGTATGCACCATAAAGTTAGAGATCTTTTCTAGCTTCTTCAGGACTGTGCTCTGTAGCAGTACGCTACACTCTTTTACCCTCTATTTAGGGAAAGAGAAAGGAAAGATAGAAAGAAATCGTCACTGCTTTTGCAAGCGGCCTTGATGTAGAATGAGAGAAAGGTAGGAATCTTCACAGTCTCTTTTTAGGCTGTCCTAAGCTTGAAGAGGACTAGCTGACAGCAAGGCAGACCAGCGTCTCAGCTCACGGTCTGTAAACTCAATCTCTCCAACCTTTGTTCTTTTAGGAATTATCACAGCAACCCAACCAATGAATCACCAACCAGTGCCCACCCCAGCTCTCGGGGCTTCAGACTTTTTTATGTCCTGAGCCAAAAGTTCCCATAAACCCATGCGACATACAATCCCAAAAACAAGCTACAGATCCCAGAACAACTACACCTAACCAAATTATAGCTACCTGCACCAAGCATTCCAAAACCCAACTTGTAACAATTCTACTACAGCTAGGTTGGGAACACAAACCTAATCGAAATGCCGTTTTGCGTTTTTAAAGAAACCAAAATAACAAAAACTTCTTCCAAGTGTTCCTCTACAGTATTCCACCAGAAACCCAGAACAATGTCCAGGACTTGATGGGCATTTGATCAATGCATGCCGAGGTATTTAACAGCATTCATTATCTCTCTTAATACAATCATCCTGAACAATCAATATAATTAGCTCCAGTTTGTGAAGAATAAAGTTGGTCTTCTTGTTTCAAAGCTGTATACAGAGTCGTGCACACAATGACGTGCTGCACAGGTAGATAATGGTGGATCTATAGTCACCTGGTACCCAGATTTAGTATGGGAGAATCAGGGAAGTAATCTCGTTTATTCCAAGGTTCTTTTCTTACTTCCATGGAGTTGGAATGGGTGTAGTTCTGCTGTCACAAGGCTAAAGGAGGAGATGTGGATTCAGCAGAGACGTTTAGAGAATGATGAGAGACATAAGCATCTTCACATAACCTGTGCTCAAACAGACTAGAGGCACTGTCTTGTCCTGTATAAGCCCAAAGAGGAGACTGCTTGTGTAGCCTTTCTATGCTCCTTATTCTCTCTAGAGGCCATTTGGAGCTGCCTGACACCCAAATAACTGTCTTTGTAGAGGATTTCAATTATGGAGATGAGAATAGAGCTGAAGTCAAGATTGTGATATATACCTTCAATCCCAGAACTTGAGAAGCAGAACCATAATGAGTTCAAGTCCAACCTAGGATACAGAGAAAGACCCTATCTCAAAAACAAAACAAGTTAGTAGAGGGGTGGGTCTATTAAGGAAAATACATAACATTGACCTAACATTGGCTTCTGGTCTCCATGAATGCATGCATGTGTATGTACAGCTACACATACTTGTGAACATACACATGAGCGTGCACTCACACACACATACACACACACACACACACCAGTCAACCAAATAACCAGACAAAGATTATAGGCATAATTGTCTGAACTAGTTGGTAGCAGTGGTATAGAAAAAAAAGTGAATGCCTTCAAAGACATTTCAAGGGCAGAGATGAAGGAAAGATGGCATGCTCAGCTGGGTGTGAGATGTGAAAAAGGAAAAGTGGTTGGGGATAATTCCAGATTTCCCACATCAGCAGCTGAGCAGAGGCAGCAACCTTTAGTAAGATGGGAACCAGCCAGAAAGAGTGGGCTAAAGAAGAAGCTGGTGAACAATGCCTGCACTCTGAAAGCCCTGGCAGTAAGAAAACCCTGGGCCTTTGGTTCGTCTCATGTGTTCATGTCTCTGAGCAAGATCCTTGCTCAAGAGCAGTGGGCAAAGTGGGTAGGTAGCTTCAAATGTGACAGAGCCTCAGTTTATGCCACCTTGAGCTAGAGTAACTCAGTTCTAAATCTTGTTATCTACTTTTTTTGTCTCTCTCTTATTGCTAAAGCAATTCCAGAAAGGCAAAGGGGATCAGGGGCCCACAAACATAAAATTAGAAAGGAAAAGAACCAGGGGAAGCTTCAGGGTTAGAAGCTCGTTTCCTGCTGGAGCTTTGCTTCATTTAATCTAACTCACCTACACTCTCTCTGATTTCCAAAGAACAACTGCAGGCTCTGCTCCTGTGTCAGCCTCCAGTCCTTGGTGCTGAATAAAAGGAACTAGAAGAAGGGGGGAAGTGGAGTCCTCTGTGGACCAGGGGTGGTTAGGAGCATCCAGCTGAGTGACAGAGGGAGAGAAGAGCAGGCCAGGAATCGATGAGCAATAGAGCGGAGCTCCCAGTGGGCACTGAGCTCTCTGTCTCGGCTCAGCCTGATTGAAGTGCTGCAGGCCTAGTGTAGAACTGACCTCAGTAGCGGCCTAGTGGAGGATGGAGAATAATTGTCATCTTGTAATGTCTTCTGAATGCTACTACAGAGAAAAGGGCCATGCCTTGTAATACACCAGCGAGACAGAGGAGGCAAAAGAGGGGATAGGAAATGGAGAATGTAAAAATTTTTATCTTTCCTTTTTAAGAATACATTCGATCAATTTTGTTCATTTGCTTCCAGATAGAAAAACTAACATATCTTCATGGTAGAAAATCTGAGAAATACAGACAGGTAGAATAAATAGTTTATTATAATCCCAGGAATCCTTGATCTCTGGCAAATACTGGCTGACTGCTCATTGTTTGAGGCACAATCTCAGGCCCATAACAGTTAATCCTAAGACTTAGGACACTGTATTTTCTCTCTTCAATTAACAATGGAACTGACGTTTAGAGGGGCTGGGATTTGACTGAAAGCCCACATCTGGCGAGTAGCAGAGGCTTGGTTTGGACAAGATTGGGTATTTCATTTGTTTTGTTTTGTTTTTTTTTTTTTAAATACTCACAAGCCCTATCTGGGTATTTGTCTTGGTGCCAAGACAGTGCCACTTTACTAAGCAACTTCAGTTTTCCAGTGGGAAATAACTGAAAGAAAAAAGAAACTGAAGATGTTTCAGAAACATCCTGTGTTTAAATCTTGTTACACTTCTCACAGTTTTGTAAACTCATCCATTGCAAAAGTGGTGTTTTGATTTTTTTTCTGACACACCGGAACAGAGAGAGACTTCCCTTCTGTCACTTAGCCTGAGGCCTCCTCTGTGACTCCCCAAGAAAGGCTGCAGTTGCATCTGTTCTTAGACCCTTCCTCTTGTGTGTCTTTCTTTGAACTAAAACATTTGCATGTTTACACTACGGAAATGTTGTGACCCTAAAAACAAGCTAACAAATGACCACTTTTAGAGATGGCTCAGTGGTGAAGAGCACTGGCTGCTTGTCCAGAGAATCTACGTTTGATTCCCAGCACCTACAAAGTGGCTCACAACCATCTGTAACTCCAGCTCCAGGGGATACAATGTCTTTTTCTGGCCTCTCTTATCATTAGGCATGCATGTGGCATACAGATGTATATGCAGGCAAAACACCCATACACATAAAATAAAGCAAATATTTAAAAGAAATGTAATAATCTTACCCCAATTCTAAGTTTCACCATCTCTCAATCCTCTGACTGTAGCTTAATTCATAAATTTCCTGTCTGACCATCACTGCATTTGAATTATGGAGAGATTCTGCCCAGATCACCTTATCTTTTAAAAACTGGAATTTTAATGGTTTTTATTTATAACATGAACATTGAAATGGTATCAGTCTTTAAATTACCTATACATAGTGTTGTATATCAACTACCCAATCCCAACTACCTAGCTTTTAAAATAGAATATCTTTTACTTACTCTTTGACAATTTCAAGTATGTAAATGGTGCATCTTGATCTTATGCATCCCAACTTCCCATTCTCATGCCCCCCTTAAACCCGCAAGGTCCCCTCCTGATTTCTTGTTCTCACCAACCCCACCCCTTCTTGTTAATAACCCACTAAACCCAATTAGTGCTGCCTGTTGTAGTGTTGGGTGATTTTGCTGACCTGATGCTGCGTATGCAATGATGGCTACAGTGAGTTTATGGGTACAAGGGCCAAGTCACGTTTCAGAGATAGCACTTCACAGCACTCCTCCCCATACTTTGGCTCTTACATTCTTTTCATCCCTCTGGAGGCTTGATATAGATGTCCCAAGTACTCAATAGACAGTTATTCTTAGCACCTGACCAGTTATGAGTTCCTGCAGTAACTGCTGCCGACTACAGAGAGAAGCTTCTCTAGCCATGGTTGAGAGCAGCACTAATCTATGGGTATAAGATAAATATTTATAAGACCGTTTGACAATATGTAGTTTAGCAGAACAACAATGGTAGGTTCCTCCCTAGGGCTATGACCATCCAAGCCATGGGATTTTGAACAGGTTGACAGACTAGCCCTGAATTCCCCTCTGTGGATCAGGCCTCAAATCCAATTCAAAAGCCGTTAGCATCGCCCCTATGACTTTCATGCCACTAATGCACCAGTGTGCACACCTTGCCTGGCAGGTCAGTATTTTAACATGCAAGGGATACCACTGATGCCTTTTCTCTCCCCTTCAGCCTGCACAGCACCTTCTGGCACTGTGAAAGCTAGTTAGCAAGTAGAAAGTTTTCAGGTCAATTCCAGCTTGATTTCTTTGTCCTGCAACCAAAGTATCCAAATTGCCCAGTTTTGTTCCTTACCCACTCTTGTTTTGACAATCTTAGATTCTTAGTAATGGACTCTCCAGTTAATACCAGGTTTTCATTGACAATAAGAACTTTTAGAACCAAGCCACCTACAACCCTCCATTGTATGATTTGGTGAAAGCCAATTAATTTCCCTTGTGCTCAATTTTCTTATTTACAAAATGGGGAGATAATATCTATTTTTTTACAAAGTTGTAAGATCAAGGTAATACCTAGCAAGCTTTTAGAACATGTCCTGGTACATTGTAAGCATGTAGTAGGTGTTAGCTATGGGACAAATGGGCTCTCTGCCTTTGAGATAACCTCTAGGAGCAGGGATGAAAGTATATTACTTTACATTTATTTCAAATTTTAGTAGTTTTCCTATTTTGTTTACTGGCATTATAGGACAATTTTTTTACTGTACATATCCTGTAGTGTGCTCATAAACTGTACATTAATAGTTTCTCTGAAACTGCAGTGACCTGATAATCTTTATACTGTGACATCGCTCTACATGTATATGCACACAAAAGCACATACTCACTGGAAATGGGGTGCCAGAGATTGAAATAGGGCCTTCACAGAGTCAGGCCACTGCTCTCCTGCTAAACCAGACTCCTGGGCATATTTTTTTTAATACATTTTTGGACAACAGTTTTTATATAATATATTTGGTTCATTTTATCAATGTTTTTCTTCTACTCATTTTTCATTTCCAAATGTTGACTAGGCATTTTGCATTTTATTCCTTATGTGACAAGAAGCTACCCACAAAGCCATGGCCCATGCTGTATTTTAAGGAGTTGAATTAAATAGCAGTGCAAAGCCTGGCTTGATAAAGGGGTCTTGAGGTCATGGAGGCTAGATTAGAGAGTACTTTAACAACCCGTACTGAGAGTCTTTTCTGTGTGGGGGACAAGAAGAGACACATGTGAGAATAATTTTGGGGTGTATTGAAGTTGACTCAGGAATGAAGTAGTATAAAAAATGGAGGGGAAAAAAATCAGACTTCATCGTGGGGGTGGATGTGGTAAATGCACTAAGAAAGACTGCTTTCTCTATTGTTTTCTAAATACAGAAGGGTTTCAAGCAGTTCGAGGAGCAATAGGAACACATTGTAAAAACTCAGAATATAAGACAAGCCTCTTCTTTAGTTCACAATAAAATCTGTGTAAGCCCCAAATTTTCACACCTGAACCTAAAGTTCAACAGAATTGGAATCACTAAATAGGACATCCAGGGCTGGTAATGGTATTCTCTGAGTCTCTATTTGACAATGATAATCAACATGTTAAATGTTACCTTCCAAGCAGTACCTGCAAGTTGCTAAGTTTGTGGGCAGTACAGTTTTTTCCTCCCTATAAAAGCAGAGCTCTGGAAATGCCAAGCAAGGCCATAAGTGCTCCCACTATGTCTTTTCCAAGATCTAATGATTTCTGCTTTTACCCAAGATTCTCAAAGCCTCTTCAGTGGGCACAGGACAAGGCAGAACAACTGGCCTGGTCTCAGACTGCATGGACAGCCAACCACTCAAAGGGAGTGGCTGAGGCCACCCACCAAGAGACCGTGCTCTTGCTAAACCACACTTCTTTCCTCCCTTCCCCCAAACATTACAGCTGGCACAGGAAGGAGCAGTTTTTGAAAATTAGCATGAAGCCTTCCTTGGTTGCATCTGTGTGTTCTGTTACCATACTTTCTAAGTTAGAAATCTAGATGAGTAGCCAATAGATTGCTAGAGAGAAATTTACAGTGTGTAGTTGTTGGGGTAAAAGTACATCACTTAACAGACAGATTCAACAAGTACTTAGGCATTGCCTACTAGTTGTCAGGTACCATTTTAGGCACTGGTAGCAGACAAAGTGGCAAAGAGCACAGGGGATATGTTATATAATGGGAATAGGTGTCACACTGGGGAGCATGTGAGCATTTTAACATTAGCTCCAATAAGTTACATTTACAGCTTAAGGAGAGCATGGTCAGGCAGGTAATTACACTGCAGATCTTTGACATCTACTTGAATTTTCAGTAAGAGAAGGACCAACTGGAACTACCCTGACATCACTTACACAATCCCTACCCTAGTGGGAAGTCGTGGCTCCCTTTTCTGAGTTCCCCTGTACTTCTTTTGATCCTCTGAAGATCATTCCGTTCTTCCATCATGTTATGCTTATTCCCTTATGTCTTATCAGCCTTGGTGGCCTCCTTTAACCTTTGCTTATCTCCCAGTTCCTCTCCTGACGCTGCCCTCATTTTCTCGTTTCAAATTCTTCCACACAGTTCTTTGCTGGTTCCTATAGTTGCTGGTCTGTCTTCTGCTTGAAGTTTGCCAGGATACCTTCGCCTTTATTGCCTGGAAGAGCTATGGCTCTTCTCGGAAGAATCAGCTCAGAGGGAACCTAAGTTAGGTCCTCTATGACTTCCCTGGGCAATGTGTATTCCATGAACAAGCCCAGTTACCAAAAGGAATGAAAAGCATGTTTTCCACTGGATTTGTACTACTTTTACAAGAAGAGTTGAAAACCCCTGAATTAAAGTCAGGGACTGGGACAGGAGACATGGTTCAGTGTGTAAAGATGCTACACAGCCTGGTGACCTGGGTAGAGAGAATGGAAGTACACCAGATTGTCTTCTGACCTCCACACATGACAATAGCATATGGTACCCATAATAATTAATTAAGTAAAAGTCAGAGATACCTGCATCTATCTTCAACTCTGCTTCCAATTTAGTTCTCTTCCTTCTGTGGCCTCTCTCTAGGTTTTTATTTATAGGTACAAGTAATACTCACACCAGAGTGGTGCATAGACATTTTTTTTTTATACAGTCCAACAACGGTGACTTCTCAGAAAGCTCTGATGAGAACTGTGAAGCACGGGTCAGGGAAGACCCTCAAGAGGGAAGATACTGTTCCTGCTCTCTTAGCCGAAAAGCAAAAGTGGGTCCCACTGGCTATGTGTGTGCTGACACAGAACTTGACAGGTCTTTGTTTTCCTTTTATCACAAAAGCTTCCCATTTTATGATGTATAGATGGTGGTATATAAAGTGGAGGCACATGACACACATCTGCTGTGTGCTTTGTATCAGCAGTTCAAGATAAAAAGAAGAGTAACACATGGTCCTTGCTGGCAAGAGAATCAAGGGTGAGGAGGAGAAATGATATTGTTGGAAATTTCAGCATGTTCATAGGAAGGAGCTGATGTGGCATTGCCCGGCAGAAGAACTTTATTGGGAGAATTATAGGCTCATGCCATAGACTGCCATGATGAAGCCCTGATGGGAAACATTAGGAGAGCTAGGGCATTTCACTATGGACAGTGCAGTAGGAAATTGAAGAGAGAGAGACTTCAATTCCCATTATACTTAGAGCATCACACCAGAGGCAGCACAGTGGGCCTGAAGGGGAAGAGAGCCTTCAGTTCTCTGAGATAGGAGTTTCTGACTCAGGTTTTCAAGGAGTAAGAGGTGTTCCACACCATGTGACCTAGCCTGGTCTAGCCAACATGCCAAGGATCAGGAAGACAGGTGCTAGGTAAAACCATAAACTTACTGGCAATTGCTAGAAGGGAGAGAAGGGATTCTTATCAACTCTCCTCGGAGAGGAAGAGGCTGCTGGAGGGTATGGCCTGATTTCTGGGAGATGAAGCATGCAGTTAGGTCTGTAAACTAACAGGTACTATCTTCCTATAGCAGATAATGGAAATTGGGGCTCCAATCGAGGAGCTGATCTGATTCTAATGTTTTATCCTTTGCACACTACAAGTCACTATCTTCATTTAAAAGAGAAATGGAGTCAGTTATGGTGGCACACACCTGAAATCCCAGCACTCAGGAGGCAGAGGCAGAGAGTCACTAACTAGCCAGCAGTACATAGTAAGACCTTATCATACAACACAAAGAAACAGCAACAGAAACAGGAAAGGGGGACATTGAAGCAAGGTCGAGTGTCTACTACACTGAGTGCATAGAGCTCAGAAAAATCAGTGGGCATTGTTAGAAACCTGGTGTCAGGAGAAAGAGTAGAAATAGAAAAATAAACAGCAGAGTCTGGAAAGCAAAAAAAGTCACCTACTGTGTGAGGGCTGATCATGGCTTCAGCACATAAAGAGTTTCCAGGATATTTACAGACCACTTCTGTCCCATACGTCACACATGCCTCAATTCTGAGACTGTCCACTTCTTGACAGTCCAAGATAGACTTGGAGAAAGGCAATAAAATTTGGAGAAGCAGTGAAGAGTATTTCTTTCCTTCCAAAGCTGAGGATCTAGCCCAGGGTCTCATACATACTAGACAAGCAGTTTGCCACTGAGTGACATTCTTTGTCCAGGACGATAGTTAATCAAATTACAACATATTGTTACTGGAATTATTGGGGTTAGAGCCTGAGTCTTTACAGCACTCTAACAAGCCGAGTTCAGACCATGCACCCTCAATAAATCAATTAGCTAAACAAGTGATAGGGAAAAGTAGAAAAGGGAGATTTATTAAAAAATGGACACATTAGGAAGAACAAGTGTGCCTTTGGGGCATTAATATATTGTTAGGTTTAAATAGGAAGCAGAGGTAGGGATAACTAAGTGTGGCTTCTGTCATCACCATGGTTACCACTCCAATCTATCCTGCGAGGCCATGTGGCAAGTCTTAAGTCTTTATTGAAGACAAGCCCTTCCTCTGGCTGGTGCCAGGACCTCAGCCTTTTCCTTCTCCCAGCCTGAGATTTCTGGGGAAATTCCAATTTCTCAGGTCTATTGTTTCAGTAGTTTGATAGCCAAAGGGAACACATGTTCCCCAAAGGCACACAAGTTTCTTTAGAATCTTAGCATTCCTATAAGGACAGGTATTATGTCAGGTCCCAACCTTGCACCAGGGTGTTGTTCAAACACCACTTGATGGCATGGCTCTGCACACTTGGAAAGTTTGGAAAAGGACTTTTATCTCTATTTGGTGTGAAATTATCATAATCATTCAAGAGTAAGTGTTTCTGAGTAATGAGAATTTCTAAGAAATGGCTATTAAGAATCAGTCTGAAAAAAGTTGGGTCACCAAAGTGGGTACTACTTCAAAAGAAAAATGAGAACAAAGAGAACCCCCATTTCTAAATTTAACTCCAAATATCTCTATAACCTTGAGCTAACTTTAATTTGTCCATTTTCAGATCTCAGAGAGGCTCAGTTTGTACAGTTTACAATGTAATTTCTTTGCAGAAGAGGCAGCCCTTCCTAAAGTCTCCACAGGCCATGTTTAGAAGGGTCAAAGGGCTTTACGGTATGCAGTCCTTCATGGTTTTCACAGCATCAGGTGCCTTGTATGTGGCCTTCGGGGAGGTGTGTCTTATCAGGTTTGGCAAACCTCACTTTGCATAGCAGACTAGCACTTCAGAGCCTCCGGCTTTGCTATTGGCAGTTTCCAGGCAAAAAAAGTATGTATGCTGTCGGTTTACAGAGGATTTCTTTGGACCTCAGTTTTTGCATTTGCAACATGGATATGTAATGGCATATGAAATGTGTAACAGCACTCTGCAAAGCCATAAAACATTGCGTGAAAGACCTTTCAACTCCCCTCCACCTCTCCCTTGCTTCCATCTCTATCAATCCACAGTCCGTGCCCAACTTTATCTCTCTGGGTTCGTTTTCCTTATCCCGGACACCAGTGATGTGAGTGAATGACCTCTCAGTTCCCTTTCACTTCTACTCTAAGCTAGAGCCGTATTAGGAAATGGATTTTTCATGAGACCAGCAACGGCTTGCATGATTAATGAGAGTTAAGGTCAGGAACCAAGAAGATAGGTATGGGGAAGTATCAGCAAGAAGGAAAGACTAGGGAGAAGGCTTCGGCTCTGGCAGGAAGAGTGCCTTCCCTTGCTAGGTGTCTCAAATGAAATAGTCACATCTCCAAAATCAAAACCACCACATCCCTTGGCATAGTCTTCGTTTTCTTTTCATGTGTCTCAGAAAGGTTATAGGTTTGTCTCCCAGGAGAGATAACTGCATCATGGCCACATATAGCCACAGTGGGGCTTTGAAGAAGAGTCTTCTCTTTAAATCCAGAGACAGATGGGGTTTCTGACTCTTACAGGTTTTCTTTTTTTTAAAAAAAAGATTTGTTTCATTAGTTTATATATATATGAGTGTTTTACCTGCATGTTTCGGTACGTGCACCACATGCCTGGTGCCCTTGAAAGTCAGAAAGGGCATTAGGTCACAGATGGCTATGAGCCATGATGTGGGTGCTGGGAACTGAACCTGGGTCATCTACAAGAGCAACAAGTGCTCTTCACCACTGAGCTGTCTCTCCAGCCCTTCTTACAGGGGAGGTAGGAAAGTGTCACATTACCTCACCTAGCCAGGAGTCGTGGAGGCAAACAGTAGGTGAGACCATAGTTCAAAGCTTCCTTTGTACTAGCAGTAGGGTGGGGATCTTGGGAGCACTATTTCTGCCAAGTCCTGAGTACTAGTAACAGTCACAGCCTTGCACCTGTCAGTCCTTTGTACTAAGGGACAGGCTACAGGGGAGATCCATGGCCCGATTTCTGGGAGACAGAAAGGCAGCTGTAAGGGTATGTGACCTAACACAATCAATCCTTAGAAATGTTTGAGAAAGTATTTCCACAGCAACTGTTAACAAGCGATTCACTGTCCAGAGATTTCAGTATGGAACACATACTATCCTCACATATCTTTGTACATCTGCTGGGAATGTTGGCTTCAGCAGAGCAGGCTGAGTTATGTCCTACAACACTAGGGGCCACGTAGATTTGCCCCCTTTTCTCACCTTTTCCACTTTTGTAAAGAAAGAGTGTATAAATTTGTTGACTGTTATGTCAAATGCTACTTTCCCTCTAAAGAAAATGGTCTTGTTTCTAGTGTGTTAGAAAAGGGTACAAGGCTTATTACCTCACAAACAAGGGGACAGGTGAGTCAAGTGGAGAGATTAGAGAAACCTGTTTTTCTCCTTCCTCCACACTCCTGGCTTGAGAGTTTAAGGAGGGGCAGTAGATATCCAAACATGGGACCTGTCCTGTATCTCTGATGTTTTTCTGGAGGGAACAGATCTTGATAATGCTGACTGGTCACTTTGCACGTGTCTGATGTCCAATAGACGGAGCTAAGCCTCAAACAAAAAGCAAGAGCTCTACTTCTATAACTCTTTGATCTGCATGTCAGCTCACAACCATAAAGTACCTTACAGAAGAATGTATGACAGATCAGTTTCTCATAACTACAGAGGCCTATGAAGCAATTAAGTTTCTGGATATTCAAAACATCTTATCAGAACCTAGGAATGTAGTTGAGAGTGTGGGAGCGCACATCTGTAATACCAGCATTTAGCAGGGTAAGGCAAGAGGATTGTCATGAGATCAAGGTTAGCCTGGGCTACATAGTGAGACTCTGTCTCAAAATTTAAAAAAAACAGAAACAGAAAACAACTAACAAAAATAAACTACAAAAGTTCAAACTGAGTTTCTTGTGTTAGCTTTAATTATCTTGGATAAACTCCAAGTTTCCTTCAAACCTTTCTCGTTCTTTCACTGAATGCGTTGTTATCTTGACCTTGAAATCCATCCCTGAAATTTGCTCTGCTCTGTCATGTCTGTTAATGACCCCACCCCCACTGTGTGTATGCACATGCGTGTGCATGCATGTGCTGACACCATGTAGACAATAGAGGGCGACTTTCAGGTCAGTTCTCTCTTTCTAACTTTATGGGGCCCCTGGTATTGAACTCAGGTCCTCAGGCTCGTGTGTTAATTACATTTATCTGCTGAGCCATTTCTCTAGCCTTACTGTGTTTTAAAACTTGATTTATTCTTCATTTGCAGAATTGTTGTTCGGTTCTTTTTCAGAGCCTGTCTTAGACGCTGTTCTTTTACTGTGAAGAGACACCATTACTATGGCAATTCTCGTGAAAGAAAGCATTTAACTGGGGACTTAACCCGTTGTTATCATGGTGAGGAGCATGGTGGCAGGCAGGCATGGTGCTGGAGCAGCATCTGAGAGCTACATCCTAATTTGTAGGGGGACTGTCAGCATGGCTTGGGCTTTTGAAACCTCAAAGCTCACACACACCCCTACAGTGACACACTTCCTCCAACAAGACCACACCTCCTAATTTTTCTCAAAGAGTGCCACTCCATGATGACTAGCTATTCAAACATATAAGCCTATGGAGGCCCCTCTTGTTCAAACCACTACAGAGTGGTTTTTCCTCTATGTTTTGAATTTCTTTTCTAAGTTACTGTCTCATCCATTTAGGTAACTTCCTTATCTGTGTCTTGAATTGATTTTCTTACTTTATTTATGTTTGTTTAAGTGCTGTGTATAGTCACTGATTCTTTTTAGAAGTAGGACTTATGAGTCTTTTTCTGGAACGTCAGCTATGTCATTATTTTGGGTTTACAGTGTTATGCAGTTGTGAGCTGTGGATATGTCCTATTGGGATGCTTCAGAGTTGTGTTTCCTTGTGTTTTGCACATCTGTTGAGATGGGTGTGTTCTCTAGGCACTTCCTTTCCCGTTCTTGCTTTAGGCTCATGGGGAGCCCTGGCTGGCCTGGAACTCACTATCCTAGCCTTTTGTTCCTTTATTTTATGTGGGTTCCTCTGCTGAGTTATCGTCACTTGGATCTATGTTTCTTGTATCATATTGGGGGGGGGGGGACGGCAACTTGCAGATAATATGATTTGACAGCAGTGCCTGTCCCTATATTAACTTGCTAGAGACACTTGTGGATGTTATTTGTGTCCCTAGTAAGATTCAGGGCCTGCAGCAAAGACCTTGGTTGGGAGGAAATGTAGTGTACAGTTCTTTTTAGAGTAAAAGTGTTGATATTTAAGTAGTTGAATGAAGAGGGAATGGGAAAGGGGAAAAGAAAAAGAATGAGATGAGTCAGGTTAGAGGCATGAGAAATAGTCGAGAACCATCTGGTACAGTAGGTGCCGAGAAAGGAGAGTCAGGAAAGCCCGTTCTGGAGAGATGCAAGTTAAAGCACAAAAGTTGAACACTCATGAAGCACACCAGTGTAAATAAATATATAAAATTAAAATAAGCAATAAAATCAAACAAAGGTTTATTAAGTCAGTCCCTCTTCACTGGACTGCCTTTTATATCAGCATTCATGGGTTGGGGGAGGAGGTCAGACTCAGAAATCCAAATAACAATCACTGTGTCCTGCCAGATGAGAGGGATTTGTGTGACCAAAGCCCATTTTCTGCCAGAATTCCGCTGTCTGGGGCTCTCTGCCTGCAAATTACAACCTCATCTCTGGTATTTGGGGATCATTCTTTCCACACCAATTTCTGGACTGAGGCACAAAGAAGTGTGGAAGGCAAGCAGGCCTGTGTTTACCTTTGTCACTCCAGTCATGATAGTGTGCCAAGTTTGGCAGCATACCTCCCAGGATCCCATACAACTTGCCCAGACAATACTGTGTGGGGGTGGGGGTGGAAGGGTGCCTTCTCTAGCAAACATCTCCTCATTTCAGCTTCAGGCTCCTGTGCTACAGTTCTGTTTCAGGTCTCTCGTTGGGCACACAGATCCAGTCTCTAGCTGCATTTGCACTTGGGGGACCGTCTTTCTCTCTCTCTCAACTCTTGTGGTACGTACACAGGAGAGTACATGCCTGTCAGCTATCTCTAACAGTGGCCAGCACAGCGGCACACTGCGGCATGTTACAAGCAGCTCAGCTGCTGCTGGGCCAAGAAATTCCTACTCAGACTCATTTCTCTTTTCTCTAGCCTTTTCTCTTATGTGAATAGAACCTTTGTGGGGTGCTAGGGTGGGGGAGACAGTATCTCACAAAGCCATCTCCTGTTTCGACCCAAGTGTTGTGATTACAAGCGTGCACCTCCATGTTCTTCAGCAAACTGGTCTACTGGTCTTTATAGTTCTTTATGTCTAAAGCGGCACCTTGTTCACATACTCCACAAATTTGGAGTGTTAAAAACTTTGTTCATTATTTGTCCAGCCAGAGAATAGTTTCCATTGTCTTCCACTATAAATTTAATGTTCATGCTATTTGCAAATGTGAACCATGGAGAAAATTATTAACAAGAGTTTCAATTCAAAACAAGCGATAGACTTTTAGAAGATCTCCTAAGTGCAAAACATTCCAGCTAAGTTTTATGCCTTCTGTGTACTTTTCCAAGCAGCTGAATAATTTGAATAAAATTCTATATGGTGAGCTTAAATCATGGCAAAGTCTTCAAGAATCGAGAAGGATTCTCTTGTATTCACATGGACCAAGTTGTCAAGAAAAATGGAACCAAAATATTTCCCTACATAAACCTTGCTTGTACAGAGAAGAAAGCCACCAGTCCATTTTATCTCCCCAATAATGAAGGAAGAGAAAGACGCAGAATGGAGGTGAGATGTCTTATTTACTTCCGTCCACAGCACTTTGTAGACACAGCCTCACGTAATCTGACCAGCAGCCCTATCGCATGTCATGTTCGCATGCGACAGGTGACAAGACTACGGCAGAGGAGTCATGTGATTGACCCAAGGTCACAGAATGGAAAGCAGACCCAGACCCAAACTCAAAACAAGTCTTCCTTGTCTCAAAACGTACACTTTGTTCACTGGGCCCTGCTGCCCTCTTACTGCGTTTTCACGGAGATCCAAAGTAGCTGAACACAATGAGTTAGGATAAAACCAAAAGTTTTCATTTTCACATTGCATGGTGAACTGAAAAAAGAAGTCTGGACCAGGTGGCAGAAGAGGTGTTTTCTACTCTGCCATGATCAGCTACAAGACCACAGCCAAGGCACACCATGAGACCATGGTAAAGATCAGCTGTCCCTATCCAGTCCCTTTCGCCAATTTCTCTCTGTGTGTGGTCCGTGTCCTCATGTGGCTATAGACACGTGTGTATGTTAGTACGCATGCACAAGGAGGCCACAGGTAAACATGTGAGACAGGAGCACTGCTTTGTCACCAATTCAGCCAGGTTGGTTGGCTGGTCAGAAGCTCCAGTGTTCTACCCCTCTCTGCCTCCTCAGCACTGGGATTTCAGGTGTACGCCTTTTTATGTGGGTGGTGAGGATCTGAACTCAGGTCCCCATGTTTACACAGCAATCACTGAGCATAAGGAGCCAACCCCTCAGTACTACTCTTCCTCTTTTGAGATGCAGACTAAGATACTATCACACGCAAGCAGAATTCAGGTTAACAAACCCATCTAGGACTCCTTCCAGTGGGTCATGTCTCCCTTTCATGTGTGTGGTCTTCTCTTTATAAAAAGCAGACCTCAAAAACAAGTAGCCCAGTTAGATTATAATATATAGACACAGGAAATTTTATTTTGATCTCTTAGTCTAGAACTATAAAATATTAGAGGTCTCAGAGATACTATGAAAGCAAGATCATAACACTACTAAATCTCTGTGTGGTTGTGCAGGGTTGTATAATATAGGGACAGAGGAGATAAAGGGAGAGGGGAGGGAGGGAAAAGAGATAGGAGTTATAAATAAATGTACAGTTTAGGAGAAGGCTTTGAAATACCAAGTAGGAAAACTATCAGCATAGGGATGGTGTGTAAAGCCAGAGAAGTGGATGAGCTCACCTAGGGAAGAATGTGGAAAGGAGCTGAGGCCCAAAGCCAAACCCCAAGGCACTTTAAATTTTGAAATCTGATATAGACTAGGAGCCAACGTCTCTCTGTGTACATCTCTCTGTGTAGGCAGAGAGATGTTCCCACAAAGCCAACCTGCTGCTAAAGAAAATGCTGCCCTCATGACCCAGGCCCCAAACCAGGAAGCAGACACAGGACAATGGTAGTGAGAAGAAAACAGTCTCTTTATAGCCTTGCTGAGCACAACCTCATGTTGGCAAGCTTTTGCCATTCTCCATATTTGCCACAGCTATTTTGGTGAAGGAAGAGGGCTGAAGCTTCCGAGACAGGCCCAGGGGAATAGATGACCTTCCTTTTCTTTCTGTGAAGCGTGTAACTTTTTGGGATATTGGCATATGGGTGTGCCTACCCACATACACTACACCAGAACACCTTTGATTATTATAAGGAATTAATACTGATTTCCTAGGGAGGAGCTGTTTGGTTATAAGGAATACAAACTACTGAGAAGCCTGTAAGTGAAAAATATATCAAGGAATTATGAAAGGGAGCTGGAAGTTACCGGGATCTGAGGCACCTTTCTCTCTCTCTCTCACTGATGATATTTCTTTCATGTGTAGTTATCATGAACTTAAATAAATAAGGCAGTATCTTGATTAGGGTCATACTTTAAGCCTTTGCCTCCCAAGTCTGTCCTAGCTTAGTCAATGCTCCTACATGGTGAGAAGTCATCATTGTCCCTGCCTCTGTTTCCCACATTACCCTCAGGAACTCCTTCTGCCTCTGCTCCTCAAGTACCTGCCAGAGCCATCTACAGACACACCTATCACCACCTCTCAGACCAACTTATCATAAGACCCTCTTAACTATTGTCGCTTAGATCATTGGCCCCCAAATTCCCTTCTCCACATCAATTAAGGAGAATTTTCTTTTTCAAATAGTATTATGGTAAGGCTCAAAACTTTTCAAATAGCTTAACCCTGCATATCAGTATATTCTCTGAGATCAAATTTCATCTTACGTACTTTCTTCTGTGATTACTCAGCTGTGGACCCCAAAGTTCCCTTCTTTTTCTCCAATATTCTGAACTTCTTCCTGTCAGGTCTCTGGGCTTTCCTACTTCCAGCAAACCTTGGCAACATCACCCCTTAAAGGCATCACAGTCCATAGCAGTATTTGAAATGAGACTTTTTCTTGATAATCTCACCTAGTAGGAATTCTATAAGGTCAGGACTGACATTCTAGGTATCTGTTCATCCTTTACTGAGGTCTCCTCACGTACTAGAGCAGCACCTGGCACATCATAGGGCTCAATAAATGTTTGTTGAATACGTGAAGAGGCTTTAAAAATTATATAGTGGAAAAATTATGCAAACACAGCACTCCTCAAATTAATTCAAACACATGACCCTCCCCACTACTGCATCATAACTTAATTCTTTGAGGAATAATTCCTAGAGTGCACTGTGTGCTTTATGCTGGCATTTAGAGGGGCTGATAATGCTTAAAACTTAATGGTTTTTAAATGATAAAACTTGCAAGTGTCTTATTAGACAATATTTCAGAAGTTCTTTGTGAGTCCTGTATTAGGAGAGTGCTTGTTATTAAAGTTATTAAAGTTTTTTCTTTGAGATATGAGTTAAACAATTAAGCTTGTTGCTTAAGGGCTCAGAGATGGCGGAGTTACTGGTGGGAGGAGGAGTCCCAACATTTCCCAACGGAGGGAAATGAAGGCTGTGGTTGACTAAGGCTGAAAGAGCTCAGTGCCCAGCAAAACTTTCCTGTTTCCAGTGTGATTTTTAGAAGCAGAAACCTGCAGTTGGGAACGTGGCTATTTTTATACTCTGTATATTTTCTGTAATTATTTCCTTTCTGTTTTCCCACATGTTTAGTGAAAGCTGTTCTTGAAAATACCAGCCAGGTTTGTCAAGGGAAAACATTTTGTCCATGCTGAAGTTTTTAAAGGAGAGCCACACAGCCTTGGGGGAAGGGTGGGTAGGTGACGGTGACATGGAGACTCTGGATAGTACCTGAAGTGGAGAAGAAAATCAAGCCACACATTCAGAGAGTGGGTTGATCTCTCTATCATGGAGATATTCAAGAGCAATTCCATTTGTTTCTGGTGTGTTAAGACATTGGGGGTTTTATGTTACATCTTAATTAAGTAAAGGCCACTTTTATAGACACTGTTAAGCTACAAAAGCTAGTTGGTAAAGCCAGTTTTCTAGTCACTTGAAAAACTCTAAATAAGAAAACAAGAATCTGAGTTTCTCAGAAATAACACTTAAAAACACATATTTTAAAAATCGAGTTTCTCAATGATCTGAAACATATGTAAAGAATACATAAGAAGCATTGTACCTGAGATTGGAATGTTCTGAATTTGGACCACAGTATTTCTCAATCCATGGGTGCACTAATATTAGCAGCCAGAAGTAACATTGGACAGGCTTTTATTTTATTCTCTCAGGCATCATTTGAGGAGGTATCTGAGGCCTCAAGATTAATAAAATGTGGGGGAAAGACCCATATGGAGGAGTTTCAGATTAGGGGAGTTGAAGAGTGTGTTTAGCATGATGAAGGGTTGATCCCAAAAGACTGATAAGTAGTGAGTTTTTCTTCACTAGGTGAGAGGGAGGGATTAAGGAAGGGGGTGATACACACACACACACACACACACACACACACACACACACACACGGGGGAGAAGCATCTGCTAAGACTGGCCTACTGATTAATCTCATCCAAAAACACCCTTATGGAAACACCCATGATAATATTTGACCAGTTTCCTAGGTACCCCTTGATCTAGTCAAGTTGGCATAATTTATCACCACAAAAAGAAAGAGAGGTGCAATGCTAAGACCCTGCTCATAAAGAGAGGTGAACTGGCCTCCAAACTATGGTAACAGGATGGACTGGAAGGAGGGAGACACTCAGGCCCTGTACTAGGTGTTGTCGTTAGATTACACTACAGCATTGAAAATTTTATTTGAGGTTTTCCTTTTCTGTGTTGTGTCTCTTATGTGTCATCTGGAGTCTTAACCTAGTCCCTCAGAATGCAACTGTTATTAGTTACTTTGCTTATTGCTGGGACAGCATTCCTGACAAAAGTAACTTAAAGAAGAAAGGGCATATTTTGGTTCACAATTATATGCCAAGAAAGTCATGGCAGCAGGAGCTTGAGGGAGTTGGATACCCAGTGTCCATAGTTAGGAAGCAAAGAGTTATGAATGATAATGGTCTGAAAGTCATTTCCTTTTTATTTGGTTTAGGACTCTAGCTCATGAGATAGTCACACTTACATTCAGGGTGGATCTTCCTATTTCAACGAACACAATCTAGATACTCATGACAAATATGCCCAGAGGTTTGTTTCCATGCTGACTCCATTGACAAGGTTAATCATTACAATGACCTTATTTGGAAACAGGCTCTTCAGAGAGGTAATCCAGCTGAAATAAAGTAATTAGGGTGTTCATTAATCAATACTGCTGGTGTATTTGTAAGAAGAAAAATTTGGATAAAGAGACATGAATAGAGGGCAGAAGATACTAAGAGGTACAAGAATACAGTCTATCTACATGTTGAAGAGGTAGGGCTAGCACAGCCCTCTGAAGGAACAACCCTCTGATATCTTGAATTCAGACTTCCATTCTAAAGACCTGAGACAACACAACTTTGTTAAGCCACAGGCTCTGGCACTTTGTTATGATAGCCATAAGAAATGATACACTTAGAAAATGTATTATATGTGGTAGCCTGGGTTAGCCAAGCCTGGAAGACTAAAAGTAGGGGATGGGAGACTTCCAGGAAATGAAACCTAGGGTAGAGATAGCAATAACAGGTCACAAGGTGTCAGATGTTGGGCATGAAACCTGGGGTCCTGAGCAGTAGTCTACAGACAGTCTTCAATACAGTGTACAAATGATAAAGTTTGTATGTCAAAGGAAGTTTGAACTAAGTAAAGTTATCACTACATCATACCCCTTAAGCGTACTGGCTACTGACTGGAAAATCTGCTGATAGAACTACTTCATAGTGATCATTCCTGTGTTTGATCAGCTGAGAAGCATTAGTGGATTTATATTAACTTTGGTAATGTTAAAAATTAAAAGGTTTATATAAACATTGACTATGTTGAAAAGTAAAGGATATATATTAACTTAGGCAGTGTTAAAGATTAAAGGAATATCTTTTTCTTTTTCTTTTTTTTTTGAGAAAGGGTTTCACTATAGCCCAAGCTGGCTTCAAATTTGTGATTCTCCTGAACTTAGATTACAGCCACGTACCATGATGCTTGGCAGGGCTACTCTCTAGCTACCTCTGTGTCAATAGTTATGGCGTAAGAATTCTTAAGAGAGAGAGTGTGAAGCGGCAGCACAGCATCTTGCTTGCAAGTATATAATTGGCTTGAATGCTACCACATGAGCATGGTGACACATTGCTTTCCTGAACCTTTGCCACTGCAGTGTTGCTATAGGGACAGACAGGGAGCACCAGAAGGCATTAAGTATGGGGAAAGAGAGGATAGATAAAAGAAAGATGCTGGCTCTTGGAAGGTGGAGGGAGAGGGAAAAAAGTTCAAGGTCAGCCTTGGCCCCAATCTATGAATGAAGCCAGCCTGGACTGCATGAGGTTCTGTCTCAAAAATTCCAAAATAAAATTAATTAAAATTAAAAAGAGAGGAAGGCAGGCATGATGCCACATGCCTAATATCCCAGTACTCTCAGGAGGTAGAAGTAGTAGTGGTGGTGGTGGTGGTGGTAGTACAAGTCATAATAAAAGTAGCAGTAGTAGTACTAGTGGAGGAGGAGGAGGAGGAGGAGGAAAAGTTGTTTGAGGCTAGCTTATGCTGCATGCTCCCTGTCTCAGAGGGTGAGAAGGGAGGAAGAGAGGGAGAGAGAGTTTTTCTTGCTTCACATACAAATTCCAAGTCACTTGAAACAGTCATAATATTTGGGTTCAGATAATGAATAGTTTGATAATAACCAAATCTTTAAAATATTTGATAAGTATTGGCATTCAATTAATATAGTATAAAGATATTTAATAGAAATCTACAAAAATTAATTCTTTAGCATCCTCAATTCATGGTTCACTTCTAACATCTTTGAAGAAGCATCTTATTTCATGAGCGGAATGAAAGCTTTGCAGAGTCTAGAAACTAGGCAGAAGGAATTGATAACACCATCTTGACATCTTCAATCCTGAATAATATTTATATAACAAGAAAAGCCATTCCTTAATTCTAAGATTTCCATTTTAAAGGCTTGCTATTATTCACTTTCCTTGCCTAAAGCCTTATTAATTTTCATTTCTTAAGGGTACATTCATGACTTGAATTCAAATAAAAACAAGTGCTTTCCCACATATCTAAGTTTCTAATCTAACTCTTTTAACAGACAAAAATACATTTTCCCAGAAGTCTGATACGGTGCCTTAGTTAGGGTTTCCCTTGATGTGACAAAATACCATGGCCAAAAGCAACTTGGAGAGGAAAGGGTTTATTCCAGTCTGTAGCTCACAGGCACAGTCCATCATCTACGGAAATCAGGGCAGGAATTCAAGGCAGAAACTGGAGGAGAGGCTAAGGAGAAATGCTGCTTACTGGTTTGTTCTCATGGCTTACTTGGCCTGCATTCGTATAGCATACAGGACTACAAGCCCAGGGACGGTCCCACCCACAGTGAGATGGACCCTCTTACATCAATCATCAGTCAAAAAATAACCACAGGCTTGCCCACAAGACAATCTGGCAGGGGCATTTTCTTAATTGAGGTTCCCTCTTCCAAAATGACTATAGATTGTGTCCAGTTGACATAAAACTAGCCAGCACATACAATATGCTGTCCAGGCACCCAAATGAGTGTTATCTCCACCTCCCCCCCGTTTTTGTGGTTGTTGATATGTCTAGAAGTGTGTGTTTCTCTCTCTCTCTCTGTACATGTGTGTGCATGTGCATGAATATGTGTGGGCAGGTGCACATGTATGTAGAGAGCAGAAATTAATGTCCTGTGTCTTACCTAATTGGTTTTTTGCCCCCCCTCCCTCACCGAGCAGTGATAAGTTATTTTAAAAGGGAGATACACCATTACAGGAACTTTGGAAGGACTATAGCTACTCAAATGCAAGTATTCAAATTTAAGATGTTTCAGAGTCTAATCTCTAATAAAAACATAATTATGATCTGATGAGACACTGATCCTGAAGCTCACTTATTCAGCACCCCAACTAGCCAACGAACTCCAGGGGGCCTTATCCTGTCTCTGACTTCTCAATGCTGGGGTTATATGACCTAATGCTGTACTCAGCTTTTTGGCTTTTTGTGTGATCACTGAGAGGGTCAAGTTCAGGTCCTCATGCCTGTGTGGCAAGTACTTTAATAGTCATCTTCCTAGCTTTTAACTTTCTTCCTTAGTGATAAATAAATACTGATGCCTGAAGTCTCAGAAACAACTAGAAAAGAAATTGATAATGTATAATAGGTAACTGTTTTTCTAGGGCAGGAGATAGGTGTTCAATGGAGTGTCCTTAAATATTAGAAATAAGTTAATAAAGAAGGGTATAAGGTGCTTTTTTCCAATAAATTTTTTTTCTAACCTGGGATAGTATTTATGGCATATACTGTCCTTAGGCCAAAGTATTTATAACTATAAAACGAAATGATATATATTGCACTATGGGAAGCCTGCTTTGTAAAGAAAGTCCCAAAATGAAATGAATGGCTAGGGTGAAGATTCGGGGAATGTCTGAACAAGTTCTGATGTCCTGATGTCACTGCAGGAAAATCCCAACACTGTGGCACTGGGCGGGTGCTTGTTTCTGGTTGCATTGCAAAACATGACAGTCTTGAGTAGACTTAATCCAAGTGGACATAATTATGCAGCCCAGTTCCACATCATTAGAGAGAGTAAATGCCTCAGCCAGGATTCTGCCAACACTGTTTCTAGCCAGACATCCATTAGTAAATACTGCAGTCTTAAAATACTGGTTGGCTTCTGTGACTGGGTTGTCTGCATAATGAAAACTAGGTCCAGACTTTTAGAAGGATCATCATGCCAGTGAGGCAGTTATAAATTTGGCGTAAGCCTGGCGCACATCTGCAATCCTAGTGTGTGGCTGAGGCAGGAGGAGTGCTGCCAGATTGAGGCCAGCATAGGCTACACTGTGAGTTTCAGGCCAGCCTGAGCTTCAGAATGAGACATTATTTCAAAACAAACAAACAAACAAACATAGAGTGTAATTTTGGCAATGGCCTTTTGATTTTATTTTTAAATTAAATGCTTTTAAGTTGGAAATACAAGCCATTTACAGTTCTTTGGCAATGCTATGTAAGGAAATATCTGGACCTCTAGACCTATCTTTGCCTTGCTTAATACTGCATTTTCCTTTCTCTACAGAGAGAAACACAAATTTACCAACTCTCTTCAAACCAAATATTTGATCTTTTCACATGGGATTTGTTTGAAAGGCACATTGTAAACAACCATAATGTTTGAGACATTGTCTAAAACGGTGAACACTTTAGTTAGTAGCTATTTCACAGTTTTTAAGACACATCACCTTGTGTTCTCCCTTCTGATCTTTGACAGTCCTAAGTCCTTTGACAGGAAAAGGTACATGTGAGAAAGCTGAAGGTTGGAGAACCACTTGACCAAGATCATAAGCACATTAGGAGACTCTCAGCACCAGCCTGGGATTCTGTGACAGAAACTGATGGGAAGGCGGGTGAATTCCAAAGGCAACAACCTGTCCGCAAGGACTGTGATCTTACCTGGCCCTAGAACTCTGAGTGATAGCTGTCTTTGTCTAGATTAAAAAGCATTCAACTTAAATTTACTGTCCATGAGCAGGTAGTAAAAAATCTCGGTCTCAGCAGAATGCCATGCGATAAGAAGTTCTGAGACTGTTTCATAAACATGTAGCATCCAACACGTCTGCAAACTGCCTTGCCCCCCCCCCCCATGAGGAATGACAGATAATGAGGATAAGCTACTGATATCAGCTCTGAAATGTGATACTCTTGGTAGGCATTCGTAAACAATAAGGAATTGGACTTATTACACATGTCTCCTTCCCTGGCAGACCCCAAGCACATTCACAAAGTTCCTTTTTCTACATCTCTCCTCTGAGAGTTGTCTAGACCACTTTCCCTAGAAAAGCTGAGAATTCAAAGATACACTTACTGGAGGTCACATCCTGCCTCATCAGGACAGACTCATTAAGAGCCGATTTCCCTCCCATTGCCCGCTTGAGGTAAATCAAAGGAAAATATTTGGAGAATGAGGATGTTAATGACATGCTTATCAACTATGCAGATAATTAATATTAACTCTGCCTTTAGATAGTTATGAGATTTAGGTGAGTTACCTCTCTGGGCCTCTATATACTTTTTGGAGAAATGAGGCAATTGTTCTATCTTTTTTTTCAGTAGTGGGGATTGAACATGGGACCATGCACTCAACCATGGAGCTACACCCTCAGCCCAAGGCAATTGATTTAAAACTTTCTTTTTCTTTCTAAACTTTTTTCTAAACTTCCTTTTTCTTTCATAAGAAAATCTTAATGTGCTAGACATTTTTTTCAAAGAACACTTTTGTTGTTACAAACTCAACTCCTGAGAGTTAAGCTGCAAACAATCTCATGTGCTGTTGGCTCTCACCCCTCCTACTGGGTTTCCTGACACAGCCTACGAATCAGCAGATCAAGTAATGTAAAAGCTTCTTCCTGTTTTTAAAGTCACTGTTTATGTGACTGTAAGAACTGTTAACCTGTTCACATCACCTACACTATGCTGTCACACGACAGAACCTTAGAGTGCCAAGGCTTAGTAGAAGACTGCTTGCCTAGCATTCAGGTGCCCCAGCTTTTAATCCTCAGCATTGACAAAAACAAGCAAACAAGCAAAAACAAACAGCAAACAAACAAAACCAACTGAGTTTAGAGTTGGAGGAGCTGGTGGGTCTTGCTCCATGGACCAATTACTAATGTCACTTTGAGTTGCTTCATCCTTATGTATGACATGAAGGTAGTAACCTTTCTCAGGCAAGGATGTTTTGTAAACTGTAGAAGACGAAAAGCATGTACAGGGTCATTAGCATTATCTCCTGTGCTCAGCGCCCTTCTCTCTGGGGAGATAGCTTTATCTTTAGAATGACTCAGAGTAACAAATGGGTTCAGCTGTTCTTTGGCAAGTTTATTTGGGCATATAGATGATATATAGGCATATAGGTGATACTAATCACATTTGGACTTCATCTTTCCTGTGAAATGAAAGCCAAGACAGTTTAAGCTATTAACACAAGTAATTAAACCAAGGAGACACCATTTAAAGGGAAGAACTGTCCCCATAATGTGACCTTGGTAATGACCCAGCTATAGTTCCTTCTTCAGAAAGCCAAGCCTCAGTAATAATTATTGTTATTATTGGGTGCTGACTAAATGCTAGGTACTCTTTTTTATGAGTTATCTCAACATCACCAGGGCCATCTGCAATGATGTTATTTATATTTTATAGTGAGAAATGATCTACAGAAGTAGAGTATTGGTCTTTTTTTGTTGCTTAAAGAGGATAAATAATTTGCTGAATAGTATTATGTACAATTGGTGACTGCAAGAGTGTGAATTCTGAATTAAAATCTCTGAGCTAATTACCTCTGCACCTCTCAGAAGAATTATTTTCCTCACTCACTCTGAGGGCAAAATGCCTCATTCTTCATCATTGTAGTACCCGAGTTATTCCATTTATCCCTTTTTATTTCTTCCTCCATTTAAAAATGCTTTATCAATCTTCATAAAACTCAGAAGGAGAAAGCATGGATTAATCATTGATAACCCTGCCCTGCAACCCACCTCTCCACATCAAACAGTCTTCCATCAAATAGCCTCTACTCAGGAATCTCAGGGGATGGAGCAGTCCCTTTCTTTGGGAAGCAAGTCCTGTAACTAATTCAGTAAGTCAGTAAGACTTTCTTCCTCTGCTTATCTTTGTCTTTGGTCTTGTATTTGGCCCTTCTTTCTCTGTTGGCCAAATGCCTCCTAGTCTGCCTGGGCTCTCAGCAGTGCTTTTGCTGAGCTGTCTCTTTCCTTCACTCCATGGCCACAGTAAAGTTCAGGAAGATGCTTTCCACAGTGGACAGTGGAAAGCCTGATCTGGGCTGAGCTCTTAACTGATAGTGAGAAAGCAAGTGAGGAAGAAGAGATGTGAGCACGGGTCGTGAAACCTGCTTACTCAGAAAAGTTGGTGTCTGTTTGGCTTAGACATTTCCCCTTGCTGCCCTCCCAGCAGCAGCAGAAACATTGTCCAGCTTAGTGTGCTTCTATAAGGGTTCAATGCCAAGCTCTAAAATTGATGCCCAGAGTCAAAGAAATAGATGGAATCTGCCATGTCACTGTAAAAGAAGACAACATGGCAAAAGGGAAAACATCTGGCTTTGGGATATGAAAAATTCTAGTTTGCACCGTTGCTTCACTT
Organism: Cricetomys ansorgei; assembly: GCA_026225945.1. Lineage (NCBI taxonomy): Eukaryota > Metazoa > Chordata > Mammalia > Rodentia > Nesomyidae > Cricetomys > Cricetomys ansorgei. The sequence continues at coordinate 2,664,539 of JAMJFZ010000711.1, forward strand.
TTTAGCACAGCTATAAGTCTTTGGTAAGTTTTTAAATATTCTAATTGTGAAGTAGGGAAATACATCTACCATAGGAATTTCTGTAAGAATTAAAGTCAACAGCCAGGTGTACAGAAGGCACTCAGTCCATGAGAATTATTGTTTCTCCAAGTGCCAAGTCAAAACCGAAAACCCATTTTCTCCTAACCACATGTCTCTAGCCAGCCGTCTCCTCTTACTCTTCCCATCTTACAGTGCTGCAAACTCGGGCTCTGCAGCAGCAGCAGCCACTCCACAGCTTCCCGCTGCCTAGAAAGCCGAGCTGAGTGTTGGCTTTCAGATTCACATCGACATTGATTTTGCCTGCCAGTGTTCACTTTCCTATGAATTTAGCATTGACATACTGAAATAAATATGGATACTAATCTGTTTTCCATTTTTATAGCCTCTGTCCAAATGTTGACAATTTATCTGAATCATCTGCCTGGGTACTAGTAGCTTCATATACAAACAAAACCTAAATTGAGCAAAAGATTAAATTAAAATACGTTTCAAGTTTTTGATTGCAACTATTATCAGTCAAAAGGGTACTGTTTGCTTATTTCTTAGATGGCTAAGATCTATTCATTTGACAAATACATATTGACAATTTACAGTGTACAGAGGCCGTGTGCGTGCTGGGATGCACTGGTCAGCTAAACAGTCATGGGGTCACTGGGAGAAATCCCCATTCTCATGTAGTTTACACTGTAGTGGGAAATACAATAAACAAGCAAAAGTGTAGACAAAGAAAATAATTTCAGATAATGATGTCAATAAGGAAAACAAAGCTCCACAATAGTGACTAGAGAGAGTATTTTTTCATTTTTATATTTAGTTTATCTTAATTTGCAAATAAAAGCCACATCTATTTTTTTTAAAGTCTAATGAATAGGGAAAGAAAAGGAAGGCTCCTCTGAGAAGCTGATACTGAGCTGTGATGTGAAACATGGGGTGGCAGCTCTGTATCAGGCAGAGGGAGCAGTAGTCCAAAGGTCCTGGTGCAAAAGAGCTTGGGACTGGAAAAGAACACAACATGGTTGAGTTCAATCGAATAAAAAGGTAAGATCAAAGTGAGATCGCAGAGATAGGCAGAAGCAGATCATGTAAAGTTTTATTGGGTATGGCAAAACCTGTTCTAATTATAGTGATAGAGTATGGACAGATTTGGATTAAGCAAGGGAGAGACATGGACTTTGTGTGTGCATGCACTTGTGCACAGATATGTGTGCATGTTCATGTTTGTTTGAGTGCAGGTATGTGTGTAGGTCAGAGGTCAACCTCAGGAGCTATGCACTTTGTGTTCTTGAGACAAGGTCTCTTACTCGACCCAGGGTTTACCAATTAGGCTAGGCTTAGCTGCCCAGGAAGTCCCAGGAACTTCTTGCTTCTGCTTTCCTAGCTCTTTGCATTACAGACACATGCTGTATCCTACTATTGGTGCTAGGAATTCAACTCAGGTCCTTATGCTTATACAGCAAGCACTTTACTATCTTCCCAGCCCCCTCCTCCCATTTATGTCTTTAGAAGATGATATTTGACCTGGTGAACAGGCTCAAAGTTGGCAAAGGCACCTTCCATCAAACCTGATAACCTGAGTTCATTCTCCAGGAACTACATGGTAGAAGGAAAAACCTGACTCCCACCAATTGTCCTCTGACCTTCATACACAGAGTGTGGCACATGTAATCCACCCACCCACACAAAATAAGTGAATAAATGTAGTTTGCAGAGGGTGATTAAAGGGTCTCACTCTACATACCAGGGTGGCCTTGAAGTCATAGAAGTCTGTATATCTCTGTCTCTTGACGGCTAGGATTAAAGGTCAGTGCCACAGTGACTGGCAAATAAATATAAAAAGACTACATGGAAGCATGTGAAAACTGGCTTTTGCAGAAGTCCAGGTGAGTGACAATGGCTTTGAATATGTGATGATAATGGTGGTGATGGTGAAATTCAGGATTTATTTTGGAGAATCTGATGATCAATTGGATTCAGAGAACCAAATAGGCAAATAGGAAGCCAGATGAGCAATATATTTTAATGTGAGTGTCTATGGGTAAGTGGTGCCATTTACTGAGATAGGAAAGACAGAGTTAAGATATGTTTAAGGGGTTTGGTACCTGCTTTGGTTATACCAATTATTGTAAACCCATGAGATAGCAACATGGGGACATATAAAAGTTCAAGTTGCTTGTCTATTTTAGGACACTTCTATTCTCTCTCATTCCATGCAGCTCAGTTGTTGGCTAAATTAGGAATCTGGAAGAAAAGGAAGCAGACATGTTTGCCAGTCTACATGCGTTTGTAATTCATGTGTGACGTTCCCTGAGAGCTAAATCCTTCATGGTGGGCATTCTTTGGACATCTATATTACACATTACGATGTGTCTAGACATTTGTGGCTTACAGAGGAAGTAATTTCTCAGAACAGCTACATTTGTCCACAAAATACTTCCAACTGCGTATTTCCATCTGTAGTTCCATTTAACATATGGATAAAATACGGTATAGTCTGAAAAGCTGAAAATCTAGATGGAAGGTGTTTCTCAAATGTAGACTTTTTCATTTCAGATACTAGTTCATAGATTTACAGCCCTTATATGGAAAGTATTTTTTTTAAAAATTGACTCAGAAAGACTGCAAACACCTAAAATTATAGTATGTGTGGGGAAGGGGTTTATCTACTAGAAGGAATGGCCTTCCCGTCCTAGCCCTAGAATTCTTACTTTATGTATTCGCTTCCTTACAACCTATTTTGAGTTAAAAAAAAAAAACTACAAATGAGATAAATTAAAATAGATGAAATTCATTAAAACAAATTTGGATCTATCTAAAATAATTGTTTTCATGTTGATGTGATAAAGACATTTAGTCAACAAAACGTTCAATAGAAGGACTTAACAGGAAGTGAATTCATAAAAGAGTTATTAAATATTCATTTAAAATTTATAATTAAAATATTAGAAACTGAGCACAGCAGTGCATGCCTATAACCCCAGCATTCAAAAACTGGAGGCAGGAGAATAGACTTTTTGAGTTTACCTTGAACTAAGCTACTCCAGGCCAGTATCAGATACATTGTGAGACTCTGGCTGAGTAAATAAACAAACAAACAAACAAATAAATAAATTTAAAGTCTGAACATGTGTAGAGGATCAAAGATGAGGCTTGACGCTGGGTGTGGTGGCTCAAGCCTGTACTCTCAGCACTCAGGAAATTGAGGCAGGAAAATCATGGGTTCCAGGGATCCTGGGCTACTTAGCAAATTCAAGGTCAGTCTGAATTAAATAGCAAAAGCAGTCTTCAAAAATGTCAGGCATGGTGATGTCTGGCCTTAATAACAGAACTTGAGAGACAGAGGCAGGTGGATTTCCGTAAGTTCAAGGCCAACCTGGTCTAAATAATTGGTTCCAGGTCAGCCAGGGCTACAAGGAAGACTGTCTCATAACAAACAAAAGAGGAAAGAGGGAAACAGTTGTATTTGTGAGAAAAAAAATTACCTTAGAGTTTGAATAGTTAACTTTGGAGAAGTAAGTCATTGGAACCAGTCAAATAGTGTACCCCATTTATTTTCTGCTAATTTTCTTTCTCTTTTGAAAACAGGCTTAATTAGATCCTTTTTTTTTTTTTTTTTTTTTTTTTTTTTGAGACAAGCTCTCAGTGTGTATCATTAGCTGTCCTGGAACTGTTTTGTAGAGGAAGCTGGCCTCAAACTCATAGAGATTTGCCTATCTCTAACACCCGGTGCTGGGATCAAAGGCTTGTACCATCATGCCAGCCTCACTTTATTTATGTATTTACTTACTTATTTTGTATTTAAAATAAGCCCATGTGGAGACCACAACTAAAGCTCTTTTCAAGTGAATGATTACCATGAGGCATTTACTAAGCTCCTACAAGGAACCATCAACTGTTCTAGTGGCCTGCACACAGTTAACTTTGAGTTCACTTGTTTTCAGCTTTGCATCTGAGTCCTGCGGTCAGCCGGAAGTGTGGCAATGGGGGGTGATGAGTAGACACATTTCTGTTTAGAAGAGCTGAGCAGCTTAGGTATGGTGGCTCAGGAGGCCTATGATCCCAGCAGTAAAGAGGCTGAGGCAGGAGGATCACCACAAGGTTGAGGTAGCCTGGGTCACACAGTGAGTCCCAGGCAAGCCAGGGCTACGGAATGACACTCAGTCTCAACAAACAAATAAAAAAAAAAAAAAAAAACAGATGAGATCCCTACAATAGTTGGCTCCTGGGCCACAGCTATAACATGTGGTTGATGAATCATTTCCAAATGGCCTGTGATCTTCTATTTCACACTCATTCCTATTTCATGCCGGTGTAACACGATAAACTATCACAGACTTATCTAGTGTAGTAAGTTTATTCAGACAGCAGATACCGTGTTTCATCATCATGTATTTCTTTTTGTGAAGCTTTTGCATTACTTTTGTACCTTCTATTCTTTTGTTCCTATAATATAGTTCCTAGGATAAGACAGTATGTTAAGTTGGGTATCGTGGTACATACCTTTAATTTTAGCACTCTGGAGACAGAGACAGGTGGAATTCTGTGAGTTTGAGACCAGCCTAGGCTATAAAGCAAGACTCTATCTCAAACAAAACAACCTCCCCCAAACCAAAACTACCCCAAAATCCTATATGTGGAGAGTACTTGAGTTGGCTGTATTGAATATATACAATAAATATATTACCTAATCAACTGCACAATGAAACCTTATTAGTCACAATTCTTCTTCATCTGACTTTCTGCAAATGATATGGATAAAAGTTTTTATAACTTAAAAACTTGATATGTAGCATGTTTTGGGAAGGACTGAAATGATCAACCATGTGATCTAAACATGCTCTCTAATACAATACAATACAATCGATTGTATTTACAATATGAACTTTATTTTTCTCCCATTCTGGAGAAATCAGAAAATGTACAAGAGCTTGAAACAAAAAGATGTGGCTTTCTTTTACTCCTAATGTATGTTCAATCTGTATAACTGTTATGCATTTGTTTATGCTTTTCTGAGATTCTTTCTTTCTCTTCTCTTTTAACATTTTTATGTATATGAATGTTTGCCTGCATATATATATATATATATATATATATATATATATATATATATATATACACATACACACACACATACATATATGCACATGCATGCTTGGTGGCTCACAGAAACAAGAGGATGCCAGACCTCCTGGAACTAGAGTTATAGATGTTTGTGAGCCACCATGTGGGTGCTGGGAACTGAAACTTGATCCTCTATAAAAGCAGTAAGCTCTTGTTTAGGTCAGTTGAAAAATATGCCATAGGTTAACAAATCTGACAACAAATGTTGGAAAGGGTTTTGAGATAAAGGAAACTGTGTTCACTATCGGTGGGGCACAAATCAATACCACCACTGTGGAAATCAGTTTGGAGATTGCTCAAAATATTAAAAATAGGACTACCATTATGACCCTAACCATAGAGATATTTGTACTCTCATGTTTATTGTTGCTTTATTCACTATAGCAACGAATTGGAATCAACCTGGTCGGCAAGATCACACAACCTCAGAAAGAGAAAATGCAAGATCTCCCTCATATGTGGAATCTAGCCAGTAATATATGTAAACAAATGTACACGTGGGTACAGTATAGCATGTTGAAAAGAGAACAAGAAAGGCTAACTATAAGGGATGAGGAAGAACTGAACACGAGTTATGAAGTAAGATAAAAGCTAATTGTTTCTCTAACTCTGTCACAAAATTTTCATTTTTGGTGGTGAGTAAGTGCATAAATATGTTTTCTATGGTGACAGTGTACAATCAAATGTGAAGCTCTACAGCTTACACTCTGGGTACCCTAGCTACATAGAAGTTCGTTGAGATATATGGAGTTGGGGGCTGGCTAAGTTTGGTATATGATTTTTATTTGCAAGTTTTTAAAAAATAATAAAGTCTATAGTTTTAAAAGAAAAGTATGCCTGTAGGTAGTGGAAATTAAAAAATATTTTTTGATTTATCATAAACCTTATTATATTTTTAAAAAATCACACACTGGTGATGGTAGTTCATACTTTGATTCCCAGCACTTGGGAAGCAGAGGCAGGTGGATCTCTGCGAATCTGAGTCCAGCCTAGTGTACATAGTGAGTTCCAGAGCAGCCAGAGCTATGTAGAAAGACCCTGTCTCAAAAAAAAAAACAAAAACAAAAACAAAAACAAAAAAACACACACACACCAAAATTATATAGACCCAAACCCAAAGACTATACAATTCAACAAACTTCTAAACAGTTAGTTATTTTAAAAGGTAGTGAAAATTTTTGTGATTGACCTGGATGGAGGCTTCTTCAAAAGTTAGGATAAAGATTATGTTCATTACTTTTCTTTGTAGAATTTTCAGTTCATGATTTCTTAGTGTTGTTTAGTTTATGTTATTTCTTAGTGCTATTAGTTAGTTATTAGTTATTTCTTAGTTATGTTATTTCTTAGTGTTGTTTAGTGATGTTCTTAGTTTATATCAATCCTTTCTAAGGATTGATAAAAAAAATCTTCACAAGGATGCCCTTTCATGTAAGAATAGATTCACCTGTGTTACTCAGAGGTCTTTAAGAAATAAGGACAAGTACCTGAACACCCCAAAGACCTAAGCTTAGGTTACATTGATAATTTTTTGGATATACTGACAAAGAATTCTCACTATAAGTTTTCAAACTTTTTACTATAAGACCTGCTGTGAGGTGGTTGGAAAGACACTGACTTGGGGACTTGAGACACAGAGTTGGAGTCCTGGTTTTGCAATGGTTTTCAATTATTGTCTTCTGCTACTTGGAAACGAGAGTGCTTTGTCTCTTTTCTGATGCCTACAACCTGACACACAGTTAATACTCAGCTAATGCTTATTTAATCAGTTCCTAATTTGAAGCAGCTTACAATCTTTCTGTACTTCATTTTTTCCCCTTGTTAAACAGAGTAGCTATCTTCTGACATCATTTTCAGCTCTAACACTCTGATTCTATGATCTATGTACCCTGAAGCCAACTTCCCTAAGCAATCTTTCTTGTCTGGGCCATTGAGAAATGGCGTAGTATTCTTGTTTTACTGTAAGGAGTGTCTTTATGTCTGAGTCATTCTTACTGAAAGCACTTCCAAAGAGCCTGAAGCAGTACTGTTATGTTTAGTGGAGAGCAAGTTGGAGTATTACTCATTCAATATTTACAGAATATTTACAGAATTTCTCTACTCTATAAAAGATGCTGAGATATTTCATTTATTTTGCTTTGCCTGAATTTATGTCTGTGCACCATGTGTATGCCTGGTGCCTGAAAAGGCTACAAAAGGGGCATAGGATCTTTTGGAACTGGAGTTGTGAGCCACCATATGGGTGCCAGGAATTGAACCAGGGCCCTCTGGAAGAGCAGCAAGTGCTATTAACCACTGAGGCATCTCTCCAGCTCTCATGTGGTTTCTTAAGGACATCTTTCATCTCAAAGAGTCTGTTATCAGTCTGTTTAGATAGACTTTGCTACATATCAACAAACTTGTTTGATAACAAGAATTCAGACAAATGGTCAATCTTTTATGGATTACTACGCCTTTAATCCCTTGGGAGGCCAGGACATCTGTTCATCTGTAGCATACTGTCTTAGTTAGGACTACTATTGCTGTGATGAAACACCATGACCAAAGACAACTCGGGGAGGGAAAGGTTTATTTGGTTTACAATTCCAGATCACTATTCATCATGAAGGAAACCAGGACAGGAAGTCAAACAGGACAAGAACCTGGAGGCAGGAGCTGATGCAGAGGCCATGGAGTGCTGCTCACTGGCTTGCCTACAATCTGATTTTTGTTTTTGTTTTTTTTCAAGACAGGGCTTCTCTGTTGTAACTCTGGCTGTCCTGGAACTCACTCTGTAGACCAGGCTGGCAATGAACTCACAGAGATCTGCCTGCCTCTGCCTCCCAAGTGTTGGACTAAAGGTGTGCACCACAACCACATGGCCCCTCTCGCCTTCTTACACATGAATCTTACTGAGTAGCTTTATTAAGAGTGTCTGCTACCAAATAAGATTCTGATCTATTGATCCAATTTAACTTAGTTAAAGAATGCAGATGTTGAAGCCATTAAGTGATTTGCTTTTGGGAGGTCTCTAAACAATATCTTTAATTGGCTTCTAGTTTTTTAGTGGAAAGTCACTATAGAGATGAAGAAGGTCTAGGCGAGAAGACTTGAAGTAACAGAATGCTTAGCTTTCTACCATTAGAAAGCACTGGTGAGTACTTGCTATTTTATCTTCACAATTGATTTGTGAGGGAAGCAGTGCAGGTATTTATTACTAATTTCAACTTATAGTGAAGGGACTGACACTGGGAAAGCTTAATTGGTAAGTGTAAGGCTGTGATGGTTTGAATGAGAATTGCTCCCATAGGTTTGTATATTTGAATATTTGCTCTGCAGTTGATAAAACTGTTTGGGAAGGATTAGGAGGTATGGCTTTCTTATTACAGGAGGTTGTCACTGCTGACAGGCTTTGAGGTTTTAAAAGACTGTGATTCCCAGTACATTTCTATCTGCCTCTTGGTTGTGGATCAAGATATGAACTCTTAGCTCTTCCTTTGCTTCACCTTCATGGACTCTAACTCTTTGAAACCATAAGCCAAATTAAATGCTTTCTTCTATAAATTACATTGGTTATCATGTTTTATCACAGCAATAGAAATATAACTATAATAGAAATTGGTACCAGGGATGGGCGATTGCTGTGACAGGCCTCGACTACACGTTTTTGTTGTTGCTGTTTGTTTTTTGTTTTTTATACAAATGTGGTAGAAGTTGAGACTTTGGGATAGAAAAGTAGTTGAAAGATCTAAGTAGAGCTTAATGGACCATCCTATTATGCACTTAGAAGACATTAGCACTGAGAGCTATGTGGACCCTGGAGGTCCAGCTCAAGAGATTTCAGAGGGAAATCATAGAAGTAACTGAGCTAGAGATCATTCTTGTGATATTTTGACAAAGAATATGGGTGCTTTGTACCCTTGTCTTAAGAATCTGCCTGAGATTAAATTGAAAAGTAATGGACTAATTTCTTTGGCAGAGATTTCAAGACAGCCTAATATTGACTCTGTTATGTGGTTATTAGTAATAATTCTTATGCAAGTCTACAATGAAAAAGCAAGTGGGGCAAAAAGAAGTACAAAATAACACAGTTTAAGGAGAAAAGGAGAAGCATGAAATTTAATGTTGAAGCCAAGGCTTCCTCTGAATAAGATATGAAGATTAAAGAGAGGCCTGATCATAAAGAAACTCCCTCAAGGCAAGATCCCACCCAGAGAAGCTTCCAACTTAAAAAGGAAAAAAAAAGACCCAGTGAATTTTTTACTCCTAAAAAGTAACAACAAATCAAAGCTGCCATGGATATGATTCAAGGATGCCAGGGTACACATCAAGTTGGTAGTTAAACTTGGCAATGTTGTCCATGTGGTTCTGGCTTTAAGAGTCCTGAAGAACGTAAGAGTAAAAGGGGTTTTATTTTCCTCATGGTTAAGGAAAACCACACAGGCCAGGTGTGTGGCAGGGCAGTCTCTGCCTGGAGGCCCTGAGAAGCCATTGTATGAAGCTGTGAAAGTAAAGCCTCGATTGCACTGGAGACCCAAGGATGTTAGAAGTGCCAGAGCAGTGGGGTATCAGCCAGAAAGGGTTGCATAAAAGGAGTGAAACAAGCTAAAGTGAGATGTATGTTGCAGGCAGCAAAGCTGGAAGAGCAGAGTCATCTAAGCTCTTTGATATCAGACATGGAGTTACATAATTGTACTCCTGGGTTTTGGTCTTGCTTTGATCCAGTTTTTCTTCACACTGCTGCTCCATTCCTCCCTTTTGGAATGATAACATAGATTCTGTGCCATTGTATGTTGGAAATATGTGATTTGTCTTAGATTGTGCAGGAGGTTACAATTAACAAATTGCCTTGAGTCTCAGAGGAGACTGGACTACTAAATTCTTAAGATTGTGAAAGACTATAGGAACTTTTGAGGTTGGACTAAATGTACTTTGCGTTATGCTATGGCCATGAGCTTATGGGGGCTGGGGAGTAGAATGTGGTTGTTTGAAAGAAGATGGCCACAATAAACTCATGTGCTTGAATACTTGGTCCCCAGTTGGTGGAATTCTTTGGGAAGGATTAGGAGGCCTTGTTAGGGGAGGAGTGTCACTGAGGGTGGGCTTTGAGGTTTTAAAAGACTTGTGAGATTCCCAGTGTTCTCTGTCTCATAGTTTGTGGATCAAGATGTGAGCTCTCAGGTGTACCCTTGCTTGGCCATCCCTCTGAAAGTATGTCAAATTAAACACTCTGTTTTTGTAAGTTGTCTTGGTCATGGTGTTTAATCACAACAATAGAAAATTTGCTAAGACAAAGGCCATAGCTTTACTGTCTAGACTACATTTCAAGTCTTTGGGCCTTAACCTAGTACTTTTTGTATTATAACATACTTCAGATTACAAATACACATGTCAACATATCTTGGAGACAAGCATTGTTAGTGGGTCCAAGAAGAAGAGTCATATACATTCTGGCATCCAAGGATATGATTTGGCAACTGTGTACATTTCCCCAAAGAAATCCTATCAGTACTGCTCACTGTCTGAATAATGTACTTGTTCCACTGGGGAAGCTTTCTGCAAACTCTTTCCTGTGCTATTTAGCAATATCAATTTGCTAATTGTAAAGGCAAAATTATTATATTAGGTCACAAAGAAAATTTGTTAATTTTGTTCCTGATCTTTGTTAAAAATCTTTTGGTATGCCTCAAAAGATTTTACTTAGCCAAAATGTTTAATGTGTAAGAAAGCTTAGATGTAGGCCTTTGTTTTGTGTTAAATAATGTAACTTTAGTCAATGTAATAAGTTAACTAGTTTCCGGTGAAAAGCTGAAAGGTACATTTGTTTTGTTGACCTCCTTGGTACTCTAAGAAAGCACTGAAGGCTCCTTTTAAAAATGCATAATTAATGAACTTTGTGAAATACAGAGAAATTATTTAACCCAGTTTGTTAGAAAAGAACCCAAATTACCCAATTAGGCAATTTTGGAAGAATAATAAGCATAACATTTGAGAAAAATCATGAACTAAGAAAAAACTGAAGATGTCCTCATCCTCAAAGAAGCTGTCTAGATGTCTTTGACTTCTAGAAGGCATATAGAATTAGGGTAATTTGGCCTAAGTGGAAAAGGAAGATGATTATGGAGACAAGTTCAGATCTTTCTCTTTAGTTACCCCAGAGAACAATACATGAAAATTCTAATTGAGCCTTTTGCCCCCTGGGAATAGGTATACAGTAGGAAAGACAGAAAATCACAAATAATAATGTTTTTGTGTGAGGATGTTTATGTGCATGCAAGTGCATGTGTATGTATAGGCCAGAGGATGAAAAATTTGGCCATGTTCTTTAGTCACAGTTTACCTTGTTTTTTTGTTTTTGTTTTTGTTTTTTTGACTGGGTCTCTCATTGGCTTGGAGTTCACCAAGTGTGTTAGTCTAGCTGGCCAGTGAGCCCAGGACTGCTTGTCTCTGCCTCCAAAGAAGTAGGATTACAATAAGCACCACCAATAAGCCCAGCTTTTTTTTTTTTATTATTATTTAAAGAAAGTACTAAGAATCTAACTTAGGTCCCTGTGCTTGCGAGGCAAGCTCTTTACCAACTGAGCTATCACCCCAGCCCCAGTAATTTTGTCTTAAGATATAAATTCATTTCTCTTTACTATAAATCGAGTGTGTGTGGTAGTCTAGGGTCAGGTAACAGTACTCACCAAAGGCATAAACGTTCTATTCTGTTGCTTTTACCATTCTTAGAGTGTAGCTTTTACCTAATTTTTACTTAAAAATCTAAGATCATTGTTTGTACTTCAGTCATCATCAGCTAACACCCGATTCAACCTGTCAGCCATTCACCCCAATTCACTTGACTGGTCTCTCCAGCCCAGAGATCGCCAATACAGAGATCACACCAAGTGATGTACCACACTATTGTACCACAACAACACATTGATGTAATTGTTCTACTTTGCTCTGTGAGATACTGTGTGCTTGTAGTCCCAGATGCTTGAGAGACTGCAATGAGAAAACTGTTTGATCCCAGGAATTTAAACCAGCCTGGGCAACAGAAACGTCTTGTCTCAAGGGGGTTGTCTTTTATGGTGCTAGGGAGGCAGCACAGTGGGTGAAATGCTTGCTGGGCAAGTATGAAGTCCCGAGTTCAATGGTAATCTCAGCATTAGAGAGATGCAGACAGGAGGAGATCTGAGGCCAGTTGGCCAGCGAATCTAGCCAAACCGGTAAGCTCCAAGGTCAGTGTAAATTAAGAATGAGACTAGATGACTCAAAGTAGTCTTTTTGTGTTAAAATTTCAAACATGTTTTCATATACTCTCCATGAATCACTATCAGCTACTTTCTAAAATTTGTGTTAAGGACTGTTTCACAAATCCTAGCAGAATGTCTTCAACCAAACACATTATTTTACTAACATGCAGTAATAATAGATAAACTCATACTCCCTAATTATTACAATTTTTAGTATTCCAGACCGTTTTCCTGTTATCTTCTCTTGAAAGCATAGGCTGTCCTTTAGTAAATCAATTGGTTCAATTTGACTTGCTATATTTGACAACATTTTTTGGGTTCACATTTTTTCTGTCATGTCAAGTTCTGCATTTTTCATTTCCCACAGAATCAGGACAAACTGTACATCTCCTGCAGTGACCAGGGAAGATCTGGCTACATGTCAACTATGTTAATTGGTATAGAGAAAACAATGGCCTTATTTTTATCTGATTAAAAATCCCCACAAGCATTCCCTTATAAACTAAAGCCATGTTAGTACAAAGTGACTTAATTATAAGTTTGGGAGATATGTCCTTCCTGTCCCTCCTTTACTGTAGCATATAGAAATGTTGCTCTTTCCTGGCAACTTCCAGAATCTCAAATTTTAATTCTAATTTTAGAAGTTTGTAATTTGGTACACCAAACCTTTTCTGGATTATCAATTAGAATAAACAATGTCCTTGTATTAAAACAATTTATTTAAACAATTGTTTTAGTGAATATATAGGGGCTTATTTAAAAGGCAGTCTGAGAGGCTGAGACGACAGCTCAGTGTTTTAAGTGATTGCTGCTCAAGCATGAGGACCCGCGTTCAGATACCAGCACTCATGTGAAAGCCAGGTGTGGCAGCCTAGTCTTTACTCCCTATGCTGGGCGGACACAGGTTGATTCCAGGGGCTGGTTAACAGCCAGTAGAGCTAAAAGGTAAAATTTCAGGTTCAGTGAGAGATCCTATCTCAAAAAATAAGGTGCAGAGCAATAGGGGAAGATATACACCAACCTCTGGCCTTGATAGCTGTGTGTGCACACGCATGTGTGTATACACACATACACACACACATACGCTGATCTGAAATACTTTACTGTTAAAAAAAGTCTACATCTTTTTTTAAAGCCTCAGGATGAGCAGGTTATATAATATAATTGCTTCAGTTAATTGGGGTGTAGGAGGTGTGGGTGTAAAAGAGTAAAAGGTAATGAACTTTGATATATTTATATGAACAATAAGAAGGTATCAGGTAAAGCTTAGTTTTTACTGGAGTAGCTGTAGCTTCAGTGTTTTTTCAAAATTGTATGTTGCCTCTTCAAGGTTGGGATTTCCCAAGACTATTCTGCCTTTAGCTTGTTCTCAGTTAACCTTCATAATTTCACGACTTCCCCACTTGCACATATCCTTGCATTGTCTGACACATTAGTATCTTTATTGGAAGCCACACAAGGACTCTTTAGTATCTTAGAGAGCTAGATACATTTGGATGCCTTATGAGCAACTAAAAATAAGTATACTAAGATTTCCAATTTCCATTCCAGATTGGACATACCTTAGAAGTTACCACTTCATTGTAACAGGTCAAATGCTGAATAAGTGAAAAAAAATCACCAAATAAGTAAAAGCTGAACAAACAGAGGGCAAAGCAAACAATAGTCTTCTATACAGAAACAGAAGAAATAGAATCAATAGAATGAATATACATTAAAAGATTTATTAGATTGGCTTATATGATATAGTCTGGGTAGTTCAACAGTAACTACCTTCACACTAGAGAGGCTGAGAATCTTTTAGCTGCCTAGGCCATGAGGCTGGCTTTCTCATCAGTTCCAGCCTAGTACTGAAGGACTGGGGGACTCCTTGAGAGCACCTGGGGTCTGGTATTTAGTGAAGGAGTGTATTAGCAATAGCAGAAGATAGACATGCCCTACTCAGAGGAGTTTTAGAGTAGGGAAACTATTCTGTACACTGTAAAGGAAGATTCAGATTTTCATATATTCATCAAAACCTATAGAATGTGTAACACCAAGTGGAGCCTAGTGTAAACTCTGTGTGTTGAGTAATAATGACATATCACTGACATGTTATTGTCAGAACACATCACTACAGCCTATGATGTCAAAGTGTGGGAGGTTATGCAAGTATGGGGATACTTTTTCCCCCATTTAGGAAGCTAGTATTTTATACTCAAGTTTTCTATGAACCTAAAATGTCTAAAAAATATCAAAAAAGTTTAAGAGGAGGGTGGGAGCCAAAGAGGAGTTGGAGAAGGGTGGATATGATCTTAATACATTTTATTCGTATATGAAATCTCCAAAGAGTTTTTTTTTTAAATGTTAAATATAGGTTTACACCAGTAATCCCAACACTTGAGATGCACAGATAGGAGTATTGCTATGAGTTTCAGGCCAACCAGGGCTACAGGGTGAGGTCCTGTCTTAACAAACTAAAATAAGTAAATAATAAGTAAATAAATAAAGGTTTAATAGATGAGGTTGCATTTCATGGATGATACAACTGATCCTTGTTGCAAATTATTAGTGTGTGCTTCATTTCTCACTCCCTCTTCGTTTAGTCAGCCTTCTCTTCAGTCTAGAAGAAATACCATTATTTTCTGTTAACATGATCAATCCAGACTGGAATTGTTATTTAATAACCTGCAATTGTACATACTTTTCATGGTAGTCATCTTGACTTCTATGACTATCAGGCTTTCTTGTTCTTTTGGTTAGCTGTTTATTTGTAAATCATCCAATGTAACATTGGCTGTGCAGCAGTCATTTATGACTATATATAATCTGGAGTTCTCAACACACCTTATAAAATCCTTCATATCATAGCAATATCCCTGAGGCCAACTCTTAAGCTTCTATTTCTTCTTTACTCTCTCTGGCCACACTGGCCTTTTATTATGTAAACAAGTTCAACTTGTTCTTGGCTGAGAATCATTTTATTCATTGTTCCCTTTATATAAAATGATCTCTCCTTCCCCTCCCCCAAATACCTCTTTTCTCCCCTTTTTTGCTCTTTCATTTTTTTGACACATGAACTCAAGGATGGCCTCAAACTCATGGCAATCTTCCTGATTTTGCCTTCTTGGTGGGATTAAAAGCTTGAGCCATCACATTGAGCACTCAAGTCAAGTGTCATCTCCTTAGAAAATCTGATTAAAGTCCTGTTCCTCTATTTGTCTTTTAAAAAATAGTGTATATTTGTTGGACAAAGTAATTGGGTTCACAGATCCTCCCACACACATACTTGATCATACTCATTGCTGATTACTCTTCCATCCCCCTTTGCATTTGTTCCGTAAGTGATGGCCACTTGACTGGGAATGGATGGAACCTCAGTGTACATTTTGATTTGTACTTCTCTGATGGCTAAGGATGTTAACATATGTATTGGCAATTTGTTCTTCTTTTGAGAACTGTGTGTTAAATTCATTTGCCTATTTATTAATTGAGTGATTTGTTACTAGTGTTTAACTCTTTGAGTTCCTTATGTAGTCTAGATATTAATTCCACATTTAATGTATAGTTGACAAAATTTTCCCGCTTTCTGTTAGTAGTCTCTTTAATCTAGTAATCAATGTAAGTGCTATGCAGAAGATTTTTAACTTGATGTAATCCCATTGTCAATCTGCTATTATTTCTTTAGCTACTGAAGAAAAGCAACTTAAGGAAGGAAGGAAGGGCTTATTCAGGCTCACAGTTCAGGGATACAGTCCATCACTGCAAGAATGTAATGGCAACAGGAGCTTGAGGCAACTGGTCAAATTGTATCCACCATCAAGAAACAGAGTGATGGATGCTGCCTAGCCCCCTTTCTCTTTTTATTCCAGCAGTGACCTCAGATCATGGGACCTGGCCCACATTTAGGGTAGTCTTCTCCACTTCAATTACTCTATCCTAGAAAATCCTCACGGACTTGCCCAGAGAATTGTTTCCATGGTGATTCTAAATCCTGTCAAGTTGGCAATCAGAATTAAGTATCACAACTGGGTGAAAGTCTAACTAAGGAAGACCTCTACAATAAAAAAACTTTAAAGCAATGAAGAACAAAATTGAAGACACTAGAAAATAGAAAAATTTCCTATGTTCACGAATTGGCAGAATTAATACTGTAAGAATAGCCACATAATTGAAAGTGATCTACTGATTCAATGAAATCTCTACCAAAATTCAATGCTTTTATTTATAGGATTTGAAAAAAGAAACAATCCTAAAATTCATATAAAGCACAAAAGATCCAAATTGCCAAACAACATTACCAGAAAGAGCAATGACAATACCTGATCTTGGATTATATTATAGAGCCACAACAGAATAATGTTTATTTTAGATAACTGTTTGAGGAACTTCAGTCATTCTTTAACAAAGCCAATATATTACTCTGGGTGCCCTGGTCATATAGTTCTCCTAGGCAGCACTTCTCCAATGATTCACTTGTAAACCCCAGGTGTCTTCCATGTTGTGGTTTCAACTTCTTAATTCTTTGAAGTCTTTATTCAGCTGGGAGTAGGAAAAGAAAGATTGTTGAACATATGTTAGAGGTTTCTAGGGCTCACTGCCAAACCATCGTAATTTTCTGTCCATGTTCTCTTGGACAGAAATCAGGCATTTGGCCTCACTAATCATAAAGGTGGCCAGGAAACATAGCTTAAGGGAAGAAAGAAACCATTTGGTCATCAGATGTTTGTACTCCTTGAAGTCATGAAGTTGTTTCAGAATGAAGGAGATGATGCACGTTACATGGTTGGCACAGAAAAAGTAATCAACACCTGCACATTATTATTATCACAAGTATGTATGCTGAGAGCTTGAATTAGTCTCCCTCGATTGAAGCAGTACTTATTCTAGTTCTCTGTTACAAAGAAAAGTGGTTATATAAGGCAATCTTTTACTCATTTGGCTGCATCATTAGTAGAGAAGTAGCTAAAGATAAGGGAGAAATGAGTTGCTGGATGTTCATATCAACTTAGTTAACAATGTCAAAGGGGGTCTAATTTAGAAAACAATAATGTCTGAGGACAGCGAGAACAGAAAAGCAGTAGGCTCTCTTTGGATCTCGAGAAAGGGTTAAATGAAGTAATAATTATACAAATTCTGGTCACTCTTTTCCATGTTCTTTTCTTTTCACTTTCTTTTTGGAATTAAAGGCATGTGCCACCATGCCAGGCTCACTTTCTTACTTTTATGGCATAGATATTATGAGGATGCTCAGATCAAGCATACATTTTAATCCCTTCTTCTCTTCTCTTCTCTTCTCTTCTCTTCTCTTCTCTTCTCTTCTCTTCTCTTCTCTTCTTCAAGATCTTTAAAGGTCTAAGAATAGGCTAGGCTGGGCAATGGTACATGTCTGTAATCTCAGCACTTGGAAGGCTGAGGCCAGAGGAACATAAGTTTATGGCCAGCTTGGGCTAAAATGTAAATTCAAGACCATGTTGGGCTATAGAATAAGTAGCAAAATATGAAAGCCTACAAATACAACCCATATCCCACTAAAGTCTAAAACAGAGACAAGGCTTGTCTTGCACATTATAATATCCAACAAGACCTAGCACACTGTATACAGACAAGATCTATTTGTTGAATGAATTTAATCTATACTGTCAGTTGTTTCAATTATTGGCTAAATGGACTGTTTAATGTAATGGAGAGAGAATACATTAAGTTCCTAAATCTTGTTTCTGCCACTTAGAAACTGTAGGATTTAGGAAAGTTAATTTGTTGGGCTTGTTTATATTCCTGTATTAGACAAGTACAATACTATTTGCAATTACTGTAAGGAGAATTACATCTAAAGTTTTGCTATATTTGCAGTACATAGGAAGCATTAAAAAACTGTTGATATTTCCTCCTAGACCCCAGGACTCTCTCCAGCATAATTTTTTAGTTGAGAGAGCTTAGAAACTAACATATGCTATTCACATTGTTTCCTTCTGTCTGTGGACTATTCATTTGTGAAGTCAATATGCCTTCAAGTTGGTGAATGAAATATAGAATTGGTTAATTTCCATAGAACTGATGGGTTCACTGTTAGATCATTATACAACATCTAAGTTGGTGCCTAACACATGGTAAATGTTCAATACATCCTTTTTGAAAAAGTGAATTCACAAAATACTGAGTAAGGCTGATGCCCTAGACAAATAATTATGGGATGGATATGATATATTTGTGAAAAAGTGGGTAGATTTTATCAAATAGAAGATTTGCAGTGATGGTCTCTCCAAATAAGTTGTGTTTTCATTCATTCATCCAATCATCATTACGCTGGAAGTTTGATGCACACCACCTATAACAGTAGCTCGAGAATATATAATATATTCTCATCACTATGACAAAATAGCCAACCGAAGAAACTCAAGAAAGGATTTGTTGTTTCTCATTTCAGGGGATTTCAGCCCATCCATTCATAGTGGGAAGGTATGTGGAGTGGCATTGTGGTATGGCAGAACTCCTAACATGACACATCAAGCAGAAAGCACAGGCAGGACCAGAAGTAGTAGGTCAGGCTGTATAAACCTCAGGGGTCTACCTCCTATGGCCTACCTCTATCAAATAGGCCCTACAACCTCTCAAAACAGGACTACCAGTTGAGGACCAAGTGTTTATTTTTGTATTATTTAAAAATTATTTATAGGCCTCTATGTGTCTCTGTGTGTCTATGTATGTGTCTACAGAGGCCAGAAGAAAGCACAAGATCCCTTGGAGCTGGAGTTTGAGATGGGTATGATTTAACCAACATGGGTGCTGGGGAACTGAACTCCAGTTCTCTGCAAGAACATCAAGTGGTCTTAACACTGAGCCCTCTCTCCAGTCTAGGACCAGATATTCAAATAAAACACAATGTACTGTGGTGGACAGTCCAGACTCAAACCATGTCTGTCTTTTTTTCTTCTACATGTTAGTGCAATACAGCAAGTAAAGAACTAAATACAGAATACTGTTAGTAGCAAAAAGAGAGTCTTGTCCATTAGCATGTAAAGCAAAATGCTATTTCTAAATGTATAGGCAGGATACATGTAGGAGAATGGAAATAGATGAGGGTCAATAAGTAGTTAGGTCAGGGGTAGATTTTAAAGAGTCTTGTGTCTGTAGCTCAGAGACCTGATTCTTACCTTCTAGGATGATGACAGAGGAGCCTGTTTTACTTTTTGTTGCTATTGAAGAATGCTACAGATTGGGTAATTTTATTTGTTTTTGTTTTTTGTTTTTTTTGAGACAGGGTCTCCCTGTGTAGCTCTGGCTGTCCTGGAACTTGCAATATAGACCAGGCTAGCCTTGAACTCACAGAGATCCACCTGTGACTGGCTCAGATTGGGTACTTTTTAAAAAACATACAGTGATTAGTGATTAGTTCTGGGGAATAGGAAGTCCAAAATCAAGAACTTGGTTATTCTAGGGCACATGGCAAAGGGAAAGTGTGTGTGCGTTGTGTGTGTGTGAGAGAGAGAGGAAGAGAGAGAGAGGGAGAGGGAGAGAGAGAGGGAGAGAGAGAGGGAGGAGACTTGGAACTTCAAGGCCTTTTATACTTAGTATTAATCCTCTCATGATCTAAACACCTCCCATCAGGCCACACCTGTTGAGAATTAAATTCCAACACCTTCATTGGTAGTATGGGGTAGGGGATGAGAGGGCACATTTGGAGACAATCTACGAAGAGTTACTAAGACAATTTTAGTGCAGAGACAAATTGTAGGTTCAGAAACTACCAACTAGAGGGTTAAACAATGATAGGGAAATTAGCTAAGAAATTACTAGAATAGTTTGAGAATAAAAGGGACTATAATGGATTAAAAGTTGCACCCCCCACAGAGAAATCTATCAACATGTGAACATGCATACATGCATTCACATTAACACATGCAAAATAATAAATCAATCAATCAATCAATCAATCAATCTGGTCATTCCTCTGCCTGATAAACAGGGGGCATCAAACTACAAATGGATCACAGATACACCAAAGGAGAGTTTCACGGTTTTGTGAATTTCAAGCTGGTTTGACAAAAATGAAACTTGAAGGTTTAAGAACTGTGAGTTCTTGGTAAAAGCACTGGTGCTTCAGAATTTCAGCTAGCCATAGTATATTGGGTGTGTGTGTGTGTGTGTAATAGAAAGGGAATAGAAAGAGACCACAGAATAATTCCTGATACCACACATACGAATTTAAACATCTATTAGGTTTAAGCACATTATTCTAGGTTCGGTTGGCAGATGGTGTACACAGATTTTGACTACACTAGCATTTCATTTGGAACTAGCAAAATTACATATAACCATGATGGTAACTTAACATTCAGAGTTTAAAATTTATCCCTAACCCTGAGTTAAATGTAGAACACTAATAACACTTTAAAAGGCTTTGTTAATAGATTGTCTGGATTTCATAGATCGGAGTCTCAGGATATAATACTGTTCAAAAATGACTACCGGGCAGTGTCAATATCTTTCCATGGAAATCTGCCTCACACAAGAGGAGAAAAGAGGCCAAAGGGAAGAAAGACTACACCAGGGGAGATCGCAGGTACTGATGTCTGACTCTCTGAATGGGACTTCTCCATTTACGCACCAGTCTCACTTCCTTCTATGGTGTGGACCTTTAATCTCCCTAGTTGTCAGCCTTGTAGGGTCAAGTTAATCACTGTTGACATCATCCTCCTACTTCCCTTTGCAAATTCCACCGAAGCTATGTGTTTCCTGTCGTATTTGACACCGTAGAGAATGCGTACCCGGCTGGTTTGCATCTAAATTTAGACCCGCAAGACCATGGCAGTAGTCGAGATAAACAAAACTAGGTGACATTTTCAACACTCTCAGGGAAGACTCTGTGTGTGTGTGTGTGTGTGTGTGTGTGTGTGTGTGTGCGCGCGCGCGCGCGCAAAAAGACCTTTGTGACATTAAAAAAAAGGAGTGGAGGTGCATTTGAATAGGTCCACAGCCAAGAGGCCTGCTGGTCGGCTCAGAAGAGAGAACAGCCTGAGCCTTTTCCTTTAAGGCAGGAGGCGGCCCATGGGGGCGTCGCCAAACGGAGCGAGAAGCCACGGGGCCCGGCGCCCCGACACCTTCATCGCGGGGAGACACTGTGCACTAGCAGCTGCCTCACCTCTTTGTCAAGCCGACAGCCTCAGACACGAGGAAGTCCTTGCCTCGGGTGAAAGAGGGGCGCAGCGGCCGCCCCTCCCCCCTCCCCCTGTGACACGCGGGCCAGCCGCGGGCGACCTGTTGGCAGGGGGCGTCACGTGACGCGGCGGGCCGCGCCGTCCCCCGCGGGCGGGCCTCCTGTTGCGCCCGCCGGGCGGGTTCCACCACGTAGCGCGCGGGCGGCGCCCCGCTCTTCCCTCGCCCGAGCGAGGGAGGGGGGCGCGCCGGGGAGGAAAGGGAAGGGAAAAGGGGCGGGAGGAAGGGAGCAGGGGGCGGAACCCGAGTCACGTGACGCAGGGGCAGCCCGGAAAGCTCCGAGGAGGAGCCTGGCGCCGCCATTTTCCTGCAGCTGCCTGTCCCTCCGGCCCGGCCCGGCTCCAGCTGACCGGGGAAGGGGTGGGCTGAGGCTGACGCGCGGGGCCCGGGAGTGCCCGACTCGGTGTGGGAGCCCGCGAGGGGCACGCGAGCCGGGGCTCCTCGGGCGGGTGGCGGTGCGCGGCCCTGAGCCCCGCCCCAGGCCGGCAGGCGGGCCGGGAGCCGGTGGGGGTAGGGGGTGCGGTGGGGGGTGGGGACCCTCCGGCTCTTGGGGGTCCCGGGCCCCGCCGGCTGCCGAGCGGAAGGGGTGGCGGAGGAGCCGCAGAGATGTCTGGCCAGAGCCTGACGGACCGGATCACCGCGGCCCAGCACAGTGTCACCGGCTCCGCGGTGTCCAAGACGGTATGCAAGGCCACGACCCACGAGATCATGGGCCCCAAGAAGAAGCACCTGGACTGTGAGTGAAGCCCCCCGCACCCCTCCCGCTCCTCTCCATCCTTTCTCCCTCCCTCCTAGGGCTGCCTCTTCCCTCCTTGCGCCTTATCTGCGCGGTGGCTCCTGAGCCTCGTTGAGCTGTGTTCTTTTTTGCTTCCATCACACCTTCCTTCAACGGCCTCGGCTCTCCTCCCAAAAGAGAAAGAAATGTGACAAGCCATTACCCGCAGAGGTCCCCCGAGACCTCGCCTTCTGGCCCAGGCACCACCATGCCCCATCACGCTCCCCAGCCTGTCTCCCATCCAGCTCCTTACCCGAACTCCTGTCCCAGCTACTGCAGCCTTTTGCCCTTCTGTCCCACCCGTCCCGGATTCCTCGCCATCCTCGGCTCAGTGTTTCTCCGCTGGCCCCGGGACTCCCCCATTGTTCCCCCATTCGCTGTTTTTCGGGTTTCCGTACTAACTCGGCCTGGTGGGCCCAGATTCCTGTCACTTCTCAGCCCATGAAATGCTTCCCACATCTTGACTAGATTTTCCTCTCATTCCTTTCTGGTTTGCTTTCACATCTTTCTTCTTACCCTTTGGGCTCTCTTTGCCTCTGTAGCTTCCATTAAGTTTCTTTGACTTTTTGTCTCTCTACTTCGATATTATACCCAGTTATTCGGTTTTTCTTCCATTTACGTTTGTGGGAAGTAGAAACAAAGGGATTCGGTGAGGTGTGGGGAAAGCATTGTGGGACGTTACTATTTTTATTTGCCATCATTATATTGTCTGAGTTTTAAAGTTGGGTGAGCTGTGCATGTCCGACCTTTCCCTTTTTAAAATTCATATGGGGATATGGAAAAGGACATTGCCGGTGTTGGTATCAGTTCCCGGAACTGTTAACATTGTTAACATTGGCGGTTTGAATTTAGAAGCGTGAGTGTGAAGTGTTAGGATTTAAAATGGATTCTTAAATTGTAGGTACAAATAATCAAGTTTGGAAACGTTTTAAGTTATGCTGGTTGTATTTTGGAGGACTACGTTTGCATAAGCGGCATGCTGTTACTTTAGTACTAACTTACAAACAATTAATAGAACTCCTCCCAATTGTTTTCGAACCTGGGAGGCACCTGTAAAACCTTCTTCTCCTTCTCTTCCTCCTCCTCCTTTTTTTTTTTTTTTTTTTTTTTTCTTTTTTGTCGTTCATTTGCCTCAGGGTACAAAGCTCAGTGGATCACTCAATCGTTGAGTCAGTGGAGCTTTGACCTGAAACGTTTCAGGAAAAAATATTAGGGATATAGTTAACGATAGTAAATTTTCTTTTTAAATGACTCCCGGACACATTAGCTGAACTGACTTTCATCATACATGAAAGTTGCTTTGCCCTGTGAAGCAAGAGTGAGCTTGTCCTGAAAGGGAATCCGCTGTAAGGAATCTTGTTTCTCTTTTGGACTTTGGCTGTGATGTTTGCACTAAAAACAAAACAAAACAAAACAAAAAAACAGCGTGTGAATTCTTCTAAGATACATTGCTCATGAAGTGCTGTTAGAACAAGTTATTGCCACAGACAAACCATTATTCATTGTGATTTGTTCCCTAGCTGTGGAAAAGTTTTATAAAAGTAATCATCTTGGTTGGATGTAGTACTCATACAGGCTGCTTTTTAACTGTCTGTCCTTGCTAGAGAGAATGGAAAATATACTTATATGGTGACACTCTTGTAAACATTTCTTAGGGTAGTGTGAATAAATAATCATAAATGTTTTTTGAAAATATAGTTTCTGTCTGCATTGTTTTGAAAAACTACTCCTCTTCCCCTTTTTGTCCCCCATTTCCAGGCTTGTCTCAAATTTGGCAAAGAAGCCCAAATTGTCCTTGAACTTGAGACCATCCTTCTGCCTCAGCCCTCCTGGCATTTGCAACAATTCTGGGTTCTGTGATACAAAATCCTACTGTTTGTTTCAATGCTTGTGTTTGGTTTTTCATTTGCTTTTGTTTTTTTGATGTGGAGGTGGCACAAGATACTTGGGAATATGTGAAGTGTGTTTTTTTTTTAACTTAAAAATAATAAATTATAACATACAGTTTTGAAATGTTCTTTATAAAGGTTTCATCTTCAGATGCAGCAGTGATTTTATTGATAAGTATAGCTAGAATCAGAGAAAATAGATTGGTTGAGGAAAGAAGCAAAGGTTGTAGTTTTATCAAGTTAGTGACCTTTTATATAGTCACTGCTATAGATTCAAACTAGTTGGGTTTTAAGGATAATCTTATATCTGTATTTTTCTCTATTACAGCTGTGTTTATAAATTCCCATAAATTTAGAGCTTTAATTCTAGTGTATTAAGAATACGGCACCTCTTCATGATGTTTTAAAACAGTGATACTATTTTCCCTTTATTGTAAAACTTTCTCATTAATATTTTTGTAAA
This sequence comes from Cricetomys ansorgei, assembly GCA_026225945.1. Classification (NCBI taxonomy): domain Eukaryota; kingdom Metazoa; phylum Chordata; class Mammalia; order Rodentia; family Nesomyidae; genus Cricetomys; species Cricetomys ansorgei. Next base: position 2,689,235 of record JAMJFZ010000711.1, read on the forward strand.
ATCTCACTAATGATTGGCTTACAACCCTCCGTCCCTTCACTTCCCCATGCTTTGAAAAGTTACCCACAGACATTTTTGGTGCCAATGCCGTAAGCTTCAGGCTTTAATAGAGAAATGCATCATTTCAAGTAAGTTTTGCTCCTGTAAGAATTTTTTCTTAATTTTTAAACTGTAATTTTCATATGCTTTTTAATGTCCTCAGCTACTAATGTCTGCTTCTTTGAACTGAGTGGAAACAGTTTCATTTTAAAAATGGTAGCATTTAACAAAAATATGCCTAGTAATTTTGTCTTCCCTATAACTACTTAAGCAAATGGAGGTAGCTTTTGTGTACTTCCTTGGCAAGCTCTTTTCCATTTCAGAAAGTGATTATTGCCCATAAGATATGTGTCAATTCATTCTACATTGTATGTTTATTGAAGATTCTGGTTTTTTGGCTTATAGGTATTGGTGCATAAAAGTGTTAACTAATGTTCCGAGTGTGAAGAATCTTTAAACTTAACAGTCCGGATTTCTATTTAACTTCAGGCTTCTAATGGCCATTTAAAATCAAGATAAAAGAGCACAACGCTTAAATTTTCAGACTCAGCTATCTCCTCACTCAAATCCACAGCTTTCACGTCCTTTGTATAAAGTGCATACTGTTTGTATACAACCTACTCATCCTCATGTTTAAAGTGTCTTGATGTTTCTTATACCTGCTATAATATAAATGCTGTATAAACAGTTGTAGTTTATTACTCACTGAATAATGACCAAAGGGGAATATCTGTGTAGTACAGATACAAGTTTTTTTTCTACCAAATGTTTTTGATCTAAGGTTGTGGAACCCATATGTATATAGAGGGTCAACTGTAATACATATAGTAAAAGAGATGCTAAAGAGAGATGGTGCTCATCCTTTTTAATTGTTCTGTTGGTATTTACCAAATAAATTCTAAAACATTTTAAAAAGCTGATTTTATATATATATATATATATATATATATATATATATAAAGAAGTGGTTAATAATATAATTAGAGAAGTGTGTTTCTTAAGTTTATTATATATATTTTTTATGTGTGCAGTTTTAAAGCCTATTTGAGTTTAGATGTGCAAGTGAGAAATGAAACACTTCACAGTCACTTTTCTTACATTTTGCACACTTAACTTGGGCTGGAAATCTATGTAGCCTAGGTTGGCCTTGAACTCAACAATAACCTCTGCCTCTGGGATTGATGACAGGCATGCACCTTCATGATTGCCTGCAAAGCATTTGCATGAAATATATTGATGTAAAATAGTCTGTTTAAATTTCTAATTATCAAAATTGATTTAATTTACAACAATAGAGATTGAATCTAGGGCCTTACACATGCCAGGCAAATGCTCTACCACTGAGCTATATATACCCAACCCTTTTCTTATTTTTGTTCTTGAGATAGGGTGGCCTTGAATTTGCAACCCAGGCAGACTTTGGACTTGTGATCCTCTTGCCTCAGCTTTCTGAGTATCATAGGCTTGTGCCACAATTCATAGAAAGTTGCCTGTTTATATTCATTAACTTCAAAGGGTTTAATTTTATTGTTTCTTAAAAATCAAATAAGTAAGAAAAAGAATAAATTTTTGGGGAAGAGGTTGGAGTCCTACTTAAAGAGGTAGCCTTAGACTTTGAAAGATTTGGTATTTGCATTTCCTGTTCTTTTGGTGGCTAAAGTGGTATTTCCGTTACATTGGGTTCCTAGTTGAAGCGCTTTATATTTTTCTCTAGAGAATTGGAATTTTGGATATGACCTTTTAGTATTTTCTATTTTCATTGTGTATATTGTTTTCATGAAGAAAATACATGTTGCTAGTTTTGACTAATGAATTCATTTAAAAAGTCATCCCGATGAACCTAAATGTTTGCATTAAATATTATATTCAGAGTTGTGATTTTTCTGCATTTTGTCATAATGTTAAGGATTTCTCATATATTTGTAGGTAGTTGGTGTATAGCTTTTGGGCTTATGCCTAGTTTTATTTATTATCGGTATTTTCTTGAAACAGGATCCCATGTAGACCCTGGCTAGCTTCAAACACTGTAGCTGGTGATAATCTTAAACTCTTAGTCTTCTTGCTTCTACTTTCCAAGAGCTAGGATTATTGATATGTGCCACCATGCCCCTCCCTAGCTGATTGAGTTTTCATTTGGGTTTATCGTATGCTGGACACCTTGCATTTATTAACTAGTTATTTTCTTTTAATAGCTTGTCCATGTGAGAGGCTTTGTTTCTCTACAAGGTCCCATCCAGGAAGAGGTGTAGCATTGAAGTATGCTAAAATTTCAGTGACTTTTTATGTAAGTTTCTATCCCAGAAAATGAGCATTCCTTAGAGCACTATTCAGTTCAAAGGAAGGGTCAGAGATTTCCCATATATTTGCATTCCCACACCTTTTATTATCAAAAACTCTGGTTAAAGTGGTACATTTGTATAATTGATAAACCTATTTTAATGCATTACCACTACCCAAAGGGAGCAGCAGTTCACATTAGGATTCACTCTTACTTTTGTACATTCTATAGGTTTGAGCAAATGTGTGCATATATCCACTGTTACATTATCATATAGAGTTAATTTGACTGTCCTGAAATGATTTGTGGTTTCCCAAAACCCCTTGAAACCTCTGATCTTTCACTATCTTCCCTAGCTTTGCTTGTTTCAGAAAGCCATGTGGGTTGTGTCTTGCACACAGTAGATAGCCTTTTTCACATTCTTTCTTTTTCAGTCAGTAACACACACTTCAAACGATCCTGCCTTTCCATGACTGAACACAGCTCTTCTTTTAAACACTGAATGATACTCTGTTGTCTCTACATGGATTATTTGTCTGTTCTCCTACTGAAGGACATCTTGGTTCTGTCCAAGTTTTGCCAATTATGATTTAGCCTCTTATCAACATTTCTCTGTATATGAGTCACAGTATGTTTCATTTTGTGAGTGCTAAACCATTTTCCAGTGTCACTGCATCACCTTTTATTCCCACCAGTAATGAATGAGAATTCCAGTTCATGTCCTGCCATGCATTTGACTGCTCTTGTAGGTGAGTGGTAGGGCTCATACTGTTGCCTTATATGATTGATAGTTCTTTATATGCTTTGTATCTGTAAGTCTTTGATGGGGTTTCTTCTGTTAAAAGTCTTAGGTCTTTCCTAAAAGTCAGATTGTTTTCTTACTGCATTTTAAGAGTTTGTTTTTGTTTACTGTATATTTTGGATAATTGACTTTTCTAACATCTTTTGCAAATACTCTGTGACTAGTCTTTTTGTTGTTTGTTTCTCTTGACAGTGTCTTTCAGAAAGCAGGAAATGTAGTTTCAATATAGTCTAGATCAGTGTTTTTCAACTTTACTAATGCTGCTACCCTTTAATACAGTTACTCATGTTGTGACCCCCCCCAATCATGAAATTATTTTTGTTACTACTTTGTAATTTCGCTACTGTAATGGATCATAATGTAAATACCTGCTATGCAGATGGTCTTAGATAACCCTAACCCCTGTGAAAGGGTGGTTTGACTCCAAAGGAGTCTGAACCCACAGGTTGAGAACCACTGGTTTGAGCCATTAACGTCTCCATGGATTATGGTTTTAGTGTTATATCTCAAAAATATTCATCAAACCCAAACTCATTTAGATTATTCTTCATATTGTCTTCCAGAAACTTTTTGTATTTTTCATTTAATTCAGTAATCATTTTGAGGCATTTTTTGTGAAAGGTGTAAGGTCTGTGTCATTTGTGGTTTCTTTTACATGGGTGTATTCATTTTTTCTCACACCACAGACCTGGTCTTTGCTCTTTTGTTGGCAATGGTTCTTATACTAAGTTCATATACTAAGATAGGACCTCTCTTCTCTATTCTTGTACAGTAGTTTTCCAGAGCCTTTGTGCTGTGTGACTGTTGCAACAAGTTGAATGTGTTAGCACACAGTAAGAGCCTAACTCATCTGTCAAGCCATGTAGTAAAACTTTTTCTAAAAACATTCTATCCTAATGCTACTCTTCTAAATTTTAAATGTAATTTTCATAAAACTTGTTAAGTCAGTGAATAGATTTTGTTGTTTTTATATGAATACATTTAAAACTTCTCAGTTTTAATTTCTGATAGAGAAAATTAACAGGAAGGTTCTTTAAGGTCTTCAGTTTTTATGAATATAAAGGTACCAAGATTAAAATATATACTTCTGGGAAGGATATTAGGGAGGAATAAAGGGTACTCAGGAGGAACTTAATATACAAAATATTAAAAAAATTGTTTTTAGTTATATGTGTCTGGGTCTGAACACAAGTCCAGTGCCCACAGAAGCCAGAGGCCTTGAGGCTGCAGTTACAGGCAGTTGTGAGCTGTCTGACATGGGGGTTGAGAACTGAACTTGGGTCCTCTGAAAGAGCAGTAAACACTTTAAAAATTTTTTCAGCACATATATTCTTGTGCAGTCTAAGTGGAGAATGCCATGTAAGTGGGTCACGGAGTAAGCACTTATAACCACTGAGCCATCTCTCCAGCACGTTTACCACCATTTATAAAGTTTATAATTTTCTTAAAGTGTAGTTAGGGCAGACATACTTGTGGGGTTTATGTGACTTTTTTTTTAGAATAGAAACTTCTGTTTCATTTTGTTTCCCTGTTTTGTATCTCTTTACAGTACTATTCCCTGTAAGTTCATTAAATAGTGAGTGAGCATGTATGAAGTAAGCCTTTAAAGCTCAGACTAAGCCATGAAAAGCTTGTGGAAACAGCATGGAGATTTGTGACAAAAAGTGACAGCTTTGTTGTAGTAAATCAAAGGTATCTGGTGACAACAGTGTTAAGACATTGTAACAGATTGCTGTAGATTTCATAGGCCTCTGAAGCCCTTAAGTTTAGTTAGGGGTCCATTGGGGAGTAAAACCTTTGGTTATGGCTGCTCAATTGGAAAGGAGGTATTAGGATGCACATCTTGAAGATGTGTTCTTGAAAGTAGAAATACAATGTTAAGTATGAAATAAGGATTCAAAACTAGATCTGAAATATTTGAGTCCCTTCTTTGCACCACTCCCAAGGGGGTGCCAATCACAGTGGTCTTTAAGGGACCAACTATATGGCAGAGCCATTTATTTATCTATTTTGATATAAGAAAGGAGAAATACACTTACAGATAGAAATGAAGTAATTGTTAATCTGAATGAAATCTGAGGTAAGGAGTAGGAGAGCTAGCTAGTGATGATAGCAAAAACATTGCTAAATCTGGACCTTCATTTTATGCCTGGGATTGATGAAAGTTTTTCTGAAAACTGAAATTCTAATCTTAGAAATGTGCTAAAATCTGTAGCAACAACTTACTACTTGAAAGAGTCCTAGGGACCAAATATTCCTCAAGGATAGTTCTTCTAAGTAGTAGGTGAGGAAGTTAGGCATGTTTTGCAAACTACATTCCTCACTACACATGCAGGTTTGCTCTGCATGTAGCATGTGTCTTCACATGGTCAGTTGCTATATTTTAATGTGTATATTTGTATTAATTATGGGTCTTATGCGACTATAACTTCACAGAGAGAGAGAGATAGAGTGTGTGTGTGTGTGTGTGTGTGTGTGTGTGTTGGGGAGAGGGACAGGGTGGGGGAGGGGAGAGGGTGCTTGCTGGTAATAGAATTAACTAACTTGCGTGTGCTTAAGAAAATATTTACTTAGCCTGGCAGTGGTGATGGTGGTGCAGGCTTTCTCCCCAGCACATTGGAGGCAGAGGCAGGCAGATCTCTTGTGAGTTTAAAGCCAGCCTTGTCTACAGATCAAGTTTCAGAACAGCCAGGACTACAAAGAAAAACCTTGTCTTGAAACACACCCTTGCAAAAAAAATGAAGTAATGTATTTTGAAACATCTAATATGTAATATCTATAATTAACTATACACCAACAAATAGTAGGGGTTATTTATAGAGAACTGTTGGTAAATTTTTTTATATACTTCAGATATTTGTTTACAGAAATTTGATTTATTCTTTGTATAAGTAATTTAAAATATCAAATTTAACTAGTCCTAGGATAGCATGAAAAGGGGATTGTGAAGCAGTATACTTCCTCCCTCCCTCTGCATGTGTATGTGTGTATGTCTCAAATGTTGTTTTTTATAAGTTTTAAGTTGAGACAGAATTTTAAAGCTACGAAATTGAAACACAGTTTGCATTGCCTATAACTATTTCAAAGTATTCATTGGTGTGTATTCATGACATCACTATTTAAATCTAGAATATTTTTCATCCCCTACAAAGAAATTCTGTGTCTGATAATAGTCATTCCCAGTCTCTTCACCCCTACCACAACCAGGAATCTATTGTGTCTATTCTGGTCATTTTGTGCTAGTAAAATCATAGCATATGGTCTTTGCTTCCAGTATTTGTCACTTAAGACAATACTTTGAAAGTTCATCCAAGCTGTAGTTGTAATAAACAGTGCTTCCTTCTTATAAAGCAGTAATTTTTCCCATCTATAGACATCTTTTTTTTTTTTAATATTCATCCATCATTGGACATTTTGAGTTTTTTTTTTTTTTTTTTGGCTGTTAACACTGCTGTGAACATTTGTATATGCCAGTTTTGGTGTGATCATGTTAAATCCTCTTGGTTGTATACCTAGCAGCAACATTGCTAGGTCATACGAAGTTCCATAAACTTTTTGAAGATTTAATTCTAAAGTTTTTCCATGGCAGCTCTTCCAGTTTATAGTCTATCAGAAATGTATAGAAGTTTCAGTTTCTCCATATTCTTAGTAACACTTACTTGTGGGGCTTTTGTTTGAAGCTTTTAAAGTAGTTGTCTTTAATGGATGTGAAGTATATCACATTGTGATTTTAGTTTATAATTCACTAGAGATGGATTAATTGGCATTTCTTGTGTTGAGATGAGGCCCCACCATGGAACCCAAGCTAGCCTCAAACTCCATGACCTCCTTTCTTTAGCCTTCCTACTGCTGGGATTACAGGTATGCACCACCACTCCTATTAGAATCATAACATGGCCTTTTGTTTCTGATATCTTTTACTTGATATCTCTTATCATCTCTTTGTTCATTGAGTTTTGTCTTTGGAATATGTGTATTTATACACATTTTGAACATGGTTTCTTATATATTCTGAGTACTACAAGAGTACTATACTTCTTATAGTTTGGACCTTGTAGGGTTTTAAAGTTTATTTTCTGTGGCATATGCTTTTCCACTTAAAAAGTATTTTATTGTGTATCTGTGGAATGTTGACTTGCACATCCACTGTACTGCATCTGTGGGGATGAGAGGGTAACTTTCAGGGGTTAGTTCTCTCTTTCCTCTTTTGTTTCTGTTGCTCTGCTCTGCACACTCCTGATGAGCTACCCCTGAAGTCCTGACCATTCACTGCCTCCATCCATTTTGTCTGAGGAATGCTGTGGTGACAGATGTCTCAGGTTTTTATGGCAAGTACTTTTACCCACTGAGCCATCTGTCCCTCTGCCTTACCACTTGTGATAGTTGCCCTTTGAAAGAAGTATTTAATTTTGGTGAACATCTATTTGCTTTGGTTGTTAGTGCTATCACGTCTAAGAAACCATTGACTAATTCAAGGTTAGGCAAGTTTACATTTGTCTTCTAGCAGTTTTATTTATAGTTTTAGCTTTTACATTTAGGATTGATCATTTTTGGAGTGAGTTTATATATGATGAGAAGATGTGTCTAAATCTGTTTTCTGCTACTTTAAAAGAATACCACATACTGAATAATTTATAAAGGAAATTTATTTCTCACAATTCTGGAGGCTAGGAAGTCCAGTATTGTGTGCCAGCATCTGGTGAGGGCCTTCTTGCTAGGTATGGTGGAGGGCATCATATGGTAAAGAACATGTGATTTGATAACATACTCTCATAATGATATGAACCCATTCACCCATAGATGAGATCCTCCTAGCCTAATCGCCTCTTTTTTCTTCCTCTTCCTCCTCCTCCTCCTCCTCTCTCTTCTCCCCCCCCCCCCTTCTTTTGAGACAAACTATAACTCTGGCTGTCCTGGCACTCACTCTGTAGACCAGACTGGCCTCCAACTCACAGAGATCTGCCTGCCTCTACATACCAGGTAGCCTAATCATTTCTTAAAGGCATACCCCCTAGTGCTGTGCACAGTGGCAGGTGAATTTCAACTTGAGTTTCTGAGGAAGAATAGAGACCAAAGTAGAAGACAAAGTTAAGAGAATCTAAAGATAGTTGAAAGTACTCTCTTTTTGTTTGCTTTTTAAAATTTTCCTTCTTTTGAGATTGACATGATCCAGTGTGCTAACTCTGTGTAATGCAGAAATAGAAAATTTTTTTTCATGTTAATCTGTAGTACTGGCCATAGTTTGTCGGTGAATGAATGGAATTATTTGGCTCAAACATTCTCTCAGTTGAATGGACCACTTGATCGGTATGTTTTTAGGTTCTGAGTTATGTGCTGTTCTTTGTGTGAAGAGACGAACCATCAATAAACAATTGTTTTTGTTCATATAGAAAATCATCCTGTACTTCCCTATAATGACACTTTTCACATCTCAGATTTTTTTTTTTTTTAAGTAGCAAGAGTAGTTATAATTTTATGGAAAGCATCCCCATGTGTCTTTTACCAGTGGGGCAAGTATGCAATAAAAGATGCTGACTGGGCCAAGTACGGGTGAAATTTTTATGAAGTAATATTGAGCAGTGCTTTGGGGTCTTACGAAAGGAAGAGAAAGATTGCTAGTGGAGTAAAAGTGTTTGCTCTGTCAATGATTTGTTCAAACATTTTTTTTTTCAGACTCAAGTAAATTTTTATTCTGCTTGAGAGTGAAGGAATGATGGAATTGGGAAATAAACTTGTGGATTTAGTTCATGTGAAACTAGGGCAGTTTGACACAAAAAATATTTACTCTAGGGCCCTCCCTATTATTGTTGGTATATTTGATGTTAAACCTAGTTTCAGTAAAATTTTTCTTTCACCTTTTCTTCTTTCTAGGATTATGGGCTTATGTAGTTGTGAAAAGTGAGTTCTAGCTGGGTGGTGGTGGTATATACCTTTAATCCTAGCACTCAGGAGGCAGAGGCAGATCTCTGTGAGTTTGAGGCCAGCCTGGTCTACAGAGTTACCAAATTTATTAAAAAAAAAAAAAAAACAACTCACAACAAAGTAAGTAATTTATAGACAGTCCTTGGTTTTAAATTTTTGGTTATCTCCAAAAATTTTTATCTTATGGTAGGATATAAGACCTTATTTACTAAATACTTATGCGTTGTGATACAGGATACTGGTAAAAGCTTTTGAAGTGTAAATAAAAATAGTAAGAAATGAAAGATCTACCTTTGATACACTGCCGCGAATGGTAATTGGAGTGTCTTCCCACTATTTGCTCAGCTGTATCCTTTCACTCCTGGTTTCCATTCTATTTTTAAAGCCCTACTGAGATTTGTAGGTTTATCTTTTCATAAGACTTTTTCTTGAAGAAGGATCGAGTGACAAAACGAGACTGATTTAATGGTATTGTAATGAAATTATTTAGACAACTTGATATTTAAGGAAAAAGTTGTAGGATTTTTGTTTGTTCGTTTGTTTTTCTCACTTCATGGGATTACCGGTGTGAACTACTATGACTAGTTTTGAATTAATGCCAGTCTTGGATAGATATAGAGAAGGATGCAGAAAGAAAATGATCAAGGTTCAGAAAGAATATAAAGATGTGATTTTATCTTTATCCTAGAAGGACTTAGTTCAAAACATTCAGGTAATTGAAATATATTGTGGTACATGGGTAGTTCATGTATGAAGTTTCAAAGTAAGAAGGAGGAGTTAAGTTTAAAGATTAGTGAAGTCTTCATAGAGGAGGGGACCAGACATTTAAAGGATGTCTAGTGATTTTTTTTGCAGAAGGATAGAGAATTGTTTTTAAAATTAGCATGTGCAGTGACATGGAGGTAAGAAAGGGCTTTATAGTTTGGAGAAAACTTAGGAGGTACAATGTAGTGTCTTTGGAGAAGAGGCCAGATAAAGCTGGATAGGGAACCCTTAAAGATCTTGTTACCTTGATAGACTTTGTCTTCAATCTCAGAGCCCCTTTCCTTTGTTGATATTAGGCACACCAGTGCCATGAAGCTGCAGGTGCTTTTTTGTTTTATTTGGTTGCTGAGGAGAGCAAAGAAGGAACACAGGACCCTGCTCCAGTTTTTAAGTGTTGCAGATACCTTAGTACCTGGAAGTGGACTTTACATGTTGTTATTCATAGCTGTTTGCGTTTTAATGAATGAAAGCTATAATGTGTTCTCATGTTTTTTGTGGGCTTCTTTGAGGGGGACTCTAAATTTATGAATGGATGTAAACTCAAAACTCATTAGTTGTTAGTGAATAATAGAGATTTTAGGGGGTTCTTGATTTATTCAGTTTAACTATTTAGAAGTATTTGTAAACAGTTATTCATTCTTAGTGTTTTAAAAGTTGAATCTATCAAATGAGGCTTATAGTCTGGTAGGAATTAATAAACTACTTAGTAATTACATGTTGATTGTCTACTATTAATGTATGCCTAAGTTACTGTGTGGAGATTTTTGACATTTCTAAAAGTAAAATTGCTGACTGGCTCCTTAATGTAGTTAAGGAAAATGACATATACACGTAACTGTTACTATGCAGTATAAGATGGTACCAGTCCAATGACATTGAGAATCAGAGGAGGAAGGGTACTGCCTCTGGTAGGTGGGGTGACTGGACCTTCAGTGATGAGTATGAGGAACGATAGCAATTTCATGCAGAGGGAAAGAATGTACAAACATGTCTAGGTAGGAAGACTGAAACATTGTTTGAATGTTAACAAGAGCTCTATTTGGAGGTGAGGTTCTTTGGAGTCTATAAGGGCCAAAAGATGTAGTTTGAAGCAATTGATTTAAGGTCCGTGTTGTACAAGGAGTTGAATTTTAACCACATACCTTTAATTAGAGATTATTGCTTGGTAGTTTTGATCAAATTGTACCATTGTTGGAGCCACTGTGTATTTTCTTTTACCATTATGAAAATGGGAAAAAGAAAAGTTTATTTACTAGAAGCTTAAGTTACTTGATGGTAGCCTCAAGCCTTTTTCTGTTTGTTTAGTTTTTGCTTCTTTAAGACAGTGTTATGTAGCTATTTTTTATATTTTACCCTTGGTTAGCTTCAAACTCACCACAATCTCACTCCTCCTGCCTCAGCCTTCTAAGTATTGGAATTATAAGTGGCCCTACTAAGCTAGGCAATTTTGTTTTGAGACAAGGTTTCACTGTTTGCCCAAGCTGGTCTCTAATTTGGGATTTCTCCTTCCATAGCCTAACAAATGGTAGGATGATAGATATCACTACTCTGGGCCAGACTTGAAAGTTTGACTAGTTTGAATATCTGTATGTGCTTAGTATCATCTTATCATATTATTGTGCTGTATACTGAAGCAGGCAGATTTCTAAGAGTTAGAGGACAGCCTGTTCTAGAGTTCCAAGCCAATGAGGTCTGCATAGTGAGATCCTGTCTCAACCACCACCATCACCATCCTTAAAATAAAAGAAAGAATAAACTGATATTTATCTGTTTTAATTTATTTATTTTGCAATGCTGGAGATTGAATCCAAAGCCTCAGTACATACTAGGCAAGCATTCCTACTACTGTGATACATCCCTAGCCTTAACTTTTTCCTTTTTGGTCAGAGTACATTTAACCTTTAGATGGTAATAAAGAACCTTGACTGGAAGTCTGGAGAAACCACTTAGCTCACAGAAACTTTTAGAGACTGGGAAATAGGAGACTTCTTTGAGAAATATGATTTCTATAAATATGTAAGGTTATATTTGGAAATAACAGCTTCAAGAGGAAACTCACCCTATGGAATATGGGGTACTAACCTTCTCTCCATGCGACCTTAGGAAAAATCCATTATACAGCTTGCTTATTTTCTAAATTGCCTCCTTCCTCTGCTACTACTGTGATGCTGTATTTGTGCTCCTTTAGTTTTTTTTTATTTTTGGCTTTGAAAACTCTGGTCAGAGACAATTTGTCTATGACCTCTTGCTTTATTTTCCATCAGTGTTCAGTCCCATCTACTAATATATTATTACTTAAAAAACAACTAGAGCTTCTATAGCTTGCTACTATTGGCAGGGAAAGGTGACATTCTTGTGTGGTTTTGTTTTAGGAAAAATTGGTTGACAAAAGGTGAAATTTCTTGTTCCTTTATTGAAAATACGAAAGTAAGATGAAAATACCTGATGGATGAGAGGCTTTCTTCCTATCAGCTTTTTCAACCACATCTCGTCTTTGCTTTTTAGGTTCTTACTTCAGTCACCTGGCTTGTCAAAGGATCTCTTTATTCATGAATTAGGTTGGATGTCTTTGTTCAGTGAAGGAGAGGGCATTCCAGTCCCAAATGCCAGCTGGGCCACACTTGCCCAGCCATGGGTAGCATCTGTAGTAAGATTGTGTGCTCCCCATGTCTCTGCTGGGGCGTTTTATTTTTATTATTTTTTTTGTACTTACAGCACTTATTCCTGAAAATAGGGACTGTTTTATTTACTTCTGTATCTCTTGAACTCAACTCAGAATGTTAATGTGTGTTTGTATAAGAGTATTTTTTAGAAAATATTTAATGTCTTTTATGTTTGAGTTTTGTTTTTGAGAGAGACCCTCATATGACTGAGGCTAATAGGATAACATTGAACTTCTGATCTTCCTTCTTTTACCTCTTCTTCAGTGCTGGGATTACAGGAGTGTTCCATCACAGCTGCTTTTAATATGCCTTTGATGACAGCAGTGGACTTAGTGAACTGGGCTAGTGAACTAGTGAACAGTTTTAAACTGTTACTTTGTTCTTGAATAGAATTAATGTTGAAAATAGTCAAGTGTGATGTTGATTTTTAACTTGATTCACTTCAGAGACTTCATACCAGAATTATGTTTTTGGTACTAGAAAAAGGTAAAAGGTGATAATAGCAATACTTGTAACTATTTCTATAGACTAAGTGATCTACAATGACTAATTGTCCTGTACGTTTTGGCTTGATCATAACAAAACACTTAGAAGAATATCAGGAACATCATTAACCCATCACCCTGTAGTGTGAAAGTTACATCTTAGAATTAGTTGAATGATGATGAATTGCTGATTGTGCCATAGTGTGTATTGTACAATGAAAAATTGCGTGTATTTTCTTATTAATACCAGAATTCTTCAGTAGGTTAAAAGGCTGCATTATTAAAAAATATATAATTGCCAGTGGTGTGCACATGCCTTTAATCCCAGCACTTGGGAGGCAGAGGCAGGGAGATCCCTGAGTTTGAGGCCAGCCTGGTCTACGAAGTTAGTTCCAGGACAGCCAGGGCTACACAGAGAGAAACCTTGTATCAGAAAACAAACATGCAGACAGACAGACAAACAGAAAGTATAATGGCTTGCACAGGTTTGGACTGAAATCTCTTATGTATCTGTAGTAACTGTTTTTGTGCTTACTTGCAGTAAATGTTCACTAGTTCTTATGAGACTTAGGTGTTAGGATACAGATTACACAGTTAGTTTTTAGTTGACTTATTTTCCCTTTTCCTTGTTTTTTGTTTGTTTTTGATCCTCTTGTGACTGAAGATTAAATAAACAATTTAATGGTAAAGTTTATAATAATCTTTAATTATATTCAGTTTGTAGTTACACCTAGAAAATTTGCCTTTTAACATTTGTCTGCTCCCAGTCGTTTTCAGGTTACATTCCTGGAAAGGAAGGGGATGGAAATTTGGTAGCATTTCTTTTAGGTGAATAGACTAGAAACCTGATTTTAGGTTATGTCAGGTGACTTTCCACTCCCTACTTTCCACTTCTCTCAGCCACCTAAGCCCTGGGGATTACAGGTTTGTGTTCCATGCCTAGCCTGGTTTGTTATTGTGATGTCATTTTTTTTTTACTTCTATTTTCAGAAGTGGAAGATAATATCCATTTTATTATCTTTCTGTTTATACATTTTCTTTGGAGATAGTACTAGGCTGTGTGATGGCTTAAAAGTTAGAGGTTAAAAGGGAATATTTTCTTGGGTTTTTAAAAATTTTTTCTTTTGTCAACATTAGTTGAGAACATTAGTTTGTTTTGTTTTTTTTTTTTTTAAAGATGATCTCATTTCTAGCTAGCCTGGAACTTGATATGCATACTAGGTTAGGTTGGAACTCTGGAAATTGTTGCTATCCTCCTGCCTCTGCTTTCCTAACCCTGGGATTATAGGCATGTGCCAGTAAAGCCCAGTATTTGTAACTTCTCTGTATAACACTTATATAATTGTTAGCTGATTTGGAATATGTGTTGGGTATTAAGTCACTCCCAAGGTTTTTGAGTTTGTATACTCAGTCTACTATTTGATTTTGTTGTTACATCTTTTGCAGATTACTTAGGGGTATGTGTGAGAGGGGGTGTGGGTGGGATGGATTGAGGGGGTGAGTGGTGGGAGGGGAGACTGACAGTAGTGAACCAAGATAATTACTTTTGTAGCCTGACCCAGAAACACTTTATAACACAGCTAGTAAAGGGTAGGTGCTAACAGAAATTACTTGGGAGTTGCAACAGGTGGTGAGTTTGAAAGCTGTCTAGACTAGCTCAGGAGGCAATGTTTTCACCTGAAGCTGCTGTGTGTGAGGAGAGATCCACTTCTTCTGTACCATGTAACATCTATTCTCTTAGTATCTGCTGAGTTGAATTTGTTCTGGTATTTATGATTTTCCTAAACTTACTTGTAAATTAAATCTTGGAGTTTCTGAGTCATTTGGAGATGGGAAATACGTAGAACTTTTAAAATGTGTCCTGTGAACTTGGGTTGGATAGTATGCTACCTTTTTTATTTTAGTTCATTGTAGTCAGAATGAAGATGACGCCAGCAGAACAGGGTGAAGTAAACCAAAGATTTTGTTGTTAACTATGGTAGAAATTGAGGCTTGTGAAGAGTTAATCAGAGAACACATGGATTTTAGGATAATTAGGTTAGAGGATAACAAGGCTTACACCACTTATTATTTGGGGGATATGAATATGAGCGTATGTATCCCTTCATCCTTAGAGTAGGAAGATTCTGTTTGAAGAGTCTAGTTCTACCATAGGTACTACTGTTTATGTCACTCTAGTTAGCCATGTGTGTAAAATGTTACAGTGAGATAACAGCTTCTTTTGCTTTGTCATAGGCTGTTGGCAATAGTCCGAAGACTAAGGATGTGAAAGAAATTATATAGGGCCATATGTGTAAATATTTTGCTGCTTCTGCAAGTACCTGTTTAAGCATTTCCTTGTTGGTGAAAAATTGGCCTTAGAGGAGGTTTTGCAAGAGTTACTGAGTTTGATAATATTACATTGGAACGAGGGGAAACTGGTTAATAAAATATGCAAAATAAAAACTATTACTTGTAATGGTGCTTTAAAAGATTGTGAAATACTCAAAATATATTTTAATAATTAAGCAGAGTGATGTGAAAATTAAATAGTAATTTATTTTCAAAATATAGGTATTGAAACTCAGTGACTAAGGCAGCTACAGAGCACGCCTGTATCCTACTATTTAAGGGGAGAGGAAGACCAGGAGCTCAAGGTTATCCTGGGCTATACAGAATTCATTTGAGCCTAGTTTTGGTTGCATCAGACCTTATTTCAAAACAAATAAAAAGAAGAAACTGAATGGCTAAGATAAAGGAAGACAGTGATCAAGAGTGAATTTAGAATCTGATTCTATATCTTTTACTCATTGTGGTATGTTACATTCCTGTTACATAGTACGGTCATGTCTTGTAGAGATGAATGGAAGTGCTTGGAAGAGCTAGGAGAGCTTAGAACAGAACTTTTTAAGGATAGGGAAATTACATTGTCATTAAAATTGAAGCACTTAGGACAGACTGTTGAGTAAATGAGAGTCCAAAGACTTCTAACAGGGACAGATGAACTTAAAGGACAATGTCATAGGAAGGTCTGAAAATAGACACTTTCTTACTTGCCAGTTGTAATCATTCTAAAAGGTGTCTGACAGCAGCAGTAAAGAATAAGGTGGTTCATGTACTCCAGTATTTGTCAAGTTTAAGGAAGGTTCAAATGGAAAAGTAATATTCCCCGTAATAGCATATTACTTGAGCATAAGATTTATTTGATGATCCTTTGACAGAATTATACTGGAAGTTAAATATTGACATTGTAGAATGGCAGTAGAAAGGTAGCTGTTATCTGTACTGCTTAAGTGTACATTATTTTCTCATGACAAGCCAACAAGAAACATCCTTTCAGAAATTTAACCGATTTTTCAAACATCATCCATAGATAGAATTTAGTTTTTGAAACTTTACATGTAACATCTGTTTGATTACAGATACTTCTATGAAAGAAGCAGCTGCTTTTAGTCTTGAGGTCTTTATTAGCATTACTGCAGTTAGTTGTCACTGTGGTTGGTACACATGCTAGCTGAAGTCCAGTGAAGTATTAAGTGTAATATATTATAAAGCTAGCCTGCCTTCCCCCTCCCTCCTTCCCACCCTCTCCTCTCCTTTCTTTAAAGACATGGTCTCATTATATAGCCCTGGCTAGCATGTGCTCACTATGTAGATCAAATTGGCTGCGTAGATATCATAGGTACTTGCCCACTTCTGCCTCATAAGTGCTAGAGTTAAAGGTCTGTGCCTCCTTACCTGGATTTATTTTCAGATTTTTAAATAGCAGAAGCATGGTTATGAAGATTCTTTGTATTGAGCAATACATGAAGCCTGTAAGCTCATAATTACCAAATGTGCAAAATATTACCGTCTTTCTAATTTTAATAGAACAGGAATTCTAATACTGCTTTGAAAAAAAATACTGAGTCCTCTAATTTCTTATTCTAGTAGATTGCGCTGATGGTTTTTAAACAGTGAATTGAGTAAATAATACATTATTTTTCAAGGACCCAATTTTATTTGTATATATTACAAATAGTGTGGTATCCTCCCTCCCCAACATACTGTTTTTTGAAGGGTAATGTTTGAGGAGCTCATATAGACCAGGCTAGCCTTGTACTTGGTATAGAACCAAAGTTGGCCTTCAACTTCTGTTCTCCTGCCTTCACTTTCAGAGTACTGGGATTACAGATGTAATCTGTACTGTCTAGTTTATGTAGTGCTAGAGATTGAAACCAGGTTTTTGTGTTTAATAGGAAAGCACTCAACTGAGCTTATCATCAGGCCAACAAATATTTTCTGATGGTCAAAGCTTAACTTTTAAGCAGGTATATTTTTTCCTTTAGTTCATATTACTCAAGTATAATTTTCATGGAATTTCTAAGTTAAACAATTCATCAGCTTAATTTGGGCATCTTTTAAGACAAATTTACTTTATATCTTATAATGATCCCTTTTTAGAAAGTTGAAGGCCAGCTTGGTCTACATAGTGAGTTCCAGGACAGGCAGGGCTAAAGTTTCATAGGGAAACCCTGTCTCAAGTACCACTACTACTATCCCCCAAAAAGAAAGAAAGATATTTGTTCATGAAATGAATTTTTTAAAAATTTTAAGTAGGTGGATATGGGTCATAGAGTCAGGAGTTAATGTGGTTATAAAGAGTGTGAGGATGGGGATTTTGCATTAATGTTTAATTTCCTCTTGTAGAAATACAAAGGCTCAAGTTTCAACTCATTAGGAAAATACTTTGGCTGTATTTTTTTTAGTGATTTATTAACTATTAAAATTGCGCATTAGTTCAAAACTTAAAGTCATGTAGATAGACTATTTGCTGCTTTTGCTTTCTAGCTGCATCTGTCATTTCAGCTCTTTGAAAGGTCTTTTTAAGGTAGTTTTACTTTCGTAGTGATCTTGGTGCCTGTTTGCTACAGGTATAGTAACAATGAAATATAAAAACTGGCTGACTCACTTAAGGCACATTAAATGTGTAACTAATTATTGAGATTTTAGTGTCTTTTTATAGTCAAAAATCTAGAGGCTTTGCAAAATCATGTAGAAAAATGATGAATCATGTAGAAAAGACACAGTTTAATGTATACCTTGGCAATGAAGAGATGCTGCCACACTTCCTGCTCCATAGACACATCCTACTAGTATTTCCTGTGATATCTAAGTCTCTCTGTGTAGGACTCTTTTCATTACTATCACGTGAAAGTAGGAACCTCCTTCAGACAAACTCCCATCTCTCTCTATGAAATTCTAGCAGTTACTGGGAGCCCCCCCCAGCCCCCGCCCCATACTTCTGATTCTCTTCCCCTTCCCATATATAAAACCTCACTGAGGCAGGGATTTTGCTTGTCTACTCTTCTGTATTCTTAAGAAATTATTTGGTTAGTTATTCTATACAGTGAATATATTAGAATAAACGAGAGTTCTGCTTTTTTGTTTTTTCTTCTGAGGTTTGCAAAGCTTCTGGAAGGTAGACCATGAAGATTTTCATTTTCCCAGTTTCCTGGGGACATTAGCTAGTGTTTATTCTTTCTGAGTGAGGAAGATGGGCAGAGAAGCTAATTCAATACTCTCTGAATAGGGAGATTACATCTTTAGATGTGGAAAGCCCTGTGAATCCCTGCTTACATAGGCTTGATTGTTAGAAAATATCAAGGATCTGAGCTTAGGGAAGAGCCTTTACTAGTTCCTAGTAGTTCCTCTCTTCTCTTCTGGGGCTTTGGCTTCACCTCTGAGTCCATACTGATTTATCTTACCAAATGAGCACATCTACCAGGTAGAGTGTTCACATTGTACAAGATAGGAGATAGATTCCTGAGATTTATTCAACAAAGAACGCCTCTGACTTAGTGAAATGAAACAGTTTACGTATAATTTAGTCCGTAGCTTTTGTGGATTGTTCTGTATAGCTCAGGCTGACTTGGAACTTGCAATAATCCTACCTCTACCTTCCAAGTGCTTGCATATAGGCTTGTAACATGTTTGCTTTATGTTCTGTTATTTTTTTTTTAAGTTGTAAAATATTTTTTGGACATAAATGTAAGAATTCTAGTATTTACAACTCTCAGAAGATCTGACATTGATTTTTCTGAGAAGAAATCTGTGCTGCGTCTTCTGGCACTTCGTTGAAGTTTGAAGATTAGATGGTTTTCCAAGCATGCTAAAAAACAGACCAGGGACACATAAGGTGAAATATACTAATGAGTAGGGGGTGAGAGGCCAAAGTGGGTAGAATAGAAGAAACATGTTAGTATTTTAGGAAGGCGAGGGAAAACCCAAAATATGGCACTTTAGACAGAAAACTACAAATACCCAGGGTGGGCTGGCGGTGTGTCAGTTCTTTAGCTGCTTGTGAACTTTCACTAAGTTAAATGATAGCTAGAGTGACATAATTTTTTTGTCCAAATTGGTTCAGTTGTAAGAAGAATGTAGCATGGGGACAGGTAGAAACCAGGACACTTGATTATCTACATTTCAGAACATGGTTTTCTCTAAATTGACCCAATTCCACAGACATCTTCAGGTACTTTTAAATTTTTTACAGTACTCTGTCTGGTCTGCATTTGCAGAGATTCTTAATCTTTGCTTCCTTTTTATTGGTCTTGTTGAGATTTGGGAAAATTCTTTCAATTTATTTTTTCTACATCACCCCTGGACAATTCTGGTTTAGAGCTTACCTTAGAATGGAGGTAAGTATAGTACTTACAGTGTATTCTTGAATGGAATATTTTTTTTATTAATTCTTTGAGAATTTTATACAATGTATTTATTTGGTTCCTACCCCCCTTCCCCTTAGCTTCTCCCAGATTCACCCTTACCTTTATGCCCACTCCCAACTTTGTGCGTCCTCTCACTTTCTCTCTCTCTCTTTGTTTTTTTTTTAAGACAGGGTCTCTGTCATAACTCTGGCTGTCCTGGAACTCAGTCTGTAGACTAGACTGGCCTTGATCTTACAGAGATCTGTCTGCTTCTGCCTCCCAAGTACTGGGATTAAAGGTGTACACCACCTTAAATAACTACTCAAGTCTAGTTCATGCTGCCCATATATATGTTCCTGAGTGTGAGGCATGTCCTGGAGCCTGGTCAGTCTACCAGGGGCCAATAATATATTGCTATGAGACTTCAGTTTGCCTAGGAAGTCGGTTTTTGTTAAGTTCCTGTTTCTGTACAGGATTGCTTTTGAGATTCCTGGGAATTAGTATATCTGTCATCAGGCAGAGTTACTAATGAGAATTTAGACTATAATAAACTTTGTAATTTGGCATATAAAATTTGAATTTTAATACTGCTTGATACTTAAAATGTTTTCTTTCCTGTAGGAGAAATTGTAATTCTGAAACTTCAAATCTTCAAAGAAGAGAGGAAAACACCTTTTGATTTACCATGGATTTATTATTATTATTTGATCATATATCACTTTAATCCTTTCATTTTGGTTTCCTGTTCAATTTAAATAAATACTTTAAAATTCTTATATTAGGTGATGAGTTTTCATTCTATTACAGTTTGAAAATTGATGTAGAAGTCTTTTTAAGGAAGTACTTGCCCAAAATAAGGTTTCTTTGTATTTCTTTTTTGTAATTTGTGGCAGGGGTGTATAAATTTGGAAATCCCTACTTTAAAATACATATGAAATAGAGCTGTTCTTGCCAGTGTCTGTTATTTCTCTGGTCAGTCTGCCACCCAGTGGTAGGAATGCAGAGTCCACTAGAACACAGAGGAGAGGCTCAGGGTGCTGTCTTAGGTACTCACATAGTAATACCATAGTATTACTATAGTAAGCAGGAGTATTCTGATAATGTGAGGATGGGACTCTGACTTGAGTATATACTCACTGAATACTTGTATTTTGAAAGTATATGTTTTTCTACAAATCTTCTTTATAACAGACCCTTTGCTTTTGTTAAGATTTTTTTCTGTATTTATGATAGATTTGTAAGTGAAGAGACCAATGAAATAATAATAGATAATTTTAAGAGGCAGTATAAGTTAAGCTGATTTGAAGAAAATGTTTTTGTTTCAATTTAAAAATTTTAAGCAATTGCAGAATGGCTTTCCACTTATTCAGGCGACTTACTTTGAGGTTTTAATTGAAGTGTGTACAGTTATTTGGCTTATGCCTAGCTGTAATCAGCCAGCTCTTAGCTTAATATCTCAGGGGTGGCTTTGTGTACCTGTCTCCATCTGAACATTTCTTTAAGTGTTACTGTTTGAGTTCTGCTTTTCTGTGCTACAGATGAGAGAGAGATTAATCCTTCTTAGCTAGATACATGCGGTTTCTTGCTTTTTTGTTTTTGGAATCATTTCCTGTGCCCTAGTGTTGAGATAGAGGCTGTGTATTAAGGTGTTTTATACTGTGTCACAATAGTGACAGGTAGGGCTGTGTAGTACTAAAACATGACAAAACAATTGCTAAGTTGCTAACAGAGTTGTTTTAAATTAATCACTGCACCAGACTTTAGACTACTTAGAGTATCGTGTATACATCTGTGTTGCACTTCACTTCTTATTTGAGTTTCTGGAATCCAGGACCTCGTGTGTACAAGGCAAGCAAGCGCTCTCACTGAACCACACCACAACCCTCTTATATTAGTCTTTCTTCAGGGCACATTCCGTTTGATGCTGGCAACACAATGAAGAAGACATAGTGCTGCTTTTGGTAAGCTTAGTTTAAAAGAGAAACTCACACATTGCACTAACTGTAATGAAATGTGGTAAGTACTATAATTATGATACACACAGGGACTCAGGAAAAACCTGTTCCCACCTTCAATAATCTTTGCACTGTGTTCTCTCTACATCCCATATATAGATAACGATGGCCACAATGCAAGATTATTTATCTTTATACCCTCCCAAATCTCAGTTTAAATGTGTTCTTGACTTTATATATAGCTATTTGCCATTAATAAGTGTAACACTAACACACACACACACACACACACACACACACACACACACACACACACACGAAGAATGCAATAGAAAATTCCTTAGGCATATAGCATCCATTCTTCTAACATTGAGGTTTTTTTTTTCTTTTGGTCTTCATGTGTGGCTTCAATCTCTTTGAGGTAATTAATTTTACCGCTTAAAAAAAAAACTGTTCTTAAAATCTTTTATTACTTGTGGTTGTGTGGTATATTTCTAGAAATATTTACTGCAGTTTTTTGCATTCTTTTTCTAGAATAGTTTTCGTTAATTTGTCTTTATAATAGTCTAAAAGCTGAAACTTAAATTGATGGAGATCTTCCTAGTTACTGCATTCTTTTAAGAAAAGAACTTTGTTTAAAATAACAAATAGAAGCAGATAAGAAAATTTGCAGGAGATTTCACAGCAGTTTTTCTGTTAAATAGTTTTTAGGGAGAAAGGTTATTTCTCTAGAGCAGTTACAGCAATGAGTAAAAAGGATGGAGAAGCTGTATTAATTAGCAGGAAAAATGTAATGTCTTGTTACACAATTGCAGAATTATCTTTTTAAATTTTACTTACGTTTATTTTGAGAACATAGTGAAGGAGCATACCAACTTTTTGTTAATAGACTGATGTTTTGCCTACAATTAGGATTTGGTTTTCTTAATAGGGCTGCCTTAGTTTAACTGTGGGTCTAGAGGTTCCTTAGGACTGCCATTGTGAAAATTGAATTGAGTTCAGAATACTAGTGATTGAATAGTGTCCTTCAAATTCTGTGCTGTTTGTTTGTTTGTTTGTTTGAGACAGGGTCTTTCTATGCAGTCCTGGCTGTCCTGTAACTTCCTAGAACTTGCTATATAACTAACCTCAAACTCATAGAGGTATACCTGCTTCTGCCTTCTCCTGCTTGCTGGGAATAAAGGTGTGTACCCAGCTTAAACTAAAATCTTGCTTTTCCTACCTTTGCCTCACATGCTGTTTCCTTTCATGCTTGTCCTTTCTGCCATTGGGCATAACTTTCAAAGGGTCTTGAATGAGGAGTACAGCATTACTCTGTGCTGTGTGATATGTGTGCTTGCTGAGATCCCAAAGATCATGTAGGGACAGTACTGGAATAACTCTTAATGCATTAGCCTTGACTCTCTGTGCCAACACTGTAGAAAGTCAGTTATTTTTATGTCTCTGGATTCAGGCAATTGTATACAATATATTGTATACATCAGCAAATACACAACTAAAGTATACACTCTTACTACATATGAGTGTTTCTTCTCTGTGGCTTTTGCTTAATGATATGTAGACTATTTCTCTCCCAGACAGCTTTTTATTTTTATTTTTTGACATTTTTAAACTATTCTCTAAGACCTTTTAATTCACTAATTTTTCATTATTGGGCATGTCTACTTACATTGTGAATTAGGATCCTTAGTATTTTTTACCCAAGTCATCTGATCCTTTTGCCTTTTTATTACCTTGAATCTTCCCTTCTTTCCATTTCAAGTTAGCTCAGTCTACCCTGTACTGAGTATTGAATATTCTTTTTTTTTTTTTTTTTTTTTTTAAGATTCTCTGGAAAAACAATCAGTGCTCTTAACCACTGAGCCATCACTCCAGCCCTTCATACTCTTTTTAAGAATTATTACCCTGTTATTCCAAAGTCTGATTGATAGTTTGTTAGATTGCTTTCCTAAGATATAAATCTGCCTATATAAATAATGTTTTTGTTTTTGAAACAGGGTCTCTCACATGTAGTCAGGACTAGTTTTTGATCTCACTGTGTAGCTCAGGCTAGCCTCAACTCATAAACCTCTTGTTCTGGGTACCTGAGTGATTAGATTATAGGTGTGTGCCATCATGGAAGGCTCAGCAAAGTATATATTTGAATTCAGTGGAAGTGACATGAACATGTAGCACTGTATTCTTGTATGGAATTCCAAATGTTAAACATGTTTTAGCATTTACGTACTTTGTGATCTCTTAGGGAAGAGCTACAGTAAGAAATAGTGCTATTAGACATTCCCAAATATTTGACACTTAAGACTAGGCCAAATGTCCTTTGGCTTATGGAATTTACTTTGGTTTAAATCTGGTTGCAACTTTATTTACTAAATACTTTTATAGTTTTGCTATATGCTCAAATGTTTGCTACCTTTGTGTCAGAATCCTAGAAGCTTTTTTCTTATCTTCAAGTTCCATTTATTTGTACTGCCAACCATAAAAAAGTTCCAAAGATTTGGGATATGAAGTGATATTTAAATGCTACTTAGTTATCCTCCTAGCAACAAACAACCTGAAGGAACAAAGAGTTTGAAACAACTTTCAGATTTAACTCTTTTTAAAAGTATGGTAAATTTTTAGCCAAGCTCACTTATGTTAGAAAAGTCTGATTTGTTTGCCAGAGTTGTTAATGGTATTGTCCACTGAGTGGTTGATTTAAATGGGAACTCAAGACCTTTGCATTTTAATTTTGAATGCTACTGACTGAACCTCCCGATTGGCTATAGAAGTGTCTTTGCTTAAGTTTCTGAAGTTGTTGAAGTTGGCGTAGGGAGATCTACTTAGGCTGGTGGCCTGGATGAGGAATTTGGTTATAAGATAAATTAAACCATTTGGTAACTGTTCAAAATTTTTTGTACATTCTAAAAAATGTCCCCTGCATATAGGAATGTTGCTTTGTGTTTATACGATTTTTCGTATTATTTTTGAGGGTAAGTAGTTAGAATTTAGGACTTGTGTTAAATTGGGTAGTTGCTTCTGGGCATGGTGATACACACCTGTAATCTCAGTGCTGGGGATGCTGAGGTAGGAGGATTAAGGTTCACCTGGGCTACATAGTGTGTCTCTGTCTCTGTATTGTGGTATCCTTTCTATAAGTTTTAATTAAAATGTCTTTATCCATTACAATGATTTAGTTATAGATATAAATCTGTCACTTGGTAGTGAGTTCCCATGACCTTCTTACCTTTCAGAAAGAGTTGCCTATATAAATAGAACTAATATATGGTTTCTCAGGTGTTAATTCTAGTTACATAGTTGTTGGGAGAATGTATTAATAATAAAAGCAAGAACATTTTGTTTGGTAGTTGATGATTCCATCAACTTTCTGTCAGGAAAGTGGTCTTCACTGTTGTGAATTTTCTTTGTGACAATTAAATTGTAGAAATTCTTATTATTTGAACCAAACACTGCTTTGTTGTTGTTTTTATTTTTTGAGTGTAGGGTTTGGGAATTGTTAATGAAATGTTGTTGAGAAACTTGCTTTTATATTCTCGAGGTAAATAATTAAAAAAAATTTTGACATGCATGTCAACTTTACAGAGCTTTTGCTTTTAAGAAATAATGTCTTCTGGGCTAGGCATGGTTGACAAATGCTTTGAATTCCAGCACTTGGGAGGCAGAGGAAGGTGGATTTCTGGGTGTTGGAGGTCGGCCTGATTTACATAGTAAGTTCCAGGCCAGCCCTGTCTACACACACACACACACACACACACACAACCACACACACACAACCACTCACTATTCTGGATTCAGATTGGGATAAGCAGTAGCCATGAGAGTTTTGTTTGCAAGTTTGTTTTTGATTAGTCAGAGGTGGAAAAGCATTTTCCTTTCAGAATTGGAAGCATTTTAAGTTGCTATTACAGTAGAAATTTCATACAAAGGAAAAATTACCTACATGAATTCAGTGACTGGCTGTATTAAGGAACTGAGGGGAAATACACACAGCAGAGTTTATACAGTTCCTCTCCCTAGTAATATTCATATAATTTTAGTTTTATATTTGGTCTGTTCTGGTATATAATCTTATCATGAGTTTTTCATTTTTTTTGTTATACATGAAATACTACCTTGCAGCCTCTGGAGTTACCTTTCTTTCCATGTGATTGTTTCTAAGTCAACCAGAGTTCATAAAGGTTTAGTGAAAACTTGTTAGATGTCCCTTAACTTGAATTTGAAAATTGTACATTATGGATTTGGGTTTATTTTCAACTTTTTGAGAAGAGCAAATAGCTATAGCGTATCGGTTTGGTATAGCTTAAGAAACACCATTTTGGGTGGATGGATTCATCCTGCCTCCTCCCTTTCTGCCTTAATACTTTCCCTCTTCCTCTTTTCCCTCTACCTGCTTTTTTGGTTTTTGAACTAGGGTGTCGAACTAGCTCAAACTGGCCTTAATTTCTCTATGTAGCTAGCCTTGTCCTTGTGGCAACCTCTTGCCTGGACTACCATGCCCAGCTTTCTTAAAGTGTACATGTGCATCCAGGGTATGCCTATAATTCCCAGTACTTGGGAGGCACACAGGAGGATCCTATCACTGCAAATTGGAGGCCAGCCTGATGTACATAGGAATGTCAGGTGAGCCCAGGCCAAATAACTAGATGTGTCTCCAAAAAGAAATTGTACAAATACATACTAAGATAAGTGCTTTTATTTAAGAAATGTGGGTAGTGATCATTATATGTGTGGCATTGTTCCAGGCCTCTGGGGAAATAGTGGAGAATAAAACAACTCTGTCCATACAAAAACTAAGAGTTTAGAAACAGACATTAAACAAATTAAGATGAGTTAAGTAGTAACAAGTGCATAGTGGAGTAGGTAATAATAGCATGGAGTTACAGAGGTGCCCTAAGGTTTTGTTAATACTAATTAATATTCAAAGAAGTTTATCTGATAAAACTGACATTTTAGCAAAGATCTGTAGGAAGAAACTGAGAAAGCAAATACCTGGGAGAAGAACATCCCCAGTAGAAGGAACAGCAGTTCCAAATATCAGAATTAAACTGTTTGGCATTTGTGAAGAGTTGCAAAGAAAGACATTGGGATAACTGAAAGAAAAACGTGCAGGGGGAGAGCAGGTCATGGGAGCACAGTAGATATGTAAGTAGTGTATATGTATATACATTCTATGCTCTGTAAGTCGTGTATGGCACACACATTCTATGCTCTGTAAGTAGTGTCTGGCACATACATTCTATGCTCTGTAAGTTGTGTATGGCACACACATTCTGTACTCTGTAAGTAGTATATGTGCATTCTAAATTCTGTTAAGTAGTGTATATGCACATACATTCTATAATTTGTATAATGTATGTACATGTATATGTAGCTGACAGTGTTTATGCACACCCACTGCATATGTGTGCACACTGTAGTTGAATGTGAAATGTGTTTTACTGAAAAACTAGGCTTTTTTATTAAACTTTAGCTATTTAGCTCTGATGAGTAAAGAAATAGAAGCACCTTTTAAGGTGATTAGTAGAACAACATGATTTGGAAGTCAATTCAGTGTAGAAGAAAGTCCTGTAGTATAGAATTATCTTGTACCAGTTTCAGTGACTTTGGAGGGTACTTTCAGTTTGTGGAAAGGAAATCTTCACTAAAAAGTAATGTTTGAATGATGAACTAGAATGGAACGATTCAGGTATGAAATAGCAAACTACATTACACCACATTGGAAAGATGTTCTGTTGGAGGGTAAATGCAAGATGAAAGATAGCAGCAAAATACAGTGCCTTGTCCCATGCTGTAAGTAAGGACAGTATTTAGGTTAGAGAGTGATGGTGTTGCTTTGTAGACATTCTGTGCCAGTAAGAGAATGGTTAACATTGTGGGGTTGGTGAGATTCCAAATCAGTTATTACCATTCTGATCAGTGTTTCTTACTGTTGACAGTCTTTTTTGTTTTCTGAAGAGTCTCACTATGTAGTCTTGACTGGCCTTATATCCACTATGCCAAGTGCCTAGTGACAATTCTTCTGCCTCGTTGCTTGGATTACAGCATGTACAACTGGGCCCAGTTCATTGTTGCTAGTCTTAGTTGTGTGGGGGAGTACTGGTTGTGCATTGCAGAATAGCTCATCTTCCTCTTTGATATTAATGCTAGCAACATTCCTCAGGGATTGTGGTAACCCCTTCCAATTTCAGGTTGAGGATTCAGAGTCTCCATGCTGAGATAAAAAGGGGCAGGCTCTTTGGAGGATTAGATTAGGAGGTGGGATGAGAAAGCTTTAGGTACTGATGTGTAGAATGAGTCTCTGTTCACAGATGCAAAGAGAAGAGCACCTTTGGGCAGTTTGATGGCAGGTTCAACTTTGGAAATAGAAAGGTTACAGAGGAGTTGGGGAAATGTCTCAGTTGGTAAAGTGATACTTTACAAATATGTTCCCCAGCACTCATGTAAACTGCTGGACGCAGAGTTGGGTACCTTTTGCCCCAACACTGGGGGACGCAGAGGCAGGACCATTTCAAGAACTTGCTTATCAGCCAGTCTAGCTGAAACATGCTCCGTAGATACTCTGTCTCAAAAAGTGTGGAGAACCATAGATGCAACAGACATTGATCTCTGGCCTGTGTGCCAGCCCATACATGTGTACATTGTACATGCTTGCCCACATCTACATGAACATGTACATAAATCACATGCAAGACCAAACAAAAAATTAATGATTTTTTTTTTGAGGTGGTGGTTACTATATTTCAGAACTTAAGCAGTTTCTCAAGATAGCTTCTGGAAAGTTATAGAAGAATCTAGGGATATAAAGATAAATGGGAGGAAAAGGGATTAGAAGTTTAGTTTCTTTTTTCTTTTTCTTTTCTTTTTTCTTTTTTTTGAGACAGGATTTCTCTGCTGTAACTCTGGCTATCCTGGAACTCACAGAGATCCACCTGCCTCTGCCTTCTGAGTGCTGGGATTAAAGGTGTGTGCCACTGCTGCCAGCTAGAAGTTTAGTATTTTGAGACTAAGAATCAGGTCAGACCAGAGTAAGGCATCATAGCACATGCTTATGATCCCAGTACATGGGAGGCCAAGGAGGAGGATCATGTGTCAGAGGCAGCCTGGCTATATATGGAGACCTGTTCTTTAAACAAAGAAGCAAACAGTCTTAGGTGGGCTTTGGCCTCAACTGATTGTATTTAATATAAAGCAAGCATTAATCATTCAGTGCTGTAGAACAGGAATAAAGTAGAATGAAGATTCTGAGATGGCAGATTGGATTCCTTCCCTTTTTAAACTCTCAGAAGCTGGACCTTACACATCCAAGTTGAATTTACTGTTTTATTTCTGTTGCTATTGATCTGAGTAGTGAAAGCTCTTGTCATTCTGTTCTGTAGGCCTTCTGTTCCATTGTCTGGTGTTTGTTCTTCAAGCAGTATTGGCTTGGATAGCTGTTTGTCTAAATTAAGTTGTTTAGCAAATGTTACTCTGTATAATTCGATCTACTAAAGCAAGCATTTTAAAGAATTGTAAGCAAATAACAATTCTTAGTTACATTGTCATTTCTTGCAAGCAGTCAAGGCCAAGTTAGGTCATCAAAATTCATGTTTAGTCATTTTCAACTAAACTGTAAAAGTGAAAAAATTACTACTCAGTCCTTATGACTATAACTATATATAGTTATATATATATCATTATAACTATAGTTTTATATATATCATTATAACTATAGTTGTATATACATATAACTATATGATAGTTATAGCTGACATTTTTACATCATATTTGATACACATTTTTAGAAGTAAAACAAGTCATGTTTGGGTCTTTCTATTCTTTAGATTGGATTGTAGTTTGGATTTCCTATATTGAATTGGCCACTAAAATTTTAAGTTTTAAAATTGTAGATAAATTTTGAGGTCCAATAAGAATTTTAGTTTTTCCAGTTTAGGTAACCAAACAGTTGTGCTAGACTGTTTTATAATAATGTTTTTGAGTTTGAAATAAATCAAATTGGAACTTAGGCCGGGCATGGTGGTGACACGTCTTTTTCTCAGCACTTAGGCAGGTAAATTCTCTGCTTTGGAGGCCAATTTGGTCTATGTAGTGAATTCCAGGACAGCCAGGGCTACATAGAGAGACCCTGCAAAAACAAACAACAAACAAACAGAGGTCCTGCGTCATAGATAAATAAATAAATGGGATTGTAGCTTAGATATATCTTTAGTAGTATTAATCATTTTTAATTTAGAAAACTTGGATCTGTTTTTAGTTTTGTCAGAATTAGCTATCTGATAAGAATGGCCGTCTGAGTTAACTCACTAAGATTAAGGGGGACAAGAATGAGCCATGGTTTACATAAACAATCTAAGATTTCCCATCACTGACATGTCTTTGTTTCTTTCTTGTTAGTGCAAACAGCCC
The DNA here is from genome assembly GCA_026225945.1 of Cricetomys ansorgei. Classification (NCBI taxonomy): domain Eukaryota; kingdom Metazoa; phylum Chordata; class Mammalia; order Rodentia; family Nesomyidae; genus Cricetomys; species Cricetomys ansorgei. The sequence continues at coordinate 2,719,212 of JAMJFZ010000711.1, forward strand.
TATAGAACCAGACGCTCAGCCTTCTTCCTGCTCAAGCTTCTATCAATGTGATTGATTGATTTTCTTCCTTCCTCCCCCTCCCTCCTTTCCTTCTTTCTTTTCTTTTCTCGTTCTCTCTCCCTCCCTCCCTCCCTTTTTCTTTCTCTTTCCTTTCTTTCTTTTCCTCTCTTTCCCTCCCTCCCCCCTCCCTTCCCCCTCTCTCTTTCCCTCCCTCTTTCTTTCTTTTCTTTCTTTCTTTTCTTTTTCTTTCTTTCTTTTTCTTTCTTTCTTTCTTTCTTTCTTTCTTTCTTTCTTTCTTTCTTTCTTTCTTTCTTTCTTTCCTTTCTCTCTCTTCCTTCCTTCCTTCCTTCCTTCCTTCCTTTCTTCTTTTTCTTTCTTTCTTTCTTTCTTTCTTTCTTTCTTTCTTTCTTTCTTTCTTTCTCTCTTTCTCTCTTTTTTTCTCTCTTTCCTTTCTCTCTTTCTCCTCCTCCCCCCACCTCCCTTCCTTCCTTCCTTTCTAGAAAAACCTACAGGATGAATTAGCCAGCATTGTAACCTTGGAAGTTATAGGGAGTAAGATAGTTGTAACTCCTCAGGATTCTGAAGCAATTCCTCTTTTGAGATCATAAGGCACTTGAGGGTGAATTACACCTAAAGGGGCAGGATTAATTTTTTGATGCTGATTTATTATATACAACTAAATAACCATTAGTCTCATTTACTCTCCCCGAAGAGGTTTTTTTTAATTAGTTACATTTATTTATTAGTAATTATATAGTGTATGTGGGCAAGTGTGTGTGTGTGCGTGTGTGTGTGTTTATAGGTCCCTTACACCCCGAGTCCTGGGTATTGTATTTGGGTTATCAGGCTTGGCAGCAGGCACCTTTATCAGTTGAGCCATTTTAGCAGCCCTCATGAAACAGTTTAACTTTGTCCAAGCTGTTGTCTACTTTGTTAGATTTCTTTTTTTACTTGTTATATGAAATTTGGCACTAGAAGTAAATTAAAACCAGAGAATAAATTAACCTTTTTTTTTCTTTTAATTTCAGACTTAATTCAGTGTACAAATGAGATGAATGTGAACATCCCACAGTTGGCAGACAGTTTATTTGAAAGAACTACTAACAGTAGTTGGGTGGTGGTCTTCAAATCACTCATTACAACTCATCATTTGATGGTGTATGGAAATGAGGTAAGGACAAAAAAAGTGTTTTATTTATTATTGTATTGGGTAGGAGGTTGGATTTTAGGGGACAAACTCAACTCATCAGGTTTGCAGGACAAGCACCTTTACGTGCTGAGACATCTTGCCAGCCCAGGAAAAACTTTGACGAACAAGTATATGGATATAATTACTGATTATTTAACTTGCTTCTCCCATTGAAACTTCGATGATATCTCCTGCAGCAAAATATAGATTTTAAAAGGCAAGTTGCATGGCCAAAAATAAAAATCCTAGATTCTGCAAATTGAAGAGAAATGGTAAATAAACTACAAAGTAGAACGTAAGTCAGAGCACACAGCAAAGATAATTCTAAGCATTAGGTCCCATAAGCAGCACTGGTCTTTCCAGTCTTCATTTATAAACTATATGTCTATGTCTGCATTTTTGTAAATGTATTTTTTATTATAGCCCTTGAGTTGCTCTCTGATTGCATGTGGTTGTCTTTGGAAATACTTTGCCTAGGTGAGTGTTATGCTGTTGAGTACTAAAGTGACATTTTGCTGAGAGGGACTGATAAAGAATGTCTTCATCATAGAGAGGGGTGCCTGGTGCTTTGCTGCTCAGAAGGGTAAGAAGGGTAAGACCAGTAAGACCTACAAGCTTGTGTGGATTTTCTTTCTGGAAAGAGTCAGTTTGTTTTGCATGATACTGTAGCAGTCACTGGTTCTTAAAATTCAGTGGGTTTTTCAGCTACTGTACTTACTTGTAAAGTTGTTTAATGAAGCGATTGTGGAATAATTGAGTGAAACTAGATAAATCTATATTTAGTAATTTGGAGAGAGAAGATGCAGCCCAAGATGCCTCTTATGGAGATGAGAAAGAAGGCTTTCTTGTCGTAGCACCATAGTTTTCTGACATCTGTCATTTTACTTAATATTTTAGGCATTTCAGTCAGGAGAAACTCGTCTTTTACAAATATTAATGCAGCATTACTATAATTCAGAACTAAAGTAGAATTTTCCTACAGTTGTATCATTTCCAACAAATCTTAACTCCTGGCACAATTTGGTGTCCCCTCTGGTTCTTGTCTGAAAGTATCTGGTGTTCTGTTTTGTTTTGTTTTGGGGTAGTAATAATTATACTTTGGATATATTACTGTATTTGGCTTGTTTGTGTGTTCTGCCTATTATAAATATCACCGTGTATTGTTTATCACCGTCAAATAGGTTTGCATTCCAGGTGTCTTAATTGTAACTTTACTGGAAATTTAGCTTTCAGATTATTCATATCATAGCAGCACATGAGATTGTTTAATGCTTTTCAGTTTTTAAAAATGGTTTTTACATGTGCTGCCTAAAATGTGTACTAGTCAATCATGCAGCAACTGTTAAGGACATGTGCTGCACTATCACTTCTAAACTCATTTCCAGTTGAAGTGGTTGGGTATGCTAGCTTAAATGTAACTCAAAACATTTTGGCCTCAATTATAATAATAGTTTCTACTTTTATCACAAGTGTGTTTGCTTATGGATACTCCTCCTGAAAAATTTTAGGAGCCACAAATAAAACCAACTATAATGCCAGGCAAAGTATCAGTGGTAGTTGTCAGATGTTGTAAATGAAGCAATCATTGCAGACCAATGTTGTTGATAAAGGCATAATAGAAAGTTGACTGCAGTTTGTATCAGTTGGCCAACAGATAGGAGAAAGATAGCATTTCAGTGTGCTTTGTAGATAAACTCTTGTTTACTTTCCTTAAAGCAGCTAAGATAAGTGTCTTGCTTTGCGCCACCCCCCTTTCTTTTTCTTTCTGAACTCAGGTTTATCCACCAGCAACTCTGTAGCCTGTGGGAAGGTGTATGTAGGGTGCTCTGGTGATGTGAATACCATAGAATGGTAGCTCTTAACAGGGAAGGAAATAATGTTTCACCCTCAGAGAATATTTGTTTATAACTAGAAGAGATCTACTATTATCTGGTAGGGGTAGAGGTCATGGCTATTCCTTATAATATGTAGGACAGAAATCAGAAACCAAGGAATGATATGTCCCAACTGTCACTAGTGCTAAGGTAGAAAAACCTGAACACAGAAAAATCTCTAAAAGTTGATTCTGTGTCATCGGGTCTTGAGATGAGATAGGTAGTTACTCCTATCCTGTTTTTTACATAATAGTTGAGTGACTTGAACCAGTCACTTCTGCCTGCTTTAGTTTCTTGTAACTAATATGATAATAACAGCTATTATGATTTCATAATGAATAAGTAGAATTAATAAAGGCTTCATATGGTATTCTACTCATGACTTTCTTTTGTCCTAGAAATTTTTATGTGATCTCAGGTATACGAGTATATAAAATATGTGTGCAGGGTCTGGAGGAATGGCTCAGTAGGTTAAGGCACTTGCTACTAAGCTTGGCACCTGAGTTGTATCCCCAGATTTCACATTGTAAGAGGAGAGAATGACTGCACATAGTTGTCTCTGACTCCTACAAGTGGACTGCTATGAGTGCACGTACAAAATATAAAAAATGAAAAAAGAAAGGTATACAAATCATTTATAATAATATATAATATATTATTATATATAATAATATAATAATAAATCATAAAGAAATGTATAGTAAACATTTTTTAATGAAAGCAGTTTTATCATTTTTTAAGAATAAACAAGTTTGCATATTAATGGAGTAGATATGCTTGTGTATTTTTATAGAAAATTAAGACTTAGGGCCAGTAAGATAACTTAGCGGGTGAAAGTGTCAGGCCTGACAACCTGAGTCGGCACTTAGTGGCAGGAAAGAACCTACTCCTGCGAGCTTTCTTCCACTAACCCTGCAGCACTCGTATCCACCTCCCCACTCACACTCATGTCTTGCACACACAATAAATATGGGAAAGAAAAATTTGAAAAACAATTGCCTTGGATAAGTAAATTGCAGGATGTAGCACATCATCAGAGTTTCTTACAGTTGATTGATACATTGATTTTACAGTCATCAATGTTGAGGAAGCCACTTCTCATACATTACACTTCTCATTATACATTCTACAAAATGGCAGAAGTATGCTTAGGGATGTTTCAAACTGTTGGAAAGTTTTTGCTAATTTCGAGCCAAATTTTAAGTCATCTAAAAATATTTATTTCTGTGTGTGTGCATGTGCACAGACATACCACCACACACATATGGAGGTCAGGGGACAATTTCAGAGAGTAATTTGTCTCCTTACACTGTAGGCTCTGAGGATTGGATTCAGGTAATGTGATTTGATGGCAGACACCTACTTGCTGAGTTATTTCACTGGCTGTTAATGATTTTTTGTTTAACGAAACTCAAGTTAAAAACTCAAACAAGGGCTTGGTGGTTGATGGTACACATCTTTAATCCCAGCACTCGGGAAGCAGAGGCAGAGAGGCAGGTAGATCTCCGTGAGTTCAAGGCCAGCCTGGTCTACAGAGTGAGTTCCAGGACAGCCAGAGTTACAACAGAGAAACCCTGTCTCGAAAAACAAAAACAAAAAAAACTCTAACAAAAATCTTAAAAATCAAACATTCTAACAGTGTCATTCAAAAATATACCCATGTGATATATGCTAAGGAATGACAGAAAATATTAAGAGTTTTTTCCTAATTATATAGTGTTTGTATAAGATCAGAAAGCTTTGTTGTGTAGGTAAAGTCACTGACATTCGTGACACTGTAATCATTCAGGCAGTATTAGTTGGTGTTGGTGGTGTGCTGGCATGCACAGAGCAGAGTGTGTGTTATGTGTTCATAAACAAGGTGTAACACAGGTGAGTGTTTCCAGAAACATTGGATTTACTATGATTTTTATTTTGAATTAATTTTGTTTTTTTCACATTCAGAAACCTCTTACTGTTGCCAGAATTTTCACAACTATGTTCAGTTCTATTATCTATTACCTATTATCCACAATTTAAGAAACCATACACTATAGCATGATAAATTGTTGACGACTAATAGATGACAATGTAGAAAAATTTGTAAGTAAAATTCCAAAAAAAGGAAATGCAGTACTTTTAAGCATTTTATTATGAAAAACTGCAAACATACTGAATTAGAGAGACTAGTGTACTAAATGCTTATTTTACCATCAATCAACTTCAACATTACTAATATTTTGGTATTTTTGACATAGTACTTTTAGGATGGTGCATTCTGAACTACCCCAGAAGAGAAACTCTGAAGCCTTACTATCTGTCATATTGGTGGCATGATGCAAGTTGCTTTTAGAGACATAAATAAAAACTTGATTAAAGCCATGTTTTGTAGTCAAATTTTTTGATGACTTTAGAAAAAATCTAAGAATATCTAGTTAATCATTCTTAAAGACTTGGATGAAATGACTTGATACACTAAAATACATGTTACTACAGTATGAAGGATAGGAAAATTACCATGAAAACCTATAAAAATAGCACCAATAATGTTATGATATCTTTATGTTTTGAAACAGGCTGTTTCAGGATGAGAATGAAACATAAGTCTGATTTATAAGTTGCTTTTCAAAATCCTTGCTTGTCAATTTGAAGTGATCTCATATGAACAAGGTTGAATAGTTGGTAGTAAGCTACTACATGTATTAAAAACATGGGGAAGGGAAAAGAGAACCCCAAGAAGTGAAATGGAAGGCATTTCCTTCTGTGGGGCTGGAGTTGTATAGAAAAGCAAGTTAGGGCAACTTTTGTCTATTGTCACTTTGGAGAACCTTTTGAGGATGTTTTGAAAAGATGTATTTTTATGTAGATGCTAGTCTAATAGTCCAGCCTAAAATATATCCTGACAGTGATTTGCATGTGGATACCAAGATGTCAGTGCACTACTGTTAATAGAGAATTTGGGGAAGGACCAAATATCTATAAATGAATATTCAGTTGTTGGAATACTAGACTATTTACAGTGGATGTAGTAGTGGATCATTTTATGGGAAAGTTAAGCACCTTGAAAAAGAAAGAGTAAGTATTGTATGATATTTCTGTAAATTAATTCTTAGAAGTGTTTTGCTTGTTTGTTTGAAACAAAGTCTTGTTGTGCATTCCTGGCCTGTCTACAACTCACTTTATAGCCTAGACTATCCTCGAACTTGTGCCCGTGTCCTGACTGTCATAATTGCAAATGCATTCCACCATACCTGATTTACTTTTCTGTTGTAGCCAGGACTTGCTTTGAATTCCTCATCCTCTTTCCTTAGAAGTACATTACACCTAGTCTAGAATGTATTGACGTGTATATACATGAATTGTCAGAAAGTATGTGGACCCTGTGCTTGTTTCAGCAGTCACCTTTGATGAGGGAAAGAGGGAATAAGATTAAAAGTTTGCATTTTCAATAAAGTCTATGATGTGGTGATTGTATCATAAATTCTGAAATGAATTTTTTTGCTATGTTTAACCTAGTCAGTGGATAAGGAATGCTATTTAACATTCTCTTGTATGATTAAGAATTTTTTTTTTTAAACATAAAAATTGGAACCCGAGAACCCCAGAAATCCAGCTGGAGAGATAGCTCAGTAAGTAACGTGCTTGATATGCAAGAATGGTGACCTGAATTTGGATCTCCAGGGCCCAGGTGCTTAAGATGAGACTGTGTGAAATAGTTTTTGAGGCCCTGTCTAAGAGAAAAAAATTTAGAAAGTACCAATAGGAGGGCTGGTGAGACAGTTCATCAGGTGAAGCCACTTGCTGCCAAGCCTGTGCGTCTTAAGTTTGATCCCTAGAACATGCATGGTGAAAGAATGGAACTGACCTTTGGAAATTGTCCTCTGTCTTCCATATGTATGCAATGACATGCCATACATAAACATAATAAATAAATGAGTTAAAAAGTATGGATATGATCTGATTATACTTATCTGTATCTTACTATTCTATAGGAAAGACAGTTTCTGATTATAGTTTATAAGTGCTTAATTTATGTAATTATTTTGACTTTAGTGCTATAGTTGTGGTCAGTAAGTTGTAATAAATGTACTAGTGAAAACTGTTATGTTTTTACGTTTGCTAACTGAGAGCAAGGATAGGAAATTGAAATAAACTTACTGAAATACGTTAACGTTACATCACTTTCTCCCTAATTTCAAATTAAGGGTTTGTAAGATGGTGGCACCATAATTTATTATAATTGTTTGTTTTCCAGCGTTTCATTCAGTATTTGGCTTCAAGAAACACATTGTTTAACTTAAGCAATTTTTTGGATAAAAGTGGATTGCAAGGTAACAACTCTTTTTTTCCTAGAAAATCAAGAGTAACCTCATATAATGATTCAACTATACTAACATATTGATAACTTATTGATGCTTCAAGTCACGTTTTAGTGAATGTCTTTTAATTTAAAATTAGGATTGATTTCATACTTAGCACCCAGATCTCTGAGAAGCAATATAGTTATTTGCATACATGGATTCTGGAACTGGACTGCCTAGACTTGAATTTACACTTACAGCTATATAGACTTGGTCAAGTTTACTTTACCTCTTGTTTCTGTCTGTAAAATTAGGAATAATGATAGTCCCTGCTCAGTAGTTGTTATGTGGCTTTACCTAGTTAATATCTAACCATAAAGTGCTTTAAAATAATGTCTGGCACACAGAAAACACTAAATAAATCTTTACCTTAATTGTTATTACAGTTCTTTGGTATTGTTTTATTGCAAGGACTATAGTTGACATTATACACTCTAGGGACACAGTTGAGTATAGTGGTATAGTTGACATACACTGTAGGGACACAGTTGAGTATAGTGGTATTGACGTTGCTGATCCTTTTTTTTTATTTAACTTTAAAAGGTTTTTCATTGTATATATTTGTTACATATACTGTGTTACATAACACTTCTACACAAGTATAGATTGAGTTGAACACTCCCATCCACTACCTCCAGTGTTTCTCCTTTTAATAATTTCATTTGTTTCACTGTGAATTTAGTCACTTTAAATTGCTGTATTTTGGTTCTATCTATCCATGGACATTCTGTCTTAATAGGGTCTTGTTGTACTTAGTTTCAAACTGGGCTATTAGTATTATAGACTGTCAAAGCTAGGAAGGACCACATTGCCAACCTGTTTGGGAATATTAACAGTGAGGTTCAGTCTGGGAAGTATCTTTAGAGAAAGTGAGACTTGTGCTGGGCTTTGAGATCTGGAAGAGATTAGTCTAAGCATACTTGTACAGATGTGCAAAATGTGAAAGGATGTGAAATATTTAAGATTGATCGGAAAAATGAGTATGAACAGAATGTACACAGGACACACTGCAGAACATGTAGTGGTAAATAGCCCTCAAGAAGCTATTTAGAGTCAAAATTAAACATAGATTTTGGTGGGGTTACATTTTATTATGTAGTAGGAAACTAGGAAAGGGTTTTTGTTTTGTGTTTTTGTTTTGGTGGGGAGAAAAATATGTGCTGTGAGGAAAATAGCCTAAGGTTAAGTTGGATCAGAGTAGACTGCTTTTATTTTTATTTAGTTACTTTTAAGCCATTGAGACTATTCTAGTCATTGCTCTGTCCTAGTGGTGAGTTAATGAGAGCCTGAACTGTGGTTCTTAGAGAAGTAAAATGAGTAGAATTTAGTGTAGTTATATAATGCTTGTTTCTTTTTTGCTGGATGGAAGTATGACTTAGCATGAATGGAGGTATTGCTTAGAATGAATCTGTCTTCCAGCGATTCTGGACTTTAAGTGCATACATAGGACTCAGTGTTACGGAATTTAATTAATATTAGTTAATTTTAAAAGATGTACTTATTTATGTGTATGTGTGTGTGTCTACATGTTTGTATGCACATGTATGCTTCCCCTGGAAGCCAGAAGAGGGCAAAGGGCATCAGATCTGTTGCAGCTGAAGTTGGAGATGATTGTTAGCTACTGGATGTGAGTGCTGGGAACTCTGGTCTTCTAAGAACCACAAGTGATCCTAACCTCTGAGCCATCTTTCCAGCTCCTCATACTCCTCATACTCAACATAGTTGGAGGGGGGGGGGAAGCAAAAAAATCTCTTCCTATAATAAAAATATAAAAACAGACTGATAGGTAGATGAAGGAAGATAGAAACTATTTATCTTATCTTATTCAACCACCCCCCCCTTTTTTTTTTTTTTGAAACAGGGTCTCAGTAGCTCAGGTTGGCCTGGACCTTATGGCAGACTTTCGCTTCAGCCTCCCAAGCACTGGATTATAGGCATGACCCACCATATCCAGCTTTGCTTGCAGATCTTTTTATTGCTGCTTTTTAACTATTATTTAACTTTTACTTTAAGTCTGTAGGAAAGAAAAAAGCAAAGCAAAACATAGCTATAGAATCTATACATATATCCAGTTGTGTTTTTGTCTCATTAGTTACTAATTTTCATTTCCTTAAGATGAAAATTAAATACATTTTGTTTTAATTTTTCTAACTTGTACTTTTGTTTTATGTTTATGGATGTTTTGCCTGCATGTATGTCTGTGTACCACATGTTTGCAATACCTGCAGAGACTGGATATAAGGGCATTGGATCTCCTGGAACTGGAATAACAGGTGGTTGTGAGCTGTCATGTGGGTGCTGGGAGTTGAACCTGGGTCCTCTGGAAAAGCAGCCAGGGCTCTTAACCACTTAGCCACCCCTCAAAGACCTGGAAATAAAGTAAATTTAGTGGTAATATTTTTAGAATTTTATTCCCTTTTATGAAGAGGTAGATTAGTTGTTTAGCATTTCCACCTAACTTATAGAATACATTATTGGTGAGGTAGCCCAGTAGATATATGTGCTTGTTGCCAAACCTGACCCCCAGTTAGATCCCCAGATCCATTTGGTGGAAAGAAAGAATAGAGTTCTGCAAGATGTTTGTTGGCCTTCACATGGATGCAGTGGCCACAGACTGTGTGCATGTGTGCGTGCGCACGCACACACACACGCGCTCACACTTACATATTTTTTAAAAACATTGCATAAAGTTTTTAACAATAAGTAATAGTTAACATTTATTCGTAGAGATTTTTGGAAAGGAATTTTGATAGCTGATGTACTTGTGTTTTGTTGAGTGGACTCTGGTATTTGGTATATAAACTATAAGTAAAACTAGTCTAGTCAGTAGGCGATAGACCTGCTTTACAACCATTTGCTACCAATTATACTTGGAAGGAATGATATTGGAGCATAAAAGGTTAAAGAATTTTCAGGTATGTTGATGGAGGCTTGAAGAGCAAGAGATATTTTCCCTCTTGAGATTATTTTCCCTCTCAATATAAGGAAGAATAGATTAGGGGGTACAGCATAAACCTAAAACCCAGTGTGTGTAATGCTTTATAAAGTATGTTAACAGCTGTGAGACTTGGGGACAGCAGTAATTCCTTTTTTTCCCCCCCTTGTCTATTTTGTTCTGACTTTTTAGTAGGCTGTCAGTAAACATTTGCTTATTGATAAGTGTTAATACCAAATCTAGTCCTGTGTGTGTGTGTTAATACTGTCATTTTATAAAGCAGAATATCAACTCAAATCTGTTTGATGAGAGATACCGACCTATTTTTCAGTCAGGGACAAAATTTTATAGACCTTTGACCTACATAGTACAAAGGTTCTGGTATACTAAAAAATAATACTGATGAGGTTTTATGTTGCTGATTATGACGAAACAGTGTTAGAGTGGTTTATAATACTTTACAAGATTTCATTGAAAATATTCATATAAATTGTTTTGTGCCTTCAACTTATATATTGCTGTCCTTTTTACTGGACAGTGCTTTTCATATTTCTTAATAGGTTGGCACATCTGAGTTACACTTGTCCTAAATACACAGCTAATGGTTTCACATGTATAAAAATAGAAACTTCATTTGATTTTAGGGATGGAATTAATAGTTCTGCTGGCTGTTAAGTTTGAGTTCTGAGGGTCTTAAGTTGTGAAAGGGAATATCTTTTCTAACTTCTAAGAGGTAAAGAATAGGCATGTGGGTCAGAAGAAGCAAAATAGACTTATTTTTAGTGAAATTATAAGGGAAAAAGTTTTAAAGCCATATACAATACACCTGACTTTAAAAATGACTCTAAAAATTTAAAGAACTTAGTGTGAAACTTATTAATTACTTAATTTGTATCACTGAAGGTGGTTAGGATATCAGATTTTTGCTATTGAATAATAAAGTTTTTGTAGGTTAACTTTGGAATTTAATCATGTATGAAAACTTTCTTTTACAGGATATGATATGTCTACGTTTATTAGACGGTATAGTAGATATTTAAATGAAAAGGCAGTTTCATACAGACAAGTTGCTTTCGATTTCACAAAAGTAAAGAGAGGGTGAGTTATGTTTTTATTTCTAATTTAAATATCAAATAGTGTAAAACAGGAATGATTACATTGTGCATTATGGAACTTTACCCAGTTTTATATAGTTAAATTTTATTTTTCTTTGAAGTAATGTCATATACTTTAGCAGGATTTTTTTTAAAGTTATATTTATTTTTAATAACAGCTTTGAGTTACACTTCCCAAGATTAAAAATTTACCCTTTTAAAATTTATAATTAATTTTTAATATGTTTACAAAATTATGTGAGCTAACACTACTGTATGGTTCATTTCCTATTGTTTCTTCCCCCATCTCCATTCCCACCCAGTCAACTGATTATGTTTAGCTTTTCTGGTTCCCTTGAATTCCATATGAGTTTTAGGATGAGCGTGTGAATTTTGACAGAAAAAAACAGGCAGGAATTTTTTGGAATTTGTGTTGTTACAGACAGAGTCTCATGTATCCCTGTCTGGCCCTGAATTCTCAAGAGATCTGTTTGCTTCTGCTTCCTGAGTCCTGGCCTGGCGTTCAGGCAGGATTTTTAAAATAGGAATCACATTAAATGTGTTTTTTTTCTGGGGATTATTGCCATTTGTAGCACATTTAGTTAATAAGCACAGTATATCTTTCTGTTCATTCCTTCCTTTACTGTTTATAGCCAGTTGTGGCAGTATGCACCTGTAATCCAAGGATTAAGAAGAAAGGCAGGAATCACCAGTTCTTTATTGTTTCTCCCTCCTTTCCTCCCTCTCTTTCTTCCTCCCTCCCTTTTACCAAACTAACTTCTGCAGATTTTATATTACATATTTAGGCACTTTGTAGAAGATTGTAGTGGAGAGGTTCTTATCAGGTATATGATGTCTTACTCCCTGTACCCTGTTAAGTGAACTGTTTTCCACGTGGACTATTCCTGTATCAAACATTTTGAGAGTTACTGAGCTAAGAGTTTGTGATGGTAAATTAAGATACAGATGCAGAGGGAGGTGTTCGAAGATACTTCAGAGTTCTCTAAAAAAGACTGGGAATCTTTCCTACCTATGTAATGTTGATAATCATGAATTTATGTGATTTTTTAAAAAAAAACAAAGGGTTTATTATTCATGTTAGGCTAGCATTATACCATCAATTGCATTCTCTGTGTTTTTTTTTTTTAAACTCATGACTCATGCATAGGTGTGAGTGAATTATTTGTTCATCCATGATTATGAATTTGCTTGGTGACTGACTGCAAGGGAGAAAAGGATACAAGAAAATTAAATGTTTGTAAGAGAATGTTTACAATAGTAACATTTGATCAAAATAGTTGTAAGGTTAAAAAGTTATTTTCATAGAATGAGGTGTCAGGTTTTTTTTGTCTTTTCCCTTTTGGGCGCTAAGGGTGGAATAGTGTATCTGTGAGTGGTGAGGTTAGGACTGCAGTATAGAGGCTGCCATAAAAGAGACTTTCAGATAAATAAATTGAATTGATTGCTCATTTAGATGTTTAGTTAAACAAAGAATACTGAGATAACATTCAAGACATCTATGATGGAGAAGTGACTGAAACGTAAATAAGTAAAAAAATCAGTAAGAAGGGATTAAATGAGAAGTGATGGTATCTGGGAAGAGAGTCTGATAGTTATGAAAATAAGGACAAGCTGCAAAGAGGAATTGTGTCTTCTCAGATCCCAGCAGCATCTATCAACCAAGTGTGGTACCTTAGAGAAAAGAGTGTTGATCATTTGATGGGTGTGTTAGGGAAGCTAGCCAGGCTAAAGCTGACCAGTAGCTGTAGCTGGCTGAGGCAGTCTAGTATCTGTTTCATTAAACTCTGTGGAGCCTTGCAATCAACTTTGTTGCTTTTTGGAACTTGTTGACAGTGTTCTTATTATGGCTTAGATTAGAGTGACTTGATAAAAATCTTATTTTGTAAAACAGTGGTTTTATAATTTTGTTTTAAAAGCCTTTGATGTTTGACTCATAAAGAATGTTGCATCCCTCCCCAGTATTGCAGATTGTATTTAGGACCTGGCACGTGCTAGGCAAGTACTCTACTGTCTAGAGTTACATTACCAGAACCCTGTATTCGTTTATCATTATTGTCATGTGGGTGCTGTTATGCATATGCCATAGTGTATATGGAGGTCAGAGGACAGCTTTTCGGAGTTGTTCCTGTTCCTGCACCCACTCTAGGTTCTGAGTATGGAACTCAGCTCCTCGAGGTTTTGGAAAAGTATGCTTTTATCTTATTTCACATCTGCCCCATTATCAGAATGTTAAAGTTTTTACTTTGCAACAGATTGCCCTGAAACTGTGATACTCCTTCTCAGTCTGTTTATTAGATGGGAATACAGACCTGGCTATGAATAAAATAAATGAAGTCAACTCCTGACTCTATAGTACTTAGCTGTTTAGTGATTTTTAGCTAATAGTTTCTTTTACTTTTAAAGAAGTATAAATCTGCCCTTTACAGACAGAATGACTGAGGTTCATGCCATTTTTTTCTTATGATAACTACACAATCCACCTGTCTGTATAATGTAAACCTTCATTTTCACTTAAAATATTTTATGTATATGGGTGTGTTTTTGCCTGTATCTGTGTGTGTACACCAGTTTTTTAATGCCCACAGAGATCAGAAGACAAGTTTGTGTCTCCTGGGTCTGGTATTAAATATGGCTGTGTGCTGCCATGTAGATGCTAAGAATAGACTCTGAGCCCTTGGGAAAGCCAACCAGTGCACTTAACTGCTGACCCATCTTTATAGACACAGACACCCTCACCTCTTTTGGTAGTGCTAGTTCCCAACTGTTGGCTTTACTTTCTTTCTGTGTAATCCTTACTTGAGATTTAGAGTTCAATAATGACTTGAGAATATGTGATATTTCATCACAGTTTTATTATTTAAATAGAGAAAACAAATGAGAGATTTGACAGTGAATCATTTTTAATTTGTTTTCTTAACAGGGCTGATGGAGTTATGAGAACAATGAACACAGAAAAGCTCTTAAAAACTGTACCAATTATCCAGAATCAAATGGATGCACTTCTTGATTTTAATGTGAGTTGATAAGCTTTTATACTTTAAATTTTCTAAAAATTAGATAATTGTAACTAGCTAGCTTTATTTCCAAGTTAATTTTTTTTCCCATGCTGTAATACTGTTTGGCTAATGGGAGTAGTTTTCTCTACTGCTAGAATTTTAGGTTATACAGACTAAAGCAAGTGATAGTAAAGCACTTGATTGGAACTCTTCACAGGAATTTCGCTGTCATGAAACTCCATGCTGGCCTGGAATTCACAAAGATCCGCCTGCCTCTGCCTCCTAAGGGCTGAGACTAAAGGCGTGCACCACCACCGCCTGGCTGGAATTTTAGATTCTAAAGATGTAAGGATTTCTCTTGTGCACAGCCATTTCATGTTTCACTTTTGTTTGGTAGGCCTTAAAACATGACAACCATTTAGAAATAAAGGGTCCAGATCTCATTTTTGATAGATTGTTATGTATTGCATAGTGGTATTGTATTCCCTAGAATTTTTAAATGATATTACTTGGGTGGTGAGTGTTGACTAAGTGTTCAACAAACTACTCATGTAGTTCATAGACTAGAAAGTGTTAAACTCTAGTGATCTAGTGATCTCAGAGTCATTTTATAATTTTTCCATTTTAATATAGTTAAAAAGTTTTTGTTTTGTGACATTTGAAAGTTTTATGATATTAGAATTTCAGTGTCCACAATAGTACCAGTGGCACATACTGGTTTGCATACTGCTGTGGCTGTTTTTCTGTTACAGTGGTAGTGTTGAATTAGCAAAAGACAACATAATGCCCATGGTCTAAAAGTCTTTTCTTTAATAAAAAGGAAGAAAGGCCCTTGTTTGAATACAGTGGCTCTGGAAGACACATGGTATAGTAGAGAGCATCATTTTGGTTTATATAGAGGCTCAGAAGGTATAACCTCATGTTTTTCGCTTAGTATATTGTCTGGTCTCTCTATAAAATTACTTATTTTAGTGTATTATATTTTACTGTATAAAAAAATTTACTTGATTTAACCCATAAGTTTTTAATTTTTCTGACACTAATGTGATAATGGGTGTGATAATGTGAGTATGTGTGTGTTCATGCATTTGTGCGCCTTTGTAAACCTTTTGCATTGTAATGAAGTTATAATTAAGAGACTTGAGGTGTAGGTGACTAATTTTAAGAGTTAAAAGATAAATGAGATTTTCACTTTCATAATTCTAAACTAGAATGAATATTCAGGTTGTTTTTTGATGTCTGTTTGCTTGCTTCTGAATTATTTTACTTAAGAGTTTTACAATATTTTCCTATAATTCTGATTGTGGTAAATCAGAAAACTCATGTATTAGAAAACTTATGTGTAATGTATATCCCAGGGGAAAAAAGCCCCTTTTTCCTAATAAGCTGACACGTTTTAATTTATTATGATCTAGGGAAGATTCATTTTGTTAGTGTCATTTAAAATATGAGATGAGCTAATCTTTATTTTCCATTTTTCCCTAGGTTAATAGTAATGAACTTACAAATGGGGTAATAAATGCTGCCTTCATGCTCCTGTTCAAAGATGCCATTAGACTATTTGCAGCATACAATGAAGGAATTATTAATTTATTGGGTAAATACTGCAATATCTTAGATAATTTTTTAAAATCTTTATGTCATGTGGATTAGTAATACTGATAGTGAAGTCCACTGCCACACATACATGTTTATTTAAAAATTTATTTGAAGAAAATGTTTTATTCCTGTACGTACACATATACATGTGGATGCATATACATATACAAGTAAATAAATTCTAATTTTTATAACCAGAATATTCAGCTAGTTAAACTTTGTTTTTTGTTATAATAGTACTTTTTTGGAGTGTTTCATTAAGTTTTAGAAATACTTAAAATCTGTAAAATTAGATTGAGGCAGGATAGTACATGTTATGTTAAATATACTTAAATAGAAAAAGCCTCTTATTTTCTATGTCTTAGAAAAAGTATATTTCTACAGTGAACCTTGTAGATCTAGTATGTATGTATATATAATTTTTTCTCCTAAAATTGAGGTGTATTTGTGTGTGGTGCTGGGGACTAAATCCAAGGCTTCTTGAATGTTGAGATTATGTTTATCACTGAGCTGTATCTTGACCCTAGTCCCTAAACTTAATTTTGAAATAAATAATTATTTTTAAGCCAGCCAACATTTATTATTGAGTACCTTTTATTTTGGGGGGAATTTTAGGAATTTGTAATATTTCTTACATATCAAGATGTATTTGAAATAGTTGATTTTGCATAGAAATTCTCCTTTTCAATAATTCATTTATTGTTAGTTTTATTAATGGATATATTTGTGTGGATCTGTAAGTGTGTATGCTGTGTGTGTTCAGGTACTTATGGAGCTGGGGTTGCAGGTGGTTATAAATTATTTGACATGGATGCTGGCAGCTGAACCCTGGTCCTCAGAAGAACAGCAAGTGCTCTTAATCTCTGGGCTACTTCTATAGTGCCCCCCCCCTTTAATTGAGGTTTTGATGGAGTATAAGGAATGACAAAAATGTCAAGGTATTAAGTATCAGAAGCCAAGTACTTTTATTCTAGTATTCCCCTCCCCTTAGACAGTTTATTTAGATGGTTTTCATGGACTAGGACAACATAAATGTATGAAGGGGTGCTTTAATCCTTGAGGATGTGGCAATTATACTTATTTTTTCATAATAGAACAAATAAGACTGTGAAAAATCAGTCTTTGACTTCATGATTGGTGAATGTGAAGCTCTGTATTGCTGTGTACAGATTAAATTTAAGGCACTTTTGAAATGACATTAGACGAAGTTGCCATCTTAGAATTTTGACACTGGTATATTATTAGTAAAATATTTATAAATAGATTGTATTGTTTTAAATAGAGCAATATGTGTGTTTACATGCAAATATATACTTAGAGAATTTTGAGCAAAGCAGTATTGTGAACAAAATAGTAATATGAGTATGTTCCAGTAACTTTTCTATTTTTAATGTACCAGTACCTCGATTCTAATTTGCTTTAAGTATCCAAACTAATCTAGCACTAATTTTCATTATAGGGTAAGTGCTTTGAGAGAAATATGGTCTTTTTGGAAATACTGCCTAATCCTTTCCTTTTTTCAGGGAACTTTTTTTAGTTTTGTTGGTTTTTTAAAATGTAATAAGAGTATTTTCATACTTTTTTGGGCAGAAAAATATTTTGATATGAAAAAGAACCAGTGCAAAGAAGGTCTTGACATCTATAAGAAATTCCTGACTAGGATGACAAGAATCTCAGAGTTTTTGAAAGTTGCAGAGGTAAGCTATCTTGAAAGGCAAGTACTTTTGTTTATATGTATGGATTAGAAATCATTACCCAAGTGAGAGAAATAATTTCAATATAATAAGGTACATTTCTAGTTATATTAATATGCACTATTGAATTCTGTCAAGTGGTATTAATGTGATATAATATTGAATAACAGTACATGCTGTATACTTAATTTATATTGGGTATTGAAAAGTAATCTACTTTTCATATTGTATACATCTCTATAAAATAAAGATAGATTGTGTATGCTAGTGGCAATGATGTCTGTGTTTATAATTACTTATTTTTGAAGGCTTAATGTGTTGGTGATGTTGGAAAAGGTTCACTATCAGCTTAAGTTCTTTTTGTTCCAGACAGGCCTGCATCTGGAGCCACATAGTTCAATGTCTTTGTTCTCCTACATAAGTGAAATTTGCATACTTACTAAGTATGAAAAGATTGTATTATAATCTAATTTTATAAATCTCTTAAAAATCATGTCTATGAAGTTGGCATAGAAGGCAGTTGTGATGTTGACAGGCATCTATTATGTTAGCAGAGATAGCCTATAAAGATTTTCCACCTTTCTTTACCCTTTATCCATTAGTATATTTTGATCACTTATATTAAAGTCATTATTCTGGAACTACAAGTTAGTGGCTCTAGGCGCTGTCACCCTTGTGATACTGTATTCTTCAGCAAATGGAATGACCTTGTTTTCTGATGCCTATGGAAGTTTGCTTTAATTTAAAAAGGTCTTTCAAGGAAGAAATCTGGTTTCTGCTCCATATTCCCTTAGCACCACTCACATATTAAAACTATTAACGAGGGTGGGTTTATGATTCTATGATTCTAGTAAAGTTTTCAATTAAGTTTTAATTTGTTGACTTTCCTTTCTGGACTCTTAAATTCTTTGTATTTGTTAGTTACAATTACTGTTGTACATTATCTCTGTGTCCTTATCTCCAGTTGCACGTTTGACACAGATGGGATGTATTATCTGTTGGTGTGATCTTAAGAAATATGAAAGATTGTGCTATAAAATGTTGTTATGAGACTGTCTTTTGGCTTGCATTGTCATTTAGAGACTTCAATTCTTGAAGTAAAGGCAAGGGAACAGTTCTCTCAGCCCAGTGATGAGCTATCAGTATCTAAATATGAATGGATTAAATTTTATAATGACTTCATTCTGAGATTCTTCAAAGCTGAGAAAAAGAGGAGGATGATTAGAAAATAGAACACAGTCACAACACAGAAACCCTGTCTCTAAGGAGGAAAAAAAAAAAGAAGGGGTGTTGTTGTTGTAATTGTTTTTGCTGGCAATTATCTAATACATGAACACCATGAAAAATAAGTTGAGGTTTTGTAGAGGTAGTTATATCCTGGTTAAATGTCGCTTGTCATTTGTGAAAATCTGATTACCACAATAAACAGACTTTTTAAAATGACATTTTATTTGTGTGGGTGGACACTGGAGTGCCACGGCATTTGATTGTGGTCAGGGAACAACTTGTGGGAGACAGTTCTCTTTCTACCATGTGATTCTCAAGGATCATACTTAGGTTGACAGACTTGGTAGCAAGTGCCTTTCTCTGCTGAGCCATCTATCTGCTCCTAAATGATAGGTTTAAGAAGTATTTTCTATGGTGATTTTTAGGGGAAACAAAAAAATTAGTTGATGTCATTAGATTTGTCTTCTTTTATGTCCCGGGGAACTTGTTCATAGTTAGCTATTCTCATGTCTCCCAGTGTTACTGTATGGCACATGGAAGAGATAATGTTCATATTATTATAATTTCACGTGTTAAATATAGCACTTCTTCTTGCAGCAAGTTGGAATTGACAGAGGAGATATCCCAGATCTTTCACAGGTGAGTAGATTGTTAAAGTATGAATCCATTGTCATGTGCACTGCTGTGCTAAGATGAGACGTCTATCTCCTGTCAAGAGTAGTGTGGTTTTTCCTTATAGTTTTGTTGTTGTTGTTGTTGTTTTGGATTTTGTTTGTTTTGTTTTCTGAGACAGGGTTTTTCTGTTGTAACTCTGGCTATCCTGGAACTCACTCTGTATACCAGGCTGGCCTCAGACTCAGAGAGATCTACCTGCCTCTGCCTCCTGAGTGCTGGAATTAAAGGTGTGCGCCACCACCTCCTGGCTTCCTTATAGTTTTTAATTTAATATGTTGCTGAAGAATTTTTTAACATTCCGACATATGTAATGAATTATAGCACTCTGGTAGGCCTATCCAGTCTATACCAAAACAGCTGTCCCATGGAAAAGCCCACCTCGGCATTGGTAATGACCCGTGAAAGTTGCATCCCTGAAGTTTCCTATCCAGCTTGCAGGCTGTTTTGCTTAGAGTCTCTCCTTTTCTAATGGATACTTGCTGTATATAGCCCTGAGGAGGGGTCTTTCAAGCCTTCTAACATCCATGAATCTTTCAGGCTTCATTTCTCCCTGGAGGAGGGCATTATTTAAACATACATAATTCTTTTTTTTCTCCCTTTTCGTTTCCAGACAGAGTTTCTGTGTTGTAACTTTGGCTGTCTTGGAACTCATTCTGTAGACAAGGCTGGCCTCAAACTCAGAGATCTGCCTGCCTCTGCCTCCCAGAGTGCTGGGGTTAAAGGCCTGCGTTGCTACCACCACTACCACCACCACTACCACCACTACCACCATCACCACCACCACCACCACCACCACCACCACCACCACCAGGCTTTCATACACAATTCTTAAACACACACACACACACAAATCTAGATCCACATATGGCAGAAAATATATTTGTATTTTTTGAGTCTGGCTTGTTTAATTTGATGGTTTGTACTTCCACCTATTTTCCTGAGAGTGTCATGATTTCATTTCACTACAACTGAGTAAAATTTTAGTATGTATACATATTATATTTTCTTTATCCATTCACTACTGATAAGCACCTAGACTGGTGCCATACCATAGTTACTATGAACAGTTAAGAAATAAACATGGATGTGCATGAATGTGTAGCCAGGCAGTGGTAGCCAGGTACTCCCAGCACTTGGGAGGCAGAGGCAGGTGGATCTCTGGGAGTTTGAGGCTAACCTGGTCTACAGAATGAGTTCCAGGATAGCCAGGGTTACAATAGATAAACCCTGTCTTGAAACCAAAAAATAAAAAATAATAATAAAAAAGGATGTGTAAGTATCTCTGGTATGTTGATTTAGAATCTTTAGGATAAATATTTATTAGTATTATAGCTGGGTCATTTGATAGTTCTATTTTTTTTTATTATTTTTATTCATATGTATATATGTGTCTATGTGAGTATAGGCCATGTGTGTGTAGGTGCCCAGGGAGGCCAGAAAAGGGCATTAGATCTCCCGTAGCTAAGGTTGCAGTTGGTTGTAAGCCATCCTACATGGGTGCTGAGAAACTCACTCAGGTCCTCTGGAAAGAGTAGCACGAGATTTTAATTGCTGAGCCTGTGTGTGTGTGTGTGTGTGAGAGAGAGAGAGAGAGAGAGAGAGAGAGAGAGAGAGAGAGAGAGAGAGAGAGAGAGAGAGAGAGAGAGAGAGAAATTTTATATATGTAGCATTTGTGACCGCAAGCAAGCATATGGCACAGCACATGTGTTGGAGTCAGTTCTCTATTTTCACTGTGTGTGTCCCAAGGATTGAACTCAAGTTGTCAGGCTTGGCAGCAAGTGTCTTTACACACTGAAGTACAGCCCTGAAATCCATTACTTTATACGCAAATTAAAATAAGTGTCAGCTACATTTTCAATAATATATTTTTACTAAAATTTTACATGTATTAAATATTCAATATTTCAGAAACTTAGATTCTTGCAAAATTAGGTTTCATGTGTTTATCTTTAGTTCTTATATTTTTGGTGATGCTTATTAGTAACTTATTAGTAACATCAACTAATTTATGTTCCAATAATATTAATAATAACAATAAAATATTATAATTTTTGGTAACTAAAAAAATGTCCACCAATAATTAGTGCATGAAGATTATGTTTTTATTCTCATCTTAGATGACATTTGACTTATTATGTCAAATGGTGTAATAGTTATGAAACTCTTAATACTTGTGTAATTTCAGGCCCCCAGCAGTCTTCTTGATGCTTTAGAACAACATTTAGCTTCCTTGGAAGGGAAGAAAATCAAAGATTCCACAGCTGCAAGCAGGTACATTGTATTTTTGAAGGGTGAAAATAGGAGTGATTTTTTTTTTTTCCCCCAGAAGGAGTATGTGAAACCAACTCAAGTTCCAAGTTGTACAGTTTCTCTATCTTAGGTATCTATAAGATAGGCTTAACTTGAATGTCAACTTCATAGAATTACTAACAGGATTCCATGGGTTAACGCATTTCAGTTCTTTGTATAGTTCCTGATATCAGTAAGTGTTGACTTATTTTAAGATGACAACAGCGATTCAGCTTTGGTTCAGAATTGTGGTTTTAGAATGAAAACTTACCATTAATATCTTGCTTTGCTATGTATGGTACTTTGAAGTTTAAAGATAATTCTGTATTAATTTGCTCAACCCTTACAGTATCCCTGTGGTAGATGTAGTAGTGGATTCAAACAAAGAATGTCTGACATTATATTTCATTTTTTTTAATGCCTTTTGATTGATTGTTGCTACGTCCTATCTTAATAAGTTCAAGTTTTGAGCTAATCCCCAGTTTATCTAGTTTATTTTCTATTAAAAATAATAGAAAGTATCTCATATTGATCTTATACAATCTTTTCTGTTACGTATAGTAATTTCTTGAATAATTATTATGTCTTCTTATGAAGATTTTACCTCTTTATTTCAAAGAATATATATAAAATATACAGTGAGACTTTTCCTTTGGTTCTTTTTCATTTTCATCTTGTATTTTAGTGCTTTCTCCCCTTCTTACTAATAAAATTTAAACAATGTCAAGTACAGTGGCTCATACCAATAATCCCAGAACTTGGTAAGCTGAGGCAGGAGGAAGGCAAGTTTGAGCTTAGCTTGGGCTTATATAATGAATTAAGGCCAGCCTGGGCTACATCCCTTCCACCTCCAATTCCAAAGAGAAAATCCACTAATGAATTTTTTAATATGTTGCCCAAGATTTTCATTTTACTTTATTTTTAGAAGTACTGTAATTACTAAGATGTTTCAGCCCAGTTGGCTATAGGAAAGTAATGAAAAAAATCTAATCATATGGTTTAGGTATACATATTTCCCTCAGATACTTAGCATGATTTTTATGGCTTCTTTATTTTTTTTCATAATTATAAGACTCTTTCATTTTCTTTTCATTGGCTCATTTACAACACTGATTTTATATAAATTAGATTAGCTTTTGCCACTATATATTTTATAATAGTGGTTAGTAGTGTGTAGGTTGTGGGAAAATTGAGGCTGGATGTAGTTCTTTATCCTAGAATTCAATGTTGGTTCATTATGGATAGATCTTTACAATGTGGGGATTACATGGCTTGTAAGAGGTAATGAGTTGCTCATATGTAATAGGTTTGGCTTGTTAAAAAGGTAGCAAACACATAGAAAGGAGGTGCCACACAGACAGGTGACTGAACCCTTTTTAAGAAACCTGACATCCACTGAAGATAGCTTTGTGAATGTTGTGGAGAAACAAACCTAAGGTTTGGTGTTCTGGTAGAACTGTCAAAAGCTAGGGTGTTAATTTGCATAGGAGCAGTCTCTCTGAGAAACTGCATTTTGTTGTTTTTCTATTAAGACTTTCTTAGGGACTGTAGAGTCTTTTTTCCTATTGCTTCTTAGTCTTGGGAGAGGAAAGTGTTATAAATTTTTTTCTAGAGTCTGACACTTAACCCTAAAAGCCATGAATGCATATCTCAATCAACAGTGTTAAAATTGTTGGAATTTTCTAGGTCATTGTATAGAAGATTCCATCTAAAGTACTAGTTTTAAGTACATAAACTTGTTATTTTAGTTTATGTTTATTTTATTTTAGTTTAGTTTAGTTTCATTTTATGTTCTAGATATGAAGTGGTGTTTAGCACAGAGCCAAATTACTTTTATCTACTTACTCTAGGGCTACAACGCTTTCCAATGCAGTCTCTTCTTTGGCAAGCACTGGCCTATCCCTGACCAAAGTGGATGAAAGAGAAAAGCAGGCAGCATTAGAGGAAGAACAAGCTCGTTTAAAAGCATTAAAGGTAAGTAAGTGTGGGTCTTCTCTTTGAAAGAACAGGTAGAGGGGATCATTATGTAAATGAACCTCCAGCCAGACTTAAGTTTTTAAATGTGTCACAATCCTGTGGGCTGAAACTTCATTTTTCATCCTCACATAGAAGGCTTGCTGAAAAGTCAGGGAGTACTCTTCAACTATTAAAGCGAAGTTAGAAAATGTCTTTTTTCAACAGGAACAGCGCCTAAAAGAACTTGCAAAGAAACCGCATACCTCTTTAACAACTGCAGCCTCTCCTGTATCCACCTCAGCTGGGGGGATAATGACTGCACCAGCCATCGACATATTTTCTACCCCTAGTTCTTCTAACAGGTACTGCGGGGAGTAAGGATATCTTAGAGTTTTTAATATAAGAGCTTCTTCAAATGCGTGTTTTATAGATTCTGTGGGTTTGCTTTATGATTTTATAATCCCAAATTAATACAAAAGATGTAATAAAAAATACAATTGGCATAATATCTAAACATGAAGTGATAAGGTTATATTTTGTATGCTTAGGAAATGAAATATGGCCAAATTACTAGTTATTAGTTCGAATATAATATAAAGGAGTGGATATCTTATTGAGAAAATCATTGAGTCTTTCCAGAAAAGCTATTGTTACTCACATTCAGTAGAAACTTAAGATATGGTGCTCAAGTATATTTCTGGGCCTCTTTAGAATTATGTTAAATGGGGAGCATGCAACTGTTACCTTGCTAGAACTGTTCTTCTTTTGAGGCTTCTATTGAAGCCTTTTTCTTTTATTTATTTGTTTGTTTGTTTATTGTGTGGGGTGGGGGTGGGGAGGCACAATGGGAGATGGCGACAGGAAACCAACTAATATAGCAAAGTTTATCTAGAAATAAAACAGCTTTCCAAAATATTTTCCTAGCACATCTAAGCTGCCTAATGACCTGCTCGATTTGCAGCAGCCAACCTTTCATCCATCTGTCCATGCTATGTCAACTGCTCCTCAAGTAGCAAGCACATGGGGAGGTAAGCCTTCATGTTTTTAAAATGTTTTATGGGTCCCTCTCTATCAAGTAGCATTCTACTCTTTTGAGAAGTTTTTGGTTGTAGTTGATACATGGGACTTAAGAAATACAAAAAATAGCAGTAAACTACTTTTATCTCCTGAAGATAATTTATTATAAATGAAGTGTTAGAATTCAGTTAATTATGAAATAAGGTTTAGTGAAGATGAAGTTTAAGAGGAAGGGCCACTTGAATATGAGATTACCCTTTAATATGAGTAATTACTGCTTTTGGTGTGGAAAGCAATTTCCTAGTGGGTTATTTTCTCTTTGTATGGGTATATGATAAGGCTCTAGTGAAACTCAGATTGTGTTATCAAATAGCTAAGCATGCTGTGACCAGGTATCTCATGGTAATTCTTGTATTTTTTTAAATTAATTGTGTTTTAATTTATTTTCAAAGTTGATTTAACTTAGACTTATAAGATAACAGAAATGTTTGGTGCCCTTGAGTAAGTTTTTAATTCTCAGGTGATGTCATCTAGCACCTTTAAAGCAAAGTGCTAATGTATGTCTGTTTCGCAGGTTTAGTTAGGCATCTAGTTTTCAAATTATCTCCTTTGAATAGTTTTGGTGTCTACATGTTTGTGTATTATTTTATAAATAGTCATCAAAAATAGCTGGCAAGAGGAAGACATTTTCAGGTAGAATGATGCTGAGTAGAAAATTATATGTTAAGATTTGTATTGGCTTTCATGTAACATTTGAATTACTAATTTTTTACAGAATGTGAAATAGATTTTCACATTTAATCATTTGAATTAAAAATATAGTTTTTATGCTTCTTTTCTTCTTCTCTCCTTTCCCTCCCTTCCCTTCCAAGACCCCTTTCTTTCTTTTTTTGGTGTGGTACTGTTTATTGAATCCAAGTCATTGCACAGTAGGCAGATGCTCTGCCAATGAGCTACATCTCCAGCCCTAAGATACTGTTTTGTATACTAGAATCTATGCTCTGTGATAGCAAGGGTTATATATTATTAGTACCTAGAGAGCACTTTGTGGTGATTGTTGTTGGGGCATGTGTGCCACAGTGCATGTATGGAGGTCATGGAACAGCTTGGTGGAGTTGGTTCTATTCCATCTACCTCTCCATCTATCGTTATATTATATATGGGTCCTAAGGATTTAGCTCCAGTCTCTACTCTTGAGCCCTGTTGTTTTTTCTCACACTGTAGTGCAGGGTGGCTTCAAACTCATGGTAATCTTTATGCCTCAACCTCCGAGTGTTAGGATAGTAGGGGTGGAACCATTGCACCTAGCCCTAGAGTACTTCTTGCTATATGTAGAATATAAATAAAATAGTAAGTGCTTTGTAGGTAAGTGGGCATTTTCTTTTCAGGACAAGTTGAATCTATTTCAAAGGGAGTAGAAAATTGATAATTAAGCACTTGATTTTCTAGACAAGATGTTGTGTAGTCATTAAGGTTAATAAGTTAAATTTAGCAAAATATTGAGATTTGATAGTAATTTCTAAAGAAGATAGTTTAATAAATATATTAGAATCGTTTAGAATTAAACTATAGTCAGTGGATTAAAGGTTAAGAAAAGGGGGTTTCTTGTTGCTGGAGAGATGGTTCAGTGGATAAGAGTACATGCTGTTCTCTTCAATTCCCAGGAACCATGTTGGACAGACTACAACTGCCTATGGAGATCTCCTTGCAAACTCACATGCACGTACCCAGTCACAGATACAAACACATTAAAATCTTAAATCTTAAAAACAGAAAAAAGTAGATTAGAAAGGTGTTTCTTAATGTTCTAATGGATCCTAGGTTTTGAATTTTGAATTTGATACATTTTTATGCTTATTTTCTACTTAATCTCAGTTGTACTTTTTGGGGGTGTGAATTAGGGGAAGGTTTCTTATTTTGTTCTTAGCTGTCCTGGAAGTTGCTGTGTAGACCAGGCTGGCCTTGAACTCACAAAGATCCTCCTATCTCTGCCTCCTCTCTAATCCTATGCTAGGGTTAAAGGCATGCAGTTGCTTTTTAAAATATTAGAGTTTGGGCTGGAGAGATGGATCAGTAGTTAAGAACACTTGGCTCTTCTACTGGGATTCAGTTCTCACCACCCATATGTTGTCTCACAAATGCCTATATGTCTACTTCTAGGAAATCTAATGTCCTTTTTTGACTAGGCATGCACATACATAATTACATGCAGCCAGAACACTAATACACATAAAATAAAAATTGTAAATATTATTAGGGAGACCATTAAGTAATTTTAACTAATTTCCTTTGTTTTTAATTTTTGATGGTTAGCCTTCTATAATTTTTTTTTCTTCCTTTTTTTTTTAAAATAGTTGATGATTTTTTTTATAGTCCTGCTTCCATGAGTGGCCAAAACCAAGGGAAAAGAGAGTTGGGAAGGGGACATTTCCACAACATTCCATTTACACATAGAACGAAACTGATAAACAGTCTCATACTGCAGTTAGAAGTTAATCTTCTGTTAACTTTTATTTTAAAATTGTGTGTTGAGATTGTGTGTATGTGTGTGTGTGTGTGTGTGAGAGAGAGAGAGAGAGAGAGAGAGAGAGAGAGAGAGAGAGACATCTATGTGAAATTCAACACCTCAAAGAAATGGAACTGTGAGATTTCTTTTGTACAGTTAACAGTAACTTGAACACTGACAAGTCAAACTTTCTGTTTGGAGTGGTTGAACTCATGGAGCAGATGAAATGTTACGAGGGAAAATGGTATTCAGTGATCTCAGTTTGTAATAATTGCTCATGTCTTATTAGAAAAATTATTTCTTAATAGGCTATATGAATACATTCTTTTTAACTGTATTTTGTTTCTGTTTTAAATTATTTTGCTTTGTTTGCTATTTCTCTTAATAATTTGTTGCACATTTAGTATTGAGTTTGTTGCACAAGAGTAACAGACTTTAAAAATACAGATTGAATACTGGGTGTGGTGGCAGTACCTTTAATCTTAGCACTAGGGAGGCAGAGGCAGGTAGATTTCTGTGAATTAGAAGCTAGCCTGGTCTACATAAAGAGAGATCCGTTCTATGTGAGGAAAGGAATATCATCTTTACTATTAAATCCCTTCTTTCTCATAAAAATATTCAGCTTCTGAAGTAGTGATTTGATTTCTGTATAATTAGGTATCTGGAGTATTTAAAGCACTTCAGTCAATATAGTCAACAGTAAACAGTTGAATTATTGTTCATATCCTTGATGTTCAGATTAGGATTTTTTTTAAGTTGAGGCAACTTAACAATAAGGAAATCTTACATAAAAGAAAATTTTATTAAAACAGTAAAAATAACTTCCTTTTATGTTTTTTTTTGTTGTTGTTGTTGTTGTTTTTTTAAAAATGTTGGCTAACCCAGGACCTCATGCATACTAGCCAAATACCACTGGGCTGTAATTTGAAGCTAATTAATACTATCTTGATTAATTGTAGTGTTTTGTCAAATAGAATAAAATTTGGATTTCCTTTTGTCTGATTGGTACTATGAATGCATTTTTGCATATTCTCTATTATTTGCTCAGCAAAGTAAAATTGCACTTTAGAACCCTACATCATTTTCTTATCAAGTATTGTCGAAGTATACTTCCAACTTCGCTAGTCAACTCTAAAGTTAAACTTCCTTATTATGCAAGGAACTATAGTGGATAGCTAGCATTAGTGTAAGCTCCAGCAATTACTTACCAAATCAGGGTCTCCTGATATGGTTGGTGGGAATGAAAACCAGGCCAGGTTGGAAGGGTCTCAGCAAGACTGAGGCTGAGACAAGTTTATTCCAAGTAATTAGATTTTTTTTATACACTTATCAAAACAGTATATAATGGCAGTTGCCATGGTATAATGGTGGCTGCAAGCTAGATAGGGTGTGCAAGATTAATGTCTAAGACTTAATGTCCTGCCAAACTGAACCATGCTTCACTGACTTCGAAGGGATGCAGAGAAACACAGATGGCTTGAATGCTTCACTGCCTGAGGGAATGCCTCTGTTTCTCAGGAACTGAAAGGCCCACAATGCCCCAGGAGGCCTGGACTTTAATCTGAAAATCCTATGGCGCATAACTTTCAGGACAGATCAGGCCAACATGATTCCCTCAACTTCTTATATCTGTCTACTATTGTTTATTTCGGAGTTAATTTGACTCCAAAGGAAGTGTGCATGTCATAGTAGGTGAGCTAGCTGATCCTTAGTTCTTTGTGCTGTTTATTGTTCATTTATGTACTTGTTAAAACAGGAATAGATTGAAAGAGGCTGTTGATTGAAAGTATAGAACTATCTTCCTGGTTTTAGTTACAAGGAAAAAATGTGATGTTATATATTTGCTATCTTTAGTTTTTTTTTCTTTCCCTCTTCTAGTTAATCCTTTAAATCTTAAAGTCTTTCATCACTAGAACAGTTATCTTGAATGAGACATAGGAACAAGAAGTATCTAATTTGAGAATTAGATACAGAGTTTGAAGGGGAGCAGAATATGATGGGAACGTTTGTTATCCTGTAGGAAACTACTTCAAGACTTTCAAAGTCATTCCAGACAACTGGGCAGTCATCTCAGTTCTTAATTGTCAACGGGTCCCTTTTCTCTCCTTAAATCTTTTCTTCATTTTAATTTTTTTTTCTGACTATTGAACCTAAACAGGAGTTTTAAAAATACTAGAATCAGCTTTTTACCTTAATTTGAAATGACTCTCTTCTGCAAATTTACTCATACCATACCTTTACTAAGTGTTTATTTCAATGATTTGAGTAAACAGACTATGCCATCAAAGCCAGTACACTCACCCAGAGCAGGTATAAGGTGAGTGGCTCTTACAGACATATTGTGGTGGCTGTTCTCTTATTTAACTATGTGACTATTGGCTTTCTGTGTGGGAGATCAAATCTATCTGTAATGTTTTGCTGCTGTTTTTAATGGAGACAATTTCTTTCTAAGGATTTCTATATGTTAAATGTAACTCTTCCATCTTAGTGATTAAATATATTTGTATGTAAAATTAATAATAATATATAACTACTACTTTCACTTTGCATCTTTCAACTAATCACAATACTAATTTATTTACTTCCTTTCTTTATTTTGCTGTAATTCACTTGGACTGCACAGACCCTTTTTCTGCTACTCTAGATGCTGTTGATGATGCCATTCCAAGCTTAAATCCTTTCCTCACAAAAAGTAGTGGTGATGTTCACCTTCCCATTTCTTCAGATGTATCTACTTTTACTACTAGGACACCTACACATGAAATGTTTGTTGGTAAAGTACCATTTCACATTTTTTTTTCTCCCAATTAGTGTTTATACTAAGTATTTTTTTTTTTACTTATTTGTTAATTACTTTTAAAGTGCTGCAATAATTACTTTATATTTTAACATCAAGTTTTAAAATGAGCAAGAGTGATGCTGTAGTAAGATTCTTAAATTGATTTGTTAAATATTCCTGATTGTATTTAATGCAAATTTTAGGGAAGCATTTTTTGATTCTGAATTTTCTGTGTTTGTTGTCTGCTATAGTGTAACACTGTCTACTATCTTGTGTAATATCCTGTTTTTTAGTTCAGAGAATTGATTAAAAAGTAGTGGGACTCACAGAGCCTGAAGCAGCAGACATGGAACCTTCAGAGTCTCCTAGATTTATCTTGTGGTTGTCTGGCTTGGTGTTCTTGTAGAGCTCCTACAGACTGGAGCTGGGGTGGGGACGGTCTCTGACCATTCTGCCTGCCCTTGGGACCCCTTTCCTCCTGCTGGGTTGCCTAGTCCATTCTTGATGCAGAGATTAATGCCTGGCCTAGTTCCATTTTGTTGTGCCCTGTTTGAACAGTAACCCTGAAAGGACTGCTCTTATCTGGGGATATGTGGAGTAGGAGGAAGAGAGAAAGGAGATGGGGGAGGGTGGTGGCTGGAAGGAACAGAAAAAGGAAAGGGAGGGGTTTCAGGATGTACTATACGAGAAAAGAAAAAATAAATTTTTAAAAGTAGCACCTAAATTTACATGTTTATGCTTTATAGTTTTACCCTTGTGCATTGGATGGAGAGCAGTTATCATTCTTATCATTAAAACTATTGCATGTTATAATTTTGTATTGCCTTAAATCATACATATCCTTAGTCTCTTGTAAGGCTTTCATTTCATTGCTTGTCTGAAGTTAGAAAAGTAAAAAGTATGTGTTCCATTTTAAAAGTTACTTCATAATCATTGAAATATGAAAATTCAAATTTTTACATGAGTTATATAGAAAAACAATAAGTTTTAAAGTATTTACTAAAGTTGAAAAATGCTAGAATCTTTGTCTAGGTGCTTCTTTGTAAAGCCAGCAGCTTTTAGAAGATGGGTTAGAATTGGCTGAAAAGCCAATGACTTTATACTTGTATTCCTAATGAAATAGTGTGGGGTTTTTTTCTGTTTATCAAATTGATACAAACAGTGGTTTTAAAATCTTCTTAATAGGATATTCAGAGCCTTGTGTTCTTTCAAAAAATTATTTTAATAAGTTTTAAATTGAAGAGCCATGTGCTTGGGTTTTCTTGACTTTTTGTTTTGTTTTAATTCTTTTTTAATTCCTTCATCCCTGCCATCTTTGTTGGACATTTTCTTTCTCTCTTATCTCCTCCCCACCTTTCTTTTTTCTCTCATCTTGATTTGGCCCTTGTTAATGTGCCTTGTCAGGCTTTTCAAGCTTACCTTAAGCCCTTAGTGTCATAAGCCTTCCATCTTTGTTGGCTTACTTTGATTTATTTATACAGAAGAGATTTTTTCCCTCTTAAAATAAGTTTCATAACACCACCCACCCCATTCCTCAAGATAGGTCTCACTATGTAGACCTATCACTGGATGCCCTGGAAAACTTACTGTGTAGACCAGACTATCCTCGAACTCAAGAGATCTGCCTGCCTCTCCATCCTGAGTGCTGGGGTTAAAGGTCTGTTGCACTACACTTGACTTGAGTTTTCGTAAAATTGTTAAGAATGAATAGACTCACTTGTGCATGCCCCTCTCCCCAGTATGGTACTGGAGATCGAACCTAGGGATTAGGCACTCTAAAAAACTCTACCACAGAACTGTATCCCAGCCCTTACTTGGTTTTGAAAATGCCGCCCACCCCATTTTTGTTTTCCTTATTTAAGCATGTTACGATTTTATAAACAGATACCTATTATGCTCTTTAATCTATACTTATGACTTGGATATCTTCATGAGAGTATATTACCTTTAATATTACTAGCTTGTAGAATTTAAAGCTCTTTGTGTATTCATTGAATTCCTTGTTTTCTGTGGTCTTTTTTTTTTAAATTCATGTCTAAGTATGTTTGTGTTGTGTGAGTATGCTATGTGTATATGATTGCCCTTGGAGGCCAGAAGAGGGTATTGGATATCCTGGAGCTGAAGTTAAAGGCAGTAGATAGCCACTTGATATGGGTACTGGGAATTGAACTCTGGTCCTCTGGAAGTGCAAATACAGATGTGTTCCTTGCCAGTACACTACAATAAAAATAAAGTCCAACTAATTGTGTGTGTTTATGTATAATACTTAATTCCCTGAGTTTAAATTGTCATTAAAAGTATACATACAGTCCAAGAGTATTTGGCACATGCCTTTATTACCAGCACTTGGGAAGCAAAGAGCTGTGGATTTCTGTGAGATTGAGGCCAGGCTTGTCTATGCATGAGAACTTGTCTCAAAAACCAAAACAAAAATGTATACATACGGCACAAATGAAGAAGTGAGGTTCTTGGCATCTTAAAAGGGAATTTATGAGAGCATCTGATAGAAAAAATGTTTCAGCACTTACAAACTTTTGTTTGAATTCAAGTTCTACTTTGTTAACTGTATAATTTTAAATAAATATTTAGTCTTTGTGAACCTATGAAAGTTGGAGTCCTTGTGGAACAGTCATGAGTTTAAATGATTGCTTAATCCTAACACTATGCCAAGCATATACAGCCATCATACAACTATCATGCAAAGCAATCTTGGATAACTGGAATGCTTCATATTTGAATATAGTTTAAACATCTTGAAGACTGATTATTTGCATTGGTTTTAGTTTGTAAAATTGCCATGAGCCATTTACATTGGGGGCCCAGAATTAGCATTATAAAGCTCAAGTTCATAAAAATTGATTCACTTTTTAGTTAATAAAAATTGGGAAGGAGAGATGGCTTAGCAGTGAAGAGCATTTTGCTGCTCTTCCAGATGACCTGATTCAGTTTGCAACACCCACATAGCACCTCACAGCCAATTGTAACTACAGTTTCAAAGGATCCCATACCCTCTCTGTCCTCCAGGGACATAAGATAGACATGCATTACTCATACATACATGTAAGCAAAGCACCCATATACATAAAATAAGTAAATATAAAATATTATTATAGGTATAGTAAAATTTCATTTTTCTCCAGTTTATATAAAGTGGATACCTAGGATAAACTGAAAACCCCAATAATATTCTGGAATCAAATAATTGGATATGCAAGTGTTAGTTCTAGTACTAACTAAATCGTTGGCCTTAGGTAAACTGCTTAATCTATTAGTTTGCTCATCCATAAATTTTGGGATAACTGTCGCATAAGGATGTTGTGTTGTTTAAATAGAATCCTGTTGGTAAATATCTTACATAGTGTTCAAAAAGATTTAATAAAGGGTAGCACTTACTTGAACAAGGCATTTTGAACTGAAGTTTATTTGTAGAAATACTGAAATCCATTCACAGCCCAATCAATTTTGTTTTTGTTTTTAACTTTTCTTTTTTTGACATTTATTTATGAGTGGGTGTGGACGTGGGCATGTGAGCACGACGGCTCACATGTGAAGGTCAGAAGACAACTTGTTGCAGTTGGTTTTCCCCTTCTGGCATGTGGGTCCCGAAGATTGAACTAAGGTCATTAGGCTTGGTGCTTTTACTCGCTGAACTGTCTTGCTGGCCTGGCTCCTCCCCCCCACCCCCAGACAGTTTTTAAAGAAGTTTGGGATGTTTTTCTGTCCCATTGCTAGCTATTTTGTGCCTCTTGGTTCATTTATTATTATGTCCTTTTGAATTTGTCTCAAATATTTGTCTGTGGATTGGCACTGGTCTGTGACAGTTTTTACTGGCTGTTATTAAAAGGCAAGATTAGACATGATAATATGATTATTTCAGACAGCCTGTTCGTGTGCTCTCTCCCTTCCTCCCTCCCTTTTCTCTTTCCTTTATCCTTTAAAATGTACATTTTGAAATAGTGTTGTTAGTTGGGCTTGTTGTTGGCTTATTGCTTGTGGCCCAAATTGGCCTTGAATATCTCATGAACTTTTGTATGGGTGTTTGTTTTTAATATTGCTGTTTTCCCCAATGTTGTTTACATATGTTTGTATAAGGTGTATATTGTGGGGTTGATTCTCTTTCATCTTTTATGGAGTTCTGGTGATTGAACTGAGGTTGGGAGGCTTGCATGGCAAGCACTTTACCTGCTGAGCCATCTTGTTGGCTCAACTTTGAGGTTTTTTGTTTCTGTTTTAAGTATTTTTTAAAATTTAAAAGTTAAGTCACTGAAAAAGTGACAGAAGACCATTAAGTTAATGATATTCACTGAAATAGTAAGGAAAAGCTCTGTACCTTGAAGGTATATGATATACAGGAAATTTATTAGCTTCGAAATACGTTGCTTACTTCCCCTATTACAAACTATTTAAAATTGCATATTTGCCTATGTAGGATTTTTTTTTTTTAAATTTGAGGTACATGTATTAGATTACTTTTTTCCTTTTAACCTTTTTTTTTTTTCTTGTAGCCAATAATTTTGCAAGTTCACAATTAATCACTCTAGGGACTTCAGGAGATGGCTGTCCTATAATAAGAAGTAACAAAGTTGTTCCTAGATTGCTATAATGGGCAGAAAATAGGGACAGTGAAACAAGAGAAAATGGGAAATAGATATAAATTGTTGTTACATACATGACCAAAAGGTTAGTGGTCCTCTAGCCAAGAGTATTCCTAGAGTCCATGAAGTAGTGTTGTACATCTTACAGTGTGGTGGTAGCATAAGCTCATATGCAAGCATGATGTTTTGCTTTTAAGCAGTTGTGATAAGACCCATTAAGCCCATGGAATGATTAAGCTTTGTATACATGTAAATGTTGCTAAATCAATGAGTCTAGAATTATAAGACCCTTTTGAAAGATTGGTAAAGAGATGTAAATACTAAATGATTTTGTACTTTGTATTTATTTCTCATCCTAAAGCCAGTGTTTTTGAAGTAAAGGTAATTTAAGGGTTAGCAAACCTAAACATTCTCAAAAACTTGTATACCCTAAGTATTCATATTATTACCCCAAATTCTACTCTAAAGTAGCACCACTAATATGTGTACCACTTTGTATGGGATAGTGTCAAAAACCATTTCTGGGGATGGAGAGATAGTTGAAGGGTTACAAGCATTGGCTGCTTTTCCAGAGTACCCAGGTTCAATTCCCAGCACCACATAGTTCCAGGAGGATCTGATACCCGCTTTTGCTCCATAGGATCCTGCGGCATGTAGGGCACATAAACTATCTCTCACTATCTCTCTCTCCCTCTCTCTCTCTCTCTCTCTCTCTCTCTCACACACACACACACACACACACACACGATAGAGATAAGATAAAACTAATTTTAAAAAATGAAGACCTGTGTAGAACTCCAGAAATTCCCTTGGTATAAATGCTAACCTTCTGAAATTGGTTGTTTTTTTGTGTTTACACTCTGATTTGATAAGGAAGCAAGAGACTTTAGAAGCAAATAACTACAACTTCCTATAAAGTGAAAGAATATCTTTTTGTGATCTTTCTAGACATTTTACCTGAATATATTTAGTGATTCAGAAGTCATCAAGTCATGTGATAGACTCAACATTTTTAGATAGTTTTAATTCTTCTAATTCTTTAATGGTTTTAATTCTTTAAATCTTCTAGAATTTTTCACTCACTTTAGAAAAATATAATCTGAGAATTAAAGCTCTATGCATGTTATCCCAGCATTGGCAGGAGGCAT
Organism: Cricetomys ansorgei; assembly: GCA_026225945.1. NCBI lineage: Eukaryota > Metazoa > Chordata > Mammalia > Rodentia > Nesomyidae > Cricetomys > Cricetomys ansorgei. The sequence continues at coordinate 2,755,146 of JAMJFZ010000711.1, forward strand.
CAGAGACTCAAGCTTGGTACTTACTGGCGTAGCATGACTAGTTCCAGGATAACACAAGAAAGAGTAAGGTTGTCTTGTTTATGGGTTTGTGTTTCAGGCTTGTTCTAGACTAATTAGTATGCTTGGTCCCATACTTACCATTTCTAGTCTTAAATGTTGTAAGTTGAATTGAGAGAATGGGTGGGAATTGGAAAAAGAATGTTTCTTTAATGTTCTAAAAACAGACACTGGTAGACACAAACAGTTGTGAGGTTGCATCTTTTAGACTCCTGCCAGTTCTCAGATTTATTTTAAAGCATGTAACTTCAAGGCCAGTGAAATGGCTCAGTGGGTTAAAAATGCTTTCCGCCAAGCAACATGACCTGAATGTGTATCCCAAACTCCCAGGGTGGAAGGAAAGAACGTCTAGATTTGTCTTCTGATTTCCACACATACACTGTGACACATGCATGCCCACATACATATGTACAGGCATACACACACACACACATATATGTAATAGTAAAACTTTTGGGTAAGATTGGGAAAGGAAAGTAGGTGAAAGAGATACAGGATCTACAAGGTCATGGGTAGTGATAGCAGAAGATTGAAGAAGTTTTAGATGACGTTGAGTTTTAAGAAATTATCAAATGCAAAGTGCAAAAAGTTTCATTTTACATATTGAAGTAAACTTTTGGCTCAATGCTAAGCCTTCATTCTTAGTTTTCTTAGTGGGTGATTTTAATGGAAATGTAGCTGTAATCTCAGCATTTCAGAGCTGAGGCAGGGGACCCACTTGGACTACAGCATAATTACTGTGTCTCCAAAAAAAAAAGTGTGACGTAATGGAGAACATTTTGCTTGAAAACTAGCTTTTTGGTTTAAGGAATTTACTGCTTTCCCCATTCTATTACATTATTGGATACAATTTATAGTCATTATGTTTAACTATAAATATAGTTACTAGAGATTTGAACATTTTTGTATTTTGCTTTTTCTTAGGATTCAGTCCTTCTCCAGTTGCACAGCCACATCCTTCAGCTGGCCTTAATGTTGACTTTGAGTCTGTGTTTGGAAATAAATCTACGAATGTTACTGCAGATTCCGCTGGTAGGAATTTTTTTGTTTTTTAATTCAAAACATGATAGTATACTAATGTAGATTCTCTACAGGAAACATGACGCTTTTTTTAGCGCTTATAAGTTAGAGCAAATAGATCTTCTCCTAAATCACTTGATGGGAACTTCAAGGAGTATTAACTTTATCTTTTTCTTGATAGCATTTTAGAGTTTGAGAAAGTTTTGTTTGTTCCACAGCACAATAAAAGAAAAAACAATTTCTTGGTGAAGTGTTAAATTGTTAGTGACTTTGTATGAAGTGCTACATAGCTTTTCAGTCATCATAATTTTTATTCTACTGAAGTAAACAACAACCATATTGTTATTGTGGTGTGGATTTTTGAAACTCAAAGACATAGCCTGTAGTACCGTGACTTGTTTAGATAGTTCATATACAAGTAAGTAGAGTGTGTTAAAGGGTTTGTGACTACAGGGCTTTTAAAAAGCCGTTTTAGTGATGGTTACTATTGAAGAGCACTTACCAAAAACTATAACGCTCAGAATGAGGTTTGTACTTTTTACTTCCTGTTAGCTTGAAGTTTATAAAATTCCTATGGAACTTTATAATGTTCTAATTTATTTGTACAGGGCGATTTATTGACTCTGGCCAACAAATTTTAACTTTAAAACATATTGTAATATTTATAGTTATATAATATATAGTTATCCATAAAGTAAGAAGCAAACTTGTATGTATGGACTAAGAATTTATTTAGTATATACTAACAGGCTTCTAATTCTTTAGTTTGGAGGTTCATTTGACTTTTCCCTTTTGAATTTGGCCTGCCCTAAGAAAAAAGAGTTGGAATAGTTGTTGATAATTTTGTAAATCACCATCTTGGTGACTTCCTATTTTAAGCTCTAGAACTCCTGGATCAATCATTTTGTTGAGCCCCTGAGTAGGCTCACTTGGTTGTATTTGTTTTTTATCTTCTACCCTTTGGTGGAGAAAGTTTAGAGTTAAATTTTTGTTTTTAGGTGAATTTATGTAATTAAGTAATTTTCTTTGGTACAGTTTGGTTCTTTTTAAAATTATTTTAATTAGTTAAAAATTTTATTTTATTTATGTATATGGATATTTTGCCTGTTTGTCTCTATATGTACCACGTACACTTCAGGCACATTTGGAGGCCAGAAAGAGTGTTGGATTCCCTAGAACTGGAATTTATTCCCAATTATTAGAAATGTGCCTTTTGGGGCCTCTGAGATGGTTCTGTGGTAATAGCACTTGCTGCCAAGCCTTACAACCTGATTTCAATGCCCAGGTTGTACAGGGTAGAAGGAAAGAACCAACTACAAGTTCTCTCCTTCCCTTCTCTAACCCAACTCCTACAAGTTCTCCCCCCCCTTCACTTGCACACACAAAGATAAATAAGAAAAAGATATTTTTATAAAAAGATTTATTGTAGCTGAGCATAATGGCATATGCTTTTAACCTCACCATTTGGAAGGCAGAGGTTCGAGGATCTCTATGAGTTTGTCAGCCTGGTCTACATAGAAGTTCTAGCCCAGTGAGAGCTGCACAGAAGGGACTTTACTCAAAAAAAAAAAAAAAAAAAAAAAAAGAACTTTTTTTTAATTTTCTATTTTCTGAAGTTACAGGATTTTTTTAAAAAATTATGTGCTTAGAGGAGATGGGTATGTGCACGTGAGTGCAGTTGCCTACAGAGGCCAGAGACATTGGAGCCCTTGGGATCAAGTTTGTGAGCTATCTGATGTGGGTGCTAAGAACTGTTGAGCCATTTCTCCAGCTCCAGAATAAAAGACATTTTAAACTACTCATTCTCAACATAAAAGGGACTTTAGGATAGTGTTCAGAAAAATTTTGCTGTGATAGGGAGACATTTACATTCTATTTCCTTTCTTTTTATAGTGTTTTTTTCCTATCATCCCCTTTAACCTGGATTTAATTTTGTCATTAGATTAGTCAAATTATTTCTGTCAAAGTTCACTGGAAGATGGCAGATTCCTCTTTCCACATGAGGGCATTTCCTAATGCCCATGTTCTGGGAAAACATTGCCAGTGAGTATACAAGGAGAAAAGAGAGAGAACTCCTTTAGAAAGCTATAGCGTGTGAAGTTCCTTACGCATCCCATTTCATCTGTTTGTAACTTTAAGGCTTTGATGAACTAGGTGGACTTCTCAAACCAACAGTGGCTTCTCAGAACCAGAGTCTTCCAGTTGCCAAACTCCCACCTAACAAGTTAGTGTCTGATGACTTGGATTCATCTTTAGCCAACCTTGTGGGCAGTAAGTAGTCCTTTAATTCTTTAGTCATCCTTAAGCTTAAGTTGATTATTAAAATGATTCTGGTTTTTAAATTCTTTTCTCTTTTCCTAGATCTTGGCATTGGAAATGGGACCACTAAGAAGTAAGTGTCTTTTTTGTATTATTTATTATGTAGAAGCTGATGTGACTTTCACTTCAGAAGTATGTATAGAGATGTCAACTTGGTACTATAAATATTGAATGTATTCACATAGTACAGAAACATTGTATGTTTATGTTTATTTAAAGTGATGTAAGTTGGAGTCAGCCAGGTGAAAAGAAGTTAACAGGAGGATCTAACTGGCAGCCAAAGGTTGCACCAACAACTGCCTGGAATGCTGCAACAATGGTGAGTTGGGGAAGCTTCTTGATGCACTAATATATGAATATTTTAACTAAATGTATAACAAAAATGTAACGTGAGAGACATAAGTGGAAAGATTATCACTGAGTTCTATTAGGCACTTCACTTCTTTAAAACTGACTTTCTTTGTCAGACACATTTTAATACCTAACAGTATTTAAAGATTACTCCATGCTAGACATCATTTTAGTAAGAAATGTGTGGTTGTGGTAGGAGCTATTTTCTCCCACTTTATAGACAAGGGGATACGTGCACAGTTACCAAGACATATGGCAGCATTGCAGAGTTCTTGAATGATACGATGCATTCTTAGCATGTGGCCAAGAGCTACAGCTGGGATGCTCTTAATCATACTGTATTGTCACTCTCAAATTTATTATTTATTGTCTGGAATCCTAAGTCTTTATAGCCTTCAGACCTCATCATGTATAAACTAACTATTGTTAGTATTATAAAGTTTGTGGAGTTGATTCTCATTATTCATGGCTGTTTAATATTTAAAGTCACCCTGATCACTGAATTAGTGAATGCTTGAACTGCTGCTAGGAGAAACACACATTCATATATTTCACATAGTAATTTTAGATCCTAAAAAGCCTCATTGTAAGCCAGATACACTGGTGCATGGCCTATAATCCCAACACTTGCAGGCAGAACATCTAATTTATTCTGTCTTACTGGGGAATGAACTTTTGTGTGATTGAATATTTATGCCTCTGCACATGTACGTGACTAACTTGGAAAGCACTGTGAATATTGAATTTGGGGATTTGCTAGTTAAGTAGCACTTAGTACTAAAGAGGTTCTATTGATATTTTTAATTACTATAAGGCATGATAAGGCCCAGATATCTTTGGCTTGTTTTATTTTGATTACCAAGTCTCCTCTCCTTCACTTGGGGAAATGCATACCTTTCCTGGTGGAACATGTTAAATGTGGCTTTCTTTTAATGGGATGAGCATTATAAGCACTATATATTATAGCCTCCCTGGTTGTTGTTAGAAAGCTGCATTGTACTTAATATAGCAGCTTTCTTGTCATTAAATCCCTTTTAGGACATTGCTCTATTTACCTTAGGTTGCTTCTGTGTTAAAATTGTGGGCTCAGGTTAGTTCCATGTACTGATGTTTTGATACTTTTAAAGAGTTAATAGCTTTAGACTTTTAAAATGAAAATAATCATTTAACTTTGTTTTTTGAGGAGGCAAGTGTGTGTGAAAAGTTTTGTTATATAGCAGAAACTGGCTCTGAATTTATTAACTGGTCTAGACCAGCTTCAAATGCACTATCTTTCTCCCTCGGCCTCCCAAATGCTGCAATTACAAGTGTCTTATCACCATGTCTGGCTTTACAGTTTAGATTTTACATACAACATGAGCATATGCACATGATTTACAGTAAATGTATCCTAAGATTATATTGTTCTCTCAGGAGAGTTGGAATATATATAATCACCTTGAAGTACAATGTTATCTGTGCTTCTTTTTAAAATCCCCAAATCAAAAGCTTATTAAAATTGAAACTTGATTCTAAATCTAGTGTTTTTCCATTATAACATGCCTCAGTGACTTAAACTGGTGACAGCAGTTAGGCTAGTGGGCTTCATAGCTGCAGATGGGATTATGCATTAATAATGTATGTATAATGGTGTAAGTACAACGGTTAATATTAAAGCACGGTGGGTGTTTGCTTATTTAATGTTAAGTCATTAAACTTTATATTAATCTTTATGAAATATTGAAAGCATTGGGTAGCATTTGCCTTAAGATTGACTACTAGAATGTAATAAACACCCAACCATCTAGCATTTAACAGAATAACTATGTTGTATATGGTAGTGTGTGTCATTTCTTAAGATATATTGTTTTAAATATTTGTGTATATTTTATAGTTCATTTTTTGATGGCAAACGAATGTGTGGGGCCGGTGATGTAATTCACTAAGAAAAAACTGCTGCTTATGGTGTTTCTTTACATTTCTAACCTTTTAATTAATTCTTAAACACTGTCAAGGTTTTCAATTTTTAAAATGTGAAACAAATTTATTTTTTTTTAAATATTTGTTAAACCACAGACTCTTTTCATTGGTGGCCTCACCCTGGCGGTAGACACGTGATGTTATCTGTTTTGCACTTGAATTTTCCTTTCTGACGTCTGATATATTTTATATTACATTCGTAATTAGTGAATTATTGTGTATATAGAGGGAGCTAAATAAAGATTCTATTTCCCTTGTCAACCTTGATAGTGTTTTGGTAGTAGATGTTCTTTCATTAGATGTATAAATACCCAGAATTTTAGGTAGTGAATGTATATGTAAACTAAAATGCTCTGTGTATTTTGTTGTGTAAGTACTTGCTCTAATCCAGTGTTATTGCATTATGTAATTGTTCTCCCTGGGAAAAACAGAATGGCATGCATTTTCCACAATACGTAAGTGACCAAAAACTAGCCCTTCTTTTTTTTTTCTTTCTTTCTTTTTTTTTTTTTTTTTTTTTTTTTTGCAATAAATTGGCATGCTATTAACCACCGCTGCAGCAGAATCTCATAACCTTCCGGCTATTCCTTGTTTTCACATCAGATTTTCAGTGTGCCAGAAATTCTTCCTAGCATCTACTGATTTTCATGGGTGTGTTGCAGAATTGATTCTGATGGTGGCATGGGAAATACCAATTTTTCTTTCTTGCTTAATATTCTGCCATTTGCTGCCAGATGGCTGGGTGTCTGTGTGTGTCTCTGTGCTGACACCATGCACTTGATGACTTTTTGAATGAAGGGAAATGTTGATTGTGGTAATGTTTAAATAACAACTGCATGTAATCTTACAGGCTTCTGCTGTATTTGGCAGTTTGTCTTACTGCTCTTGTAGATCTTGGTTTTGAAGTAGGGAGAGACCAATACGCCCTACCTGCTCACCTAAATACTAAACTTCACTCTGTATAGTGTTTTTTCAAAGTAATGCTTCATTTAACTTCATGCGTATGTTCAAATTGCTGTATAATTTAATGTTTTCAAACATATTTTAGCCATGTTATTGGTCTTTCACCTGTATTCAGTTTTAGTCTTTTAATGAGAAGGACACAGGGAATATTGTTAAGACAGCAGCTGTATCTAAAGCAATTGTTTATAGATTTACAAGTCATCAATTAAAGAAGTAGAATAAGGGGACCTCATTGTTCCTTTAATTAATCGATAGTTTTGGAACAAATTAGAAAACTAACATACAGCTATTTATGTGAAAGCTGTGATCATAGGAATAGTCTCTTGGTGGCACTTTGAGATCTTCTTAACATCAGGTTACCAATTGATAGGGAATCTTTAGTTTTTTTGTTTTGTTTTTTCTTTTTTCCTTCCAGTACTAAGGAAATACACTAAGAAATAGTCCATATTGTCTATTTTCTTCTTCTTAATTTTTCTTGATCTTCTTGTTGTTCTTGTGGTTGTTCTCCTTCCTCCTCTGCCCCTTTCTCCTTCTTCCTCTTTCTCTTCCTCCTTTTTTTTTTTTTTCGTCTTTTTGTTTTTTTGAAATAGGGTTTCTCTGCGTAGCCTTGGGTATCCTGGAACTCCCTCTGTAGACCAGGCTGGCCTCAAACTCAGAGATTCACCTGTCTCTACCTCCAGAGTGCTGGGATTAAAGGCATGCACCACTACCATCCAGCATTATCTTTTTCTTGATAAACATTTTCATGAGAATGATGGACTTTAAAATTTGGAAGTTTAGATATTTTCAAATGCCCAAAGACCTTTTAATTTATTTGCCTATTTTGGTGGTGCTGGGGATAGAATCCAGGGTCTCAAGCAAAGTAGGCAGGTGCTCTATCCACAGGTCTTTGAAAGTGGTAAAAGTATGTTGTGATCTTAGACTATTGTTGAGTCTAAGTTTAAATGGTATTTTTTTCTAACAATTCTGCCTTTCTAATTTGAGATACCTTTTCTCATTATTAATTGACAGTTACTAGTAATCATGAGTTTCACTTAATCATAGCTGTCTTAGCAATTTGTTTTTAAATAGAAATCTGACAATCTTTTTGAATCTGTGACATACAGAAATTAACATTTTCTTGTTTACTTTTTCTTTCGCCATATCAGGCGCCCCCTGTAATGGCCTATCCTGCTACTACACCAACAGGCATGATAGGATACGGAATTGTAAGTATATTTCTAAATGTAATTTTTGGAAAATAGGATAATTTATTCTTAACATGATTTATTACAACCTTAGATTTTAAAAAAAAAAAAGTAGTGCACTGTAGACACTACTAGACCAAGAACCTAACCATTGCTTCCATAAATATTTTTTAGAATAGCTGTTATAAAATAGGTATTATTGATTAGTATACCCATTACTGATTATTTTTCCCCTTATAACTTTGCTGTGCATGTTGTTTTTCATTACAAACTCACCTGAATGCTAGTGTTAATTCCAAGATATTTTGTTATGATTAGTGAGGTGATATGACTTTAATACTGTAGGATTATATAATTGAATTGTATAGGGGTAAATTTAGTGTGGTATAGGTCATAACAGTTTTCCCCCTGACGGTGATTGTTGGAAGAAATAACCAGTCTTTGAACCATTTACCAGCTCCACCAGTCTATATTCTGTTAACTCAGTGACATGAGGTTGATCTGTGGCCTCCATATGTGCACTTGTACCTATACATATGTGACCATGTATGCACACCTACACATATATATACACGTGCAAAATCATTATTTATCATGATTTGCATAGTGACAAAACTTGATGTGACATGCAGAGGTAATTGGCTTGCTCTGAAATATGTTAATATTTAGATATAGAAACTACAGTTTTCTCTGTGTATGGACCTAGAAAATCTGAATCTCTGGGAAACTTCTTTTCCTCACCATCACCTCTTTCGCCTCCCCTTCCTTCTCTTCTTTTTCTTTTTTTGGGGGGAGGGGTTCAATATTTTTTTTACACTGTAATAAAATTTGTTTGTCAAATCCATTGGATAGAAAAGATTAGGCATCATTTGCTGCTTTTTATAAGAATGAACTTCATAAGAAAATAATACTAAGAAATTAGTAGATATTAGTTTTTACTTGCATGCAGAATTACTTTTCTTTTTAGTCAGAGCAAAGGTACTCCTAACCTTTTACTTCTTGTTTACTTCCTCCAGAGTATTGAATGAGGTGAGTAGCATTTCTTAACTTAATATTATTCTATTTTAGCCTCCTCAGATGGGAAGTGTGCCTGTAATGACACAGCCAACCTTAATATACAGCCAACCTGTCATGAGACCGCCAAACCCCTTTGGCCCTGTATCAGGAGCACAGGTACTTACTTTTAACTATGTGCATAACTGTTGTGCTGATTTTGAAGGGCTCTATAACACTAATGATGCCTCTCATACAACTCAAGAAAGAAATTAATTGAACTTTTCCTTTTTGTCATGGATATTACTTGCTTTATATCTTCCTGATGGCAAGAATTTTTTTAGAATATTGATTAATTGCAGAGAAATGACAAGTAGATTATAAAGATTATAGATGGGAACTTCTTATAACTTCATTCTTGTGTTGTTTTCCAAGGTTGAGGAACCTTGTTTCTTTGTGATTCTTCCATGTAGACCCTCAAACCCATTGCTTCCAAGTATCAGCTCATATCTGATAGCTTGGGGTTTGAGATAAATGTTCTTAGGGTGTTTGCAGAACTCTTAGAAAGTCTACAGAAAGTTTTCTTTTTTTTTTCCAATTAGGTAACTTTTTGTCATTGAGAATTATGCTAAAAGCAAACAAGCAAAAAATTAGGGAAGACCTGATAGAAGACCTTGCTGACTTAGGTTCTTTAAAGGAGAGACTTGCTTTGTAAATGCTTCTAATGCTCTCCCTGATCCTGAGAGTTTACCCTAAATGTTCTTAATTTGATCCTTTGGGATGAGGACAGCACATTAGAGCAATCTGGATTTTGTTTATTGTATACTATGAGATAGATCCCTTATGAAGTGAAGGGTTGCTTATCCCTATGTGTGGCTCTGCTCATTACATATAATTGTTTGTACTCCTTGATTTCATAAGTGGTTTCCAATGTCAAAAGGTTGGTAGACTACAATTTTGAAGCTTATTTGAAAACAGACTATTCAGCAGTTAGCCTGTATCCTTTTCCAATGCACATACTTAGTAGGCTTATTAGGACATAATAGTGTTATAAAGACAGTGATATTCACTTCAGATCTTATCTCTCTTTGATAGCCAGTGATGAATAGGAGACCATTTCATATTTAATCCTTTTTGGTTATTAAAATCATTGATCCATATCCTCACATATGCTGAACATAAGCTCTGCTAAGCTACATACTAGCCAAGTCCCTCTCCTTTCCTTTGTTTTGGTGCATGTTCATCATTCGGTACCTCTTAGAGATTTCACTTGTTTGTTACTTTTATTTGTTAGAGGAATTAATGTCTTTATTTTGTATCTAACATTTGCATTTTTCCAGATGTTTATGTGGAAAATGCTGGGTCCTCATGGGTTTTATTTTTTTCTTTCTGTGCCTATTCATGAATCTGTTATTTAATTTGTTGAGAATGGCATCTTCTGTCCATTTTTAACTTGTACTTCAAATACATTTACCTGATGTTTTATAAAATTAGAATGTTCACTGATGACAGTAGTTTGTAAATTCATTGTTTGCCATGTATAGGTATTATTTAACTGCCTGAGTCAGTTACCCTAGTGTCAGTTTTCTTTTCAAAGTTGCTGTGATAGGAAATAACTCTTGATGAGTATTTACATTTATATTTTAGAAATTGTTGGAACTTTTTGATGGTGGAAAAGGTTATGCTTCCCATATTCTCATCACTTCTTTATGAGAAACTTGTATTGGTTCAACTTGAACAAAATTAAATGGGTATTTAATTTTAAAAATAAGAACATTTTCAAAGTTATTTTGGTTCCTTCATTAACTAGGCTTTTTTTTTTAATGGAATACTGCTAGTTTTGTTTAAAGAAGATATGGCTAAAGATGCAAAATGGCTATAGGTTTTTGTTGCTGTTTTTTGAAGTAAACAATTTTAAGCAAGTATGACATCAGTTAAGTGTTTGGAAAGAAACAGTGTATGAGTGCATTTACTCTAATAAATAAGGGCACTGTTGTCTTTAGATATTGGGGTTATTCAGGCACAAAAAAGTCTTTTTAATGACTTTTGTAGGAAATAATGACATTTTCCATTTAGGCTTCGTGTACTTAATTTATTCATTCATTCATTTACTTGTGTCTTGGTGTACTAATCTTGGATGTTGGTAGTGATAGTTCTCAGCTGATGTGTCCAGCTCAATCTTTGTGAAGAAAGCCACTTGGATTTCCAGCGGTGCTCTGTGCTCTTCTATCTTTGCCTACTTACCATGAACTTACTTGCAATACCATGGGAGAATTTACTTTGGGAATCAGATATGTGTGCTAGAAAAATCTTTTTAAAAATTCCATATTGTCGGGCTGGAGAGATGGCTCAGCTATTCAAAGCCAGGCTTATAACCCAAAATAAAAGTTCCATATTATCATTTAAAATTTATTATCTTACGTGTATGGGTATTCTTCCTGCATGTCTATGCACCACGTTCCTGCCTGGTACTCACAGAGGGCCAAAGAGGGCATCAGATCCCCAAAGACTAGAGTTATACACAGTTGAGAGTCACCATGCTGGATGCTGGGAATCTAATCCAGGTCTTCTGGAAGAGTACTAAGTGCTGTTAACTATTGAGCCATCTCCCCAGGTCTGATACTCACATTTAAACTTCTTTCTATAAATTACATATCATGATAGATTTGAGTTGAAACCAATAAGAATTTAAATTTAAATTTAAGTTCCAAGGGCAGCCATAACTAAGTATGGAGAGCTTCAGGACCTAGGACAGTAGCAGTCTATTTTCAGTTCAGAGGCTGGAACTCTGAAATCAAGCTGTCCTCATGGCATTCTCTAGAAGAGGATCTGTCCTTGCCACTTACTGCTTATATAGACAGTCAAGGAATGGGGATTATCTTTAATAGAAAACTAATGGCATGCAACACTGCTTTACATTCCCATGCAAATAGATTTAGATATGCCACTAGTGATCTGGCTGTGCTCTTAAACACCCTGAAACAACTTACTACTTCTGAGACTGAGCTTCAAGGGTAGTATTTCTGGAATCCTGGAGTAGTACTCTCATGTCTAAATACTTTTTATGACATAGCTTTAAAGAATGTGTTTTATTAATGTTGCTGTATAGAACATACAGGTTGAGTAATCTACAATGATAGACATTTCAGTGGGAAATCCAGTGTCATGGTCCCAGCATCTAGCTAGAGCTTTCTTGGCACATCATAACATAGAGGAAGGGCAGAAACCAGGAACACACAGACTGAGGAAAATAATAATAATATAAAATATATTATTATTAATAATATATTACATATAATATATAATTTATAATTATAAATTATGATATGTAATATATAAATATATATTAATATATCAATTAACATATATTATTAATATATTGATATAGATTAATGTATTGATGTTAATATATTAATATGTATGTGTAATATGTTATTATATATTATATATGATATATAATTTATAATTATACATTATATATTATTTATAATAATGAACCCACTGCCGTGTGTGTGTGTGTGTATGACATACATGTCTTGATATATGCCATACACATGCATGCATACACACACACACACACGGGGGTGGGGGGTGCAGTTGCTTTATGGTCTGAGGGTACAGCACTTACCTAGCACTCACAAGGTCTTGAGTTTTATTTCTAACAATGTAAAAGGAAGAAAAGAAAGAAGGAAGGGAGCCAGAGGGAATGAATGTAATTATTAAGATCAAAATGTAGGACTCTTTAAGAGTTTATGTAGGCTCCAACTTCATGAACTAGACAACTGATACTATAGGGCAGTGGGTTCATTGTTATAGGAATGTGTTTGCCTCAAGCTGTGTGTTCAGTCTCTGCCTTGCGCGCGTGTGTGTGCGTGTGTGTGTGTGTGTGTGTAGAGAGAGAGAGTGTGTGTGTGTGTAGAGAGAGAGAGTGTGTGTGTGTGTGTGTGTATGTATGTATATGTAGAGAGAGAGAAGGGATGCCATACATTCAAACAGTTACAAATACATATCCTCCATTTTTCTATAGGTTGGATTAATATATTTCTACATTAGAAAACATAAAACGTAAAAATAAAAATTTAAGCTGGTAAGTTTTAAGATTAGAGAAGTTCTGATTTCCTCCTATATCTGAATTTGGAAAACATTTTTACAAATATTTTTACCGACAAAAACATTTTAATATGTTTTAGAATGGTCATAATATGTAGGTCACTGCTGATTACTGAACAAGAAAGGTAAAATAAGTTCCCTTTACCTGAGGAACCTAAAGGTGGGTGCCATTTGGAAGCACAAGTGAATGATGATGAATGTTGAGTTTTTCTGAGAGAGATGTAGTGCTACAAATAGAAGAACAAGAACTACACAGGTGCAGTAACTGTTAATGGAAGCCTTGCACAAGCAGAAATGAATGTTTGATGTTAGGTACTATGGATGAATGAACTTGTATATGAATTACTGTCTTATGCCAGGCAATATGCATTTACTATCACTTAACCTTTAAGACAATCATAAACATGGCTATAGGTATTGGGCTTATGTATTCCAAACCCCATTTTATAAATGAGCCAGAATTCAAGTGAGTTAATCTTCCTATAAATCCCTGGTGAATCCATCCAGGCAGGAAACTATACCCAGTTTGAGTTCCTATCTTTGTTTTTATAGAATAGTCAAATGGATCTAAAACATTGATACTTGCTAAGCTATCCAGTATTTTGAGTAACTAGAGGAACAAAATGTAAGGATAATAAAGAAGTTGTTTCTTTAGTTATATACACTTATTTATTGGTGTTTTTGTTGTTGTTGTTTTGTTTGTATGTTTTGAGAAAGGGTCTTATAATAGCCAGTGCTAGCCTGGAGTTCATCTTGTACCTGTATTTGGCCTTGAACTTCTGAACTTATTAAACCTCTACTCTTGATTACAGGCCAGTGGCACCGAGACCAGATTTTGTTTAAGAACTTTAGGTACAAAGTTGCTAATGTGTTACAAATTTTATTTTCATAAACTTTTTTTATGGTACTGGGGATTGAACACAAAGTCTCCTCCATGCTAGACAAAAGTCTGTCACTGAGCTATACTCTTATAAAAAACACCCTTTTAAAGTTAATTTGTAGATTCTGAGACAAAGTCTTATGAAGTTGCCCAGGGTGACCTGGAAATTATGATCCTTGCACTGCTCCCTAAGACAGCCTCTTGGCTTCTTATGAGACTAGAGCCTGGCTCTCTGAGACTGCTATTATTTTCTGCAGTTTTTTTCTCTGGTGGTAAATGAGAATAGTGAAACGACAATTTTTATCTTATGTTTAGCTTGTCAAGTTCATGAAGTATATATTTAAAGTATATTTTGAGGTATATCTTAAAAGTATTCCTTTGTCTTTTGTTAATTTATAGTTTTCACTACTCCATTTTGACTAAGTGTTTTATAACCAAGAAAGGAAAGAAAACCAGACAACTATGCTCTGAAGCAAAGAGCTTTCTGGAAATACTAGATGGTTCGTTTGGGTTTTTTTTTTTTTTTTTCATTTTAGCATGTGTTTTTATTAAAATATATTGTTTGTATGGGAGTGTGCCATGCCCGGTGTGTGAAGGTCAGAGGCTAGCCTTGTAGACAGCCTTGTGGGATTGGGTCTCTGTTCACCTTTGCATGGATTCTGGGGTTTTCAGGCTTGGTAGCAATGGTTTTACCTGCGGAGGCATCTCACCCAAGTATTTTTCAAGATTGATTTAGAGTTAGTTCTGGAGAAGTTTCAGTTAAGTGTTGCCATCATCAAAACTTGTAACTCTTAGTATTTTCATTCATATGCTCCTCTCTGTAGTATTTCATTTTCCTATATATGAAAACCAAGAAGACTAAGTATATCTGTGTTAGATGAGTAAGGCATCTTTAGTTAGATCACTTGGATTTGAACAAACTCTTTAGCACTTGAACTTCAGGATAAAGTGTATTTTTTGGAAAAGTATATTATTTGGAAAACCCTGTCTTGAAAAACAGATGAATAAATAAATAAATCTGTAATGGTATATTTGTAATAGTCAGTTGTGATTATTTTATGCCTGCTTGTAAATTTGATTTTGTGATGAATTCTGACAAGTTGAGGGTTTTTCTAGTTGTTTTAGTTTTTTTCTTTTTTCTTTCTTTCTTTTTCTTTCTTTCTTTCTTCCTTCCTTCCTTCCTTCCTTCCTTCCTTCCTTCCTTCCTTCCTTTCTTTCCTTTCTTTCCTTCCTTTCTTTCCTTTCTTTCCTTTCTTTCCTTTCTTTTCTTTTTTTCTTTTTTGGTTTTTTCGAGATAACGTTTCTCTGTTGTAACTCTGGCTGTTCTGGAACTTGCTCTGTAGACCAGGCTGACCTCAAACTCACAGAGATCTGCTGCCTCTGCCTCCCGAGTGCTGGGATTAAAGGCCTGCGTCACCACTGACTGACAAACAAGTTGAGTTTTTGAAAATTCCTTTTCCTGCAGCATATTAACTTTGCTTTTCTGTGTTCCTTAGCATCTTTTAAACTAGGTTCTTTAATGTACTCAGAGAATGAAAAATAAAAGAAGGGGTCAGCACTTTGTTTCGATGAATTCTTCAGACTTAAAAATCCTTCTGTGTCTTAATCCCCTGGAGTGCCCTTTCTCCTCAATCCCTTTTCTTCTTCCTGCTTTCCTTGAGCAGTAATGTGGGCAGCATGCCCTGTTCTTGTCCTAACTTACCTCTCTCCATCTGATTCTTTTCCCTCCATTATGAGCTTCGTCTCTTTTCCACTAGTGATGGGAAAGGATGAGAGTGGGTGGTTATGGCCACTGGACGTCCTGGTCCCTGGTGTGGTGTAGCAGCCATACCACTCTGGGATGTGTTTTCATCTGTTTCAGGAGAAGAGTGCTAGAAAACTTAGTGTAGAGATAGATACTGAGCCTTGTTTTTTCACTGCTGTCCAGACATTTAATTTTACTGAATATACACATAAGATTTAGGAGTTTGGATAAGACAGTACTTTTTTCCCCAGGGTGAATCTACCCCTTTCAACATTGTTTGTAAAACTGTAGGACTCCTGGCAGTGAGCTTGTGTATTGAGAATAGTAGTGTCTCTTCAAGGACATTGTCTTCTGGTGCTAACATGCCTTCAAACTGCTGCCCTCGTGAAAACATGATTTAAGGAGACATTTTAGTGTGGACTCTCATAGGATAGTTGCACTTAGATACAGCATACAGTGAGCAGGTTTGTATGAATTTGAAATGAAAAAGAAAATGTAAGTGAAGTTAAGAATAGGAGTAAATATAAATACTTGCCCGTTGGATCCCAATTAATGAGTATTTGAAATCATTTCCTTCTGAATAGTCCTACATTGGGGGGCTCACAGGAGAAGGTGTGGGCATCTTTCCAGTTAGGTTTCATTTTACTTTGACCTTGGACCTCTGGTCAGGACAGACATGTGTCCAGCATGAGTCCTGCCCTCCCATCTGTAGCCGCATGTGCAAGCCCATTCTCCTTCTTGCCATCTCTTCTCACTGTCTTTGAATGTGTATTTCTAAAACAGTATATGGATTGGAAATAACAAAAGATGATTTTCAAATTTGTAAGTTGGTCATAGTGCCCTAAATGGCAAGTTGCTTATACCAGTGAGGCAATATTTGCTGAAACTCATTGGCTAATCATTCTTTATGGTGCTTTTCTTTAAAATGAAACAAAAACAAAGCAAACATAAAAGCAAAACTTTTAAGTTTAAATAATTTTTAAACCAGCAAAGAAATTTTTTGACTTAACATTCTTTCTATGATTTAAATGCTGGAAATATGAAGTTGTTTTACTTAATCAATTTTATTTTAATACTTGACTGAACATCTCTAAAACAGTTCTTTTCATAATGACCCTGAACTTGCAAGCTCTGTGATCCTATAGAAAGGGAGAAACAGAATAAAAGTTTTTCCCAAACTAAAAGTAGCTTATGTTGGGTTTAAAATACTCTTTAATCTGCTTGGGGAGGGTGTGTACACACACACACAGAGTAATATTTTCATATTACATATTATATAGTTCATAAAAACTGTCTTTTCTTTGGGAGAATTAAAGTTATTTGGTGCAGTGGTCAACTTCATCTTGAAATTAAAAGATGGAGCAAATATTGGAAATCAAACAAATGTACTCAGACTGGAACAAAGTGGAGACCTTGCCTGTTCCCTTACTCGGGGCTTAGTTCCCCAGGATGTGTACCTGCTTCAGAGAGAAGCAGGAAGTAAAAGCCTTGTTTAAGAAGAGAGACCTGAGGACAGGAGTTGTGCCCTATGGGAAGAAGTCAGGAAGGAATATTGCACTTGGAAATGTGGGATCTGAACTAAGGTCAGTTTGCACAGCTGTGGACAGATGTCTGGACACAGGAACCAACTTAACTTTTTTTTTTTTTCTTAAGTCACACAATTAATGCATCCTGTCTCCTGTACAGCCTTTTCCCTGATACTGAAAGTCATGACTGTAGGTCAGTTTATATCAGCTTTTATGGATAAAAGACTTTTTCATTTCATATTTCAGAGACAAACATTTGTTTTCTGCAAAACACATGCCATTGGATATCTTTTAACTTGACATGGAATAGCATTTTAAATAATCCCATTTTCTACAAAGGCTGCCTTTATATTTGTTAAAGGTGACAAAACAGAAACCACCTCTTCCTTCATTACACTTTCTGCTCTCATGTTCTGTCATTCTGAGATCTTTTCTCCCCTGTCTCTGTCTTCTTTCCCCCAGCTGTCGGCAGCATCCAGCCCCTCCAGGCACAGTCCTCACAGAGCTGCAGGAAAGGACCCCTTTGCAGAGCTCTCTCTGGAGGACTTCTTATAAGTCACTTAGGTATTGCTGCGTGTGGGGGAGATGGGACGTGGATACTTAAGCAAAGATGGCCAGCACTGAACACCGTGCATTCTTCTTCTTTGTTTATTTAAAGGAGTCTGCATTCCCTCTGTGCCTCAGCTGCCTCCTCCTCTTCTGTTCTTTATATGAAGAAAAAAATAGTTCAGGATAGGACAAAAGAAGAAATCGCTTTGGGGACATAGCTTTAACATAGTTAGAATGTGTGATCAGGGGACCATCTTAACACAGAAGCATCCATTGCTCACAGATGATGGAGGTGTTTGGGTCAGTCTTAAAGAATTTTAGAGAATGTCCCACTTTTACACAGTGCATTAAGTCTTGGTTTAGAGAGTTTTATGTTTAGTTTTATGTTTATGGTTTAGAGGAAATTTTATGTGTTCCTTTTATTTAAGGATAACTTAAAAATACAACTTTTTTGTTGTTGTTGTTTTGGTTTGGCTTTGGTATTTTGACATGGGCTTTCTCTAGTACTGACTGTCCTGAAACTCACTTTGTACACCAGGCTGGCCTCAAACTCACAGAAATCCACTTGCCTTTGCTTCCCAGCTATCGCTTGTTTTTTAATTAAGGGCAAATGAATACTGAAGTCTTTGACTACAAGGATTTCTGTATGTGATCCACACCACCTATATTTTCTGTAAGACAGTTTAATTTATTCTTCTTGATGCTCTAGCCTCAGTTTACATTTACCATCTAGATCTTTGGCAGTTTGTACTCTTATTTGGCAAGCACATCTATCTCAGTTTTACCTGTACGTAGGCAGTTGAAGAGAAATGAGTGAGGCATTTTTGAGTGAACAGTGACTCCTGGCTGAAAAGTATTCATTTATATAGAGACTTCAGATTTTTAATTACATTAATAAAGAGTTGAATCAGTGCAGCAATACTTTTGATTTTATTTTCTAATTGTATGTATTTTGGAAATATTTTATGTTTTGCTTTCCCAAATGAGTTACATGGGACATTTGTACTTATGGATGAATATTTTTAACTTAAAAGAAAAATAGTTTATTGGTCTCCACCCCAACACCCCGCCTCCACTATGTCTTGCTTTTTAGTAATTAGGAAGATAATGAAAAGTTTTTACAATATTTCACAGATTGAGTTCCCCAGCACGTAGGAAGCTGATGATACTTTTCCTTTTTTGCCATCAGGGTCTGTGATAAGTGTGTTCATAGTGTTTCTAGGTTGATTGAATGGTGAAAGCACAAAGTGTTTTTATCTGTGAGAGTATGTCCTGTTATGCAGTGAATTAACTTACATGATGACTTTTTTTTTTCCAGATACAGTTTATGTAATTAGATGGAAGAGAATGGAATTATTCCAAGAACACAAATGCACAGGTGGCGACTCCTTACTTCCAGCAAAATCCAAACTGCTGTCTCTGAGACTCTTCCTCCATTAGAGCGCTCCAGTAACCCATGAAGGCCCACATGGGGATGGGACTAGTTTATAGGAGAGCGTTGTCAATACCGTTTATAAAGCCAAGAATTGCCATGATTTAAGACTAAGATCTGTCTTTTTGGTGACTAACACTTCAGTTCTTTCAACTCCTATTAATACCCATAATCAGTAACCTACCAAGAAAAGCCCATACTGGGAAAGTGTAGAGTTTGTGTTTGGAAAAGCTGCCTGGAGAGAAGAGTTGTGTCCTTTACCATAATTCAGCAAGAATTGGGGATCAAAATCATAATTTTTAATTATGCATTACATTTCTTTTCTCCAGTCCTCACAAATACAGAAACCATAATTAAAGTTAACTTTTCTTTTTTTAAAAAAATTTATATTCAGTTTGCAGTAGACATTCCTTAAGTATTTGTATTTATTTATGATTATCAGTTTTACGTAACATTAATATTATATCAAACCTCCTTAAGAAAATGAGTGTGGATGTTAACAGTATATTTGATTTTTTTTTTTTTTTATCCACAAGAATGAATCTGATTCAGAATGCTTTTCAGCTAACATACAGAGCACTAAATACTTTAAGGCAAATCCATAGATCTGAATCTCTTAAGAATTCTCAGTCTCTATGGGATTTAGGGAAGCATTATAAATGCATTAATCCTTATAGTCAATTCTGTGCCTAGGATTTTGCAAGGGAACAGTTCACTGACTAGGAAAAGCACTACATTTAAAATTCAGCATTAGTGCATTGGGAAGGATCTTTTACTGCTTTGTGCTTGGCATGTCATTATTTTCCATTTGACATTAGGGCCTTTCCAAAATGAATGTGAGGAATTGCTTTCACTTCAAGACTTTCCTTCTTTTCAATAAAACTTTAGGAGATGTTATCGGGGAAAGGGAGGGGGACAAAATTCCTTGAACTTTTTATTTGGCGTGTGCCATGTTATGATCATGTACCTTTTAAATAAGGGGAGATAGTATCTTTAAAGTCAATGTCTAGCCAAGAGTTTAGTTAATGAAGAATTAAACTGCACTGTTGATCGGTGCTTTCTGTAAATACATCTTAACGCTTGGGTTGAGAGGGGCCTTAAGAAGGACAGCTCACTGTAGGAAAGCAATTCTGTACATGAGTTAAGCATACTTGCTGCATTGTCTCTGCAGATTCTATTTTTGTTTACAATATTAAAATGTATGTTAGCAAATGGGTGGATTTTCAAATAAAATGCAGCTTCCACAAAACATGTTATGGTATTCTGGTTTGAGGTGCATTCTCCTTTTTCCTTTCATTTTTTTTTATCACCAGTATATCTATCTTTCCCTCCATATCTCTATCTCTCTCTCTCTCTCTCTCTCTCTCTCTCTCTCTCTCTCTCTCTTGTTAATAAAATTATACCCAGGTGGTTATATCTGCTGGTTTAATAAAATGTAAAATTTGTTTTATTTAAACATCCAGAAAGAACTATGTTTGAAGTCTTGTTAACCATCTAGACTCACTTAGAAATTAAACTACTTACTTTAATTGTTCACTTTTCCTTTCTAATCGGATGCCTTCAGTCAGGTAAGTTAAGGGAGAATGGACTCTTTAATGCATAAGATTATGTATACTAAAGAATATTTGTATCATATAGCATAGTGAATAATAACCAGGAGTCACAGTGCATCAAAGAGAAATTAAAAGCTTTGTACTGCTAAATGTTTGCTATAATTGGAAAAATCATACAGTCTTTAGCCAATGTGCTTTGTTAAATATGACTGATTTTCAAATTTCACTATTAAAATGTTTCCATATAAACTGAGAACTTGTATTTTAAGTTAGAGTTCTTAAAATTATAAATTTTGATTTATCTTTTGGTATCTTGAATGGGTGTGTTAAGGTATGTGATTTATTTCTTTCATGATCTTATATTGATAGTATGTTTCTGAATGTGATATTCTTTATAACCACCTCCATTTTATTGCTTAAATACTTTTGGACTCTGTTGAGTAGAAATTACATTCAGTCTGTTTAGGATTAAAAAACAAGAAAAGGAACTTGCCCAGGATGTTAAACTAGCAGGTGGAAGAGGCCGGTAATAATTCGTGGCATGGTCCATTGACTTGCTGTCATTAATTCAAAACTAAAATGGGAATTACATCCCTGCAGTCTAGACTCTTGGCCACACTTAACTCCAGAGTAATCATGTATAAAGCATAGTTCCTGCATCCTTTCCTGATGTCTGACTTTGTTGATAGGGAGGAATATAAACCTGATAATGATAACTTTAATCAAAATGTGATGAGCAAAGTAAGTCAGCTATTCGAATTCAGGCTGGGACACTTAGTTCTGTTCTCCATTCACCTGGACTGCTCAGAAAGTTCAGTTCCTCTTTCCAAGAACATTACATAGTAGTATCAAGCACACCTCACTGACACTGCCAGGTATATAAATGTCTGTCTTAACACCAAGTCTGTCTCTGATCATTTTTGTCTTGAACTACAAAGCTCTTAGTTCCATTAAATTATGGAGTGGTTTCAAGGGGTGAAAGAAGCTGCAATAGAAAGGACAGTTTCTTAGAGATCTTTGTGCCTTGGCCTCTTGAGTGTTGGGATTACAGACTTAAACTATCACATTCTACCTTGTTGGTTTTGACCCTGAACCCCTCTGGTGTATCTTTGGGCTTTTTCATGATCACTGTATAGTATACTGGTATATAAAGTGTCCCTTTGATTATTAAATAGGGTGGTTTTGTGAGAAGAGAATAAGCATAGTAAGAATGAGTTCATCAAGAAATAGCTACTTGCAAGCTTAGCCCTGTGACCAGCAAGTCTCCAAGGATCAAAGGAATTTACCAAAGGTCTCATGTCGGGGGATAACCAGGAGACACTGTGCCTTTGAGCTCAAGAGTATTGCAAACAAAGCACTTCTTGTTTTTATTATTAAAGCTAGCAAAACAGGGTAACATTTGCAGATAGCATGAACAAATACAAGTACAGGGGTGATATACTTGGTATTGTGTCTTGCCACCTCTGGTCATGTGAAAAGAGCCAAGAATATTCCTCCCAGACCTGTGCTTTTCCCACAGGGAAATGTGCATATGCCAGCATTCCCTTCATGTTCCTTGCTTTCAAGTGAAATCATTAATTATAGTTTATCCTAGAAGGCCACCTTGTTAGAAGGGCATTTTGCACTCTGCCCTAGCCATAGTTCACAGTAAGTTCACAGCTTTCTTACATAGGCTTCCACAGATGAGTATCAGCAGTAGTTATAAGATTTAAGAATACTAATTCCTCTTTTAGAAATTTACTCAAGGAAATAGCCTGCAAGTGATAGTTGGGGTAGGGGACTTCTCTTGAATTACATTGTATAGCATGTTAGTATTATATTTGTTTCAGAGGATTGGATGACAGTAGGACATGTGCTACTTCCAGAAGCTCTCTTATGAGACCACACCCATGATATAAGTATGTGTTAAGTATGTCAATATACACAGACTACAGCAGAAACTTGGCAGGCCATTCTGCTTCCATTCTAGATCTGGGAATCAGACCAAAGGGAAGAAAATACCACCACCACCAAGAGGTTCTTCACTGTGCAGAAGAATACTGGGTCCACCATCATTAAGCAAGCAAAATGGTTTATCATTCAACCAACAGAGAAGCAAACCTTTCACTCATCCATCCACATTATGTTTCAGACTTCATAAATTATTTTTTCCATTTGTTGAAAATAGATTTTTTTTTCTCACATAATATATCTTTATTATGGCTTCCCCTTTACTCCCA
Organism: Cricetomys ansorgei; assembly: GCA_026225945.1. Classification (NCBI taxonomy): domain Eukaryota; kingdom Metazoa; phylum Chordata; class Mammalia; order Rodentia; family Nesomyidae; genus Cricetomys; species Cricetomys ansorgei. Next base: position 2,778,008 of record JAMJFZ010000711.1, read on the forward strand.
GTTCTTCCCATCCCCCCACCCATCTGATCTACTCCCTTTCTGTTTCTCATTGAAAAACAACCAGGCTTTTAAGGATAATATGATAAAAACTCACATCAGAATTGGACAAAATTGAAGAAAAAAGTCCAAGAGCAAACACAAGCAACGGAGATCACTTGTTCCCACATTCTTCAAGAGTCCTATTTAAAACGATAAACTGGAAGACATATGCAAAGGACGTGTAGGGTTAAAAGAAAAATCTATATAAATAAAAAAATTTTTAAAAGGAAAAGCAAAATTCCTGACCAGACATTGCAAAACAAGGAACTTCCAAAGAGGCCATTGAGTTTTTCTGTGTCCATCTACTTTTGGGCAAAAAGTAGTTTGTTTCCCCAGTAGACTCTTAGAAAAGACTAATTTTCATTTGCAAGTGGTTACCAATCAGGGATAGCTTCTGGGTTATGGGTGGGGCCATGTGTCCTTTCAGCTGTATGACTCCATCTGGTGCAGACCTCTGTTCAGGGCCTGGGCATGCTGCCTCAGCCTGTGTTCATATGAACTTTGATTTAGAGGGCCTTGTTTTCTAGGTGTCCTCCAATCCCTTTGGCTCTTACACTCTTTCTGCCTCCTCTTCTGCAGGGTTCCCTGAGCTCTGAGGGGAGGGATTTGATGGAGATAACCCATTTAGGGTTGCGTGTTCCGAGGTATCTTACTCTGCATGATGTCTGGCTCTTTGGGTCTCTGTATTACCACCTGCTGCAAGAAGAGGCTTCTCTGATGACTGAACAGAGCACTGGCACTGACCTATGAGTATAGCAGAATTTCAAGGGTTTTTTTTTGTTTTGTTTTTTTAGAACAGTAGTATTTGGGTTTACCCTAGGTCCCCGAGTTATCTAGTCTCAAGTTCTTGATCACCCAGTGTTGTGTATGGGTTCTGTCTCATGGAGTGGGTCTTAAGCTAAATTAGATACTGATTGGTTACTCCCACAAGCTTTGTGCAACCATTGCCCTAGCACAGTGGTTCTTAACCTGTGAGTCTTGACCCTTTTGGGGATCGGACATTTACATTGCTAATTCATAACATTAGCAAACTTACAGTTATGAACTAGCAACAAAAACAGTTTTATGGTTGGAGATCACCATAACATGAAAAGGATTGATGTATTGGGAAAGTTGAGAGCCAAGGCCCTAGTAGGACACCATTGTACATCAAAGGGTTTGTGGCTGGCTTGCTGTTTACATTTCTCCTTCGGTAGTATGCAGAGTACCTTCCTGTAATAAAGACTATATCTTCTCTGTTCATTATAAGAGGTAGTGTAAACTGGAATGCCATTTCAGAAATTGATAAAAATATTTTTGCTTTGTTTTGCATTGTATTGCAAATCTAAAGTCCAAAATATGGGAAAGATGATGCAAAATAATGGTGGCTCATGGTGGCTGAGATTATCAAAGGAAAAAAATCCAGTGACAGAATTAAGGAAAGGCCAGACCAAGGAGGAGTCCTATTGAACCACCTCCATTTGTAAGGAAAAGACATGGAACCTAGGAATGAACCATCGGGACTGAAGGATAACCAAGGAAGAGGCATTAAGGACTTAACTGAAGCAGAGAATGGTCAGTATGAGTGAAATATAGATCTGTTTGTTCAGTCTAACATTTGAGAACTTGATCCTTAACTCTACAGCAGAAGCAGAAGTCTTACTACTCAGGCTTGAGAAGGTAAAATGTAGAGGTAACTTGGCTGGGAATCAAGTGAGGTAACACATAACCATCTAACAGGGCATTGGCTGGCCAAAGAAGTTTAAGATAAGTAGCTCTACTTGTTTACTCACCTAAGCATATTCAATGCCCTTCGTGTACCAGTAGTTAGTTGTAGGTGTCAGAGTTAGTTGGCAGTGTACCACAAACCATGAGTGATTGAGAAGTCACTCGTGAAGGGCTGCTTTTACCAGCTGAGCATGGTGTTTGGGTAGGGTGAAAGTAAGCCAAGTGGTGGAGGGGTAGGAGCAGTTCTCACATTCACAAGCAGAAGAAAGAAAACATCTGAACGGGTCTGTAAAAAACAGCAAGGTTGCCAGTTAGACCGGAGCACCAAAAGGTAGAGGAGCTCATAGCCGCTGAGCTCTAAGTGCACCAGTACTTAAGCATGCTGAGACTTGGATTTCTTCCTGAGCTGAAAAGACTAGAAATGCTGGAAATTACTGTCAAATTTTTTGTTAAAAGGATTTGTTGCTGTAGTCAGAATAGACAACAAGGAGAGAAAAGATAAAACAGAAGAACACTATAATAGTCTGAGGCATAAACAAATCTTAGGTCAGAGCTGGTCCAAAAACGAGGCTGCAAAATCTGTGGGAGTGAGGGATGGATGCTTAGTTTTGCCTGAAGAGGAGATGGAACAGATGGAAGGAGCACAAATAGGATCTGAAAGGTGAACCTATAGGACGGTTTGGAGAGATACTTGTCTCATGAAGAATATTCTCTTTCAGATGATCTCTCTCCTGAGAGAACCAACTTCTTGATAAGCCAGTACAGCATAACAGTAATGGTAGACTCTCTAGCCCTCTTGTGGTTCAGTCCATTTAGACCTAGTAACTAACATAATCTTGGATTTCGGTTTCTTAATCTATAAATTAGACGTAACAATGCCATCTTCATAGGAGTGTTGTATTTAATTAGTTAATAATTAAAAGCATTTACAATAGCCTGGTACATAACAAAGCTTCACTGTATAGCTTATTCTTACAGGATGTCACATAGTGTGGGGTCTAGAACTAATCTGCTTGGTTCTCCTTCTAGCTTGGCTACGTTAGGCAAGTTGCTAAACTTGCCTTTTGTAGTTGTTAGCTGCTGCTGGGGTGGCTCAACAAGGAAGACAAGGAGGCATATTTTATAACTGCAAATCCTGCCAGATCTCAGCAGAGGGAACCACTTTCATGGCCAGTGCCACACTCACAGTGGAACCCTGAGCATCTGAGCTCAGTGTTTTTATAGATTCATAACTCCTCTGGTGCAGATCATAAGCAATCAACTTTTCCCACATAAATCCAACACCTGCAGACAATACAAAACACCAAGGCCTGTGCATCCCTTTTTCCAACAGTACACAAAAACAATAATTTTAAACACAACCAAAAATAAGCTTCCACAACATTTCTCTTTTTCTGTATAAAAAAAAAGTTTACCTTTACAACACAATCACCACATCTGGGTAACTCTTACAGTACCACACCAACAAAACTATTTACAAGAGAAATGATTATGAGGCTTCTAATGCACATGACCAAATGACACCAAACATCTATCAAAGCTTTTCACAATGTCTTTGGACAGCAGAAAGCATTATCAATGTCCAATTATCTGGAATTCACAATCTTCTGGGCTCCTCCAAAGGGCTTAGATCACTTCTCTGACTCTGACCTCTGCAGCCACATGCAGCTTGTCCTCCAGGCTCTGGCTGGGTCCACTCCACTGTTCTTGGTCATTCCATGGTACTGGCATCTCCAAAAATCTGGGGTATTCTACTGCAACTAGGCTGCACTTTCACCAATAGTCTCTCCTAGGCTCTCTTCATTGTGCCAAGCCTCAACTTCTTTACATGACCCCTTCATCTGGGCCTTCAATTGCCACTAAAGCTGCACCTTCACCAATGGCCTCTCCTGGCCTCTCATAGTATCAAGCCTCAGTTGCTCTCTATGACCCCTTCATGCCATTAAAACCACTAACATCTGGGTAACTCTTACAGTACCAAGTTTAGATGCCAGCATGAGATACCACCTTGTCCAGTTCTAGAAGACAGTTTCTGTGTGCTGACGCTGAGGAAACATCTTCCAGATTTTAAGATTTGAGTCGGGTTTGCTGGAAAAATACCAGGTCACCTTGTCTACAGGAAGGGTTCCTTCATGGGTGTAGTTCTAATCACCATCACCGGTATCTTAAACACTAGTCTTAGGTTTGCATTAAAAAACAAAACCAAACCAAAACTGGTCCGTTTAACTAAGTGGATTTTTTTTCTTCTCCAATTAGCAGCTTTCACAACAGCAGGGAGTCCTGGGCCAGTGGAAAGAATCACTAGCTGAAACATTCTGGTGGTTTTGGCATGTTTTTCTCATCACCACTATGAGGAAACATATACCTTTCTTCATAGACCTCAAATATAAGGCCTACTTGGGCTTTACACACACAAAAAACCATCAACAAACTCAGTTCATAGAACAGTACACCCTGGTTTACATTTCCCATACCCTGGCTACTGTCAGCAGCAGCAGGAAGCAATGGCTCCATGATCAGAAAAAAACAGTCAAAAACTTGCTTCTTCCCTGCTCCCAGCTGAACTCTGTTTTCACCATGAAAATTCATCCAAAACAATTGTTTGAAACATGGCTCTCACCTCAGAGCTTTTTCTTCATTTATTAATTTTACAGCCTTTTCATAGAGGCTTACTTCCTTCCTCACTCTCCTCTTCCTTCAGGAGACTTCTACTCACTATTTTTGCATATATAATCTCTGTCCTCTAGGAGCTGCCCTGAGCGTACTTTACTGGACTCTGTGAGGCCTGGAGCTTCTTTCTCATTCTTCCTTGGCTTCACATTGGTTGAGCATGACTTTTGGACCCCACATTGGGTGCCACTTGTAGTTTTAACTACAATCTTTTACCTCAATTTAGGGAAAAAGAAAGGAAGGATAGAAAGAAATTTTCACTGCTTTTGCAGGCAGCCTTGATATGGAATGAAAGAAAAGTAGAAATCTTCACAGCCTTTTTTAAGCTTGAAGAGGACTAGATGACAGTGAGTCTGGCTAGCATCTCAGCTCACTATCTGTAAACTGAATCTCTCCAATCTTTGTTCTTTTAAGTAAGAATCAACACAATAATGACAGACAAACCAACCAACGGACCACAGCCAACACCCACAACGGCTCCCCGGGCTTCAGACCCTTTATACCCTAAGCAAAAGTTCCCATAAACCCAAGTGGGACACAATCCCAAGACCAGACGCTACATGTGCCTGAATGACTACACCTAACCAAATTATAGCCACCTACATCAAGCATTGCAAATCCAACTCCTAAACATCTACCACACCTGAGATGGGAACATAAACCCCGTCCAAATGCCATTTTGCATTTTTAAAGAAACCAAAATAACCAAAACTTCTTCCAAGTGTTCCATTACAGGTGTTTTCCATCTACAAAATGGGGATGGTTGTAGCGCCCACCTCAGGATTGTATAATAATAAGGTGTATAGGGGGAAAGTGCCTGCATAAGCATACTTAAGTATTTGCTAGTGTTAGCATTTCTCAAGTCTTAAAGTTCAGACTTCAGGATGTCCACTCAGCTCTTTTGTATCGTTATCAATGGTCCTGTGAGCCACTTCCAAAACATAACACTGAACCCCTGGTACATATGCTGTCATGCAAGCTGAATCCCTGGGATCCTGAGGTAGTATTTTTTTTTAATCTCCAGTGCAGAGAATAGAACTCAGAGCCTTGTACCTGATAGGCAAGGACTCTACCACTTAGTTTCAACCCTAATACTATATTTTAGTAAGCTTTAAAATAACACCTTTGGGCTGTGGATATAGCTCAGTGGTAGAGGTCTTCCCTAGCATCCACAAGGCCCTGGATTTGATGTCCAGTACTGGAAACAAAACAAAACAAATCTGTTGACAACAGCTAGGTCCACACATACAATATACTTAAGGTGGCAGTCTGAGGTGCCCACACATACTTAAGGTGACAGCCTGAGATGCCCACATATACAATATACTTAAGGTGGCAGTCTGAGATGCCCAGAAGTACTTGCTCAAGGAAAGTGTACTTTCTATTGTGTTGTTCAAGCCTTTGGTTTTTTTCCTTTAAAAAATAGATTGCTGTGGCTTTAATATCTTAGAGACCACATTTTCTTATAAACTGGTTTTTCTAGATAACATTTTAGCTTTTTTATTTGGACTTATTTTGGTCGTCTTCAATAGGAAACAACAACAGCAACACAACAGAATAGACTTACTGTCTTTCATATGTGAAACTTGGCTGGCACTTTGTAGCTTTGCTCCTACAATATTGTTCTGTGTGCACTTTTAGGTGTGTTTTGTTCCATGGTTCTTAAGGTGTGTATCTATCTGTGTCTTTCTCCTTCTCTCTGCTTTCCTCCGATAAAACAGCTAAATGAACACCTAATAGAACAAGGCATAGAATGCAAATTAGCCACTACTATTTAGTCCTGTTGTTTGTATCAAGCTAATAGTCGATTTTATGTTTTTGTTTTTGTTTTTTCTGATCAGTGGCTTCAAAACCCATGTCTCATACTATAATTTACATTTTCTTTCTAAGGAAGATTAGTTTTAGCATAGAAATTTTAGTGAAAAAAATTATAGAAGCTTTAAAAATGAAGTGAACAAATGTAGACTACTAGGCCAGATAAATGTTACATGATGGGCTAAAAAGATGTGTATCTTTCCACCGGATATTAGATCTAGCTCTATTCCACGCTAGCATTTTCACATAAGTGGTCCTGAAGTTGAAGGACTCAGTTTTTAAAAATGGCTAGGAGAAAATGTCTGCCACAGTGTATCACTGATTATTATTTGAATTAATTTTTTGCTTGCCCTTGAACATTGAATATGTCCTGTGTCCATAGCCCTTCTCACTTTTGAGACTTGAGGTGGAGGCAGTCTTATAGAGGGGGATACAGCAGTCAGTTTATTTCCTTTCTTCTTAGGAGGGAAATGTTGCAAAGACCAGCACATTTTTATAGCTGAGACTCTACAAAAAGACAGCACTAACCCACCAAGACAAGGTCAGCAAATTGACTTCAGGACTGGAAAGAAATGCTGATGAAGCTTGATACCAAGAGTCTATGCGGATGTCTGAATTTGCAGTTACTTGTTACTCAGAATGTCTGAAAACTTTCTATTCGAAGTTTGTGTTTTTTTAACTACCTTGACCTTTTAAAAGCATCATAAGAACACAATAGCCTAAAACTTAAGTTACTTTTTTTTAGGAGGCTTTAAAGAAAAATGAGCCTTACACATCACAGGAATGGGAAATGGAAACAATCCAGTTAAAGTCACTAATATTTAGAAAGTGTCTATTGCTTGTTGTCATACTTCCTTGCTTTTAATGTAAAAGCTTGTTTATTCCAAGAAAAATACAGAGAACTATTGTGTTGAGATCTAGTGAAGCTCACACAGACTGTTAACAAGCAGCCCTTTATTGCTTCAAAAATACCCTAGGTTCCCTGTGCCCTGAATTGCTCCAGTGTCTGACTACAGAGAGCAAAGGAAACAGAAGGCCCTGTACCACCACCACTCCTGCACTCATTAACATTTTGGAACTAGTCTCTCACTACTTGGCCTGTTGGGGATGAGTAGATCCACCTGGGCAGGCTGGAGTCTCACACCAGTGGTGGCTGGTTGACTGATTCTCCCTAGGGCATTCCTTGATAACAGTGTACAGCCCCATTGTCACCAGAGACTGGTTTGTGCCTCCCCTTCCAGTGGATAGGGCATGGTACTGCTCTGTATTCCTGTCTACCATAGGAATACATTGTAAAGACAGCCAAATATTTTTAGCTTTGTTTCCAGAAAATCAGATCATTGTTAAAGGTCAAATATTTCAGCCTTGATGTACAGCTGGTCCATGGAGTACAGATGAGGAAACCAGGGTTATTCCTCAGGAGCCTTACATCATGGGTTTGAGACAGAACCTTGCTGTGTTAGCATCCTGACAGGATGCTCCTGTCTCTGGTGTCCAATGCTAGGAGTACAGCTGTGTCCCATTGTGCCTGGCTTAATAAAGTGGGTTTGGGGGATCAAATTGAGACCTGAGCTATCTCCCCTGCGCTGCCATTTATCAAAAAGTATAGTAAGACCTTTAAGTCAATGTTTTCCCCTTCTTATGGTTTATTTTTCAAATGAAAAATTTGCTCTTTTTTAGTTTGATTAACATGCTTGTTGCATATGGGCAAATCTAGGATTATTAGGTCATCTTAAAGTTGGGTGGGGGTTGGTGCATGCCTTTAACCCAGCACTCAGGAGGCAGATGCAGGAGGATCTCTGTGAGTCCAAGGCCAGCCTGGTCTACAGAGTGAATTCCAGGACAGCCAGAGTTACAACAGAGAAACATTGTCTAAGAAAAAAAATGTTTTAAATCATCTTGATGGTTTGACCCATTATGAAATATTTTTCTTCAATTCTTCTCACTACTTATTAATAAAATCTATCTTGTTTGATATTAGATAATGTTACCCATATTTTTGTTGTTTACATGGTATATGTTTTGGTAGCATTTTACTTTCAATTTTTGTTGATTTTATATGTACAATGTGTAAAAGCTTCATGTGCTGCATAGGCTAGTTTTATGTCAACTCAATACAAGCTAAAGCCATCTGAGTGGAGGGAACCTCAACTGAGAAAATGTATCCATAATATCTGTCTGTAGGGCATTTTCTTAATTAGTGATTGATGGGGAAGGCCCCACCCACTGTGAGGGATGCCATCCCTGGGCTGGTGGTCCTGAATTCTATAAGAAAGCATTCAGAGCAAACCAGTGAGCAGCACTCTTCCATGACCTCTGCATCAGCTCCTGCCTCCAGGTTCCTGCCCTGCTTGAGTTCCTGTCCTACCTTCCTAAAGAGATAGAACACAATGTGGAAACATAAGCCAAATAAACCCTTTCCTCTTCAACTTGCTTTTGGTCATGATGTTTCATCACAGCAAACGAAACCTTACAACACTTTACAGATTACTTTTTCGTTTTCAAAATGCTATTAGGCATGAAAGAAAGGGAAGAAGCTTTCCCAGTGTTTCACAAATCACAATGGGCAAGAACTATACAACTTGCTTCAATAAGTGAGCTGCTCACTGACACTGCCTCCTGAGAAGTCTGTTTCTCATCGCTCTCAAGCCTCCACCCAAGACCCTCTTGCCCTGGATGATTCCCAACTGTCTCCCTCCTCGAGGCTGGGTCAATGGCTTGGCTGTCCCAGAGAAGGGGCCAGGAAGCAGAGACCCACAGGAGTTGATGAAAGCACATGGGCCCTACACAGCATGAGGAAAAGAGGAGTGAATGGCATCCATGTGAGAGGACCACACAAATCACATCTATGCAGGAACACGGCACAAGTCAGAATGAAGTACCCGCCAAGAACAGAATACAGGAAACCCATCTTGGCATTTAGTTGCTGTTGTTTCCAAGGGCAAACATAGGTTTGGGAGAGACCAGGAAGGGGCAGGAAGCGCTGAACACAACGGGAAGTGACGTGCTGCATTTAACAGCACTCTGATAGAGGTGACTCTGCCCTCTTCAGAGGACATTAGGAAAAATGACCAGTAATTTTTTTTTTTTTTTTTTTTTTTTTTTTCTGAGACAGGGTTTCTCTGTTGTAACTCTGGGTGTCCTGGAATTCACTCTGTAGACCAGGCTGGCCTCAAACTCAGAGATCCACCTGCCTCTGCCTTCCGGGTGCTGGGATTAATGGTGTGTGCCACCACCGCCTGGCAGTGTTTTTCACTTCTACAATGACAGAGGATAGTTAGCATTTGAAGACAGTCACCCTGCCTGTGCTCAAGACGGTGCTACACACTTGTCACGCTGAAGAGGCCAGCAGCACCTCACACTGTGATGACAGACTGCAGAAACAAGGGTCTTAGAGCCAAAGGAGTGCTGATTACACTCCACTGTCTTCTAAACATTCAAATGCAGAAAACAGTGGGGGTTTTTGTTTGTTTGTTTCACTTATGCTGGACAAGTAAACAAGTAGCTTAATACCGAAAACCTGGGTTTTAAAGATAATTACGACCATTCGAAACAACAGGTGAGTAACTTTAATACATAAAACAATGTAGAAGGTCGTTTTCATGTTGCAGCTTTCAGGCTAGAGAAATGTCTGCATCATCTTATGGGTGATATGGCTTTCAGGGCTCCGGATGTCTTCATAAAACTTAACTGGACTTTCCTTCTCTTGAAAATGAATGACCATTTTCTTGCCCTCCACTCTCATGAGCTTCACTGCCAGCGGGCCCAATTTTACATAATCCTGTGGCGAAGACACAAGAGGAGAGGGAATTGGTAAGTGAGCCTTGAGAAATGGAGTGTTCTTTCCCTGGGTTGACCCTTTGTACCTGACAGAGATCATTGCCCTGCTGACTTTGTGAATGCTATATTACACGTGGAATATGAAAGCCACTGCAAAAATTTAAAAATGTTCATTTTTTGAGTTTATACTTCCCATGGGCCATGGTAGAAAGACCTCCCAGAAAGCAGGAGGAAAGGTTGGTGGTCTCGAGGGGTGTCAAGGTGGGTAGGGCCCTGGCCAGTGAACATGTGTCCCCTGCAGGCTGCTTTGCTGATGGAGTGAGTACTGGATGTATATGTTCCTCCGCTTGTCGGACCACAGACACTACTCAAAAATAGGGTGCTTAGGGGTTGGACAGATGGCTTAGAGGTTAAGAGCACTGACTGCTCTTCCAGAGGTCCTGAGTTCAATACCCAGCAACTACATGGTGGCTCACAACCATTTATAATGAGAACAGATGCCCCTTCTGGTAGGCAGGTGTACATGCAGATAGAGCACTCATAAATAAAATAAAATCTTAAAAAAAATTATTTGGGTAGGATTCTACAAGTGCTACTTGGATTAGATAATGTAACACTGAGCAGATTGTCCAGGAGTTTGTACCTTTTCACTGGCTCTTCAGCTAGTGTATGGGTAAAACTTATTCCGTTGTGCCAAACAACAAAAACCAGAAAGTTACTTTCTCAGGCCCTACCTGAGAAGACTCCCAAGCTATAACTCACGTGTTGTGTTCCTTCAAGACACGTGCCAGTAGGTCTTTCTGGAATGTTCCCTGTGCCTATGGAGGGCTGGGGTGCAGATAAGCACAAGCACTGTCGTGGGACAGGATGAACAGTGTAGCTCCTCTTCATGTGGTAATTGTTGATTTATTTTTTCTGTAATCCCATACATCAACTCCATGTTGAAGGGGGCTCAGTATGCATGCGGACAATGCCTTATCTTTCAACATACTTGTTATTGTCTGTAGTTTTCAAACTAAAACAGAGTCAATGTTCTATGCCATGGCCACATGAACTCTTCCATCAGAGATCACAAGAACACCTTTCACCAACCCAGTGTGTACAGTTTGCCAGGTATCAGCATGACCTACCAGGAGTCAGGATTCCAGGATAAGAGTGTGGTGTTGGTATTTAAATGGCAAAAACGCTAGAATGTCCATCCTCTAAATCTTTTTTTTTTCAATGGTGGGAATCAAACCAAGAGCTTTCTCTACACTTAGCAAGCATGCTGCCTCTGAACCATATGGCTGCCCCTCCCCAAGTTTAGTCTTTAAATGGTCATTTGAGGGGATGTAGCCCAATGATAGAATGCTTGTCTAGTATGTCAGAGGCCTTGGATTCAGTCCCCAGCACTGCAAGACAAAAACAAGGCAGTGGGGTACATCTAGACTTCCTTACCCATATTTGATTGACTCTTACTTAAACCTACCAGAATTGGAAATTCAGTGAAGCTTAAAAAAAGAAATTTTGGAAATTCCCAGCACTCAAGAGGCCGAGGCAGGGGGTTAGCTACGAGTTTGAGGCCAGCCTGGCAGGAATCTCTCAAATTTGAGGCTAGCCTGGGCTACCTAAGGGAGACTCTATCTTAAGTAAACAAATAATCATTATTGATGTGGTAGAGTGAATAAGTCAATATAGTGACTTATTCCATTTCTTCTACTTTTCTAAAGTCCTCTGTTCTTCAACAGACTTTAAGTTTTAGAATTTTTAAGATTTAACGGTACCAGAAAGGGAAAGGATACAAATGTACAAAAGGAATTTTTCTAAATTATAGGCTTGCTGCTCCAGGCATCCACTGGAGTATATATGTTACAAGGATGGCCTGATATAGGTCCTATCCCACAGTTTGTTGGAGTCTTTGCTTTTGCTCTTATACAGTCTTCCACCAAGACGTAGGCGCTATGTTCTTCCCCCTCGGTGAGAACTTTGTACCGATATTGACCTGACAGCTTACGGCCTCCAAGACTAAAGCTGTTGTGTTTTGTCACTGGGATTGTCGCCAGAGAGAAGTCAGACATTTTAACAGAGGGACACTCCCTGGAGAGAAACAGGCTTGGGTGTAGTCACTACCATATTGCCTGACATCCCCCCTTTGAGGGGGGGCCTTCTGTGCCCATCTGGGCTTCAGGTGCGGGTGGCTCTAGCTAACATATGACTGCGACTGCCCAAGAGAGAACCCAGTGAGGCCATTGCTCAATTCCCAGCTAATGGAGGCCTGAAAGGGAATAAAAGGTAGTGTTTTAAGCTACTAGGTTTAGGGATAGTTTTTATGTAAATTATGTAAACATAATTTACACTTTCTCCTGGTAATAGAGGTCTGTAAATGAACCTTGTAGCTACTGATTGAAAGTAGGAATGAAAAGGCTTTCCCGGGAGAGGTCAGTGGTGGGCCATTTTTACTAAGAATTACAAATCAGCTTTTCAGTTTTGCATTTAGGTCTCCTATGCCAGCATTGTAGCCATTGACATTCTAGTCAGAATTGTGTTCCTGTGGCTCTCACCTTGAAATCCTGCTCATCCTCATGCAGTAAGTGCTGGATGACAGAGTCTTCCACCTCTGTCGAGGAGCTGTCCTCATCTGTCTTCGAGAGCTGGATTTCTGGGCAGCTAGCCTCATGGCCGCCTTCCAGGGAGCCTCCTTCTCCACCCTCTGCCGCATCGCAGGGCCCTTTCAAATCCTCCTCTAGAATTAAAGCAAAGAAGTAGATAACATTTTGAACAGATGACAAAATACAACACCATCTCTGGTCATGTATGTGTATGTATGTATATATATATATATATTATTTTGAAAGAACTCTGAACTTAGACATGTAAATGTAGAGCCAGGGGACTGACTTAGCTTAACGAAGACCGTGAGAGCCTAGCAGCCATGAGGCCCTAGACCCAACGCTAGTGCTGCCTCCACCAAACACACAATGTTTTCAGAGAGAAAAAAATATGGAATTTATGAAATAAATAAATAAATAATAATAATAATAAAATAGGAGTGACATAAGTCATATAAAAGTAAGAAGTGGTCCCATTTTAGAACACTATTCTATGTCCTTCTGATAGCTAAGACATTAACCTTAACCAGCTGGGAATTAATGGCTATATTGGCATTTTGGCTTGTTAAAGCCATACCCATACTGTGTCAGCCCAGGTAACACCCTCCCCTCTCTACAAACACCTGCTTAATTGAATAAAGCACTACAAGTTTGATTGGAAACGGGATTAAAACTCAGGCACGGTGGCTAGTGTCTACACTTGGGAGGGTGAAGCAGGGGGATCCTGAGTTCAAAGCCAGCCTGCTCCGTTTGGAGACATCTTAGAAATAAGAAGAAAGACAGTGGGAGAAGAGGGAGGGAAGATGGGTGGGAGAAAAAGAGAGGAAGAAAAGGACCGGAAGCGGAAGTTAGAGCTGACAGAGGGCAGAGCAGAACAGGACAAGCTCTCCGGGAAGAGGGACAGAGAGGAGCCGAGGTGGGGTGTGGGGTGCCGGTCCCTCAAAGCTGCTCCAAGGCTCTGTTTTAAAGGAGAGGAAAATCCCACCGGAAGGAAATTCATCTGTGGCTGTCTCTGGCAACTTCAAAGATACATCTTCCGGTGGCAAAGGCTGTTCAGAGCCTTGAGTAAGATACAGTTTCCTAGAGGAATAAACAACAGATTGCCAGTCATTAAATACTGCACTGCGTGCTCCCCAGCACCCATTTCTCTCCAGAGTATGGAGACAGACGAACTGTGACCTGCTTTATGCTCTTCAGGAGCAGAAGGCAGGCTGGAACCGTAGGCTCCTGCAGTACTCCAGAGGGATAGTTTCTAGCAAGATGCGTAATGAGAAGTGAGATGTTGCTAGGAGTCAGAAAGAAGTGCCCCTTGACCTAGCCTCAGAGACAAGGAGATGAAATCTGAGTGGAGCCTTGTTGAACCAGACCCTCACGCAGGAATAGAACAAGGGGAGGGAAAGTCCCAGTAGAGAGAGTGAGAATGATTCCAGTTAGGTCATCATGGATTTTCAGTCAGAAAATCAGTAAGAAATGCCGGGGAAGTAGCTCAGGTGTAAAGGTCTTGCCTGGCACGTACAAGGCCCTGGGTTCAATGTGATGAGGACGATGGTTGGGAAGGAGGAGAGGAAGAGAAGAAACACGTATAAGTTATTTAAAGAACATGCATGCGGTGTTTCTATACATTTGGGGTTGCAGCACGTACTGATGTTTAACAAATGTTTTTGAATTATTTTTATTTTATGTGTAAGGATGCATGTATGTCTGTGTACGGCGTCTGTCTGTCTGTCTGTCTGTGTACCATGTGTGTGCAGAACTGGCGGAGGCCAGAAGAGGGCATCTGCTCCCCTGGCACTGGAGTTACAGATGGTTGTGAGCCACATGTGGGTGCTGGGAATTGAACCCAGGTCTTCTGGAAGAGCAGCCAGTGCTCTGCTCTTAACTTAACCACTGGGCCATCTCTCCAGCCACAGTTCCTTTGTTTTTGACTACTGCCATCTATTGGAAGCATTGAAGAGCTAAATTTTTCTTTTTAAAACAGAAACTGCATTTTCAAACTCTGTAGCTCAGGCTGGTCTAGAACTATGTAGCCTATGCTGGTGCTGACTTTATGGTAATCATCTTGTTTTACAGCCTCCTGAGCCCTGGGATTTCAGGTGGCAACTGGCTAAGGTGGCAACAAAACAAAACCCACAACAACACTTTCTAGAAATGCTAATGACTTTGACCTGGGTATTCTGAGAGAGCAACCAATATGGCACCAGGGAGCATCTCACGTGGGTATTTTGAGGTCCACAAGTCTACAGTTGAATAACTGTTCAATAAGCACCAGATTTTCCTCTTCTAGTCGATGAATACACTTTTCCAGTTCTTCAACCTCCTTCCTGTGAAGTGAGATCTGTTTTCGGAAGAGAGGGATGGGCATTGGTACTTACTGGCTTCACTCAGTGACATCTTCTATAGTAAACTCATCTTCTGAAAGTACATTTGCCTGAGGAAAGATCTATCATTTTTTTTACTTATTCAGGGTTTGCCTGGTTCTTTCCTGGTTAAAGGATCTGTGGGGGGCAGTTTCCTAGGTCATTAACAGGCACGGCAGGCAGTTATTATAGAACAGAAGCTGCCCTTTCTACCCTTCAGAAGCATGGCTGAACTTAGATATGGTCTAGAGGCAGAGATAGGAAAACAAAATTCATTTAGCAATATGGTATATTGGTCAGAGGGTGGGGATCTATGTTAAGGTGACTATAAATAACACATCAAAAAAAATTCTGGAATAATTTATATATATTTTGGTGCTATTATTTTTAATGCCTAAAAGCCCCTTTTTAAATTTTATTTTTCTTCTTTCATACAACTTATACAATACATCCTGACCCTCCTCCTACCCTTCCTCCACTCCCTAGCTCCTTAATCTCCTTCATCTCCTCTCTTCCCAAGATCTACCCCACATCACCACCCACAAACACCAGACTCTGTTTCTCCCCAGAATAGAACAGTCTCCCAGTGTTACTGCTCAAACAGTGCATGGCATAGCAAGAAGGAACAAAGCCAGACACCAATCCCTACATCAAGGACAGGCAACCTGGCAGGAGCAAAAAGGTCCCAAGGGCAGGTTAAAGAGTCAGAGACACTCCTACTCCAGCCTGTAGGTGTTTTTCAAGAACACTAATCCAGACAGCCATAAGATGTATTTAGGGGATCCTGCAGGTTCTGTGTTTCGCTCTTCAGTCTAGTCAGCTGACACTGTGGGGCTTGTTCTCCTAGTGTCCTCTACCCCTCTGGGCTCTGCCATCCTTCCTTTCCCTCTTCTTCAGAGTTCCCCGATTTCTGCATGATGTTTGGCTCTGGATCTCTCCATATGCTTCTCTCAACTGCTGGAGGAGGCCTCTCTGGTAAGTACTGGGCTAGAAACCAATCTATGAGCAGAACATGCCATCATTAGAAATCGTGTCCGGTTATCCAGACTCTAGTTCCCGCCCTGCCCTGCAGTTTCAGGCAGGGGTTCTGTGGGACTGTTGCAGCTGAATGGGTCCAAGGGCACTTAGAACCCCAAGCTCTCATTCTGAAGAGCTGGCAGGAATCTCTCCCCTCCTCTCCAGAGTAGGTGACAGACCATAAGCCACAGCAAAACACCTCCCTTCTTTAAAGGTGAAATCTGGCAAAATTGTTTATCTGGAGTTACAACTAAACCCTTCCTTGTAAGGTCTATCTTCCTGGTTCCCGGGAAATACCTAAAGCACCCCAATATGCAGGTGGGACTGCCTGTCCTGACCAATGAGTTTTTCACTGATGCTCCTGGGATATGGGGCCCATTCTTCTGGCTATAAATATGTTAGCCCTTTCCCCAGGGTTCCCTTCTTTGGCATGGGGTTCTGTTGTCAAAGAGGATCCTGTAGGGAGGATACACCATAGGTTGGAGGTTTTATGGCTGGGATGGTGTCCCAGTCTCACCACTGGAAGCCTGGCATAGCCGCAGGAGATGTCCTGTTTAGGCTCCCTATCCATGATTTCTGGAGATCCTTGCTAGGGTCTTCCTCACAGATTCCACAACACTAGGTCTCCTGATCACCCCCTAATTGTTCCCCAATTCTGGTCATCTCTCCATATATTTTCTCCCTTTGTCCCTCTCTTCCTGATCCCCTCTGCTCCCATTCCTGTCCTCCCCCAACCCACCTGCACCCTGTGTTCTATCTCCACTCTACCAGGGAGATCCCTGTGTTCAGATTGGGGACCTCCTTGTTGTGTAGTTCTCCTTGTGTCTGTGGATACTGGTACTTTTTTCCTTTAACAGTTAATATCCACATATAAATGAGTACGTACCATGTTTGTCTTTAAGGGACTGGGCTCCCTCACTCAGGATGATTTTTTTTTCTAGTTCCATCTCTGCCTGAAAAGTTTATGATGTCATTTTTTTTTTAAAAAATAGCTGAGTGGAACTCCACTGTGTAAATGTACCACATTTTCTTTATCTATTCTTCAGTTAGAGGAACATCTAGATTGTTTCCAATTTCTGGCTATTATGAATAAAGCCACCATGAACATAACTGAGCAAGTGTCCTTGTGGTAGGATGGAGTGTCCTTTCAGTATATGCCCAACAGTGGTCTAGCTAGGGCTTGAGGTAAGTCAATTGCCAATTTCTTAAGGAATTGCCATTTGATTTCCATAGTGGCTGTACAAGTTTGCACTCCCACCAGCAATAAAGGAGTGTTCCTTTTGCTCCACATCCTTGCCAGCTTGAGCTGTTCTTTGTTATTGAACTTAGCCATCCTGACAGGTATAAAATGGAACCTCAAAGTGGTTTTGATTTGCATTTCCCTAATGGCTAAGGATGTTGAATATTTCTTTAGATGTTTCTCCAGCCATTTGAGATTCCTCTTTTGAGAATTTTCCATTTAGATCTGAATCCCATTTTTAATTGGATTATTTGTTTTGTTGATTTCTAGTTTCTTGAGTTCTTCATGTATTTTGGATACTAGCCCTCTACCGGAAGTAAAGTTGGTGAAAATCTTTTCCCATTCTGTAGGCTGCTGTTTGTCTTATTGATGCTGTCTTTTGCCTTACAGAAGCTTTTCAGTTTCATGAGGTCCCATTTCTTAATCGTTGATCTTAGTGCCTGAGGTATAGGTATTCTGTTCAGGAAGTTGTCTCCTATGGCAATGCATTCAAGGCTATTCCCCACTCTCTCTTCTATCAGGTTCAGTGTATCTGAGGTCCTTTGTAATAATACACCTACGGGGTGGCTCAGCACAGAAGACAAGGGGGCATTCTCAAACATGCAAATTCTGCCAGACCACAGCAGAAGGAACCACCATCCTGGTCAACACCATACTCGATTGACAGTGGAACCCCAAGCATCTGAGCTCAGGTGTTTTTATTGATTCAGAGCTCCTCAGGTGCAGATGATAAGCAATCAAACATCCCCCACAGAAATCCAACACCTGCAGACAATACAAAATGCCAAGGACTATGCATCCCTTTTCCCAACAGTGCACAAAAACAATTATTTTAAGTACAACTAAAAATAAACTTCCACAACAGTCCTTGATAACAAATGAATATTCCCTAACACTCTATAACTATTAACGCACCTTGAGTTTTAAATTATTAATACTTTGTTTTGTTTTTTTATTTACTATTTTTTTTGGAGATAAGGTCTCATGTAGACTAAGCTAGCCTTGAGCTTTCACTTCTGATCTTCCTGCCTCCATCTCAAAGGCTTGTTTAAAATAGGAAATTCATCCTAATTATTTGGAGGTAACAGTGTGAACTCCTATTCACATGGCTCTACAAAGGTAATTGGACGATTGCGGTTGGGTTGGCCCTGGTAGGGCCTGTAATCCCTGCTACTCAAGATTTTGAGACAGGGAACTTAAAGTTTAAAGTGTATGTGGATTACAGAACAAGGTCAGGGATAGCCCAGGAAGTGGAGGGAAACCTTACTTCAAACATAAGAAGGGCTGGGGATGCAGTTCAAGTGGCGTGACTAGCATGCACAGGGCTCAATCCAGGTTCAATCTCCAACACAGCAAAAAATAAAGTAAAATCTAAAGAAAACGGGGTAAGGGCTAGGTGGAGTTAAGTGGTCGGATCCTTGCCTCGTGTGCACAAGATCATCACTTCAGTCCCTTAGCGCCCTCCCTACACACAATAAAGCTAGTTGACAACACCACAGAAACCGTGTATGATTTCAGCCTCTTAGTTTTCTAGACCCATTAAGTCTACTCAGTCAGATAGGGAACAAGGGAGAGAAAAGGGGAAAAGTTAAGAAGTAACATTTCTATTAGTGTTTCTGGACAGACAGTGAGAGACAAGGAGAAAACTGCACGAGGAATTGAGCATCTCACAGTAGGCGTGTTGACTCGAGTGCCTTTAGAATACCCATGAACACACATTTACAGACAGCTAAAAATGAAGGCACAGAACTAAGGTAATGTGGAAGACGCATTAGTGAATCACAAATGAGGAACACCTAGCAAGGCCTTCACGTGGTTTGAAGTAAGTTATCTCAAAACAGGAGTGAGTTTGGGAGGGACAGCAGAGACAGGGGGCTGAGCAGCTAAGAGCATTTGCTCTCCCAGAGGATCAGTTCCCAGCATCTACAGACACCCCCGGGGATCTGCCGCCCTCTTCTGGCCTCTCTACAACCATCGGGCGCACACATAGTGCGCATACATAACACACAGGCAAAACTGTTGTCCACATCAAAAATAAATATAATCTCCTTTTATTTTAAATGAGAGTTCTGTTTCATATATAGCACTTAAGCACAGGATGGGTGGCTATTTGTCTAAATGTAAAGGGAATTTTTAGGAGTGGGAGAATGATTGAACTAGAGACAGCTAAAGTATTGCTCAGAATTCAGATACTCAGATCCTTTAATAAGTTGTGACTCTATTACCGCTAGGTAGAGTCCCACATAGTTAATAGTTACTTTGTTGTTGCTGTGAGACCTGACAAAAGCAACTTTTAATAGAAAGGGCTTTTTTTTTGAGGGAGGGAGGGGGTTTCAAGCCAGGCTTTCTCTGTGTGACAGCTCTGGCTGTCCTGTAACTTGCTCTGTAGTCCAGGCTGGCCTCAAACTCACAGAGATCTGCCCGCCTCTTTCTCCCCAGTGCTGGAATTAAAGGTGTGCACCACCACCGTCGGGTGGAAGGACTTATTTTGGCTCACTGTTTGAAGGTACAAGTGGCTGGAAGGTATCATGGCCAGGAAGGCATGGTGGCAGGTTCTCGAAACAGCTGTAGTCCGGGAGGAGAGAGCAATGAATACTGGTGTGCTAGGCTCATTTACTCTTTTTTATTCAGTCTAGGACCCCATCCCATGAACTGGTGCTGCCTACATATAGGGTGGATCTTCCCGCCTCATTTAACCCAATCTACGAACTCCCTTATAGATGCCCAGGGCTATGTCTTCTATATCCTGTCAAGTTGACGGTATTTACCATTGAGATTTCAAATCTGTCAGCATGGCGCACAGTTTGTGCCCCGCCTGCATCTCCAGAAGACCATCTCTCATGTCCTTCATACCTCTGAATTCACTGCAGAATGACATAGTCAGGTTTACATGTTGGAAGGATGTCTCTGGGTTTGTGTGGAGGAGAAAGGGGAAGAGTCTGGCTTAAGGAAAGTGAACACAGGTAAGGCATACTTACAGATGTGGGTAGTGAGGGCCAGGAGCAGGGCAGTGGCAAGAAGCAAAGAAGTGGTTGGACACTGTGCTTGTGGGACTTAGGCCCCTTGGATTTTGATACGGATAAAAGACATTTCTTTGGGACTTCCAAAGAGCCATGGGTAGCTGCATAACCGTGGGGTCCTTAACTGGGACAGGCGCAGCACGGGACCAGAAGCAGTTTCAGGGAAAGGGGCAGATGCTGTCATTCCAGAGTCTGAGATGCTTGTGGTGAGCTTCCCGGGAGTTGCAGCTGGCTGATGAGTACGTGGGTGTGAAGCCTGGAAATGACATCATTTCTAATCTGGATGCCTTTTAAGCCGCAGCACAATTGTCCTCAGGCATTTCTTCTTGGAGTTTTTCGGGAAGCCAGCATTTCCTGTTCCTCTTTCTGGGTTTGCTAGCTTGTGTCATTAAGTGCACTGTTAAGTAAATTCCTGAGGATGGTTGCGAAGTAAATATTACATTCCTTGAAATTCTGGGGATGGTTTTTTGTTGTTTTGTTTTTTTCCTTTAATCTAGTTGAGTAGAGTATAGAATTCCCAGTTCAAAAACATTCTCTGCCTGGACTTTGTTACTGACGCCAGTGCTGGTTGCTGCTTGTGTGCTCTGACTTCTTTTCTTTGTCGTTTTCAGGAATGACAGGGATTTTCTTCTACTGCTTTGCTGATGATTCCTTGCTTTATCTTTCAGAATTAATGTTTCTTAGTATTGATGTGTCTCTTCCTGTCCTGAGTACAGTCTGCATCCTATTTTATATTTGTTTATTTTCGTCTTGAAGGATCCCATTTTCAAAATAAACTGGCTCTCAAACTTTTTGATATTAAAACTTCTGACTCTCTCCCCAACCCCCACATTTTTTCGGGGCTTGCTTCTACTCTTTGGTTCACCTGTTTCGTTTTTTTTTTTTTCTCTTCATTTTGCCCAGTTGTTAGCAATCTGTTGTCTAGTCACATTAGGAAGATGGGCGGTGTTTTCTCAACCACTGTGTAAATAGGACTGTTTTCATTCTAAGTTTCTCCTCTGAATAAGAAAGTAGACTGGAGTCTGTAAATATGACGTCAGGACAGGAGGACTATTTTGGATTGAGAAAGCAGAATATTTACACTGTGGCCTCATAAATGCCATAATTGGAAACATATAACTTTTTGCTCATAAATGTCTCACGTCTGTGCTAGAAACTGTGTATCAGATGGTTTCAGCCTTGGGGGTAGGGGCGGGTGTGTGTGCAGGTTGCTAGGTCGAGCGTGACTGCTTTTGCTCTGTGTGAAGGAAATAGCACTGAGTCCCAGGGATGTTTACTGACATAGATCACCACGAATACTTGTTTCCTGCTCCTCTTCCCATTCCTACTGTCTACAGAACACACAGACTCTGAGCAGAGGCTCCACCTGCATTCCCAAACCGGACTGAGTTTTGCACTTACTTCCCTTGAAACATACTTACAACATCTGGACCAAATGTTATTTGCCAATTTTATCCAACAGCTCACTTTTACACCTGCTTTTTGTCTGCCAGGAAATCACTGAAACCTCACCTGCTAGTTAACTACACCTGTTGTCTTTGCAGGTGGGTTCTTTATTGTATTTCTGTAATTTTCATAGAGTCCTTAGGAGAAACAAGATGCACTCTGCCACCTTGAGCCACAACATAATTCACAATTTAATATAACTGCTTCTAAACTAAAGTGTTTGTGTGTGACCTCTCCCCTCAATGAATAAGTATATCTATATTCATAGACATTCCTATACATCCATTCGTTTAGTAGCTGTTTTTGATAAGCAGAGATTATTTTTCAGGTACTGTAGACATACAGTTAAAAAGATATAGCCTGCTTTCTGTATTAAGGACACAGATCATAAACAGAGTTTCAACCTATTTTTTGCAAGAATTCAGCAATGAAAAACAAAAGCAAAAACAAGACACTGGGAAAGGAGTTCTCAGGATGCCCTGAGAACATTGTGGAGTGATTCACAAGGAAATTGGTCATGAGAATCTGCATCTAAAGCAGTGGTTCTCAGCCTGTGGGTCACGACCCCTTTGGGGGTGAAATGACCCTTTCATTGGGGTTGCCTAAGACCACCTGCATATTAGATTCTGATTCATATGATTCATATTATGATTCACAACAGTAGCAAAATACAGTTGCGAAGTAGCAACAAAAATAATTTTGTGCTTGGGAGATCACCACAACATGAGGAATGATATAAAAGGATTGCAGTATTAGGAAAGTTGAGAACCACCGACCTAGAGAGAGTTAGTGTGTTCCAGGCTGTGAGAGTAAGGAGCCACTAGAGATCAGGACAGAGGGGTCTGAATGTACAATGTGAGGGAAACAGGACAGCTCCAAATAACCAAGATAATTCATATCAAAACAACGATCAAATGGAGGAAAAGAGAGCCTGTTAGAGAGGTTTTTATATGACCACACCCAGAAAACCAGCACACAGCCCTGGTCTAGGGATCAGGAACCAACCGGGTTCCTGAACAGGCGTGAGGAGATCATGTGGAGAGAGACACAGAGCAGACGCCGCAAGGATGTCCTCATGGTGGGTCGGTGGCTCTACAGTGGGCGTGGTGCGGGTGTAACACAATATCCTGTAGACCACAGCGACTGCTTTAGGAGTCACCAGTGCACGCAAGAGGTAGGCTCGTGAGAAAAATTAGCTTGGGTTTAGGATGCAAAGAAACTTGTCAAATTTGAGTATAAGCCCCCAAATTATTTCTGGTTACTTGCAGCATTCGTTAAGTAACGATATAATAGGATTAGGACTTTCCTTCATGTCAGTTAAAATTCCACATTTGTCCTATGACTTTGACTTTATAAGATCATTGCCAATTCAAAAAAGAAAAAAAAAAAAGGAGAATTACTTTGATACATTCCACTTACTTCTTTTTTTAGCCAGTCATTCTCCCAGATCTCTTGATAGTTGCTCCTGTCAATGAACCGCACAGCATTCTTAAAAAAAAAAAAAAAAAAAAAAAAAAGGTTTTGCAGGAAGGAAGGGCTTCCATAACATGGCACACAAGTTTAATTAGGTTTTGAACCATATCCCCAGCCTGATATTTACAGTCTCACCCACAAGACTTTTTGTGGCAGATGACACCGTATTTCTTTGGGAGAGGGTTTCATAAGGTTGTCATGTTTTCAGTTACTAAAGGACAAAACTTCTTTGTTTAATAAGTTAGTTTAAATTTTTTTAGATTTGTTTTATAGATTTTATGTGTTTTGCCTTTATGCGTTCGTGTGCACCACCGCATGCTTTCCTGGTGCCCACAGATGTCAGAAGAGGGGATCAGATTCTGTGAGACCGAAGTCACAGATGGCTGTGAGCTTCCAGTGGGTACTGGGGATCTAATCTGAGTCCTCCAGAAGTGCAACAACCCAAACACTGAGCTGACTGTCCATCCCAGGACAAAGCCTCTTAAAAGCAGAGAAACTAAAAGAACACAGCAAAAAATGAAATAAAGGAGGCGGGCTGGGGAAATACCCATTTGACAAGTCTAGTAGTACAAACATGGGGATCTGAGTTCAATTCCCAGCACTAAGTAAAAAAGCCAGACACACTGTGAGATGGCTTAACACATGTTGCGTGAGCTTTACAACCTGGGTCCCATCCCCAGAACCAACAGCAGGAGAAAGCCAATCCCAAAATCTGTCCTCTGACTGCTATGTGCATACCACAGCACATGTGCACTCATACACACATGGCTTAAGAAAAGTTGGACACGGTAGTGTGCTTACAAACCCAGTGCCAGGGAGATGGAGACAAGAGGAGGATTCTGGGACTCAGTGGCCACACAGCCCAAACCTCAGCGAGCTCCAGGCCAGTGAGAGCTCGGTGGACAGCTCCTGAGGAACACTCAAGGCTGGTCTCTGGCCTCCACACACATCTGTGCACACACATAAATAAAAAAAATATTCTAGCACACATGGACAGAAATAATAATATGTTAAAGGTAAATTGATTTGTTAAGTCTTTAAAGGTAGAAGATTTTCACTTAAAAAAAAAAACTTCGGATAATGTTTATTTAATTAAGAGAGGACAAGCACTTCCTAGAAATGTTTATATTCCGGCTGAAGCTAGCAACACACATTGCCACCACCATAAAGTTTTTTTAAAGAATATTTATTCTATTTCATTTTATTTTGTGTGTATAGATGTTTTGTTTGTTTGTGTACCATGTGTGTGGCTAGTGCCCAAGGAGGTCAGATGAGGACATAGGATCCCTTGGAACCAGAGTTACAGATGGTTGTGAGCTGACATATGGGTTCTGGGAATCAAACCCAAGTCCTATATAAGAGCAACCAGTCTTTTGAACAACTGAACCATTTCTCCAGCCCCTTCTGTTTTGTTTTTCCCATAAAATATCTGAACAAAATCTGAAGGTGGTCCTAACTGAGATTAGCTGGCTTATCACTTACTTCACTAACAGTGAGGCAGAGGTTTCAACTTTAGTTACATAACAGAACAATTTGAAACTGGAAAATTCAGCTAGGCAGTGTTGATGCACGCCTTAATCCCAGCACTCAGGAGGCAGAAGCAAATGGATCTCTGTGAGTTCAAGGACAGCCTGGTCTCTACAGAGTGAGTTCCAGGACGGATAGAGTTACAACAGAGAAATCCTGTCTTGAGAAACAGAAGAAGTGGAAGAACAAGGAGAAGAAGAAGAGGAAGAGAAAGAAGGAGAAGAAGAAAAGGAAAATTGATACGTACCTGTGTGGCCCATTCCTTCCTTTGGTCCAGTTGTAACAATGTTTCTTTGATTATTTTATTTCTAGTTTCTTCCAGATTGTTTTTATACCTTTCTTTAAAAGGAAATGACAAGTCTTAGTGTGGCTGATCTGAGACAGAACTGTGATGTTTGTAAATTTTACTTTTCATGACCCTTCTCTGTCCTTTCTACACACTTCTCACACTGTCCTGGGATTCTCAAGAATATATTTTCCAAAAAACAATCTAGTTCTTCTGATCAGAAGAAATGTTCCGATAATTTGCTAACACCTTCGAATTAGTCTAAAGTCTCCAAGAATGTACTTTCAAAGGGTTCTCTTTCCAGAGGGAGAATTTGAAATAATCCTTGTATAGCTTCTATCCTTTGGGTTGCCCAGCTTATGGCTTCATAGAAGGCTTATACAGATCTCGTCATAGAAAGGCTTAATCATCTCTCTGAGCCTCATCGCATACCTCCAACTCCCCCGACTAGACTGCGGGTGTTCCTGGCATGTGGTTCCCTGTGCCAGCAAGACAGTGAGAAGAGGAGGGGGGGTTGGCGGTGGCAGAGCTGAGCCCGTCCTGAGCTCCTGACTAAGTGCGGGATTTCCTATCCTCTCGAATTTTCTTTTCTTTTTAAAATGGATTTGTTTGTGACAGGTGTACGCCTCACAGCGCTCACATGGCGGTCGAGGGCGGCTCTAGGGGAGTTGTTTCCTTCTGCTTTGTTTTTGAAGCTGGAGCTTTTTTTTTTCTTGTTTGTTTATTTTATTCTTCTCTCATAACAATACATCCCGACCACAGTTTCCCCTCTATCTTCTCCTTCCAGTCACCCCCCCAAACACCCCCCCAACCCCCGTTTACCTTCAGAAAAGAGCAGGCCTCCCGGGATATCAGCCTAACACTACAAGGTACTATAAGACTAGGCACAGATCCTCATATTGAGGCAGCCTAGTAGGAAGAAAAGGGTCCCAGGAGCAGGCGAAAAAGTCAGAGACACCCC
This sequence comes from Cricetomys ansorgei, assembly GCA_026225945.1. NCBI lineage: Eukaryota > Metazoa > Chordata > Mammalia > Rodentia > Nesomyidae > Cricetomys > Cricetomys ansorgei. The sequence goes on from JAMJFZ010000711.1 coordinate 2,803,934, forward strand.
CACTCCCACTGTTAAGAATCCCACAAAACACCAAGCTAACAACCATGACAACAAATTCAGGCTCCATGCAAGCCCCTATGAGCCCTGAAACAGTTTTTTGTTTTTCTGCCACTATGCATAGAAGGCAATCCTCCTGTCTCAGCCTCTCCCCTCCCAGTAAGACTGCTAGGATTACAAATGCACACCACAGCATCCAGGTTTTTGAGTGGGTTCTAAGTCTCAGATTAGTGTGGCAAGTACTTTTGCCCACTGAGCCATTTCTCAGTCCTCTTTTCAGATTTTCTTATGCCCTTAAATGTCATTAGTGATACAGCAAAGATGAAAACTTTAAATCTCTAAAGGTGCTTAATGCTCCTTTGAAAGGAAAATGGAGCCCAGTGGCATAAATCTGCTTCAGAGAGTGGGGAAAGGAGGCCAGTTTGCTCCTTGCCCCCCTCCAACAGTTGTCAAGCTCTTTAATCAAGATACTGTTGAAGACACTGGGACTGTTGCTGATTAAGCCAGACAAAGATGTCTGCCCTTAGCCATGAGTATTCTCATTAGGAAGCCAGACTTCAAATAAGAAAATTATTTCAGGTGGTGATGTGATAAAGTCACTCCTCTATTTCAGATAAGAAGAAATATTTGAGCACAGTCTTGCCAAGGTGATATAGTCAGCGATGGAACTATATTTCAGTTTAATGTGACAATAGTAAAAGTTGGTGGTTTACTAAAGCATCTATGATATGTGTCCCCAGGGTTGTGTTCTATGTATACCATATGCAAGATGCTTATTTGAAAATCAAAGTTTATTTATCCATACAGATAATGTTGAAAATCATGTTTACTAGATTTTTGGACAGATCCACAGAACCTTATTTAAATTATTCTCTAACTAAACAGAAGTACCACATCAAGACTGCCGTAGACCCTAACTGCCATTCAGGACTCTGTTTCAAGCGGGGGTGGGGACGTGCTTCTTTGTTGTTGTTACGTGTGAAGTATTAATTTTCTGGAAAAAAGTTTTCCAACAAAACGTAATACATTTTATTTCTGAAACCCAGACAATCTTTTTATGCTCACACACTTTTATTTTTAATGTATTAAGTTGAAAAAGAATTATATCACTTTCCCCTTTCCTTTCCTCTCTCCAGCCCCTCCCAGTTACCCCCCCCAAACCCTCCTATACCTCCACTCTCAAGTTGATGGCCTCCTTTTCTTTGATTATGTTTGTCACACACACACACACACACACACACACACACACGTTTATGCATTTCTCTCTATATATAGATATAGATATAGATATAGATATAGATATAGATATAGATATATAGATATAGATGACCTGCTGAGCACATTTTTATTGGTGGTGTGTATATGGTTGCAAGGCCACTCTGCACTGAGCAACCAATAAGGGGCTCAACCCCTGGGAGATGCTGATTCTCCTTCTCCCAGCAGACATTAGTTGCCTAAGTTCTTTGTCTAGGGGTGGGACCCTGTGAAATTAATTACCTTAACAGATCAAGGCAGCCACACGAGAACCCTGGGATCTTGAACTGATGGGAAGGAAATGGCCGGTCTAGTCTTCTGATTGCTAAACTAAGGGTGCTTTCAGGGGACCAGGGAGCCCTTATCTGTGCTCTGTATCTGTAATGGCGCTTTCCCCTAGTGGATGAGGACAGCTGAATGGGAAATGACTCTTAGGGATTTTTGTGATATTGTTCCCCTGAACACAATGCATTTTGAAAAATATATATATATTTGGAGAAAACAAACTGCCAGTCATTGGTGGGCAGTGAACTGAGGCTTCAGCACCTGCGCTGTGGTAGCCAGCTATGGCTTTTCAGGGCAACTGGTGGGGGGCGGGGCTGAAGCAATAAAAGAGGAGAGCTCACTCAGTGCTGGACAGAGGTCAGGACAGGAGTCAGGACAGGGGTCAGGAGAGAACATGGCAGGACTGAGGTCAGGACAGGGGTCAGGACAGGAGACAGGACAGGGCTTCTGAGAGAGGTGAATAAGATCGTATGAGACATTTAAAAAAAAAAAAAGAGTTGAGCAGGTTTGGAAAACATCTGGAAAGTAAAAACTGAGGTCTGTGTCACTCTGGGTGACAAATGCCCACACAGCCTGTCTTTCTCACTTTCATTTGGAGAATGTGGCTATTAAACTCTTCCAGCCTATCTGATGGCCATCAGATTAATGCTAATTATTTCATCTTTAAACACAATCTTCTAAAAGTTGCTGTAGGTCAGAACTTTAGCTGTAATCAATCCTTCATTTTGAGTATCCGAAACAAATAATAAAACCTGGAACTGGATAACATGGTAATTCTTTGCTATGAATGACTCAGAGTGAATATCCGTATGAAGGTCTAGCTCCGTTGCTGCATTAATTCTGAGAAGGCAATATTAACACTTTATCCTGTTTCCAACTCCACATCGTATTCTATGGATTTCCTTTTCTTAAAGACAGAGGCACAGCTCATGGACTATGATGAAAATCTCATGGCTGCCCTTGTGGTTCAGTTGGTGCTTCCTATAGCTGTGACACTCCCTAACCAACCATCTGTGAAGGCAGCCAAAGAACTAGGGGGCGTGCAGACATCTCCTTGGAGAAGTTGGAGATGCTGGGAGTATGAGCTTGGGAAATTGTGAGTTTGAGCTTCAAGACCCTTTGCTGTTCTGCTTGTCTAATCTAATGTGGCCACGTCTGAGAAGTTAACCCCCAACCGTGCAGGCTAAGGCTTGAACCTTCCAGTTGTCTCTGGCCCTGCTTTGGTTTTTTTCACCCACTGATGGGAATTTGTGGTATGGTCTTTTACTCATTCGACTGATCCTGTCTCAAGCTCGTGTCCATCCCTGGCTCTCATTAACCTGCAGGACAGACTCTCCTGTCATGGGAGTGTTTGTAGAGGTTCTTTGGAAGACTGCCTTCCCCCTTTCCTGTGGCACTGCATCTATTGTCCTTTGATGCAGGGGGCACACAGTACATTGAAACTGATGACTTCCCTTTTGGCCCCTGGTCCTCCATGCACACCCACCCATGCCACACCCAACTCAAGCACAGCTACCCTTTCCTGTAGGCTCACAGCTGGTTGTCTTGTTTTGATAGCCAATGATCTGGGGAGTGCCCTGGCTTTTTACCTACTGAACATGGGCCTTCTGCTCACCGTCTTATTGAATTTGAACCAACTCTGTGGCAACTGACCTGACATTCTCTGTGCATCTTCTTTAACTCTTTCGATGTCATTTTGTAGGGAAACGATGAGCTGAGCGTGCTGTGCGCTCCCTACGTTCTTGTACTCTTCCCAATATTCCTTCTCACTGAGTTTTTCAAGAAACAGTTTCTCAGTATCATTTATCTGTATGCGCATTTCTGTTGGAAAGAAAAACAAGGCACGTGTCGTCATCCATCGCTCCTGGAACTATAGTGTGCTACAGTCCATTTTCACCAAGCTAAAGTAAGGTCCGATGCTAAAATGCTATAAACTCATAAATACTGTTATGTGTAAATTTGGCAAATCTCAACTATTGAAATAATTAGATATCCCTCAAGATAAATATAAACTTTCAACTCTAGATACATGGTTTAGGACTATGTAATTAAAAGATGACATACACCAGGGAACCCACAAACTTAAATCTGGGATTGTTTCATACGGATCCTTGTTTTTTTTTATTTTTTGTGTCTCATGATATCTTTGTAAAAATTAATTTATTTTTAATTTTTTTATGAGTATGGGTATTTTGCCTGCACATAGATCTTTGTACCACATGTATGCCTGATACCCAAGGAGGCCTGAAGATGGCATCAGATCCTCTGGGGCCGGAGTTACAGATGGTTGTAAGCCATTATGTGGGTGCTGGGAATCGAATCTGGGCCCTCTGAAAAAACAGGCAGTGCTCTCAACTGCTGAGCCATCTCTCCAGAGCCCTACAATTCCTTCTGTAGAGTGTTTTGGGTTTTTTTTCCAGTCATTATGCCTCTGGGAAAAAAATGACTTCAACCTACATTCCTTTTCAAATCTTTTGAAGAAGATGGCCTTGAACTTCTAACGCTCCCTTCTCCCCCTCCCAAGTGCTGGAATTACAGGTATAGGACATCATGTTCAGCTTTGACAATCACTTTTGTTAGCCAGCTGTTCAATTCGGTCATCTGCATTTCTTTCTTTTTTTGCTTTTCGTTTGATGAATGATAGCATATGGCAGTCAAAAACATGCCTTCTCCTATTCTCCCACGTTGTAAGACTTCATAGTGAAAGACGAGTTCTCTAATTAAATGCATACAAATATCGAACTATTTCAAGTATATAACCTTTTGGCCTGCCCTGGTGCGCTTGCTGAGCATGATGTTTTATTTGGTTCGTAGACCCAGGCATAGTATTGCTGAATGTCTTTAAATAGAAACAGGCGCTCAGAAACACATACAGTGAACCTCACAGTCTGTTGGCTCACTCCTCACACTACCTAGTTTGAGAATCCCTTGAAGCCAATGCTATACTAATCATCTCTGTAAAGCCGGCCTCCTTAGACCTGGAAATATGCTGCTTGTCTCAGTGAATGTTTAGTGAAGAGAGAGGTGCCCTTTAGTCCAGAGGCCTAAGGAACCCTGGGCATGGTTTCCCTGGCCACCCAAAGATATACATAAGATCATAAAATCCCCTAAATGGTGCTTGTTAATGTCATACACAGTTATGAAAACCAGATAGGCTGTCATTTAGCAGACTGCTAACGCTACTGTCGGAGCTCTGTGCCACATTTGGCTCTTGAGAGGAGGACTGGTCGATGTCATTGAAGTTTGGGGGCTCAGGGTAGAACTGGCCTGCTTTGACTCCCTTTGCACCTTTATAGTAACAAATTCACACATATGAACACAAGCATATATGCAGAGATTTGGGGGGCGGTTCAAGGTCTGGTCATTTATTGGTTACTTTTAAAAGAGTCATTTTTGACTGGACTCAGAAGTAGAAGCTCTCGGAGAGGACTGCCTGCGTCTCTTGGTAACCTGTTCCTGGAGATTTTCTTTGGCTTCCTCTATTCTCTTGGCCAAAAGTTTAGCACATTCTGCAGCTGTCTTCTCGTTTAGTCTTAGTATGTCTTAGTATGTTTCTTCTTCAGAACAATGCATCTGCGTTTGTGTTGCAGGGCCCATGGAGTAACCAGATGCTGAATCACGAGTGCTTCTGTCCTGGGCTTCTTATCTTCTTTGTTAAGGGCTTTCTGACAACATATCGGCAGACATCATAATCTTATCCAGATTAGAAAGCTTTCTCATTCTGCTAGCTCGTTTAGGTCCCAGCCGACAAGGCACAGTAGTTTCTGTCAGCCCAGGAACAGGAATATCCTTCTCTCCTTATTTTATTTGTTATCATTTTTTTTTTTTTTTTTTTTTTACGATAACCAAGTCGAGAATTCTCCAATTGTCATCCACAATGCATCCGCAAACAGACTTGCGCTTCCTCTCTCCAGTTCTCCTCTGTCTGTAACTGTCTCCTTACTCAACAACAGGAACATTCTGCCATGGGTCAGGACATCTCGCTTCACAGAAAAACCTTGTTTGTCATTCCCACCACTGATTCAGATCACGTAACCCTTCCACTCTTCACCCAGAGTCCATCAGCAGCGACTTCTGTGCCCATGGCTTCTCCTACAGCAAAAGCTTGAGTTCATCACCCACTTCAATGAGTTTCTGACTGCTGATGGGTAGGAAGGAGGTATTTAGCTTCGCCTGAAACAGGAGGTATCTCGGAAAAAAGAGGTTTTTTTAAAATTTTTTTAAAATCTGAGACCTTCCAGATAAGAGGTCCTGGGTACAGTCTCACAGCATTTTGCCCTTTTTGTGGTTTTGCTACTACAGAAAAATACCTAGCTCGAATTGGGTTTTTATCCGCTTGAATGAGGCCAATCTCCAGCAGTGCTTCTCAGGCCTTCGTGTGCCTGGGAGAGCCCTGGGAGCGTGTAAAAAGTGCAGATTATGATTCAGCAGATCGGGGTGGGGTCTGAGCGGCTCTGATTCTAAGTAGCTCCACCCATCCCCAGTTACTGAGTCGCCCTCACTTTCCCTCTCTTCCTTAGTCTCTGTGGCACTCCTCCCCTGGAAGCTTCAGCTGTCTCGCCCCCTCCTGCTCTATTAGGTCATCCAACTTGGTCCCTGTCTAGCATGTACCCTGGTTGCGTCTTATGTCGGTCGACTCGACACAAGTTGGAGTCATTTTGGATGCTGGAACCTCAACCGAGAAAATGCTCCCACCAAATTGGCCTGTGGGAAAGCCTGCGGTGCGTTTTCTTGATTGCTGATTGATGTGGAAGGGCCCAGTCCGCTGAAGGTGGTGTCGACGCTGGGTCCTGAGTGGTATGAGGAGGCGGGCTGAGCAAGCCACAAGGGGCGAGTCAGTGAGCAGCACTCCTCCATGGTTTCTGCTTCGGTTCCCTCCGTGAGTTTCTGCTTCGGTTCCCTCCGTGAGTTTCTGCTTCGGTTCCCTCTGTGAGTTTCTGCCCTAACTTCCTTCAGTGACGGAGTGTGGCCCTAGGGCTGTGAACTGAAATAAACACTTTCTTCTCCAAGTTGCTTTTGGTCATCATGTCTTATCATGGCAATAGAAACCCCAAGACGGCATAGCTTCCCTGTGCATACTCCCTCCGCACCAATAAGTGCACCTCAACTGGAGCCATTGCCCAAAAGCAATCTAGCCAGAGCATTTGGGAATCATTGTAATGTTGTTCCCAACTCAAGGGACATTGTAAAACAAAGTGGTTTTGGAAATGTTAACAAGAAGTTTAGGGTGAAAGAACTTAAAAAAAAAAACTGCCCGTATCAAAACTGCACACGTCTGGTTTACCAGAAGGGCCATGTGTTTCCAGTAGTAAGAGAATGTCTTGGGTCTTCTACTGCCATCCCTAGCATCGTTTCCCAAATTTTAAGCTTCCTTTCTCCAATCCAACAAGCAGGCTTTGTTCCATTAGATTGGGGGAGGCGTGTCCATGATTATATTCACTTCATCAAGCCCAAATCTAAAGCAGAGCTGAGTCAACGAAGACCGTCAGCAACAGAACTTCACAAAACAGAACAACGCCCCTGGGAGAAGTGCAGAGTGTATTCAGCGGGACGCTGTAGGGTACATCTGTTTCACCTGTGGCTTTGCTCATTGCCTATTGCTGCTTCTCACATGGCTCTGGTGAGCCTCTGCTCACTTTAGTCTCTCCTCCACCTTTCTGTAACCTATATGGACTGTGGCTGTGGTAGAGATGATGTAATCTGAAAGGCAGTCGCAACATTTGGAAGAGACTGGAAGACACAGGCATTGAGTCATTAATAAGTACAATATTTATCAGAATTTTCCAAGTTCTTAACTCACCTTTCAAGTTTCTCTCTTGGTCTCTTTCAAACTTCCACTTTTCCTTCATTTCTTCTTCAACATCCTCTCTTGTCACTATTGGCACTCCTAATTTTTCCTCGGTCAGTTCCTTCAGGACATTCTTTATGTGCCATTTCTGTTCCTCTTTCAAGCGTTTATTCTGCCACAGAAATCAACAGTAGCTAAAACACATCTGCTTGACTTCTTTCACTGTTTACCCGGAACACAGGCGCACGCCAAGGCTTACAGAGTGAGAAGAAAAACATTTGAGGTGTACAGTACTATCTCTAACGTAAGATACAAAACAAAACATCAGTGCGACAAACATCAGTAGAATGTTACATTTTAAAGAATATGTTACCAATTTACCAGTCTATTACCCCCCCTCCCCCCGCAACACACACACACACACATGGGCTCCATGAGCATTTTAATCAAATCTCGGAGCTAATTTTTTGGACCTCCCATCAACCCTGCTTTTCTCCAAGTCTCCCTAATTTAGTCACCTACCATGTGTGAGGCTGGGCACTAGAATCCTTTAGAAAAACAGGAAAAAAAAAATCCTGCTTTTGTGGAATCTCCGTTATGCTTTACTTTCATCACAAATGACTACTCAGTTCATTTCGTTCAGGGAGATGGTTACTCGCCATCCCAAACTTTACCCTCGAAATAAAAGCCAAGTTGTTCTTGTGGGTGTCGGATCCGTGCAGCTAAGATGCCCACTTAACGGACCGAGAGTTTATTCTTGCGGTTGCTATCTTACTGTGGGGATCAAGGAAGCGAGACAGAACAAATCGCACGCCAGCCTGCACTACAGTAATTACCAATGGGAATCTTTTACAATGAAGTCAGTGGTCTGGGACACGCCTGGAATTCATGAGGAAACACAAAAACACCAATGCAAGCAACTGCGTTGGTGAATCTGAAACTTATGGAATTAGACGTTGTGTAATTAGTTTATTTGAAAATCAACTATGAAGGGCAATAAATATAGACCTACATTTCATCACCAATCAATCACAATTTATAAACGGTGTTTTGTATGATAATTCAAATGAGGAGGGAGGGCACAGAGCAAGGCCATGTATGTTATGGAGATGAATTGGTATTAATCCTGACTAGATTACTGTAAATAATGGGATGCTTATTAGAATCCTCAGGAAAGTCACTAAGAAAATAACTAAGGTGAAGTAAAAGAAATAGTTAAAGGTGTAACATCAAAGACAGTAATGAAAAAATAAGAGCAAAAAGAATGAGACGTAGAAAACAAAGAGGAAAAGGCTGGCGTGGCGGCACACACCTGCGATCCCAGCACTTGGGAGGTGAAGGCAGGAAGTGGTGTCTCAATCCCGACCATGCTTTGCCTTCTCTTAACCATACCTGACCCAGGAGTGCAGGTTCCAACTAGCAGAGCATGCACCCCTAGCCCCTCTGGAGGTAGCTCACTCTTCTTTCATGCTTTGGATCACACCTAATAGGATCTCAAAAACACTGGGCAAGGCTTCTTATCACCCTTGCTGTCTACCTGTGCCTGTTTTAATTCTTGTTCCAAGTACTGACCATTATGGCAACACCAGAGCCACAGGCGGATTGGTAGAAGCTTGTCAAGTCAGTGTGGAGTAGACAGGAGGTTTCAGTTTACAAGAGGGAAACTGAGGCTGATGCCAATTTTTTGCCAGAAAGATGTCACTACAAAGTTGTACCATCAGGATGCAAATCAGGACTCTGACTCTAGATTCCTTGAAATGTAAAGATACAGCCTTTAAAAAACAGAAGTTAAGCCAGGTTGGGCAGGGGTACACATGTATAATCCCAGTATTCAGGAGGCTGGGCAGGAAAATCCTCAGTTCAAGGCTAGGCTGGGCTATGTAGTAAGATCTTGTATTAGGAGGAGAAAAGGAAATAAATTAAACAAAAAACAAAACCCAAATAAAACTGTGGGAGTCTTCAGACCATACAAAATAAACCAGTGAAAGAAGGTCTGTCTTACTAACTCCTTATAGAGATATTATTTCTGAGGATCTTTTGGTTGTGATGGACATAGTCAGCATCCCCTTGATAGTCATATTAATCTTTATTTTTAACATTTAATTGCCATGTATATATGTATGTACATGGGCACATGCCACAGGGAGATCAGAGGAGCACTTGTAGGAGTTGTGTTCTCTGCTTCGACCGTGTGGGTTCTGCAGATCAAACTTGGGCTGCCAAGCTTGGTAACAGGTGCTTTTTACTTACGCAGTCGGTGGCCCTTAACACGATTCTTAGAAAATAATCTTTAGATATCCCATGAGTTATTTTAACAACTGAGATTAAACTGTCCTAAATGCTTTTATGTATGCATACTCCAGACAAAGCTGAAACAAAGATTGGGAGACGAGGAAAAAATGCAATGTTTTACAGTTTGGATAAGTAAGAAGTGAAAACGTAAGCGTGATTCCCAGGTTATCCATTCTCATGATCTAGGCAGCACGACGGAACTGACTTCCACTGACATCCTCAGTACCATGGAAACAGTGGCGCCTGGTTGCTCACACGGATGAAGGAGCAGTGTCCCAGCACTGAAGGAGGGGTTTCCTGGAGTACATCCCATCACGATTCACCATTGTTCCAGCACGCATGCTCAGTGCCTGCTTTCGCTCATCGTGACACTCACCCTCTCCTGGTACTTTTGATTCTTGTCCCTCAGCTTCTTTATCTGAACCATGATTTGCTCCACTGCATTCTCCTTTACCTCGCGCCTGAGGAGAGACAAAGATGTGCAGTTAGTTACCTCAGCGAAAGGCAACGAAGCTACATTCTAATTTTAAACTAAATTATCAAATACCTTCAAAAACCAATTTAGGGATAAGTATCTCCTCTATGAGATTTTGGGGGAGGAGTTGTTTGTTTTTGAGATGGGGTTTTCACTATGCAGCCCTGGCTGGCTTGGGACTCTGTGCAGACAAGTCTGGCCTTGAGCTCCTAGAGCTAAATATACGTTGGGGGAGTATGTCAAGCTTTTTTTTTTTTTTTTTTTTTAAAGCATCCCTGTTTTTATTTTATAAATATAAATTTATGTTTTATCCGCTATACCCAAGCTTAAAGAAAACCTAGGAAATAACACACAGAACACATGCTTTGTATATATTCTCATCCAGGGATGCTTCTTGAATTCTTAAAAGAATTCAAGAACACCTTCCTGCCCCAACAATAGCCAAACATGGCTGTCAGAGGGCAAGTGCATCTTGGACTTCTAGCTTAACCTAGGCATGCCCAGCAATTCCTGCTCATTAGTGTGTGCTCTTCTAAATATTAAGGCTTCTCTGTCACAAAGACACCCTATAAGTATTTGTTGAGCATCTTTCTATGTGAAAAACAGAAAGAGCAGGAAGGTTCAGGTACAGGGTAATTGAAGGCTGTTTGAAATACTTGTGTATTCCGTGTTTCTGAAAGGGAGCAAATCTTGGAACTCTGAGACTGAAGTAAGGCTACAGAAATCACTTCACCCAAACTCCTTGTTTTAGTTAAAAAATAAAGTACACGGTTTTAAATCTTCCTCCCCCCCCCCCCCCCATTTCTTGCCTCCTCATTTGTAGGCAAATCAAATCTCAGGTCCTAAAATTTTAAGCCATCAGATAAAGAAAACCATACCCAGCTCTATATATTGTTATATGGAATAAAACAAGAATTCACACATGAAGGATTTGCTCAGTAAGTGTGAATACATCCTTGCTGAATCTGACACACTATCAGCACTCTCTCCAAAAGTCTCATTTATATTTATGACCTTGTGTACTTAGGAGAGAGAAAAATAAGGCTCCATCCTTCCAAGAGATGAAACAAATGTGAAATAAAGTTAGCAAATTGCATGGTAGCCCTCCTCAAAAAGAAGTCAATTTGAATACCAAGAATGCTGATTTAGCCCTACTTTCCCTCCGACTGCACCGTATATATAACTGCTTTTGGCTTTGGCTTACTCTTCCATAGAAAAGATGAGGAGTAGCAAGATGACTGCTGACATGCTTAATGCTTAGACTGACCACTTGAGATCCCAAGACCACACACACACACACACACACACACACACACACACACACACACATTTTACAAAAGATCAAAGGAGATGAGCTCTATAGCTCATCAGTTTCAGCCCCGCAGTGTTCTGTTGCCCAGTGCCCCCTCTTATGCAGACACAGACTCAATGGCTGCCACTTGGCCCCACGTTGCTTTGGGAATCACAGAGATGGTGTAGAATGAGACCGTCATGACGTCCAATTTACTAAGTATAGAGTAAGTAAATACAAATACTGTTTATACATTCTGATGAGTGCTACAGAGGGCTGTGGGATGGAGGGTAAATGGAAGAACTGCTGTCCTATATGACAGGAAAAATAAGCCTCTGGGTAAGTAAAGCTTCTGCTTCTGATTAAAGAACCGACTTCTCTCCACTGCTTGCCTCTTGGTGTGTGTGTGTGTGTGTGTGTGTATGTGGCGTTAGCACCTGAACCCAGGGCCTCATTCATATCACACAAGTGTTCTATCACTGAGTCCTACCTCTAGCCCTATAGCACTCATTTTTATAGATAAAAGTGAAAACATCATAAATAAAACTTATCTGAACTGTGCAAGCTGCTCACATAGTTTCTGTAATGTAGGAATAGAAAAATCTCAAGGATGTTGTCTCTACTGGTTGAGACTGATTCTTTGATGGACTTGAATAGACTGATTCCCTGGCCACAGCTAAGAATCTTCCTTGGTGATGACTGAACATTCAGTGAGCAGACCAGAGACCACATCCACCCTAACCCAGGGCCTACATAAAGTATACACAGACTAAAAATGTTCTTTGTTCATCTGAAATCCTAATTAATTGCTCAACTTATACTTTTGTTATATCCAGAAAAGCCTACAGAAAAGCCTCTGCCCTCTGAGCATTTAGGGACCAGTGGCTGAGGTTTCAGATTTATGCTCCTCTCCTGAGCCATGTTCGGATTGATCTGATTTTGATCAGCAGTTCTTAGAGAATTCTGAACTGTTTTTGTGGCTTCCCTGGCCCCCTCGTGGAAGTTAGGGCAATTGCAGGTCTAACTTTGACTTTCATAGGCTTCCTGAAGAGTTGGACTTTTGGGAAGCTTTGAAGCTTAACCTCAGAATTGTGGAGGGAACCAGCCTTTTCCACAAATGGGTTCACGAAAACTCTATGCAGGAGGGAGTACGAGTGCAGGAAAAATGAGGAATGACAAACGAATAGAGTAGTTCGTTCTATGGGACCCAAAGGAATGGCATGCATGATCGCGCTTTAAAATGACACATGGAGCACACTTTAGAAGTAAAATGTATGAGCATTTTTAATGGGGGAATTGATAGTGTACATATTAAGAAAAGAGAGGGGCAAGAGAGAGACTGACAATGCGCCTTGTCAGTGGAAAAACCCACACCAAGAAGAGAAGGAGGGAGAAACTGACAATGTACATTACCTGGAAAGGGGCCCATGCCAGAAAGAGAGAGAGAATTGCTCTGGCAAGAAGTTTAAAAAAAGCCAAGTACAGTTTTTTGGTATGTAGATGTTGCTCAGGCCTTCAGAGGAACCGGTTTCATATGTAGATGTAGTCACACCCAGGGGGGAGCCGGGTGTCCTTCCTCCTGTGACTTACAAACTTCAAGATTATCTTGTTTGCTAAGAAAGAACGTTTAACTCAATAACCTATAATTGGTTGAATGTTACTGTTACCTGAATAATATCTCCATCTACCTCAAACAGAGCAGGGTGCCATGTAGGCAAAGGTTTTTAGCTGTTTGGTGCGTATTTATTTTTTCTCTATCTAGATGCCTTTTGCTTCTATCTGTTAAAGGCTTGTCTCTTCCTGGGAGGACCAACACCCATTCCAGGAATATCCTTTACAATGTACTATCAATATGAATAGGTAGCTTTACACATGCCAGGACTTAGAAGCCTGCAAGATATTTTAAAATGACAGTTACTTTTGAGTAAAAAATGGCTGCTTATCCTTCTCAGTTAACATCAGCCAGCTAAGGTATTACTAGGCCATGCAGACATAATGAAAAGCTTTTGTTGCCATTACAGCAAAGGGGAGAAAGGGGCAAAATGGCTGGTAAGCCGAAATTCCCAGCCAGGGAGTCTGGAACCTTGTTAACAGACTTCAACCATGTTGTCAGGGTATTGGGGCTCCCAACACAGAACTCCACACTCTTGGCCGCTGTGTGGAATTAATTGTCTCCATTGTTTTCCAACACTTTTCCCTTCTATATGTCACCCACCAATGCCTTAGTATCTTATATGCCTCCATACGATCTGACTGTAAGGCATTTTCTTAGTAATTGGTTGGGGAAGGCCTAGCCCATTGTGAATGATTCCATCCCTGGGCTAGTGGTCCTGGGTTCTATGAGAGAGCAGGCTGAAGAAGCCATGGTGAGCAGGCGGCACCTTTCATGGCCTCTGCATCAGCTCCTGCCTCCAGGTCTCTTCTCTGCTTGAGATCCTGTCTTGACTTCCTTTGGTGATAAACCACATGTAGAAGTGTAAGCCAAAGAAACCCTTTCCTCTCCAGCTTGCTTTTGGTCATTGTTCACTGCAGCAATAGAAACCCTAACTAAGACAGGTAGTAAGATCATCTCTATACATGCAACTACAAAATCTGAGCGTCTTATTTTTTTTGGATAATTTTTTTTTTTGAAGTTCAGTTTCTCAGAAACCATGAATCACTACCTCTCATGTGCTTACTGCTTTCTTATGACACGGGACAGAAGGAAGAACACAAGATGCTGCCCCAGCAGTCCTTCCCCAGATGGTGAGAGGAGGTGACGTGGCTACTTGCCATGTGACAAAAGTTCTGTTCCAGGGAACACCCAGAATAAGTAGCTGGTCACCAGCAGAGCATGGGCCTTTGGCTATTGCAGATCGTGGGATTATTATTATTATTCTCATCTTTAACAAGTGACAGAGCACATAGGCGTGGGAGTTGTCATTTTATGTCCATCACCAGCTCATGAAAAATGTTTAGCATTCGCTTCTGTGTAAACATTTGTTAAAGAGGGAAAAGACTGGCCTCTGTCGATTCCAAGGAGAGGCAGCTGTAATCAGACGTTGTCACAAAACCAGGGAGCAAGTGAGAGACCGGGCTGAGTTCATTCACAGAGCCTGGCTTCTCACTGCGCACAGGAGAAGAAAGATGGCAGTCACGGGAAGAAATGTGTGAGGATGGTCCCTCGTCATTACTTAAGGGGGTTTTCCCTAGCGGTTGGTAAGACAATTTTCTTGGTGAAGACTTCGTCACTAGCATCACAGGCCCTTGCCTTCAACCTTGCATCCCTCTGATAAATGGTTTCCCTTTCCTAATCCCAGTGTTCCGCTGCCAGGGTCTGCCCTCTGTCTTCATTCTGATCTCTGCACTCCCTTGAACTATAACATGCTTTTTCACACCCCGGCGTCTTTTCCGTAAGCCGTAGTCTTCCACTGTCTACGTAACTGTCGTTTTCCAGAAATCAACGCACATGGCTTCCTCAACTTCGCTTTTCCAAACTCTCTGACTAGGTCAGGTCCTTTTCCCCTTCTCTGCGTGTCTGCCTCTCGTGCTGCATCACAGCAGGGGCCATGTGGCCCTGCTCGCTGCTGTTCTCCGGGCCCAGCATTTGTCTTGTACGTGACAAACATGCAGATACTTGTCGAATGAACATGTGAATGATTTCATTCTTATTTGGAAATTTATTAACACTTTTCCACAAATTCCACCAAAATTACACATGAGGTCACCTATCCAGTGCCAAAAGTTGACATTCACAAGCTCTCAAGAGGTCATTTAATGAAATAAAATCTCTCCGGTTCCTAGGAGTGAGACACTATGAAATGTTCTCATTATTAAAAATAATTCTTAAGCCAGGAATTGTGGCACATGCCTATCATTCCAGAACTCAAGACACTGAGGCAGGAAGAGTGTTGCGAGTTCAAGGGTAGCCTTGGCTACATAGTGAGTACTAGTCCAGCCAGGGCTACATGGCAAGATTGTATATCAAAATATAAAAATAAAGAGTTTGGAAGACAGCTCAGTAGGTAAATGCTCACCTTGCAAGCATGAAGGCCTGGTGTACTGGCACATGTTTGTAATGTCAGCACTGGAGAAGCAGAGACAGGTCTTCAGTGGCTTGTTGACCAGTCAGCCCAACCTTTTTGGTAAATTCCCATTAGTCAGGGACTTCATCAAAAACAAACAAGCAAGCAAACAAACCAAAGTACATACTGCCTGAGGAATGACAGCCAACATTGTCATCTGGCGCATGTGCGCACACACACACACACACACACACACACACACACACACACGTTTCTAAATTGCTTGGATTTGATATGTAGTTTGGAGTATTGATGTGTAGAGGTAGAGTAGCTAAGAAATAGAAAGGTAAATAAAGGAAAATGCTCTCTCCTACTTTCAATTTACACTAACTATTGCACAAAGTATTTTACAAGGTGAGCCAGCGATCTGCTGTCCACATAGAAAAGAGCACGACACAATGGTAGGAGCCAAAACCCCATCAGGAAGTGCTGTTTCCTAGTACTGCTTGACTTATGCACATAGCACAACAGTATGATGTCTCTAATCCATATCAGTTTTCCTGGCTGTGCTTAGCTACATTCATTCCCATGAGCAGTTACTTAAGTCTTTTTTTTAAAAATAATTTATTTAATTTTATTTCATGTATATTGGTGTGAGGGTGTCAGAACCCCTGGAACTGGAGTTACAGATAGTTGTGAGCTGCCGTGTGGGTGCTGGGAGTTGAACCCAGGTCCTCTAGGAAGAGCAGCTGGTGCTCTTAACCACTTAGCCATGTCTCCAGCTCTCAGTTACTTAAGTCTTAACAATGACTCTATCTACACGGGGCAGGTTTCAGATTCCAAATACAGACTTACTGATAGTCTAGAAGCGCTTCGCTCATAGGCAGTTTCACATCTTTTGGTGGTCCATCTTGAGCATCCTTTTTGGCGCCTTTTGCTGAGCTGTCCATGGTTCTGGTTGGCCACTAAGGATATACCTGAAGAGCAAACAGACATAGGAAAAGTGAGTCAGCTCCATCTTGGCCCCTCTACTTGTACTGACTCTGGAAAATCGCCACTGGGGCTTGAGATTGGCTTTTCTCTCCTGGCTGCTTCTTTTTTTTTCCAGATCTAGTATCATCCACAAGGTTGGAGCACCATCAAGCAGCTGGAAGCTTTAGTCTGGTGAGTTCTGTGGTTAGCTCAGATAAACCATACCCTGCACGCCCCAATCCATCTGGAACTTTGTGAGACACTCGTTCTATGAGGTTATCCATCTATATCAATCACCCACCATTCTTCTTAATGACCAAAAGCCTGAGTTTCTTATACTGTGCTTGGCAGTGTGCACCGTGTATAACAGCAGCTCAATAAATGTCTATTTAAAAAATTCCAGAGGGGTAGAAAGATTTTAAGAGCCAAGGGTCAGGGAGGACTATGGCAAAATGGTGTCTTCTGGACATGACAGGCCCCCTGCAGGGAGTCACAGATGTGGTCGCCTACAAAAATCAGACAAGTCAACATTCTAGCATGAATGGTGGAGACACTCATGACTCCCCCACTCAGCTAAGGAGCTATTGATGATTGATGGATAGCTACTAGGCAAGAGAGTCTCATGGGCCAGTGGATAGCTCTACCTTCATCCATATATGGGCAGCATAAACTGGACTCAGTAGGTTATAAGAAAAAAGAGCCAGTGGCAGTGGTGGCGCACACCTTGAATCCCAGCACTTGGGAGGCAGTGATCCACTGTGAGTTCGAGGCCAGCCTGGTCTACAGAGAGAGTTCCAGGACAGCCAGACTTACAACAGAGGAACCCTGTCTCGGAGGGAGAGGGAGAGAGAGAGAGAGAGAGAGAGAGAGAGAGAGAGAGGAAAAAAGAAAGAGGACATTGAAGTTGGGGGGTGGGAATGGGAGGACAGGGGTGGACTAGGGAGAAGTTGAGGGTAAAACACGATGAAAATACATTGTATGCAAATAATTAATTAAAATATATTTTAGAAAGTGGCTTTTTTTGTTTTATTTGTTTGTTTGTTTTTTTGTCAAGATGCAAGGTCCTGAAAGAATTGCTTTGGCCAGGGTTGTCGTTGTACAAATAGCAAATAAAAGCATATTTTTTTTTAAGCAAAGATTTACAAAAGTTATTTAACTATAAGGATGTTGCTTCACTAATTTTATAGGCTATAAATTGCCTTTAAACAAAATAATTGAATTGACAATGCTTTTTAAGAAGGGAACATCAACCCACTATTGGCTGACATTTGCAGGAATACTTCATGGGTTTGTAAAGCATACAGAGCATAGGTTTCCCTAGCAGATCTTTATCTAATTTCTTCTGCTCTACTAAGACCCAGAGCCCACCCTGTTACCAGGGTATCTGTAGTTTGGTGTGATGGGAAACATCTCGGGAATTGTTTCAGTGGGTGGAAACTCTACAGTGAGTGTGTGATAATTCTTGGGCATTTCTATTTCTCTTCCTGCAACAGACACAACAGTTCCTGTTGAATAAATACTTGGGTAGGTGGAGCGATCCAGCAGATATGTGTTCTAATTCTAGACTCCATCACTCAAGTTTTGTGTAATCTTCAGAAAGCTACCTAATCTTTTTTGCACTTTAGATTCCCCGTCTCTTGCACAGTTGAGAATGATAGCAACCTTGTTCTAAGGGCTGTGATGGGCTCAGATCAGTGAACAAGTAAAGGATATACATAATGTCTCAGATATAGGAAGCTTAATAAACCATATGTCTCTTCCACTCTCTCTTCAGTTACAGATATATAATATCTTTCTTTAAATCGTAGGCAACTATCACAGAAGGGGTCTGTGCACTACAGATTACAGTCCATGGGGCTTACTGTGGCCCGGCTTCACCAGTGATTGGAAAGCCAAATTGACAGTCTATATAGATCTTTAGGGGTCATCTAGACACACAGCAGGGAAATTCTTTGAAATGGAAACACGTTTTTTTTTTTTTTCTCTCTCTCTATAGATTTGCTGCTCATGCACTTGGACATCCAGTGATGGTTTAGTTGGTCAGGAACCTGTAGTAATCCTCCTGCCTCAGCCTCTTGGGTGCTGAGATTACAAGTGTAAGCAATCTACCACGCCAGTCTTCATAAGTATAACAGTTATTTACGACAATCCAGTAAGCTCCACACCAAAATGTATCATTATACAAACATAATTCACAGAATTATTGGCTAAGAAAAATCTGTTCTCTTTGTTTCCAATGCCAGGCTGAATTTTTATATTGTTTCTATTTTAAAGTAAGATTTTCTATTTTTTTTTTTTTGAGACAGGGTTTCTCTGCTGTAACTCTGGCTGTCCTGGAACTCACTCAGTAGACCAGGCTGGCCTCTGACTCCCAGAGATCTGCCTGCCTCTGCTTCCTGAGTGCTGGGATTAAAGTTGTGCGCCACCACCCAGTTAGAGTAAGAATTTTTATCATTACACAAAAAGCATGCTAATGTTTCATATTAAAACAGTAATTTACTATTCATTTTTTTTTTACCCTACTATATTTTATTGAAAGATTGAAACGAATGTTAAGACCTATCTCGTTCTGAGTCATATGGAAAAGATCACGTGTTATGGACTCCTCCAGCATTCCCCATCTGGTACTGGAGAGAAAACAGCCACGTACTGGTCAATTACCTCAGCTTTGTGGCTGCTATGCTTTCAACTCTCTGAATGTATAATTAGCTATTTAACCGCAGCTTACCACAAAGGATTTTAATAAACTATGAGGGAAAATGTCAAGCCACTGCAGCATGAATGATTCATGCACAAACAGTACTCTATGTTGTCATCATTTTGAAGGCTTTCAAGAAAACTAGCAAGACAATTGGAGCTAATGATGGTACTCTAAAGGTACTTTCGAATTTCATGGTGCCCTGCAAACATTCATAAACTCAGTGGCTGACCTTTTGAGGATTTCTACCTCAGCAAAGGGCGAAAGACTATTCACCAAGTGAATGTCTACAAGAAGGCTTCATCCAGTACAGTTCCTGACAAATGGACACCTCGTCTGTTAGCAGTAACTCTGATCATGTATTTAGTGCTTGCTTAGTGGATAGGATGTCACCTGCTTGCTAACGTTAATTGTGACTCAGGGTTACGGACAGATACACACTGCAGCAGACCTTACACGAGACAACAAGCAGCCCAGGAGACACTAGTGGAGTTACTGAAGTGCTCTCTCGCATGGTCATCCAGAATGTGGCACCTCTCGTGCATGTGCGCGTGTGTGTTCTTGCCTGGTGGAGTTTGGACCTTTTAGGAACTTATAGCCGAGGACAGCCTGTCTCATAAATACTCAGGTCTCCAGCCACTCTTGGCCTGAAATTTCCTCTGCTGCAATTGTTTTCCCTGTCAGAGTTTCAAAACAATATTCTTCCCAGTACTTCTCAGTGAAAAATGAAATTGATGTAGTAAAAGAGAATATATGATTACCTTCTGATGGACTGCTACCCACAGCTTTGTAAAGTCACCAGTAGACACGGAGCGTACTTCTGTCTACGGGGTCTCAGTGGAGGGGCTGAGCGCCTGGAAAATGTCTCACACACCCTCTGTTGTCTCATTTCCACCCTAACACCTTTCTGGACATATGAAATGGCTCCTGATCTTGTTTGATTAGTTTCCCATCAACCCAGATTTTTTTTTTTATCTTCTTTTTTATTGCTGTAACTTTCATGGTTTCTACTCCCTTCCATTTCCACAGCTAAATCTTTGTTTTTGTTTTTGTTTTTTTGAGACAGGGTTCCTCTGTTGTAACTCTGGCTGTCCTGGAACTCTGGAGACCAGGCTGGACTCGAACTCACAGAGATCTGCCTGCCTCTGCCTCCTGAATGCTGGGATTAAAGGCGTGTGCCACCACTGCCTGGCTCCACAGCTAAATCTTATTGGTCCCCTCCCTCTGCTCTTTCCCTTTCAACAATGAATTTGCCAACTAGAATGACCTTATAGAAATGTACATTTAATCCTGGCATATCCCCTTTCAAATCTTCCAAATCAAATTAATTAGAAATGAGGGCTGTTGTTGTAGAGACATTCTAGTTCATCCATCAGCTCTAAGCTTAAATAAGCTCTAAATAACAGTAGCAACAGTAGCAACAATTTATTACTTCCTTCCAGGAGTCTTGTTAAATAAAGAGCAATTAAAAAGGTACAGAACTCATTATAATGTTTATTGCAA
Organism: Cricetomys ansorgei; assembly: GCA_026225945.1. Lineage (NCBI taxonomy): Eukaryota > Metazoa > Chordata > Mammalia > Rodentia > Nesomyidae > Cricetomys > Cricetomys ansorgei. The sequence continues at coordinate 2,824,493 of JAMJFZ010000711.1, forward strand.
GGTGATACACACATTTAAAAATAGTCATTGTATTCATCTTCAATAAACTACAGTTCACTTAAGTGCTGAAAAAATACTTCAGCAAGCCTGGGTTCTTGGGAATTCAAAAATATATACTGGCCCATAAGCGGTTACATCCTGGATGCTCAGTAAACACTGATATGAATGACATGCAAACACAAATGTTTACTTCTTTACCAATGGCCTTCCTTCATTGCTAACAATGGGTGTGTTTTAAATTTGTAATGTAAAATTGTTTAAGTAAACATCTCTTAAAAAGTTATTGTGTGTGTATGTATGAATGGTGTACATGTGTGTTTGCACGTGTGTAGGCATGTGTGGGGGGAGCTTGTGCAGGTGTGGAGGCTGGATATTGACAGTGGGTGTCTACCTCAATGCTCTCCACCTTAGGGTCTCTCACTTGAACCGACAGCTTGCTAATTCATCTAGTCCATCTAGCTAGTGTGTTCCAGGATTCATCTCTGCCTCACAGATGCTGGGCTAACAGGCACGTCTTCATGCTTGCCCATTCAACATTTATATGGGCACTCGGGTTCTAAACACTGGTCTTAACAGTCACGTAGCAAGCATTTTACCCACAGAGCCATCTCCTCATCCCAGGGAAATTCTTTGGAATTCAAATGTTTACTTATGACAGAAATAGTTTTGGCTTAAAGAGAGGTTTATTCTGACTCACCAGAATGCATTGTTAACAGAATTAGAAATGCACTCTAGCATTTTTTAAAAAACCAAACTACTTAAATCCTTTTAGAAGTGGAAATACCGCCTAAAAGTTATTTTAAAAAACTTCATATCTCTTTTCATATAGGCCATAATGTTGAATGAATGAAAATACAAAGTTGATCCAGTTTAGAAAAGTACCATTAAAACCATTTGTTCAGGTCCAAGTATTTAGAAACATCTAGAGGAGTGACAGTATTCACTGGTATATTTTTTGAACTGCAGTTCCCAAATTATTCTAGATTCTGAGGTTCAGTGTGGTCTATCTTATTAGGAATCAGAATTGCTAATAACAAATAATTTGAAAGAACTACCCTATCCTAACTTCTTTAGTTGATAGTACTACATTTTCCCCAGTGCCCCTACCCTTGATTTTAATGTGCCTATGGAAAAAGAATAGTGAATGAGGAAATAATATTTTATAAACATAAAAAACAAGCAGGAAGAGAATTTTGTGAGGATAATGGAAATGCACACACTGCTTTTATGCTGATGGTGGAGAACACATGGCTTCTCTCTGCCTCCAAAGAATGGTAGTGAATGAAAGGAGCATATGCTGGGGTCAGGGCTTGGAGTTGTGAGCAAGAAGACCTATGAGCAAGCATCAAGTACCCTGGTGAGTGACCAGACTTATCTTCTTTGCCTTTGAAGACTTTCCCTTTCCTCTTTCTCCTCCTCCTCTTTTTCTTTTTTTTGGGGGTGGGATGGGGTGAGGTGGGGTTTAGACAGGGCATTCTTCCCTAATTCCTCACCACTTCATCTTCTTCTACATCAGAAGGGGATTATGGAAGAAGAGAATGAGGAAACAACCAAGGTACTTGTCTTGGAGTTAACTGTCAACTTGATACAGCCTAGGGGGGAGTCTTGTTGGCGGATTTCACAGGTCATATTGGTCTGTGGGGGGGGGGTTATCTTATTAATTGATGTAGGAGGGCCCGGTCCACTATGGGTGGCATTATTCTCTTTGCAGGTAGTTCTGAGCTATATAAAAAAGCTAGTTAACCCAGTAAGCAGCCTTTCTCCATGGTTCCTGCTGTGACTTTCTTCAGCGATGGATTGTAACCTGTAAGCTGAAATAAACCTTTTGATTCCCCCAAATTGCTTTTGGTCATGGAATGAAACTAATATCATAAAAGTCCAGGACATTCATTAAATGAAGAAATCATGTGTTCTCTTTTGATGGCTGTTCTCTTTTGATGGAACTAAAATCTATGAATTGCCTGTGAGGGTTCGTATGCAAGTACACTGAACGCAGGGGACAGTCAGTCATCCTGTTCTGGATCAGTGCGATCATTGAGAAAGATTGCAAGGGTATTCGAGGTCCTCAACAGCATTCTCCAGCTTGGGAACCAATGGGTAGCACTAACAGGAAGGTGAAGTGGAATCCCTGTGTAGAGGAACATTTAATCTTTTAATCTGTCAGCATGGCTGCTCTAGGGTAGAAAGAAATGTTAGTGCACACCTAAAATCCCAATGTAGCACATACCTTTAAATCTTATTCAGAAGGGGTGGTACACATCTTTAATCCCAGCTCAGTACAGAGAAACAGGAAGTAGAGAAGGATGTGGATGCCGAGAATAGAGGCAGAGTTCAGAATTCAGAGAGGGAAGCAAAATAGATGCAAAGTGTGGAAGCAGAACTCAAACAGAAGTGAGGTAGAAGCAGACAAGAGGCAGAGCTCAGAGAGAAGCATAGTTAGTGCAGTCAGGCAGTTTGAGTGCAGTTAGCTCACAGTTCAGTTCAGAAGAAGCAGAGAAGAGCAGAGCCAGTCCAGAATAAGCTGAGAGAGAAAGCAGAGAGTCAGAAGTACACTTTATGGTTTAAGGTTTATGATTTACAGTTTGGAGTTCAGAAGACAGCTAGGCAAGAGTTACCTCAATCAGTAGTAAGTCTCAGAGGTTGAAATGTTCTAGGTTTAGGTTTGGAGATTAGATTGTACGGAGGCTGAAGCCTTCTAGGTCCAAGCTAGCATCTTGAAGATTAGATTGTAAAAGGCTACTTCTACATTTGGTGCCCAATCGTGGTTGGTAGAAGGATTCAAGTTCAGTAGATCCCTGTTTCTCCAGTAAGCTTTTCATCTTCAGCCTAGATTCTGGTCCTGTCTGACCCCATCTCCTTTCTCCATCTTTTCTATCTCTTGTAAGAATTATTAAGAGGACTCAAATGCTTTGAGAAAATCATGGAGTGATAAGCTGCCACACAAAGGGGAGGCATGGACACAGACCCCTTTTGGGTAAGGTTAAAATTCCAAGACATAGAGGGGAAGCCTGAGACTGGTTAAGTACGAACCCCTATAGATGCTGTTACCTACTTACCTCAGTACCTACTTACCTAAAACAAAACTTAGCAAACATTAGGCAAAGAAGGAATGAATAAATATACTGGAGTTGAACGATTATCACATGTGACAAACGTTATTTAAAACGTACAAATTGCTATTTCGGGCATTTTCCATTTAATATTTTCCCATTTGCAAGGACTCTCGGGTACCTGAAACTGCCCTACTAGGATAAAGGCAGATGAGCATCTACTGAGTTAAAGAATGAGTGAGTACCCTGAAGGTTGCAAACCTTTAAGTTTAGGACAGTCAAACCCAGGCTGGTATCCCCGTCTCCAAGGTGGTGAAAAAGGGCACTCAATCGATGAGAACCCCTCTAACAGTTCCTAACCGCCCAGGAACAAAGCCGCGCGGGGAAAACCCGAGGGCACGATCCCAGACCCAGCTCGCGTCATCCAAACCGACGCGAGGGGGTGTTGGGTGTAGTGGGGGAGGGTTCTCAAGTCTCCGAGACACACTTGAAGTCAGAGGTCACGCAAGGATGTCAGCTTTCTCCCAACATCCTCTCCGCCAGTCTCAGGTACGAATCTGGGGCTTCGGTTCAAACAACCTAAAACAGTCTCCCCTTCCCCCTCCCCGGCCCCTCCCCGCCGCTGGTGGGTCCTCGGTTTCCATAGTGACTAGCAGTCTCACCCATCTCCCACCCCAGGTTAGGCCCCAGCGGCGGTTCGCGCGCGCCACCTGGTGGCCATATGAGGAAGAGCGCGGGCAGGGCTCGGCAAGGGTGAGAGCCTTGGTTCGGCCTAATTAGTCTTCTCTCCCTAAGGAGTCTCCTGATCTTGCATGCTCGGTGCATTTCTCGAAGGTGGTGTATAGGAACAGGACTTCCGCTCTGTGGGCATGCTTCGCTCAGGTCATTGCAATGCTTTCATTTGCTGATGTAAAAATGACTCCACCGTGGTTTCCAAACAACTCTCGGGGTGTGGGTAGGGATGGCGTTCCTGTGATGCAGCTGTGTGGGCTCACTCCCTGTGCTTTTCTGTCTGCATCTGTCAGGTTGGGTTTAACTCCAGGAAGAATGTCGGACACCTGGAGCAAGTGCTCATCAGGGTAACTTGAGGTACTGAAGTCTTTGATTCCGTCTTTTTTCTCATTGTACTTTTAAGCTTTCAATAAAGTTATATAGATTTAGCTATAAAGCAGTTTTCAAGGTAGAAACCAAACCAAACGGAGACCCCAGAGTACAGCATTTGAAGTTCCTCTGAGAGTCAGTCTCTCTCATTCTGAAGGCAGTTTCTATAGGGGCTCTCATTTTCTCTCATACATTCTAGTAATTACCTAATTTGCTCGGGAAGTCAGAAGCCAGGCTCCTTGGGGCCTCCTACTCTCTTCCAAGTGAGCTAGTTGGCTTAAAAATATAGAATAAAACATAAGTTATAATTTTTAAAAGCTAATGCTGTGCTATATTGTATTAGGGACCCATTGAAGGAAGGGAACTTAGGAAGTTGGTTAAAAAAGGCCGTTGGTTAAGCGGGTTTATCTCATCAGTTTAAAAAAAAATGAGTCAGGTATGGGGACACATACCTGCGATCCCATCACTCTGGAAGGCCCAGTCAAGAGGATGAGGAGTTTAAAGTCAGACTGGGCTACATAGGAAGATCCTGTTGCAAAAACAAAACCAACTGAAAAGCCCCAAAAGTCACCCCAAAATTAAACAGTTTGAAACAATTGAAACTTCCCCCTTTCCATCAATATTACACTTTTTTTTGAGGTTTGTGAATTTGATAAAGGTATTTCATTTATTTATTCATTTATTTTCCTGAGATAAGGCCTCATTATATATCTCTCTGCCTGCCTGGAACTTACTATGCAGACCAGGGTGACCTGCACTCACAGAGATCCCCCTGCCTGCCTGCCTCTGCAGTGCTGGGGTTAAAGGCCTGCACCACTATGTTATTTTAGTGGCTGTTCTTCCCTAGGCTAACAGCAACAGGTGCCGCTATGGGCTAAACTTATTACGGAGAGCACAGGTGCCGCTGACAAAGCTACCGCCGGGAGAACTTCCAAGTGTGAAGCCTTTTTTAATTACCCGGCATCAGTCTGCAATCCTCCAGCGCTTTGACTTCATTCCCACATCCTTTCCTATAAATCGTAGGCCTGCTTTTTGTACGAGAGCCTGGGCTCATGATCAAAAATGTTCTTTACCCTATCATTTATCCTCTGCTCAGTTTTTCTAACAGTGTCTGCCAGTTGCTGGTCAAACAGAAAAGCCAGATAGAAACCATTTGCCCAGTTTCCTCATTTGACCTTGATTCCTTCTAGCCTTGGCATGTTGAAAGATGTGCAGGCTGAGGTGGGAAAAAGCTCTATGGGAGAAAAGGCCAGGTAGGCTGTTTTTGGCAAGACCTCAGAGAACCTGTTTGCTGTGAACAATTATTAAACATCTTAATACATTTTTTTTTTAAAAAAACAACACTCTTTTTTGACAACATAACTTTTAAGAACCGTGAGCATATTCGCTGTTGCATCCTCTGTCTCTGTCTCTCTCTGCCTGGATTTATATTTATTTTATGTGCAGGGATGTTTTGCCTGCCTATTGCACCACCACCTGGTGCCCACTTCGTCCAGAAGAGGGCGTCAGATTCTTTGGAACAGGAGTTTTTTGACTGTTGTTAGCTTCCAGGTGGGTGAAGAGGATTGAACCCTGATCCTCTGCAAGAGCAGTGCTCCTAACCACACAAACCATCTCTCTAGCCCCTGGCTGTCTCCTTCAACACACTTTCCGGAGCTTTGTCTTCCGCTCTCACAGCAGGCAGCCATGACACTAGAGCTCTCTGGGGCGTGGCTTGCTTCTTTTTGGTGTGTTGCTTGCGACTTTCCCTCTGCCTGCTCAGGCATCCAGTTATTATCTCTGAGTTCTGAATCCCTGTTCCTTCTTTTGGAATAGAGTCCAATTTTTCTTATCATTAATCTTTTTCTTCACTTCATCATGTTGAGTTAGCTTCTCACCCACCGTCTTACCAACAAGTGCTCCAAACATTTTGGAAAGCAATTTGGTAGCCCCTTAAAATGACAAATAGAGTGTATGGAACAGTGACATCACTTCTGCATATTTACGTGGGAAAAATAAAAGTAAGCATTCTTAGCAGCTTCATTCCTGTAACCTAAGTCTGGAAACAGCTCAGGTATTCGCCTGCCGGTAACTGTAAACGAACGTGTACATCCTCATGATAGAATACCACACAGCAATGAAAACAGAGCAAACTTAGCTGTCAATACTTGTAATAACATGAATGATCCTTAAAAGCATTTATCTAAGTGAAGAATCCAAGTAAATTGTCATATCCAAGAAAAAAAAAAGTATCATATCCAGGTAAAGAGTCATTGTCGTGGTATATTTGAACTTATTTCCAGATATTATATTCACTGAAAATACCATTGCATCAGCTTCCTGAAGCCTAGCAGGATGTGATTTCTAAGGGTGAGCCAGCCTGTGTTATCACGTAAATAAGAGTTACTCCCTCTTAGCTTATTGCAAATAGAGTTGCTGATAAAGAGGTCATTTGGATGCTCCACCAGACCAGAGGTGACATTAGGTGTAGCCTGGTCTCCACAGTTACCCCACTGCAAAAATGGACAGAACTCAGATGGGTGGGGCCTAGCCCCCTTTGTGCTGGTGACACCCCACAATAGATGAGGACATATCCCTATGGCCAAATGTTTGGGAGGAGTAAATTGTAACTGTATCTCTTTCATAATGCAAATAGATTGCTAAGAGAGAGCTAGGAGGGGCTTTTACGATAATAAACTGCCTGGACGAGCAGGCAGTTGGAGCTGGAAGACGGCTGGTCGTGAGCTCTCCTCAAGTCTGTCTACCTTGTACCTTTAACTCCGTCTCATGTGTCTTTATTAATCAATCACCAGACATATTAATCTTCAACATATCATATGAAATTCTAGAAAAGCCCAAAAGCCAACCAGTGGTTGCCTAGCACTGATAAGTGGATATGTTAGTTACCTCTGTTGCTGTGATAAAACCTCCCAACCAAGGCCACTTATAGAAGAGAGGGTTTATTTGGGCTTACAGTTCCAGAGGGTCAGAGTCTGTGATGGTGGAAGGAAGGCGTGGCTGCAGGAGCAGGAAGCTGAGGGCTCACATCTTGAGCCACAAGCACGAAGCAGAGCAAGCAAACTTGAAATGGTAAATCTCACCTCCAGTAACACAATCTTTCTAACAAGGCCACATCTCCTGAACAGCCCAAACAGCACAATCAGTTGAGGACCAGGTATTCAAATGCCCAAGAATATGAGGGACATTTCTCATTTAAACTACCACAGTGAGTGAGGGGCTGAGCATGGCAGGGTCAGAACTATTAGGGATCAAAGCAACTCTCTGCATTTTGATTGTGATGGTTGTTACAAGGGCTTGCGTGTGTGTGTGTGTGTGTGTGTGTGTGTGTGTGTGTGTGTGTATGTGTGTCTTATTTATGTAAACGATACTTTGGTAAGGCTGATTTTTAGAAAGTAGCTTCAAATTCTTTAACCCATCTCATCAGGAAATGGGCCTTCTATTCCATCTCCCTGATGCTGGTTGGTTTATTATTGCTTCCACTGAGAGTGTGTGGCAGGATGATTCTCTATCACTTCTGAGACCACCGGGTCAGAAAAGATCATGCAGATTCTTCTAATTCTTTTGGGGTACTTGCTCTGGAAGCAGTAAACTTTTTCACAATACCGACTCCTATGAGATAATTCTGCCAGAGAGTCCAAGTACAGGCACTGTAGGTAATCATTCCGTGATCTTTCTGTGGGCTTTCTAGGTGGCTTCTGGCCCACAGAATCCCATACGCATCCATGGAGTCGCATTGGACCCTCCCCTCCAGCCTGTCCATCAGCTAAGTGTTGCTGAGATGATCTCAGTTCATGCCGTAAGGAAGAAGAGCTCCCCTTACAAACCATGGGATCAAGGAGATGAAATAAGTCATTGTTTTGACCCATTTGGTTTTAATAAATGTATTAGTTTTATTAGTTACCTATTACTGTAGAAAGCTGTTCTAAACACAGTGATTCACTTATTACCTCACAGTTTCTGTGAATGAGGAGCCTGGGAACAGTTTGAGCAGTTGGAGCCCAGCGTGGCTCAGATGCTGGGCAGATTCTGTATTTTCCTGGGGGAGCTTGGGGTCTAGGTAGAAGACACAAGAATATAGGTTCTGCACAATTGGAGAGCCCTAGAAAAGAGAGAGAAGGGCAAGTGGACTGCTGTGGAAAACCTAGACCTGGGTCAAGGGCTGGGAGTGAGCCTAGAGGAAATTCTTAATTTAGTTTGGTGTGCCGGTAGAGGGTCTGGGGCAGAGAGTGTGGCAGATCCGAAGCCCCAGCGGTAGAAAGCTGAGTTTCTGGCGAAGCTGAAGGCATTCGCTACGGTGAGATAACAGGACCCCAGAAACAGAGAGGAGTGGAGACAGAGTGGTGGAGAAGCAAGCAGAGACATGCCACACCAGGTCCTGAAGTCAGGGCTGAAGGTGAGGAGCCCTCTGTGTTGATAGAAAGCTGGCCAGTGTGGAGGAGGACCGGGAAGGCAGGGTGGGGTTGGATTCCAGGATGAACTTCTCTGACCACAGTTTCAATCTTTATTTTGCCAAAGGGCCTCTCATTTGGACCCAGTTTCTGGTCCAAGGAGTATGTCCCAGGCTCCGCTCCTTGAAAGGCTGCAGTGCCTGGAAAAACCATGACCTCATCTTTGGCTCTACCTGCCTGCTTGCCTAAGCGCTTAAGGATCCATGACTCAGGTGGGACACCCACCCCCACACTGGGATGAAGCCCATGAAACTCTGTTCTCTCAGCAAGCACATTAAAAGAAATTAGAACATGTGAGTAGCTCTACCTCACATCTAGGGAACAAGGAAACAATTGTAGCTCCGCATTTGTTTGCAGACAGGAACATAAAAAGACGTTTTCAGGCGTATAGACCCACAACCTGTGGGTTGCTCCTTCCACTTCATGTGGGTTTCAGTACGTATTTTACGTTTTACCCAGCATTCTAGCTGAGAAAAGCCACAGCCAAAGAACCATATTACATGTTATTTCATTGAAATGAGATACCCAGAGAAGGCAACTGTATGTAAACAGAAATGAGACTTTAACTGTGGGCCTTCAGCAGGGGAGCCACAGAGAGAAGGGGGAGAAGCCCTGCAGCTGAATCCAAGAGCTGCTGAGCGAGCTCCCCCTCCCAATAGACAGCTGTCTATTCTGTTTGCCCCAGTGTCTTTACCCTCTCTAGCCTCGTGCAAGGGTCACACTGTCCAGACACCCCAGCAAACACATCTCTGAGTTCCTGTGGGCATTCTTAAAAGTCCTCTATCTATTGGTTTTAATGCCTCGAGGTGTCACACAGTGTTCCAAGGGCTAGGCAAAGTGCCAGGGCTGGTCCTTGCCTTGAGCAGATGAGGATCAGTGTCTAGAGCACTACGATGGCCCCACCATGCAGCAGACATAGTGCTTGATCTTGAAAATCTATCTAGGGAAGTCGAGGGCATGATTCAGTTAGTAAAGTTCCATTTACTGAGTTTGATCCCTCAGAATTTACATTAGAAGCGAAGAGCCAATTCTTTTGGGTCCCGAAGCTGGAAGGACCTTCCTTGGCTCAGTTCATCTGCCAGTGGGGACAGCCCGTGTCATCAAGTCGCTGTGTCGTGGCCTTTTCTGAGGACACGACCCCATATTGGCACGGTCAACTGTCAGAAAGATGTTCATCTTGATGGGTAAAATGAGTTCACTGGGGGTTGCCTACAGAGCGGAAGATGACTATAGTGGGGCTGAATCTCTCCCAAGTTGCCACCCTTCCTGCTCCTTCTTACTAAGCTCCCATTTTGATACGGCTCCAAGTCACAGAAGGTGTGATGTAAACCTGAGTCTGGGTCATTATCTAGCATTGGTAGCTGTAGACAGGGATGGCACAATCTACAGGCAAAACTAGACTCTGGTAAAGCTATGTAATACTCCATCCTTGCCCTGAGCTAAGATTCTGCTGGCATTGCTAAACTCAAGAGGTGCGGGTTGAGCTGAGGTCATCATGTATTTATGGGGGTCCCCTAGTACACAAGGGCAATGCATTGGTTAAAACAAGTAAGCAATTCTGCCAAGGAACTTTAGAACTTTGTCATGGCCCTGTTCTGTCAGTGCAGAGGGGAGGGCCCAAACTCCGCCAGCTCTCTAGGATGAGAGTTTTGCTCATAAGCGCCCTCTTAAACCCATAACCGTGTGCTGTGACTGTTCCACGGGGTACCACAGAACTCTGGGACACAGCTCAGTCGTCTGGCTAGTTAGCTTTCATCCATCATTGGCTGAGGGCTGCACAACTCTTAGAGCTTGCAGGGGCCAACTATGCCCTTGCACCCTGCGGGCCAGGGCGTCTGTACCCAGTACTATCACACGTGGTCTCTAGAAGAAGCCCTCTGTTGCATGTTGAATACTGAGAAATTATGTGCAGCTGAACAATTTGACGGTGGCCAGGACCAGAAGGATAGTGGAGTTACAGGGACCATGACAGCAGAGGAGAGCTGATCAAAGGCTGTAAGGAGCCAGAGAAGGGAACATGAAAAGTTCCATAGGCTTGGCTGAGATCCTGGAACACTGGCCACCGCAGAGGGCCAAGGATCCTGATGATGGAGCTGGCCACAGAGACTAACATTAGAGGGCGCCACTCCTCACTACACCCACCAGCCTGCTGCTGACTCTCTCTCACTGCTGCCAAAACCCCAGGGAAGCAAAAGCTTCTGGAGACAAGTGTTTAAAGTCTTTTGCCTACCGGTGATTTCTATAGAAAGAAACGAAACCAAACCTCCCAGATGCTACTGGAAGTACGCAAGAGAGACTGCACAATGTTAAGTTCTTTGTGTCTAGTGTACAATAACAGAAGAGGATAGCACAGGGGGATAGCCCACTGAACAGACCTGAGCAGCCGGTTTAATTTTTTTTTCTAGCCCAAGAACACTTGCCATGTTGTGCTTGAGGTAGAGGGAATGAAATCTGTGGCAGCAAGCAGGATAAGGTGTGGTCTCACAGGGAAAAAGAGGAAGGCACCTTATCAGTAAATGGACTCATCCCTAGGCTTCCAGCTACAGCGCAGATAAGCATCAACCAAGCCGCATTCCTTTGCTTCCATGAAGCAGGCAATATCTAATATTTAGCTGGGTTCTGGCCAGGGCTAAAGTGAGGAGCAGCCAAATGCCTTCCGTTCTCATCTCTTGGGATGACTCGGGATTCCAAGCCAGCTTCGACACACTATTCGCCCTTGGACAGCCCCACAACCACACATCTTCCTAAAGTAGATAGTTGTGAGCATCACAGCAGACAGGTACATCCATCTCCCCCAAACAGTATCTTTCTTCCTAGCATCCTAGCTCCACCCTTCTTCAGAAATTCTCTTTCACTGTCTTCGTTTGAGAGGAAATGCAAATCACTTTTCATCATCTCCGCCCACGGTTGTTGGAGGTTGACAGGCTTCAGAAAACATGGAGCATGGCCTCTGAAGGCTTAAATCAATGCCCCCCAGCTAGGGCGACGTTTGTCCCCTTGTGCCCGTGTGGCGATATCTGTAGACATTGGAGACTGTCATGACCGGGCAGGGTGGCATTTGTAGGTACTGTACAGAAACCAGGGATGCTCTTCAATACACAATGCACACGGCACAGCAGTTTCTCCAGACTTAAAGTGAGCTGAGATTAAGATCCTGGTTTTGAACAGACCAGTTACACAGAAGCTTCAGTCGTTGTGAGCTAGAGAGGGTGAAGAACTCAATGCTCTTTCATTTACTCATCCCTCACCTGCTTCTGAAAGGAACTGTAGTCAGGCTTCTAAGAGCACCAAAATTGTGTAGGCCCAAGCCAGGAGCACCGTGACCCAAAACAGTTCCCAGAGTTAAAGAAAAACAATTTCTAAGACAAATAAGACAGTCTTGGGCTGAGGAGTTCCCTCCTCCCAGTTGCCCGTGACCTTGCTATATGCCAGCACCAACCAATTTAGAGGTTAGTTGGCCCTAACCTATCAAAGGGGGAAAACAATTTAGAGACCAATCAACTTGTACCAACTTGGTCTGTGCTTAACTATGCAGCCCCTAGCAACCGTTTCAACTGTGGTAAATAAAAAGGCTTGCTTTCTGCCTCTCGGGGCCACTTCTATCCTGTGTGTTAGAACGGTCCCAGTATACTGGAATAAAATTCTCTTGCATTTGCATCAATATCCCATCTGTGAGTCTCTGTGGGGATGCGTGTCCCGGTTTGGATCTCAGAGGTCCAACACTTCTACAAACCGGCAGAGGCTTTGTTCTGAGGGAGGGTTAGCCATTGGAATGTGTGTTCCACCAGTTGGAACCAGTTCCACCCAGTGGAAACTGGGCTGGGAACCATTTTGGTAGCTGGAGTCCCTGGCATCACCAAAGTTGAATTGCCAGCACCGTCAGGAAGAGTTCCATTATATGATTTACCTGTTCCACCATCTTTTTTAAAAAAAGGTTGTACTAAGGAAAATGGGAGAAGTGTAGAAGTTTGTTAATATTACCACAACACACACCACAGCAGGGCAGTCTGAACACAGAAAGGTCTTCGCAGTGCTGGCGGCTGGGAGTCCTAGGTCGGGGTGCACTCAGAGTCATGCTTGTAGATGACTGGCTTCACCCCATGTCCCCACACAGCCTTCCTTCTGTGCAAACAGGGAGAGAGACATCAAGCATGGACGGGGTAGGGCACACAGGAGTATTGGAAATGATTATGGGACACGATGATGACTAACTTTGGTGCCTGTTTCTATAAATGGACAGATAGAAAACTTATGTTTGTTGAACATTTGAGAAGACCATTTCTAATAAACTCTCTCAGTCATTTTTGTTGATAATTACAGCAAGGAGCAAACAGGAAAAACCAGAGTATAAACAAGTTTGAAGATAGTGAATCTGTGGAACGGGTGGAGACAAGTCAGCGCTGGGAGCTAAAGTGCCAGGAACAATTCACGCTTATGGTTCAGTGTACCTACATCTGTCATCTAAGAATACATTATACATGTACTTCCAAAGGGATCTAAAGTCACTCTGTCACTTTGGGAGCAAAATTAAAAAAAAGAATATTATGTAGAACTGGGTTTGCCTCAAACCTAACATGTTACTATGTATCATATTTATTAGCTAGGAATGTTTTCTTTTTCTGTAGATTTATTTCTATTTTATGTGTTTTGTCTGAGTGTATGTATGTGCGTGTATGTATGTATGTGTGTGTATGCAGTACCTTGGATGCTAGAAGAAGGAGTCTGATTTCCTGGGAATGGGGTTACAGACAACTGTGAGCTGCTGTGTGGCCACTGGGAATCAAATCTGGTCTTCTGCAAGGGCAGCCAGTGTTCTGAATCACTAAGCTATCTCTCTCTCCAGTCCCTTTTTCTTTTTAGTTTTAAAAAATAACACACACACAAACACACACACATATATTTACAGTTTATGCATTTTTTTAGAGTATATGCATCAAGGTAATGCTGCATGTATACCCTGAGAAACTTTGGCGTGTTCGAGACTTACTTGAATATATTTTTGTCTTTTTAAAAATATAGTATTTTATTAATTCCTTGAGAACATATATATGCATTCAATATATTTTGATTACAGTCACCCTCCCCCCCCAGTCCTCCCTTTAACTCCTCCTAGAACCACCCTAGAGGCTACCTTGTAAAGAGCCTGGGACGAAATGGTGGAAGAGGACATGACGTATGTCAGAACACGTGTTAATAGTTCATTACCATTATTCCTAATACATTGTTATCCTCCTCACAGTTCATATAGCTCATAGTCCCATATAATTATACAGGCAAATACAGAATATATATGAGAGCCCCAGGCCTTGGGAGAACCTCTGCTCCCAATTCCAGGCAACTGGCACTCTTTGGGAATGCAAGGGTAGATGTTTTCAGGGGAGAATAGTACAGAGCCAGCCCATTAAGTTGAAATTAGATATTACATAAGGGCAATGCAACAGGGAAAAGTGAAGAGCTGGGTTGGAGTGTAGAGTCTGTATATGGTCTCTCACCTGGACATGGGGAGATAATTTGTTTCTGTGCATTTGCATGTCAAGGTCATGACACTGTAGGGCCTTGTAGGGTTGGGGCACAGGAGTTGATCCCACTTGTGTAGGGTCCCTCATGGGGATGGCTGCAGTGCCAAGCCTACCTTTGTAGTTCCTTGCAAGGACATTGTTCTAGGCTTGCCTCAGTGCCTGCCCTTGCATGGGTTTCTGGGTATCAGGCCTGTCTCTGTGATGTCTACTCCAAAGGGTGGCTCAGACCGGATTTCTACTTCACAGAACACTGTGCGGCTCTGATTCAAGTTTCTCCTCTATTTAACGGTATTCTGTGGGCCAGGTCTCAGAATCTTCCAGTGACACCTGCTCTGGGTGCCCTCAGTAAGCTGTGCGGAGAGGGACCTGTGCTCCCAGAGCCACCTAGCTGCTCAGTCAGCAGGGGTCTTCTTAAAATGGCTTCTTGTCTCCCTCAAAAAGAGGTGCTTCCTCCCTTGTAGTGTAGCTACCCATGAGGGTTCCTCCCCCCCCCCCCCCATCGCTTTCTGCTTTAGATTGTGTGTGACAGTGCAGGTTCTCAGAGGCGCTTGTCTTCAAGCCGGTTGCTCCGGCCTCTGCAGATGTGCCTACATTGGCGGGTGAGCGTCCCTCAGTGGGGGCTGGGTCCTCAGGAAGGAATCTCGATTCTACCTTCTGCTCGATTCTACTTCCTTCCTTCCTTTCTTTCTTTCTTTTTTTTTTTGTAACTGAAATTAGGGATTTTCTGCTAATACCCACCTCTGAGGATGCTTGCAGTCCGGTGGCCCTCATCTTTTTTACCCCTTGGACACTCTGGTAGTCTGCACCTGGCTGTCACCTGCCACCCCTTCCCTCTTGGTTTTTTTTTTTTAAATGTTTTTGAAATAAATTAAGCCACCAAAAACTGTCTAGTGTAATGTGTGAATTGTTCTCATATTTTGGATGAGATTTGACTCCTTTAAAAAAATGCCAACAGCATCTATTTTCCTTAGCTGGCTTCATTTTGAGGACTGGCTTCTCAGGGTTGTTTTTTTTTTTTCCTTCCCCTTTGGAATTTTGCACGGCAGCGTGACAAATGCCAGTGCTGTCGCTGCTGAAACGCCACTCCTCAAATGTAAACGTTTGCAGTGCTTATCTGTATTTCAGAACTGACAGGTGCTTTCTATAGCAGCGCTCTGAAATCTGACGTCCCTCACAGATGTCCTACCGGTGGACTTAGGCCTCTTTCTTGAGTGACCGTGTAAGCACACGGGGCGTGAGTCGCGCATTACGCGTGATCCAACAGTCTGTAGCTCTGCTAGTTATGGCCCAACCGTCTGTATTACTGACTCATGAGCGCTCATCATCTGTACCTGACTTGGGTCCATCGATCCGAGACTCGGGAATGAGAGACCCAGCGGTGCAGAACTGAAAGCTGACTGGAGTGAGTGCTGCGTTCCTGAGCTCAGGAAAGAGCCCCGGAGGCAGAGAGGCGGACCGTCTTAGTTTTATTTCCCTTAAAAGCTGATCCAAGACGTGGTATAAAGGCAGCTTCTACAGGAAGCGATCCCAGCAAGCCCAATTGAGAAAGTGAACCGGGAAGTGTATGCTGATGAGCGGATACTGTGGAAAACCAGAATTCCATACCATTACCGACACTCTGAGGACTCATCTGGACAAGCTGCAGGATCGTCCTGTTGTAGGATAGAGAAGTCGGAGGAGCATCCTGTCTTCATGGTTTGAAAGATGCCTCTGAAAAATTCAACTCTCCGTAGAGTCTGTGACCTGAAGAAAGTCTCTCACAGAGACACAAAGAGAGATGCCAGCCCATTGAGAATGAGGAGTGCACTCCAGAACTGTTCACTGTAGGTTAGGCATCGGGAAGCTCAAAGGCCAGGCAAGGTGATGTGTCTAGGACATCAGTATCATCCACCAATAGAGAGCGATGTGATGTGATGTGGTACCATAGCTGGGTACAGATGATGCAGTGGTATGGTAAAGTAACAGCTTACAAACTCTGAAGGTCAGATGTCCCTGTATTATTAACTCCAAATGAATTAAATTAGTGAAATGAACAACTCTCTGGTCAATTCAGTTCAATTTGTTTGATATTCCGCAGACAAAGAGAGTTCAGAATATAGTCCTCAACTGTCATAATCAACATCAGCCAAAACTGGTTAGGAAAGCAAATTCTTGGTCTATCTCCTGGTCACCACTCTGAGGGAATGACTCAGAAATCAGTGACAAGACTTCAGATAATCCTGATATTTATTCAAGTTTGAGCACTGTAGATATAAATAAAATATTGCACCAAGAATGTAACTTTCATGCCAATTTGGTGTATGTGGGGAATAGACTGGGTAAGGATTCTGTCCTAGTTGGGAATGGACATTGCAATTTGTTTGATCTCCAGACTGTAAAACAAGAAGCTTGAACTAATAATACTGATGTTTAAGGCAGTTTAGGCAGTGAAATACTTGAAAAAAACATGTACTGGAAACTCATTACACACTCAGTATATCAATAAATGCACCCCCAGCACATGAAAACACAGACTTCTTAGTTGGGGGTAGCAGCTACATAACCTGTCTTCTTACCTTGCCTTCTGTGACTTCCCATATACCACAGTGGATTTTCAGAAGTCTGAGAAATACTGTTGCAGAGCACCAGGATTCCTCTGTGATATGATTCGAGACGTCAGACAGAATTAGTCATGTCCTACCCAATGACAACGACCTTGAAGCTAGCTCGGGGTTGAAAATCCCACCTGTACCTCTTTCAACAGGGAGCTAACGATACAGTGTGCACAGCCTCAGCATCCAAACTCAGGAACTAACACTGAGGTTTTTAAACATTGAGGTTTTTTTTTTTTTAAAGATTTATTTTTATTTTACGAATGTTTTCCTGTATACCAGGTGTGTGACTGGTGCCCATGGAAGTCAGAAGAGGGTGCTGGACATTGGATCCACTGGAACTTGGGTTACAGATAGTTGTGCACTGCCATGGGGTGCTGGCATACAAACTCAAGTTCTCTGAAAGAGCAGGCAGTATTCTTAACCACTAAGCCATCTCATCAGTTCCAACTCTATTTTTTGTTGTACCCATCTTCGAGGGTTATTGGGAGGAACAAATGAAAGTACGTATGGGAACATGCTTTATAAGTTGCTAAGTCCTATTTAACTGAAAGGGATTATTGTGTGGGAAATTCTCCTTCCAGGTAGATTCTCTTTGTAAGTGTTTGTAAATGGCTCCAGAGATAGGTAGAGTTAGGGAATGTAGATAGTTAATGCTTTGTGGTTTCTCCCGTCTCTTAGAGGGATGAGGATGTAAATTTCCTTCTTAATTAAAAGCCTGTTTACCAGGATGAGTCACTCTAAATAAAATAATGCTTAAGCAGAGGTGAGTCATTCTGAAAAGCTTTTAAAGAACTGCCTGGGTAGCTCTCTCTAAAGAGATAATTAGTTTTTCTTAACAATTTACTGCCAACAAAATAATAATGAGGGCCGATTTTGGAATATGTTGATTTGGCATTTTTAGCTGGTTACATATTCAGAAATTTGTAGTGTAACATTAACTCATGTTTCTGTGGCTTTTTCTCATCTCAGATGAGGCTTCTGGGAGAGATTAATCTACCACAAAGTTGCCAGGGACGTACCCAGTGGAGTGTGTCATGGCTGGAATTTCCTATCATGGACATGGTGAATAATTCCATGTGGAGCTTTTGAAAGGCTATCTACTGGGAATGTCAAATATGGTTACTGGAGTTAGACAGCAGTCAGACTTAAACCTCGTTTCCAAACCCTCAGGCTGGTAGAAGGTCAGATGATGTCTGAAAGCTGTCCTCCTAAGAATAGATGTCTGCAGGTAAAACTCAGTGTCCACTTTGAAGGTGGCCATCAGCAGCCACCAACATTTCTGCCACTTTGTATTTCCTGAGAACATTCTTTCCATGGTCTGGTTCTTCAACCTGACAGTGATGAGGCCCCATCAGAAATCTCTGAGGAGCAGCAACCAACGGAGACCTGACAAGGATTTGAGAGAAGGGGCATCAACCTTTCTGAACTCCGGGGGTAGGCCAGGCAGCCTTGAAGCAAGCTCCTGTAAGCACGGTCATTCACTCATGTGAAGAGGAGCCGGATACTCACAACTCATTCCTTAGCTGCCACTGTGCAGAGCGTAGCAAAGACCGGTGGAGCTACGAAAGAGTCAGGTATGCAGGAGCGGGTGTGAGAAGGTCCAGAGGCGTGGAGGGCAGCAGAGCGTCTTAAGCAGAGAAAACCACACATACAATGGCCGGGAATTCTGAAGAAGGCTCCAGGCAGAGCTTGGGTCCAAGTAACTGGAGAGCTCACCCATGGTTTATTTAGTGTTCTTGCATTATCCAGGGGACAGGAGACAGTCAAATATCTGCTGCTCTATCTGAAGTAGAAAAATTCAGAGAGCTCAAATGCGCCATTGGCAGTTCTCACAAACACCACACCATTTTGGGATTGTTACTCAGTGAAATCCTTTGCAACTGAAGGTTACTAAGAGTGCAGTAAAGTTCTGTACCTGTTCTCCATACTCAGGGGACACTTTCCCGATCTCATCATCCCTCAAAAGATGATCAGAAACTAGACCTTAGGTATTCTTTTGCAGACCATGTGTCACTTTCAATGATACCTGCTTCTTTTAATGTGCCTCCCCTCCCCTCCCCTCCTTACTTTTCTCCAGCTTTGCCCTCCCCTCCCCTCCCTCCCCCTCCCTTCTCCTCCTCTCTGAACCTCTCCTCTCCTCTAATTTGCCCAATCTATGTGTCATCTGTATCCCCAGCTCCACACGAGTGCCATTCTAATGCCATTCATACCACTTCCGCCAGCATCAGTGAAGTCCCAGAATGTCCCGTTCAGAGGCCACTGGAGCAATACTACTCTTAGTCGTTTTAGCTACATTGAGTGATGTGACTGTCAGCTCTTAAGCCACCGAGACTCTGTTTGTACTCACCCCACTTAGACAAACTATAAATGCGTTCTTAGCAGCGTGGTAGCGTGTGGTTTCCTTTAATTTAAAGTTAGAGGCCCCCTTAAGGCTTTGTATGGTTCCTTTGCAAGTCCCAGAATTGTTGTTTACTCTGAAGGTGGCGGATGGAGCTTCAACCCGACTGACCACAGCATCCTGCAGTCAGCATGTAGATGGTTTGGGGCTTGTGTAGAGCTTCTACGTATCTTGAAAACTTCTGAGTGTTATTTGAGTCAGCGTCCTCAGATGCAAACCAGAGTGAAACCTCCAAGTTCTGTATCCGTGTTTTCTTTTGAGGACTTCCCTCAAGTCTAAGTTATAAAACCCTATCACTTCAAGGGACAACTCCACAATTTTGGCAACTTCTAGATCTTTTTTTTTTTATTGTTGTTTCAAATTACTTTTACTCCAGTGACAAACTTTTAGTGGCGTTGCCCACAAGAAAAGTAGGAAAGCTAAAACAAGAACAAGAACAACAACAACAACCAAAAAAAAAAAAAAAAAAACAGGAAAGTAAAATAGAAAAAAAAAAAAGGTAAATAAATTTGTTTTCTTAAAGACCAAAGTGCACTTTTACCTTGTCTCAAGTCTACCTGCTGCTTCTTATTGTGAGAACTTTCAGATGTTCTCACTGCAGAAGTGCAGAGACTGGAGCTGACGTCAGCTACTTGATTTAGACCCTAACTTTACTGTTGAATATCGCTGGGTAACATGTTTGGAGATCCTGTAGGACTCAACATAGTTCCCGTAATTTAAAGTTTGGGAAAAATTTAAAATTACCGTACACCCCATTCATTAATCATTCATCCATTCTACTAATTTAATTGTTCATTCAACTAATTATATATACTTAGTATATAATATATAATTATAGGCAATATATCATTAGTGGAATAAATACATGTCAGAGATTTTTATGGGCGATGAGCCTTCAAGTGAGAAAGCAGACAAGCCCTTTGCCTCTGTGGGGCTTGCATTCTAGTTTTAATGTTTGCAAGTGGGGTGAGTGAGGGTCCAGAGAGAGGCAGCTGGGGTGGGTCGGATGGCGGTAAGAGCAACAAAAATTCCATGGTGAAGCCACAAGGAGGCCAGGCCAGGTGTCTGAGCCATTTCAGCAACCACACCTAGCCTCTCTACACTTCAGGCTCCATAAACAGGCGCCATCTCCACACCAGGTGCTCAGGAAATCATGGCTGCCTTTACCCCCTCTCCTCTCTGTACTCACTCGCTCCTTATGTGTTCCGCCTCACGGCGTGTTCTCTCTCTGCCAGGTGGTTTGGGTCATCTTTGGCAGTCTTCGCTCCTTCATCCCTAGACGCCCTCCCTTAGATCCCCCACTTCTTCTGTTGGCTAGCTCTCTCTCAGCTGAGCCACCACCAGTGTCTGGACTGGTGCCTCGGTGTTCAAATCAGATGTGAGGGAAGCTGCGGCAGTTTCTAGACATTCCGATCAGGGAGGCAAAGGCTGAGGTTTGCCCAGTTTGGAGCAGGACCACCACGAGGAGGAGGATGGCAGGAGAAGGTCAAGGGCTCAGGGTTTCAGGATAGGCCCTTAGTGCTGAGTAAGTAAAGGGAGAAAAAAGTTAAGGAGAAAACCCAGTATTAAAGAAGAGCAAGCTCAGCGAGGGTTGGGGACAGACGGACACAGAGGTGGGCTCTAAATCCGGGCTCGGCTACAGTGCCCGTTTCATACCCCGTGGACTGGGTGTCAGAAGTAATTGATCTGTCTGGCTGCTTAGCTCTGAAGCTCACAGGCAAGACTACTTGAGAACTGAAATTGTGGATCAGAGAAGTAGCCCTGTGGTAGAATACACCACAAGAAAACGCACTGACTTTGGTAAGAAACAGATTAGAGTACAAACCCCAATTCTGCTTCTTACTGGCTCTGTGACCCCTGATCCTTTATCTCCTCATCTATAAATGGGTCAATAACTTTGCTATAACTATGAGACCTCCTCAAACAAATCCTTCAACATCTAGGGCTCCCGGCAGCTCCGGCTGACATGTAGAGAGTGACCTAGCTCAACACTGGTGTCCTAGAGCTGGTGCCAACAGCAGCGTCTAGGGCAGTTCATTTGGGAACTTTAGCCAGTGGCTGAGGAAACAGGAAACACCTGTCAAGATTTATCAACATTTGGCAATTAATTAAACAGTCTTCAAGTACCCCTGTATTCCTCCGTGTCAGCTTAGTGTTTTCCCTACCTCAGTGGTTCTCAAATTCTAGTGTGCCCTAGACACAGGCTCTGGAATCCCCGTGGTGGAGCTCGTAGTTGCCTTTTTCTGACAAGTTTCCACGGCTGGTCCAGCGTGATCAGGAAGGGCCTTCCCGTGATGAGCAACTGGCCCTCACGCCAGGTATCCACACAAAGCCGAGAGCTTTCTACCCTTGCTATGAACAATCTGGGCAGTTTGGTCACTACCACCCCGCTCCCGGCCCATCTCATCATTGGGCTTTACATTTTATAATTTTATATAGGCATGTAAAGTTATGTGTGATAATAACATGCAAAGCTATCCATGGGGTCACAGGAGGCTGACAGAAGGAGAGAGGAGGTGAGGAGGAGGGCGTGGGAAGGGATGCGCTCCATGTCTGCTACACGCCTGTGTGAAAGTGCCCTTACGTAACCATGTTACATATACATGAACGCGTGGGATGAAAATTTAAAAAGTGAAATACCCACCCCACCCCCAATCAAAAACAGCCCTCCTCCACTTGGAGTTTAAAGTTGTAAAGGACAGAACGGTCAAACACCAGGAACAATGATTTTTCTTCAAACAAGGAAGTGCAGTGACCAGGAAGCAGCGAGCGTTTCCCACACATTAAGCCCTCTTAAAGCCTATGGCGAAAGAATAGTCGCATAAGGGTGACTCCAGTGAATGAGGTCATCCATTCCGGCATCAGACACCTTAAGAACCACAAATTCTTAAAATCTGGGATGTCCAGCTTTAAGAGGTCA
The DNA here is from genome assembly GCA_026225945.1 of Cricetomys ansorgei. Classification (NCBI taxonomy): domain Eukaryota; kingdom Metazoa; phylum Chordata; class Mammalia; order Rodentia; family Nesomyidae; genus Cricetomys; species Cricetomys ansorgei. The sequence goes on from JAMJFZ010000711.1 coordinate 2,846,523, forward strand.
CAAGTATTTGTGGCCTTACTTCCTTTTTAAATTTTTTTTATAATACTTTTATTAATAGTTTGAGTTTCATACAATGTATCTCCATAACACCCTCTTCCCATTCCTCCCTGTTCCACCCTCCCACGTCTGTGCCCTCAAAAAAGAAAGAAAAACAAAACAGCAACTAAAAAGAATATTAAGTCAAGCTTGTGCAGCAGGCTTCACCACGGTCCTGGGAGGCAGACCACTGCTCTGATTGTGTACTTTGACCTGGCCCACACTAGCCTGAGATAAGGCGTGACATTGTTGGACTTGAAGTTGGGCCTCACTGTCCAGGCCTGGACACCGAGCAGCTCCCTGGTATACTGCAAGCACTGGGGTATCCCACAGGCCCCCTGACATCCCCCTGGGACCAGGTTGTAGAGGAACACCTGGAAGAAGTTTTAGTTACTTTGGTTTCTTTAAAAGAACAAAATGGCATTTGGATTAGGTTTGTGTTCCTACCCTAGTTTAGTTGTTTACGAGGTGGATTTGGAATGCTTGATGCGGTGGCTATAATTTGGTTAGGTGCAGTCGTTCTGGCACCTGTAGCTTGTCTTTGGGATTGTGTGCCACATGGGTTTGAGAACTTTTGGTTTAGGGGATAAAAGGCCTGAAGCCCCGAGAGTGGGTGTACGCATTGGTTGGTGGTTCATTGGTTGGGTTGCTGTCCTTAGTATGATAATCCCTGAAAGAACAAAGGTTGGAGAGATTCGAGCTTAGGGCAGCCTAAAAAGAGGCTGTGAGGATTTTTACCTTTCTTTCTTTCTGTTATCAAGGCCACTTGCAAAAGCAGTGAAGATTTCTTTCTATCTTTCCTATCTCCTTCCCTAAATAGAGGGTAAAAGGTTGTAGTGTACTGCTACACCAGGTCCTCCCACAGACAACCGCTCATTCCTCAGGGACTGGGCTCTCACATAGGCACCCAGTCATCTGACAGTTACCAGGACTTCCCACATGCACCAGTGCCTCCTGCAGGCACCTGGACATTTCACAAGGACTCAGATATCCCACATGCACCTAGACATCTGCAGGCACCAGGACCTATCACGGGCACCAGCAGATCCTAAAGACACCCAGGCATCACACAGGTAGCCAGCAACCCTGGAAACACCTGGATATCATGCAGGTACCCAGTCTCCCCACAGGCAACCATGGACAACCATGAGCATCTGGTCATCCCACCAGCACTGGGACACCTCGCAGGCATCAGGGACACCCACAGGCACCAGGGCGTCCCACAGGTGCCCAGACATCCAGCAGTCATCCAGACTTCACACAGACACTGGGCCATCCCTCAGCCACTAAGACATCACACAGACACCTGGTCATCTGAGAGTTATATGGGCCTCCCACTAGCACCTTGAGTTCCCACAGGCACATAAACATCCTGCAGGCACCAGGACCTCCTGTGGGCAACAGGGCGTCCCTCAGGAGTCCAGACATCCCACAGGCACCAGGACTTCCTGCTGGCACCAGGACAACCCTCAGGATCCAGGGAATCCCACAGACATCCAGGTATTATGTGGACCAACCTACAAACACCCAGACATCTCATAGGCACCTGGCTATCCTGTAGGAATCACCTGGTCCTCTGGCAGATACTTGGGCCTCCCCCAGGCACCCGGATCTCTAACAGGCACCAAGACCTCCCACAGGCATCTGGAGTTCTCACAGGCACCCAGACACCCTGTAGGCACCAGGGCCTCCCATGGGCACCAGGGCATCCCATGGGTGTCTGGATGGCCTTATTTCTTAAACTTTGGGGGTGAAGACACGGAGCCCTGTTTAATTACTTTTCTACACTACTGCTACCTGCCAGTTTGTTAGTAGCGGAGTCCAGAAGCCAAATCTACCGACTCCAAGCTAGTTTCCTCTAATAAATATGAAACAAGACTCTGTAGATCATCATTTTCATTATTTTATTTTCACAATAGTCAAACAGTATTTTCATCTTTTCTATTTTTTTTTTTTTTTGAGATAGGGCTTCTCTGTTGTAACTCTGGCTGTCCTGGAACTCACTCTGTAGACCAGGCTGGCTTTGAGGTCACAGAGATCTGCCTGCCTCTGCCTCCCAAGTGCTGGGAGTAAAGGCGTGCACCACCACTGCCTGGCTATCCTTTCCAATTTTATAGATGAGAAATCTGAGATTTGTAGAAGAGATTTCACACAAAATCAGGACTAGATTCTTGACTTTTAAATTCTTGGTCCCGGGTTTTTTTTTTTTTTTAATTACTTACGTTGCCCATGGTCACTAATATAGAAAACAAGGCAACAAACGAGTATGTTTTTGAAAGAATATCAGCGGCAGATACCAATTTGGTCTGTACTTGGAGCCTCCTAGTGATACAGCGTGCACATGAGGTCACTCTATCGGTCAGTGTTTGTAATATGAAATGCCTACATGAGAACAGATGAGTAACTGAATAAACAAGGGATGGAACAGCGAGGAAGACTCAGGGTAAGAAAATAGAGACTCTTCCAAAGAGAGAGAGAGAAAAGGAGAGCACGGAACATTCATGAAATGAACGACAGGGCAGGTGAGGAGTGGGAAAAGACAGAGGAGGAAGCACTGAGAAGAGGAAAGCTGAGGGATGGAGGTGATGCAGTGGGTAACGTGCTTCCTACACAAGCATGAGGTCCTGAGTTTGGGCCCCCAGCATCCTTGTAAAAGCTGGTGTGCTGATGCATGTCTGTAACACCAGTGCTAGGGTGGGCGTGGAGACAAGTGGCCCCCAGGGCTGAGCCAATTCGAAAGGCAAGTGTCAGATTCAGAGACAGAACCTAGAGAGATGACTCAGGGCTTAAGGGTATCTGCCAGTCTTGCAGGTGATTTGAGTTTAGTTCCCAGCACCCACAACGGGTGGCTTACAACTGCTTGTAACTCCAGTTTCAGTCTCTGACCCCACACACACACACACACACACACACACACACGGAAGAACTATGGACAGTTGATAGCATTAGGGGGTGATAGGAGAGAAAGGAGAGTCAGGTTTTTTTTAAGGGTGTGGTTCCTCGTAGGTCTACTATGCTCTAGTGAACGGCTCCACACCCAGAAGTATATGGACAGCACAAACTGGAGTCAATGGGTTATTAACTAATGAGAGAAAGAGAGAGAGACAGAGAGACAGAGAGACAGAGAGCATGAAGTTGAGAAGTGAAGAAGCAGGAATAGATCTAAGAAGAGATAAAGGAAGGAGTTGGAGGGGTGACTATGATACTATGATCAAAATAATTTGTATGAAATTCTCAAGAAACTAAATGATATTAAAAATAAAATAAAATACAGCTCTAAACAATAAGGTGGAAAGGATTTAAGAATGATACCTACTGTTAGTCCTTGGCTTCCACATGACATGTATGGGCCAATACAACCCTTTCACATGAACACACACACACACACACACACACACACACACACACACATGCTCACGGCCAAACTGAATGTAGTTTTGTTCACTGGCAGAGGGAGGAAAAGCAGAGCCCCACCTGAAAGTTAATCCGGGTAGCTCTAGTGAGAAGAGAATGGTAGTCCTATCCACCAGGGGAACACACAGGTCTTCAGAGTCTCAAATCCGCTTGTGGTCTTGCTGAGGAAGTGACTTTTCACTCAACAGTGGCTCAACAGTTAGGGGAGTTCCCAGTGCTCAGAGAGAGGGGACTGTGATCAGGGGCCGCCTTGAGAGGGAACACATTATTTAAACCTGAACTATGCTGGGGGGCCCAAGAACAGGATACAGTCACAGAGACAGTTGTAGAGAGGTGGATGCTGGATCTCAGTTGGATGCTAATAAGCTGAAAACAGTAGGTAAGAGGAAGGTTGGACTGGGTATTGTAGTGTATAGGTAAAGGAAGCCCTGACCCTTGTGGCTAGGAGCCGACTCCATCAACTGAGAATAACTCCGGAGTCTCACAGTCACGTGTTGGAGGTTTTCGGGTCAGTCAGCCTAAGGATCCACCTATCCACTCTGCAGTTCATTGTTACAAAGTCTCAAAGCTCTGGGGTTCCTACAGACTCCATGGCATCCATAGCTGCATCCTTCTAGCCATGTGATTGATACTTAGTGGGTTTTGAAAATACAAAGACAGGTCTGACTACCCAGATCTCAGTGCTCGGGTTGCTTCTTACTCCTCCAGTACTCTTGGGAGACACGTCTACACCTAGAACATCTGTTGTTCTGGGGGCACAATCTGGGGAGTCTCTGGAGGGCTAGGAGAATCGGCCCAGATCACAGCCTACAACGCTCACAGAGACCTTTAGGAAGTGAGCAAAGGCAAGTTACACAGTGAGGAGAGCTGTGGCAGAGAGCGGGCACTGGTCCAGTTCAGGTGTGGCACCACCATCAGCACACACGGGAAAGAAGATGAGAGTCACCTGACCCCTCCCCATACCTGGCAGTCTTTAATTTTCAAGGGCCCACGAAGAAGTCGCTTCAGTGTTTTACCCCCCTCCTTTTTTAACTCCTTGGTTTCTCTTTGTTGTGTTTAAATAGTATTTTTATTGTATTAAACATAAAAAAAGACTTTTAAAAATTCTGTTTATATTTTTATAATTTATAATTTATCATTAGGCATTTGCTTTTTGCCCCTTTCTTCTATTTCCTGTACTTTAAAAGCTTTCATATTTTTATTTCCTTTCTTACGTTTCTCTTTGCTTATGAAATACCTTATTATTAGAAAATCGTTTTCAACTTTATCTTCTTTTAACCTGTTCTTTTCGTTTCCTTTTTTATAATATTCTTTTTCTGGGGGTGGGAGAGGTCTCAAGGCAGGGTTTCTATGTGTAGCCGCGGCTGTCCTGGAACTTGCTCTGTAGACCTGACTGTCTTCGAACTCAGAGATCTGCTTTCTCTGCCTCCTGAGCGCTGGGATTAAAGGCACGTGCCACTGCCACCTGGATCCCGTTTATAATGTTCTTATCTTATCCCCTCTTCCCCCTTTATCAATGTAACCTTGCTTCTATCCTGTTCCTCCCTGCACCCACCTTCTTCCTGTACCTTATCCATTTACTATCTCTATATTTTTTTTTTTATTAGAAATGGTTTTTAACTTCATAGGGCGTTCTACGTGGTTTTTCCATTTTTCCGTTTTATGAGCGTTGGGGATATGTTAGTGTGCATTGACACCGATTTAAAAAATATTTTTATATCTTGAATGGTTTGGTGGTGTTTATCATGACTAAACAGACCCATAATAGTCATCAAGATTGAAAGAGTAATAAAGAGTCTCCCAACAGAGAAAGCTCACGGCCAGATAGTCCCGTTCACTTGTGAGCAGAAATATCAGTCACAGAAGCACCACGGTACCTGGCCTCAAATTAAACTGCAGAACAGTAATAACAAAGGTAGCATGACACGGAAGAAGAACAGACATATGTCCAAACTGAATAGCGGACTCAGAAATATACTCACACAGGTACAGCCCCTTGACCTTTGACAAAGGTGTCAAAAACACACACCAGAAAAAAAAGTCACCCTTCATCATGCTGGGAAAACTATTTTCACAGGTAGAAGAATAAGACCAAAGCCGCCACTCTTGCCCTACACCAAAACCAACTCCAAGTGGATCCAAGACCTTAACCTGAGACCTAAAACTTTGAAAGTGCTAGAACAGGTGAACCACCTGAGGGGAGAAGCAAGGGATTTTCTGGAAAGGATTTTAGCAGCACAGAAAACAGTACTTAGGATTGGATTGACTAAATTTAAAAGTTAAGGAGACAGTCAACAGAGCAAAGAGACAGACCACAGAACGGGAGAAAAGCTTTGCTACTGTACATCTGACAGGAGAGTCAATCTATAATCTAGAAAGAGCACTCCAATAAAAAGTCCAGCCCCTACCACCCAATCCATGAACGAGCTAATCAGCTGGATGGTTTTCGAAGGAATGCTTGCAAATGCCCAATAGATGTCTGAAAAAATGTCTAACACCCTTAGCCACCCAGTGGCTATCATTAAGAACACACATGATAAACGTCTGTGAGGATGTGGGGAAGTAAGGTTTTTATAGACCCATTACAGCAGTTATGGAAGCCAGTGTGGTAGTTGGCAAAATACTAAAACCAGAAGTACCGTATGACCCAGCTGTATCACTCCTGGGCACATACCTGCAGGACTCTAAGTCAGCACATCACAGAGATACCTGTACATCCATACATACTGCCACACTAGTCAGCAGGTGAATAAACAAGATGTGATACCTATTCCCGATGGAATCTTATTCAGCTGTAAAAAAAAGAGTGAAATAGGACATTTTCAGGAAAACAAATGGCGCTGGAGATCATCATCTTAAATGAAAGAAGCCACAGCGTGGGAGACAAATATTTTGGATTGTCTTTATTCACATGCACAGTCCAGCACATGCGTATGTCTGTCCTCCCCTCTACCTGACATCCCAGAAGGCCTGCTCTGAACATGGCACAGGTAAATGGAGGATTTGTCACTGAGATAATGGGGTGTCGAGGTTAACGCCCCTTCTCCAAAATGGGAAATTGTAGGTGGGAAACTTGGCCCGGCCGCCCTTGGGTGGCCTTATCCGATAGAAATATTTAATAGATACGTGTTTAATTGACAGAGTGACGGCTGCACAGGTAAAGGCACCTGCTGCTCTTGCAGGAGGAGGCCGGTTTGTAGCACCCACATTCAGCACCCGCAAGCTCACAACGGCCTGTAACTCCAGCTCCAGGGAATTCAATGTCCTCTTCTGGCCTCTGCAGGCACCATGTGTGGGGATGTGCAATTCTCTCTCTCTCTCTCTTTCTCTCTCTTTCAAAAATATTAATAAAGCCACAGATAAAGTAAATTTAGAGACTTAAAACATGTAATTAGTATTAAAATGAATGTTGACATGTACAGATGAAAGAAACTAGAGTCATAAATAATGGTTATTGTAGATACATACCTCTAAGAATTAATAATTATGAAGGTATAAAGATATATGAATATAAACTGATGCACACCTGCATATGCTCATTGCTCACAAAGATGATAAATAATGATGTCTTCATGGGTATCAGAAGCACCTCTTGGATAGTAGGTCCCTGGGACTTAGTGCCTTCTTTGCATTTGGCTGAGGCCATAAGGCCTGGTCCTTTCAAGTTCTTCCTATCTTCACCTGTGAAATGTATCGAGTAATATCTGACCTCAGCACTTCGCAGGGTTGATGTGAAGACCAAACAGGATAACAAAGGTGAAAGGTCTTTGAGAAACACAAAGGCTCCTAGCAATGGATGCCAGCCATTATTAGAAGGTGCAGAGAGACTGCTAGCACCATGTGATTCAAGGACAAAGTTTTGCATTTTGAAAAGTTTAAAAAGATGTGCAGCACTTAAAATTTTTTAAAAAAAAAAAACAGATTCTTGCTTTGGGGACCCAGAACTGTGACTAAATTGTCTTCTAAATGCTGTACATTTGCCATCCCCTGCAATAAGTAATCTTACTACATTTTCCACACTAGATGTAATTATGCAACATTACTGGGTAAGAAGTTATAAATCCACATAGCACAAAGGCAAGATCATGTTTCTCATAGGAAGTCTCCTTTACTTTTCTGTAGTGGCAGAAGTGCTGCCTTCTGTAGCGCATCTTCTATGAGAGTCCTGTCTTCCAATGCAACTTAATAAGCATTTATTGAGAGCTTACACTATGCAAATTAGTTTTGGTAGAAATGGGGCAGCAGAAAGGGTAACAGTAGTGGGAAAAACAAGATGGAGACGGTCCCTAAAGTGTCTGAGCCTTAAAGAATTATCTTTGTGTGTATGTGTGTACAATGTGTGTGTTCATATTTGTGTATTTGTGGTGTGTGTGTGTGTGTGTATGCACGCATATGCCCAGGTCTGTGGGTGCAACAGTATGTGTGTGAATCCAGAAGACAACTACAGGTCTCAGCCCTCACCTTCTACCTTGTTTGAGGCCGGATCTTTTGTTGTTTTTCTGCCGCATATGGTAGATTAGGCTTCCTAATATCGTCTCTCATCTCCCGAGAGCACTGGGATCACAGACATGTCCTCTGAAGGCTGTGTCTGCCTTCACCAGGGTCCTGGGGATCTGAACTCAGGTACTCACACTTGTGAAGCAAGTGTTTTACCCACTGCCCCACCTGTCTCCCCAGCTCAGAAGTGAGTTATCTTTAAAACTGAAGGGAGGTGGCAGGTCCTATGACATCAACTAGGAAAGCAAAAGGAAATCATTGGCAAGAAAATGATTGAAGACTATGCCTTGGAGTTGGAGAACTAAACTCATTCAATGTAGGAGAGCAAAATCTGGTGACATCTCTCCCAGGCCTTGGCGATTCCTTGTGTTGGAATTAGAGGGAAGACTTGGGAGCCTGAAGGAACCACACCTATATCTATCTACAGTAAAACTCAGCAGTTCAGCAGCATGCCCACGGATCCGCAAACTCACGGCGACCGACGTTAGGGCTAATTCCAGATTCTCACCGCAAGCAGCTCTCTTCTAGGAATGAAGATCTGAGTGCTATAAAGACCCTGAAGTCAATGCTTTGTTTTACTTCTGTTCCACAGAGATGCCGTATTTTATCCTTGTTCAGGTAACTCACTAAGGGAGATCCTCCAGACTCATGCTCCGTCTGCAATTCCAAGTTCACCTGTCCTCTGCCCGGCTCGATTTCCTAGAGCAATGCCAACCTTTCCACGTCATCTTGGGCTTTTTCTGGGATTACACTTCCCTCTCCCTATGCGTTTCTGTTAAATTAGATTTCACTTTCTAGGAATTTCGAGAAGGTCCTCCCAATCACCATCATTCTAATAGCTAGTCTCGACCAAGAGTACCAACGGTGTTACAGCACTGTCTCCTCGGCACAGCACAGGTAACCAAAGACCTCAACAGAGGTTTTTAATGACTGGTCCAAAGTCATCCAATTACTTCCACTGAGGAACCTGGACCAAAGTCCGTACACTTCGCTCTGCTCTGCACTGTGCCTGTTCTCTCTGTTCTCTTGCCTTTCTCTTTCTATAGAATTTGTGTTAGCTTTATTATTGTATGTGGGTGACTATTTTACCTGCACATATGTATGTGCTCTGCTCACGTGCCTGGTGCCTATGTAGAAAAGGGCATCTGATCCCCTGGAACTGGAGTTACAGATGGTTGTGAGCTACAGATGGTGGGTGCTGGGAATCAAACCTGGGTCCTCCAGAAGAGCAGCCAGTGTTCTTAACCACTGAGCTGTCTTTCCAGCCCCTCTGTAAACTGTTCTGAAGTGTGACTAGTGTTCTATAGTATATGTTAAGTGAAACAAGTCATTGCTGTGTTGATGTGTGCTTGCATCGTGATGACACAATCACGAAAGCTTATTCTACACTTCTCATGTGCAAGCCACTGAAATAAACACACACGTTTTCCATTTTAACCCTCATAGAGAGGATAATTATTTATTTGGTTGCTTGTTTGGGTATTAGAGATTGAATCTAGGGCACTGTTCATGCTAGGCAAGTGCTCTATCACCAAGCTGTCTTCTTTTTTGGATGGGGTTTCCCTGCGTAGCCCTGGCTGCCATGGATAAGCTGCGTTCTTAGCCTGGTTTCTATTTTTAATTTGGAGACAGAGCCTTACCAAGTTGACTATGTTGTATCCAAACTCATTCTTTAGGCAGTTGTTGAACTTGAGATCCTCCTGTCTCAGCCTTCCAAGTAGCCGGGATGCCAGGCCATACCACCAAACCTGATTTATTATCGTTTTAACAAATGGACAAACTAAGGCTCAGAGGGCTTGAATAATTGGCATCAGGTTTGATTAGAAACACATGGGGGTATTTAGACCTCAGCCACTTGATACCAGATCTCTGGCTTTCAATTTCTAAACTATCCAAGATTTTGATAAGCTGGGAACCCCAAGAAGATGCTACCTCAAAATTTCTCCCCCACCTGCCCACCCCAGATCCTGAAATGGGGATCCTGACCCTTCTCTAGTGGTTAGGTATCCCTGCTTATTTCCAGGGTAGATGTGACACTGGGAATAGCAGGGGTTGAGTTTCTTCAGTGCCATGTGCAAGATGTTGCAAGGTTTCTACAGGTGAGCAGCACCCTGTGCCTGCCCTTCAGTGCTGGGGTCATGAAGGAGGACTCCAACCGAGGCAGGTGTAATCCACCACGGAAGTGAGATACCAAATACACCCTACCACACCCTCAATTCAAATCATTCACAGCAGCTATCACCAACAGGATACAGCCTACTTCCAAAGGGGGCAGGCATGGCTAACTCTTCCAATTTCCTCAGTTTCGCATCTGCCTTGCTGTTGTTGCAGTGATATGACAAGTACCACCGGGTTTTCACCGGTGTTTTCCATCCCTTCCAGCTGACCTAACTGTGGGCCCTCTTTTTAACAACTACCCTGGTGACAGGTGTATTGAGCTTTCATTATGATAATCCTCCATGTGTGGGTGGTACTTCTGCACACCCCATCTATCACTTATCCAAAATTGAAATTATTTGCAAAGTAGCTTCTTTAAAGGCAAAATGAGAAGTTTAGTTTGTCCTCTTTTGTAACTTAAATGCTCTCTCACAGGACTCATGGAACTTCAAAGTTGGGAAAAAAGTCAAAACACACTCCTTAAAAACCTATAGTTCAAGGACTCCCAGGCCGTGTTTTTAGCCCACAATGAAACAGAGGCAGGACAGAAATACAGGGAAATTTAGTGGGACATGGAAAGGAGAGGAGACCCTTACTTGAGGTTCTGCTGGAAGCTGCTTTCTGGTTGAGAATTGCTTTAGGCTATTCTCCCTGCAATTTCCTGGGACTCTTCTAGAATCCATTTGCACAACCATAGTGGCTCCCAGGTTCATCAGATTACAGACCCATCCAAGGCTCCTCCAGAGGCACACTTACTTGTGGAAGGAGAATAGAGAAAGAGTAGGAGAGGGTCCCTTGGAAACCTGTTAGGCAGTAAATTCCAAAGGCTTCCACAATCCTATATAGTCACCATTAAGACTTAACCATGACTCTTCTTTGAGAAGCCTCCACCCATGCTCTCTGTTAGGTGTGCTTTATTCTCTCCCTGTATGCGTTTCTGGTTTTAATAAACTCCTACTGTGCTTCATCCTGGCTCAGCTTGTAATTTTTTATGGCACAGGAAGCCAAGGATCCGAATTTGCCTGAGTCGTAGTCTCTAAAGGGTTAAGGGAACTTCTCAGGCTGCTTGGAGCATGCCTTGCTGACAGAATGATACTCTTGGCTACCAACATTTTTGTAAGTCTGGGAGAAGAATTTTGGAAGAATCAGAGGCAGACTTGATCCAACCTTAGCTGGATGGACAACATTAGTCCTGGACATGAAAAAGAAGAAGAAAAGGGGGAAGAGGAGGAGGAGGAGGAGAGGAGGAGGAAAAGAGGGGGGAAGAGGAGAGGGAAGAGGAAGAGGAAGGGGAGAGGAGAGGAAGGAGGAGGGGAAGAGAGGAAGAAGAAGGAGGAGGAAGAGGAGGAGAAGAAGAAGGAGAAGAAGAAGGCTTTTAAGTTCAGAAATTTGCTTGGGCTGGCTCTATTCTCCAACACTTAAAACTGGACATGATGTGCTTTTGCTTTTAAGGGGAACCTGCCTTGACCAGAATCTTCAGGAGCTCTGACCCTTCCGAGCTGCAGGACCGATCCTCTTTTGACTCAGGTGGTCCAGGCACATCACACTCTTGTCTTTATCCAGGTACTACACTGTTAGATGTTTCAAAATATACATTTTTTTTTTTATGTGTGTGTGTGTGTGTGTGTGTGTGTGTGAATCGATTTCTCCTTCCATGGTAGAATGCGGAATCACTCAGGCCTTTCAGATTGATCAGAAAGTACTTTTACTGTGGAGTCATCTCACTGGCCCTTTATTAGAAGAATTAGAGCACACACACATACATATATGTCACATTATATATAACAAATATACGTTATATATAAACATGTGATATATATAGAGAGAGGAGGGGGAGAGAGAGAGAGAGAGAGAGAGAGAGAGAGAGAGAGAGAGAGAGAGAGAGAGAATCTCATTCTTTAATACAAGCTAGCTTCGAACTCAAGATAATCCTCCTGTCCCGGGTTTCCTAACTGCTGGGCATGAGCTGTATTAACTACTTTTAAAGTATCATATTACTTAATCCTAGCTCTGTGCGTAAAGAAATTGATGCCCGGGGTTAAAAGTATTTTGACCGATTGTGAGGCACCGTGGTGACTGTCCCTACGTTTCAAGATGTAAGGTCTTCATTGAATTTTTTTTTACTGCTTCCTGTATTTGGATAAAAACTCGATTGCTTCACGGATAAGTAGCAAGGAGGCCTGGAAGGGAGCCTGGGGACCGGACAGGGGAAGGTGGGGGCGGGGCGGGGAGGGCGGGGAGGACGGTGGGGCGGGCTGTATGCCTCTGGGAGGGTCCTGCGCTCCCTCCCCTCGCTGCCCTCCCCTTGGCCCGCCCCCTACGGCAGCGCTGCCACCTGGGCGGCACAGCCGGCAGCAAGTCCCCGGCCGCAGAGAGGCTTGCAGCGCCGAGGTTCCGCAGGCACCGGGGCTGAGACGGGCGACCCGGGTCTGGCTTCGGCGACTTGTCTGCGCTCTGGCCGTGTCACCCGGACCGCTGTCTGGGTCCCGCTCTGGGTTTCGGCGTAGCTGGAGGGAGCGTGCGGAGAGGTTTTCCTTGTCTTTCCTTTTCTGCCTGCTAATGCGTGACCGGTGTCCGCAACTGACAAGCTCCATGCCTCCGTTTCTCCTTTAGTAAGAGTCACCTCCGTTGCCCTCGCCGCCGCGTGTCCGCTAAGCTGGAGACCCCAGGTAGGTGGGACTACGCTGGGCGATCGCGATGGGGGCTGGAGGCCAGCGGGACCCGGCTGCGGAGCATCCGCCCCGGGGTGCTCAGGTGAGCACCCGCGGAGAGCAGACCTACCCACAGGTGCCGCGAAGGGCGGGGCAGCCGAGGGATCCGCGAACTCTAGATAGAAAAGTAGATTTGTTAGGGGCAGTTCCCCAGATAGAAAAGTGGATTTTTTAGGGGCAGTTCCCCTACACCCAACTTACACTAAGTCACAGCGAGGTCACAGACTGCAGAGCAGGCGCTTCAGGATGTCAGACTCGCGGCGGCCGGTCGGAAGCTAGTCTCAGCCCCTCTCCTCCCGGTTCTAAGTCGGCTTTGGCTCTGGGGGATTCCGTTTCCTGCATCAGCGAAAAGTTCTATTTTCCTCAAGGGCTAGTTTGAGAACAGCAGCCTATGGGAAGCCGGGCTGTGGGCTCCGGATTCAGAGGGAAGCCTAGACACAGGCTTGAAGTCACAGCTTTCTGACTCTACAGTCTCATAGCGGTGTGCAGGGGAAGCAGATGGGGTACAGACAGACGCCGGGTGTAGTTGGGGTCCGAAGCGCTGTCCAGTTTTCTCTCCCCCTTTTGACAGCCTTGCGGGCTAGTATGCAGGTCCCTGCTGTCTGCAGGATGGAGCAGACAGACAGAGCAGGCTAGGTGGAAGTAGCTGAGGTCTTGAATCGGTTTCTGTAGCTCTCTAGCAACCGCCCCACTACTTCCTGCACCTCCGAGGCTCTGCCCCTCGTCACTCCTGGAAAGGAGTCGGTAGGACCCATTAACAGTGTCTAGAAAGGAGAAGAGAAGGTTAGGCAAGGAGGGAGGGGGTGATGCTGACTGCTCTTAAGGCGTTTCTTATGGGTCATACACATTTCTCTATATAATGTGTTCTTAAATGTGTTCTTAAAACCTCACAAGGTTTGACACTATACCTCTTTTTTTTTTTTTTTTTTTTTTTTTACAATTGAGACACTGAGGCTCAGAGAGAGCCTTATTATCTTAGTCTAATCTGTCTTATAATTTACACAGCTATGATTCAAACAGAGTTTCTAATTCTAAAACCTTTCTACTTCGTGCTCTTCTGTAAAGATAAGCTGGATGGACCAACTGACCAGCCAACCAACCAACCAACCAGTCAGCATTATTGAGCTCTCACTAAGTGCTAGGCACTGTTGAAACCTTTGTGCTTAGGAATACCCATCATTCTAGGGGAACCAGTGATTGACATGGCCTTGCTTGCAGCAGTCCTGTTCCAGAAGGCCTGCCTGATCCACGCAGCTGCTTCTGCTTGGGCGGAGCAGTTCTGTTTGCTTTATCGTAGAAGTGGTTTGGGGTCTAATGAAAGATTGATTGTCAGCATCTGATCCGTTAGACCTGACCGTTGGCTTGTGAATGATCCCTCTGTCCCTTAAGAGGCTCGTTCCAGGCTTTACTCAATAAACATTTGTGGAATGAATGAATGAATTAGCACCTTGTGCAGAGTGATCTGCACAAGAGTTCAGTGAAGCCGTGTTGGGGCAGCCGGGCCCTATCCTCCAAACCTGTGATGCCAGCCAGGGGGTGCAAGGGAGACAGGGTGGCCTGTGCCCTTATGGATTTCCAAAGTTCCTTAACTAAGAACTTGTTTTTATAGAGTTTTAAAAGAAATAACACAGGAAGAAAATTTTGACTTTTAAAGAACTTAGTTGAAAAGTGATTTGGTATTAATGAGGTTGTCATGCTCTCAGAAAAGGAGGTGTATATAAGATGGTGCTGTTTGCTTTAGGGCTTCCCAGATTTCCTTCCTCATAGAAGAGTCCCTAAAGGGAAAGAATACCAAGTGCTCTTGGGAAATGGGCACAGTTCAGGTCCGCCCCAACAAGCTTGGTCATTACTTTAATGACTTAGGGTGCTTTCGTCATACATGGACCTCAGCTTAACTATGTATTAAAAGTATTTTTTTCTGGATCAGTGAGCAAACTCAGCAGGTAACAGTCCTTGCCACCAAGCCTGACTACCCACGTTCTAACCCTTTGACCCCCATGATGGAAGGGTAATACTGACACTGCAAGTTGTCTTCTGACCTTCACATTCAGGCCATGGCATGCACATGCACGCGTGTGTGTGTGTGTGTGTGTGTGTGTGCGCGCGCTCGCGTGTCCGCATGCGCGTGGACACACACACACACATACACACACACACACATACACACACACACACATACACACACACACACACACACACACACACACACTAACACACTGAGCCTTAGTTTTGGTTGATTCCTGTCAGAGTTAAGAGCCATCTGACTGATTTAAAGAAGACAGAGAATGAATGAATGATATGTAAAAAAATCACAAAGGCTAATGGCATCATGAGCCCCAATGTATCTCACCCCACCCTACAATTCCTCTTTATCATTCAGTCTTGAGCAGAGAGAGGTGTCCATCTGTGGGGCTGCTGCTAAAGTTACACGGTCAAGCTGTGCTCCTCCTTGCTGAGTGTCTCAAATGCAACAGAAAAGCTTGCTCTTCTCTGCATCGATGGGAAAGATTAAGGTTCATTTGTAAAGTGAGAAGGAAGAGGTCCTTCCTTCTCAGGAAGGTCATTGCTGAACACTGCATCTTATTACCTGTGTGACCTCAGGCAAAGCAGGCAGCTTCAGTGGACCAGTTTCCCCTTTTGTAAATTGAACCCCCTTGGTCAGATTATCATCACCCTGAGAAAACAACCAGGATGATCAGCTAGTAAGAAGGAAAGGTTCATTTGGCTTGTGGTTTCAGCCCCTGTTCTGTGGGCTCTGTTGCCCTAGGCCTGGGGTAAGGCAGCACATGATGGTAGGCATGTGGGAAGAGAAGGACTTGGGGCCTCCTCTGCAAGTGAATGTTTTCAGGGTCTTAAGTTCCACGTACCATAGTCTTCCTCCTTTTTAAAGTAAAGATTTACTTACTTTTATTCTATGTGTGACTGTTTTACCTGCATGTATGTCTGTGCACCATGCACATGCAGTGCTCATAAAGGCCAGAAGAGGGGTCAGACCCTCTGGGACTAGAGTTACAGAAGGTTGTGAGCTGCCAAGTAGGTGCTGGGAGCCAAACCCTGGTCTGCTGGAAGAGGAACACTCTCATTGTTCTCTTTTAACAATTAATTTAACGTGTATGTGTGATTTGTATGCAAGTATGTTCGAGCACCGCGTGAGTGCCTGGTGCCCTTGGAGTCCAGAGGAGGGTGGCGCATCACTTGGACCTGGAGCTGCAGATGGTTGTGAACGTCCATATGGGTGCTGGGAATCAAACCTGGGTCCTGTAGAAGAGCAGCCAGTGCTCTTAACCACTGAGCTATCTCTCCAGGCCCTCTTAGGGTTCTTATCACAGAGCCATCTTTATGGTCCCTTTATTCTTCTCCTCAAAGGTTCCAATATGTCCCAGTGGTGCCATTAAGCATTCAGTACCTGCAGGGGACACTTCAGAACCAGATCCTTTCAGTACTCTACTTTCCTGTGTCAGTCAACATGAGAACCGAGTGCTAGATGTCAGTTATTGTTTATTACTTGAGTTGTACACATGCACATGCTATTAACATGTTTAAATATAGAAAGTTTAGAAGCTTTGTCAGACTTAATGATGTGGTGGGAATCCAGCTTTTGACTTACTAGGACTTAATTATAATATAAATGTTTTATGGAACTCGAGCCCAAGTTTTGTTTTTTTGTTTTTTCCCTCTCTTTTAAAATTAGAAACCCAGGAGCATTTGGTGGCTAGTCCTGAATAGAAGAGGTGAACAGACAGACACTTCTGTTTTACAATGTGAAAGCAGACTTGACCTTCAAGGGAGCTCTGCATTTGCACAGGGAGTTCTGGGAGCTCTGAGGCAGAGGCATGCTAGGCAGAAGCAGTAAGGGCAACCTGAAAGGCAGGGCCAAATTGGTGAGGACCAGGAGCCATGAGCCATGAGCCATGGCTTCACGGGAGCTTCAAGCCATGCACAATATTCCTGGAAGGACTGGGGAGACAAGTGGACCCTGCTGCGGGAAGCCAGTGGCTTGGCTCTTACCCCAGAGTCCCCCAAAGACAACTCATACAAATGACACTTGTTCCTCTCTCCTGAGTCTGGGTTTCTTATAGAGTTAGGGAGTTAGAGCAGATGAAATTCCTTCCAGTCTTAAAAACCCGATTCAGTGTTAGTTTCCACTCATGTCTCAGGTGACTCTGGTAGTTGGAAAACGTTTCCACTCTCAGTGGCTTCGAGCTTTTGGTGACCCCTCTGTGGTAGTCCTCACCTGGCTGTCCTTCACACACTGTTTAGAGGACAGTTAGTTGTTTTTAGTCATTTAACTGTTAGCTATTCACCTAGAACTTCCTAGAGTTCTGGCTCCTAGAAAACAGTGTGGGGGATAATTCTTAGAATGGTAGGTATACAGAAATACAATAAAAGCAGGGTTAAAAAAAATCATCATAAAGTCATGAAGTTCATTAAGTACTTGCTGCTTAGGTTACTAAGTACAATATTTTTCTGTAGTGCCCCCTAGGCACTTGGCCGAGTGCTGGACCTTTTGCAGAACACGGGAGAGGCACATGGCCCCACTTGACTAGCTCAGCACCGGAGGGAGTAAAAGGAGGGTACAGAATGCAGGAGAGAGAACAGCTGTGGTCAGAACAGGAATGCAATGAAAGACCAATGTAGGAGAAGATTGAAGCCCCAGAGGCTCAGGCTGTGCTGTGAAATGCTGCACCTAGAGGCTGACACTCTGCAGAAGCTCAGTAAAGTACTTAAATTAAACTGTAAATGAACAAATGAAAGCATGAAGGAGTCACTCTGCTGAAATAACATGGTTTTGTGTCCTCTGATGTTTAGAATGACTTCTTTATGAATGTAAACCCCCCCAAAACACATTCATAGATATTAATCCCTCATCAATGACTGAGAGAGAACAAAGCTAAAATGAAAACATTTCGTACACCCCTACTGTGTGTGTGTGTGTGTGTGTTTGCTCGTGTGTGACGCACATGTATGTCAGTATGCATGCATGCATGTGGAGGCCTGAGGTTGTTGTCAGGAACCATGTTCAATCACTCTTTCGTTGTACTGAACGAGGCAGGATCTCTAAATCAAACCCAGACCTTGCAGATCTGACTACTGCCATTAGCCAACTTGTTCTGGTGATCCCCTATCTCCTGCTTCTGAGGATGGGTGCCCGCCAGCTTTTGTGTGGGTTCTGACATCCTAATTCTGGTCCTCACGCTTGTAAGACAAGTGTGTGACCACTGATCCATCTCCCCAGCCCCTAACATCGCACTTTATGCATTCTCAGTAGCTACTGACAGACATAGATTTGGCTTCTTATTCCCAAGGCCCTGGGGTAGAACCTCAACATGTTCAGAGCACAAGAGTATGGGTCCACATGCACACAAAGAGACTTTGTAAGCAATTCCACAAACACCTGCATTCTGAGCTAGAGGAGAAAGAAAGGCTTGGCTCCTGGGTGAACAGGCACTTCTCTTTTCCCTTGCAGAAGCATTGTTGTACTGAGGTTTTCACAGTACTGAACTGACACTGCCAACTTCTGATCAGACAGATGTGCTTTATGCTGCCATTACTCACGGCCACAGGCGCCTGGGCTTTCCTGCCACTGGCTGAGTCACTTGCTTAAAACACAGGGCTGTGAGGCTGAGGGCAGGAGTTGGAACCCAGACCAGAAGAAGCTGTTGGGTCAGATCTGTGCTCAGAATGCTCTGGGTCTCTCTGCCAATGATCTGCATGGGGAGGAAGGTAGATGTGGCAAGCTGGATTCTTTAAAGCAGATTCATTACCACTGTTGGTTTTAGACCAGTCATTTGAATTTTGGAACTAAAGAGTCTGGATTTTCAGTTTGATGCTTTCCAAATGTGTGCTAAGGTTGGTTCCGTTTTGTAATTGTGGGACATGTTCAGGGAATGCATCTTGAGAACTCTGTTGCCCCCAAATCCCAACTTGCTATCATATCATATAATCTTCACGAGTCCCTAGAATGGCTATGGCCCTACTTGCAGAGACACTCGGATAAGCTGTATATTTAATGAAAACCAGCCCAAGCAGATACTGTTGTTGAGTGGTTGGCCAAGAGCCATCATTTAAAGACCCGCTGCTTCATACCTGTCTGGGGCCATTTCTGATTTAACTGGTTTCTGTGTGACGTGTCCAAGTCAACTTTATGAGCAGTTAAAACCACAGACATTTAATCAGCAGATTCAATAAGTCTATTGCATCAATGTTTTCAAGGCACCATCATTGGTTATACAGGATTCATCTTCTTGAGCTACTTTAAAAGCATTTCGCCTGAGCGAGGATGTGTTTGCAACATGTACATTATCTCTGATCTCTTCAGAATGCTTTTTCAACTCCAAGATGCAAGCCAAAGATGACAGTGGCATCTGACATTTAGTTAGCACTTATTATGTGTCAGGTATTATTCGAAACACGATCCCTACATAAAATCATTAATTATTAAGGCAGTTTGTTACTGGTCCTGTTTTTGGCTCCACTCACTGGAAATTGAGGCATGCATAAGGAACAGGTTTTGTTTGTTCATTTGTTTGTTTTTGAGGCATAGCTATGTGTATGAGGTCACATAGCTAACAAGAGGAGGAACAGGGATTTGAACTCAAGCATTCTGACCTCAGAGCCCATGGTTCGGCCCACCAGAAGATAATTCAAAGTGCCGGATATCCCGCTAGCACCCTCTCTTCTTGCTCATGAATGCAGGAGGTCACAAACTGAGTTCTAGATGCAGAATGAGGACTCACAGCTTGTACAGTGTTGAGACTACACGAAAGAATATTTGAAAATGAGTGTGTTGCAAAATTTGGGAACATTTTCTATAGAGAGATAATAATGATAAGGATTAAATAGTTCAGGGAATATCTAGAGTGACAATAAGCTACAAAGTGAGGAGTCAGCACTCGGCAGCCTACATAAGGATCAATACTGGGCCTAGTGAGAGGGCTCAGCAGGTAAAGGTACTTGCTGCCAAGTCTGATGACCTGAGTTCAATCCTAGAGACCCATGCGGTGGAAGGAGAGAACTGATACCTGACAGCCATCCTCTGATCTCCGTATGTGGGCTGTGGGACATGTCCCCTTCTCAAAATAAATAGATAAAATTTTAGAAAGGATCAACACTGCTCTAGAATGAGATACTTAATGAGTTATGCTCAGAGAGTTAAGAACTAGTGGTGTTTGCATTAAGTAAATCACATCATTTATCATCGTTAGAAGAGTAAAAATGGTTTCTTTTCCCCCATTCATTTTGGAGATGCTACAAATAATAACCAGAACATGGGGATAAGCAGAATATCTACTTAAGATATAGTTATTTTTATTTATATGTATGAGGGTATTGCCTGCATGCCTGGTACTTGTGGTGGTCAGAAGAGAGTCTCGGATCCCCTGGAACTAAAGTTCTAGATGGTTATAAGTCACCACATGGGTTCTGGGAATAGAACCTGGGTCCCCTGCAAGAGCGCAAGTACTCTTAACTGCTTAGTCATTGCTCTAGTCTCCAGGTAGTTGTCGTTTACTGAGTGCATATTCCTTGTGAGTCTCTTGCTTATCTAACTGGAAAGAGGGCTCTCAGAAATAACATACATTACCTTCATGCAAATGTAATCAT
The DNA here is from genome assembly GCA_026225945.1 of Cricetomys ansorgei. NCBI lineage: Eukaryota > Metazoa > Chordata > Mammalia > Rodentia > Nesomyidae > Cricetomys > Cricetomys ansorgei. The sequence goes on from JAMJFZ010000711.1 coordinate 2,866,940, forward strand.
TGTGGTCTCGCTAGACTTTGCCAAATGATGATCAATAGCAGACAACTTTGAGGTACACCAGTAGATGGGTAGTTAGAAGCTGGGATTCTGATGTGTGATATCTAGCAACGTGGTAGGAGAAGGGCTATAGTGGAGAAGGTATTTCTGGTTAGTGTTCATGGTCAGATGTGAGTCCAGACCACTGAGTTGGCACATAAGTCAGTTAAGTTATGGCTGGAGGTGTTGTTAATGTGTTGCAATGACAGACAAAGGTAAAACCAGACTTAAAAATTTACCCTTCATCTCCAAGGCTACAAGGCACTAACGGAAGTTTGCAATATTGTAGACAAAATGACTACGTGTCTCTTTAGGGCAGTTCACACCCCAAAGAACAGATGATCATTTGAGGTTGATTGGCACATTTGTTTGGACTTGTGGGTACAGAGGCACTTTGTTTTAAAGCTTTTTTTTTTTTTGGTTAATATTAGGTGTAGACACAGTACTGCGTTTAATCCAAGTTGCAGAAAGGTACATGGTGTATTGAAAAATGATGACCCCTATATTTAAATTTATATGAATCACACTGAAGCCATTTTATTTTAAAAATGTAAATGTGTCCTACTTTGGGGCTAAGCTTGTTTTCTGTTTTATTCATTTACTCATTGATTGCTTGTGTGTATGGCGTATTGGCATATGTGTGGTATTTATTTATTTATTTATTTATTTATTTATTTATTTATTTGGAATGGACATTGCACTCAGGATCTCTCACATGCTAGACCAGCACTCTACCGTTAAACTACATCTCCAGCCCTTATTTTCTATTTCAAATAGAGAGCATTTGACAAAACGTTTGAGGCTTAAACCCAGAAAGAGGATCTAAGACTCCTTTCCACATCTCCAGAATCGGGTTTAAGATTCTAGGAATAGACACCCACTGCGTGCTGTATCTGGTCAATGCACTGTACAGTTTCTTACGCTTAGTAGGCACTATTGTGGCTAGTAGCTTCCGAGTTTCCTGGCAGGAAGAATGGAGAGACTCAGGCTATCAAACTCTCACAAACGGGAAGCTGCAAGAACCCGAGTGGCTTTTCTCCACGAGCAGTTAGGACCAGACACAAGTGTGTGTTTGGATGTTTCTAGGACTGTGTTTATGTTTTCCAGAGTGGTATCTGCTTTATTCAGACCACAGGGAAATCCTGACCTATACCTGGAGTTCCTTAGGGAAGGACACTGGGGAGTTAGCCTTGGTTACGTGAGCCCAGTGTGAGCCCAGTGTCTCCCTACAGGAACCGAAGAGTGGCCAGGAGCCAAGGGTGTGGAGGAAATGTAACCCCACCTGTCAGGTCCTGCAGGGTCAGCCATGGAACTGAGCACAGCTGTTTGCTTGAGTGTGAGGAAGGAGTGGGTGGACCTGCTTGTTTTTACCTTTCTCTTTCAGACTTTTCTCTAGATCACTCTGAGCAGCCAGGATTAAAAGCAAGTGTTGGGCTGATATTCAGAGCACAGAGTACAGGGGATACACTTTCAACTTCTAGAGTTTTCAGCTGTTCATGTTCAGCTGTTGGAATACTAAACTTTTGAACCTGACCACTTTCTTGGGCCAAGGCCCATGATGGTGTTAACCAGGTAAAAGTTTGGTCCTGTGAGAGAGTCTGCGTTGGTCTCTTTCCTTTGAGACTTTCCTTTGAGATTGATAAAACGTGCGTAGAGCTCAGGTCCTTGAGGGTGTGCAAATTCTAGTTTAAATTCTAGTTTAACATACAAGTATGGTGTGATCGGCTGATCTTCATTGAAAAAAAAGGCAGTTTATTGAAACTGTTATTAAACTATAAATATTCTCGATAAAAGAGACAGTATACTCCTAGGTGGGATAAATATCAGATTAAGAAATGTATTAACTTGTTCACCAAATACTGTTTTCTACATACCAGAATTTTTTTGAGGTCAGAGTCCAGTGGGGAAGACAGATGTCTATCATTATGATGTCAATAGTCAGAAGTGGGCAGAGCCCAGGCAGCCAGATGGAAGGGAGACGGGTGGCATGGTAAGGCTTCCTGGAAGAGAAGACACTTGAGGAAGGAAGAGATGTGGATGAATAGCATTTGGAGAGTTCAAAATAATGGAGAGATAATATGGTGGGTGCCGGAGTACAGCGAAGCAAAGCTGGCAGGAGCTGGGGCCAGGGAGGTTGGAGTGGACCGATTTGACCATGGACAGCTTTACGGCATTGAGAATGGATGTTTGTTTCACTGGAGATTTGTCCCATTTTCTCAGGCCCTTTCTGGCCCTGTCAGTCTCGGATTCTGCTGTCTTTAAACCCCAGGGTATGAGGACTCCTCCGTAGGTCCTCCTGGCCCACTGCTGTGCGGCCCATCTTTGTGCACCCGCTTTATTTTCCAAGGTTCGATTGCTTTTAGAGGCAGGGACTCGGAGAGCTTATTATTTCCTCAGTTCCCGGCACTGGAAGACCAACAGTGGGAAAGGTCACAGAAGAAAGGGATTTGGAAACACTGAGTTTTGAAGCATTTAGTTATGCTTCTTTTAAGAATTTAGAGGTTAATAAACATTCTTTTAAAAATATCTATTTTGTTTTTCATTATGCGTAAGGGGAGGGTGTTGCGCCTGCAGAGGATGGGAGGCATCAGATCCCCTGAAGCGGAAGTTACAAGTGGTTCTTAGCGACCTGATACGGATACCGGGAACAGAGTGTGGGCCCAGAACAGGACTTGTGTAAGAGCAGTATGCACTCTTAACTGCTGAGCCACCACCAACCCACCAACAAATACTTCTTAAGTACAGATTTGAGTTTTCGCTCCCGTGGAAGTTGAAAAGAACTAATTTAGCAGACCTGAAATTGCATATCTGAGTAGAGGCCTGCTTACAACATCGGCCCTGGGCTGGTGTCCGGACGTCAGGAGGTTCCCATTGCTCTCTGTGCTAAGAGCAGCTCACTGCATCTAGACTGTACAAATAATTTATGCTGGGTCCCTGTTTTCCTCCTGGGAATTCTGAAAGTGGGTACGTGCCTGCCACTATTCTAAGGGAGTCTTAGGTGGTAACATTTCACGGATGCTGTCCCATTTGCTTTGTTCCCTACGTGGCTTCCCTGGTGAGAACCTTGGAAGCTCACACCCACTTGCTCCCCTAACTTTACCTTATGTGCTTTGTCTTTTGCTGACTCAGCTTCGCATCGGTTCACTCTGATAAGTTCATAGCAGTGAGCGTGACTAGATGCTGAAACCTGAGACTGCACTTGGCCGTTCCTTCCAAATAACATGAATTGTCACAAAGTCCGGAGCCAAACTATTTATTTGTTTTCAATTCCATTATTTATTATCTAACTATCTATTATTTGTTTGCTTTTTAACTAGGGCTTTGTGGACACAAAGACTCAGAGAGATTACTGGTCTTTCTATAGAGACAAGCCCGTTTCTTAATCTGTATGTATGTGGGGATTGGAAGAAGTGCGTTGAAAGCTTTCACAGGGTTTTGTCGTTTCATAAGCCAAATCAGATTTCATCTTTTGGAAATAAATGGCAGGCTTCGAAATTCCAAACTTTGAGAGTGTTGTGGTCCCTGATAACCCTTTTGTTTGGAAGCGAAGGAAAACCAGAGGGTTCACAAACACGATACCCACCAGCAGACCTGGACTGGAATCAGCGCGTACAGGTTATGGTGTGGTGTGAGGTAGTGGGCTGAACAAGCAGAGTGAAGCCGTCTGGAAAGAGCTGTGCATCAGCATAAGCGCCTTAAATTTTTATCGTGCTGCATGGACTGTATCCAAGAAAAGGGGAAATGATGAAAAGACTAACATCTAACATGATATTGTATGGAGATATATAGTTTTCAAAATGTTTTCACAAATTCTATCATTTGATGCTAAAATACCTTTGTTGGGTAGGTGACGCTATCAGTTCAAAGATAAGAAAGCGATGATTTAGAGAAAAGTGAGTGTCTCCTCTAGATGGACTTGGTTAGTTTCAGATAGAACCGTCCAACTTTCCTCATTCTAAATTTACATCCAGAGAAGCTTCAGCTCTGCAGAGCCTACTAGACCCCTCATGGATTTAGGCTTTGACTTGTCTATCAGCCAAGCTTCAGAAATGAAGGGCAACCACCGAGCAGGTGAAAGCTTTAAGGCTAAGTTTTACTCCTGCTGGGTGTCATCTTGGACACAGTTTATTTACAGGGCGAGAATGCAAGAGGCGTTTCTGCTTTAGTACCTGGGTTGGGAATTGGACAGAAAGAGAAAGGGTCAGAGGACCTGGGAGGATGTGAGCTATAGTTCTGTGCTCATGGTAATTTGTAGGACAAGGTAGAAGCCTTACCCCTGGCCCTCTAGAGGATTCAGGTGAGAAGGGACTGCCGAAGACGTTTGGCTGTCTGCTTCATGGCATTGCAGATACTATAAGAGTTTTTTTAAAAGTTAGAATTAAGTTATTAGATAAATTAGTGTCAATAATTGCTTCCAATTCCTTCTCATTGTTTCTATGTATCTGCAGTGAACCCATGGGGGGCAGCCATCAATTATACTGAGTTTCTACTGTGTGTCAGGTGTCTAATATAAAATATTTAATTCTCACAAAGATTCCCAAAAGTATAAAATTTAAGCAAAATGAGACTCGGAAAAATTAAATATTTGCCCAGGGCCACACAGCTAATACATGGCAGCTCAGGAATTCAAACTTTGTTCTCACACCCAAGTCAGTGCTTTTTCTTTACTCTGTTGCCTGAGAACAGTAGTGTGACTTCATACAATTCTTTTGTATTGTTTACAAATAGCCAACTCTCGTGTTTTTGTTTTTTTGAGACAGCCTTTCTGGTATGTAGTCTAGGCTGGCCTGAAACTTGTCTCAGCAGCAGCAGCTGCTGCTTCTTGTTCTTCCTCTTCCTCTCCCTTCTCCTCCTCCTCCTCCTCCTCCTCTCCCTTCTCCTCCTCCTCCTCCTTTCCCTTCTCCTCCTCCTCCTCCTCATCATCATCATCCCCCTCCTCCTCTTCCTTTTCCTCCTCCTTCTTTTCTTCCTGCTCTTCCTCCTTCTTCCATCTTTTTCTTCCTTCTCTTCCTCCTCCTTCCATTTCTTCCTCTTCCCTTTTCTCTTCTCCCTCCCCCTTCCCCGTGTGTGTGTGTGTGTGTGTGTGTGTGTGTGTGTGTATACAGGTATGTGTGCTGGTCTTTTAACCCATGTGTGAAAGGTCAGAGGTCAATACTGGGGGTCTCTATTGTTCTCCACCTTATCTTTTGAGACAGCCTCTAACTGAATAGGACCTCACTGTTTTGGCCAGGTGGGCTGGCCAGTATGCTTTGGGAAATCCTCTTGTCTCTGTCCCCCAGTATTGTGGGCTACACATGGGTGTGACAATGTCTGGCTTTTTGTGGGTGCTGGGGACCCACACTCAGGTCCTTGTGTTTTGAAATATGCACTTTACCCACTGAGCCATCTTCCAAGCTCCTGCCTCAGCTTCTCGAGAATTACCGGCACAAGCCATCACTCCTAGCTCCACAGGTGGTTGAATCTTACCGGAGCCTCAATAAGTAGCTTTTTGTTTTTGTTTTTGGCCTCAGAGCCAGCTTATTGAAAATCATCCCTTTTTGGTAAAAGTCCATCACCAGGGAAAAATCTGCCACATTAGGTAAGGGTTTTTATATTATGGGACTCTAAGAAAGAAGGAAGCAGACCATCTGAGTATTTGCTGCTGTTGTCAGCATCATTTCTTTTAAATAATCAGCACACTGCAATTAAGAGATATTGCATCCTCAGGTATGGTGAAAGAGCTGACTGTAGGCAAATAAATTCTAGGCTGATATACTGCTGCACACAGACTAGGGACACAATATTAAATGACTGCAGCTGAGGCTCCTGGGCATGAGCACCTGCTCCAAGAGCAGGGCAGTGCAGGCCCTGCTAGTATGCTCTGGATACAGGTGGTATTGCTTAGCTTTTCTAGATTAGATGGTGAACCAGGGTCCAGGTCACCGCTGCATCGGGGAATGCAAACGTTCCTTTTAGAGGGCGGGGCATGATTTTATTTGGGATACTGAGAACATAGCAGTGTGAATAGTCATATCAGCTAATAATTACATAGTAAACCCGTGTTTGACTGAGTTCTTTATACATGTAAGTTCATCTAATTTTCATACCATGATTTTAGGTGAAAGATGCTGTCTTCGTTATGGTGTCTGATGCTGTGATAAAACACCAGGACCAAAAACAACTTAGGGACAAATAAAAAATAAATACGTACCTAAACGAAGGGTTTATTTTAGTTTATAGTCCACATCACAATCAGTACATCACCGAGGGATATTGGGACAGGAACTCAAGCAGGACAGGAACCTGGAGGCAGGAGCTGATGCAGAGGCCATGGAGGGGTGCTGCTTATTGCCTTGTTCTTCATGACTTGCTCATCCTGCTCTCTTACAGAACCCAGGATCAAAAGCCCAGGGCTTCCCCCTCCTCGCCTCTGCCCAATGGCCTGGGCCCTCTCACCTTAATCATCAATCAAAAAATGTAACACGGGCTTACCCACAGGCAACTTCTCAAGTGAAGTTCTCTTCCGGAATGACTAGCTGTTGTTGGGTTGAAATCAAACTAGTCAGCACAGGTGCTAAATGGGGGTTCTGAAGTGTAGTTGTCAGGCCCGCAGTGCAGCCTTTTACTGTGACACTGCTAAGGAATTAGGCCCTAGACATTATTATTCGAAGGAGCAGTGTGAAATAGCTCCATTTCTCATCAATTCTCAGAGCAATCCCTGAAAACCCAGCTTTTCTTTCATCTCCACGCAAACAAATGAGAGTCAATGTTTGAGTTCATTAATGAATGACAGATGTCCTCCCCCACCCCAATCTACTGACATATTTCTAACCTTCAAAACACCAAGAAAATAGTAGAAATCATATAGAACATGCAGAACAGTCTTTGCAAACTGTATGTTCCTTCGGTAGAGGACCAGTTACAGAAAGACACATAATCTAGAAATCTGGATTCTCTTCAGTTTTGTATTATGGAAGTATACTTTGAGATCCATGGGAAATAGATTTTGTTACTTCCTTTGTCCTTTATTTTGTGTGGATATGGTATGTGTACGCATGCATGTACATATATACATTCACATGTGTTAAGTACAGAAATGCATGTGAAGGCCAGTGGACAGCTGCAAGTTTTGTTCGTTGCCCTCCATTTTATTTGAGACAGGGTCCTTTTGTTGTTTTATGCCTGCACACACCAGGCAAGCTGTCCCCTGAACTTCTGGGGATTTTGCTGGCTCTGTCTCCCATCTCCCCCTAAGTGCTGAGATTACATATGCTAGCACTATGTGTCTGGCTTTACATGGGATCTGGGGATTCAAACTCAGTCCCTCACACTTTCACAGCAGGCACTTTTACCCACCAAGCCATCTCCACAGTCCTCTCTGCTCCTTTAGAATTCACATTTGTTCTTTTGAGTCTTTGGGAGACGGGGATGGAAGAATGGAGACTTCCCCCACTCTGATGAATTGCACGATTGATTAATGATGGAAAGCATTAGCTTCTCATTTTGCAGTCACACTGGACGTTTTTTTCAAACCACATAGTTATTTCTAGTGAAATGGTTTGCAGGGCTCATATGTGCCTGAAGGAGGATACTGAGGCTAATGGCGCAGGCACACGTGCTTGCCAGATTCTGGTCCCAGATCCTCTAACCTTTCACTGGTAATAGGGGTTTTCACTTGTGCGGAACTAATTCGGTGACAGCTGGGAGACCTGCATTGTGGAACGCCGATTTCTTTGCCTGTTGGAGCATGACCTTGATTTCAAAGGACAGATTTATAAAAAAAATTGGTATGCCGTAGATCAGCTTAAATTTCATGGGTGTGATGTAAGATTGGGATGGCTGAGAATTTCCTCTGTGCATGTCTCTGAGAAAATCTGTAACTCAAAGTCCCCGAGGGAGAGAAAGAAAACCGCTTGACTTCATAACACAAAAATCGGCAGTAAGAGTGCTCAGTTCTTTTCTTTTTTCCTCTGTGGGTATTTGTGTTTTGTGATGAAGGAGGCGTGATAAAATACAAATCTAGGATTCTTGCGGCAGGGAAATCGTTAGCAAGTAATTTGCTTCTATGATTTCTCTTAAGAAATTATTTATTGTTTCAAGAACATTGCTTGTTTGAAGAAGACAAAAAAAAAAAAAATCTTTCAGGACGCCGCAAGGCCCCTTTAAGTGACACATTCCATAAGAGCCCATTCAGAGGTATTTTGCATTAAATAGGCTACAAAGGCTACAGGTTGAGAGATAAATGATTGGGCCTGACATGTAACACAGTAGAGACGGATAAGGAAGATTTGGCTCCATCATCTTCATCACTTTGGCAGGTGGTCCATTCTGAACCGCTCCTGACAGATAGGTTTGAGGAAGCTATATTGTTTGAGCCAGGCTTACCCCTAACTTGAAGATCGATTGGGGCCACATTCATGTCATGGCTTCCCTGGTGAGTTACATTATGTTAAACAGTTTCAAGTCCAGCCTTCTAGAGAGCAGCAGGCATTCCCTGGGCCAGACTCCATCCCTCGGCTGACCTTTCTGTCTGATTTCCTATGACTCATACTGGATACACATCGTAAATCTAACACACAGCAATCTGCCCTACAGAACTCACCAATTACACATCACATTTAGGTTTAATTTTTCACTGGCTTGTCAATGTACCAAGGTCATGAATTCCCCTCTCCTGCAGCCTTTGTATCCTCAGAACAGCTGGTAGAATTTCCAGAGGGTGGGGTTTGAGAATCATGTGTATTACAGGAGGTTGAGAGCTCATTGGGTGGCTTCACGGCAAAGCACTTTTCTCCTTGTGGCCTTGTGTTGGATCCCCAGCCTTTCTCACACCCGGAGAAAAGAATCTGAGAAAGTAAATGGCTCTTTCCTACGTGCATTCTTTCTTACTCGTGAGCTCAAAGTTTAGACATGAGTCCACATGAGTTCGTTCCGACACTTGGCTTAACCCCCAGCTCCATTCAGGACTTGGATTTCAGCTAGAGCAGAAAGTGTGAGGTGGGCCTGTACGAGGATCTCCCGGTATGTGCCGGAAGAGCTATTGATGGCGCGTTGGAAAGCAGCTGTTGGCCGTGTCCACAATGGACAGTGCAGCAGGGAAGCACAGATGGCAGGTTAAATAGGGAGAGTGTGGACATAAGAGACTTGTTTCCCTTTTTATCAGGAAAGGAACTTTCCTTTCCCAGCAGGGTAAGTCTGGGTTCACAAAGCTAGTGTTTGCACATCTGCATATTGATCTGGTGTTTTAGGGCTTGCACTATGGTGTTTCTGGGGTCTGTGGCCCTGAGTCCTTAATGATCAGCCCCCAGTAAATGGTAAAGTGCTCCACCAAGGAAAGTTTGAGGGCTCTTCCTTTCTGGAATTTGTCTTCTGAGCCTAGGTGATTTTCCTGCTGGAGAAGTGTGAGTAAGGAAGAGTATTCTGGAACCCATCACAAGAATAGTATTCACAGAGACTTCTTTCATTGGAAGTGGCATGCTTGTTGACTTGAACATTTCCTCTGATGAATGTTGTCTTTTCAGACTGAAGAGATTTCTAGGTACCTTGGTCATTTCAGCTGTATGATTGCGATCTGGCAGGAACTACCAGCACTCTAGGGTGTCTCAAGTCCCTTGAACCAGGAAGAGAATGTGTAAGACTTGTTCTTTATCTTCAGCATGTGAGAGTGCAGAGATCCCAGGAAGCTCCTGGGAGCAGCTGGAAATACATGCAGATGAGCTTAGCATGGCAGAGAAGGTCTGGCAAACAAAGTGTGGATGAGAAGAACCGTGTTTCCCTCTCGTGGTGTTATAGATTTGGAAGGGAGCCTAGAGACGACTTTCATTCAACCTTCTCATTTGCTGGAATGAAGTAAGCAAGATGGAAATGCTAAGTGACCTTCCGATGTGATATTCAGAAGTGAGGCTGGGTCTAGGGTCATGCTAGATTTTCCTGTGACACATAAGATTGAACCAAGGGAAATGGCCAATTTAGTGGATCAAAACAGTTTATATTGACGTCTTCTATAATGGTCCGGCCTAATTCAACATAGTATGTTTTAAAGCTCTAAACTATATGTATTAATTCTAGGAATGTCAGTAATAACATTGTCTTTATTCCATATCAAGTAAGCAGATAGTAATGAAGAATTTATTTTGAAACACAAATTCTGAATCAGTAGCTCCTAAGTTCATATACTTGGGTTTTCTAAGCTGATATTATATTGAGTATAAAATAATTGATAGTGAAAAATTATATCAATTAAAATATATTTCAATAATGTATGCATCGCTCTCAATGTCTTCAGTTTTTATCGCTGTGTGTATATGCACATATGAGGATGTGTGGGCATGTGTGTGCTGGGTATGCAAATGTGTGGTGCATACATGACTGTGAGAGGTCAACCTATGGGGTCAGTTCCTGATATTGAACTTAGGTTGTCAGGCCTGCATAGCAAGTGTCTCTTCGTGCTAGGACAGCTTGTTGATGCTATAAATCACTTTAAGGTGGTAATTTTTTTTTTTTTAATTAAGTGATAGGATTACTTGAAGGACTTAGTATAGTTCCGGCACACAGTAAGCGTTAATATGATTATTCAGTTCCTAATTGTACTAGTGAGGAAGAGAACAAAACTCATCAGGCATTACAAATTTGTGATGCTTCTGAAAAACACATCCATCTTCCCTGGCATTTGCAGGATGTCTCACACCTACACGGACAGCGTGGATGCGTCCTTCTATTCTGTGTCCTGTGCCGATCCAACGTGTAGGGAATAGACTTGGAATGATATTCTGGATTTTGATTCTGTTGCTTTTATGCACATCTGTGTGCCAGGCAAGATCCTGAAGCAGAGCCATGCAAACACATGTGAATGTGCAGAATAAGGCCATCAGCTCCTAAAGGGAGGGGCCTGTGTGTGTCACAGTCACGGATGTTTCCTTTTCCATTCTGAGCATCGGCCAGGTACATAGTTGTGGCCCCAGTGCTGCTGCTTGGCCACATGACTTAATGTATTCCTTAAAAACTGGACCTGGGACGATGCCCCATGTTTGTGTATTCATGCCTCATAAGTCAGCTAATATCTCCACTGCTTGGGCACGGAGATAGCCATGTGTGAAGTATTTGTCAGCTAATTCCTCATGATCCATGACACATCAAGAGCAAATATATTGTCAGACAGCTGTACACTTTGGGGAAGAGTTACCACCCTGGGGTAAGAATAGGTTAAGGCACTCCCAGGCCTGAGAACAAATAATGTCCCTAGCAGGGAATGTAAAGAGGTTCCCTCTCCTCCCTTTCAGTAGCTGTAGTTCACCATCCTGTCAACTTGGGAGGTGTTTTTAAATTTTTCATTTTTTGCTGCCTGTGAGCACTGCATGAATCCATGGAGGAGATGAGCAAGCCCCAAATAAGGCCTTTTGTGATGAGACGAGATTTTCCCAGCACCATTCTAAATGCCCCTATTATCTTCTTGTTGAACTAGCCCCTTCTGTTTATTTTGTTTCTGACATTTTGACTTTAATGGCTGAACCACCTCTCCAGCCTTTCATCATCTTTACATCTTTAATTTATCCACATGGAAGCAAATTTTAATCTTTAGAAGAGAATGCTAGCCTCCATTTTTAATTACAACGTGGGCATTAGTGCCTAGTGGTATCTATGAAAGAGTAAAAGCATTTACTGAGAATTAGGTGAGGTTGGCACCGGTCTCAGCCTTCTATGGATGCCATACCACAACCTTCACATCGCAATCTTGCAAAGTATTCTCCTTCATTTAAATGGAAACCCAGAGATTCAAAGATATTAATCAGCACAAGATCAAACTCTTGCTACTGTACAGGCTCTGCTGAGAGTCAGCTCCTCGGAGGCCTGTGAGAAAGACAGGCTCAACCACGTCTGACCTTCTGAGGAGGATCAGGAAGGGAAAATAGCACAAAAGCCTTGTAACTTTATAGGTGATCAAGTCTGTGACTGGGGACTGAATTTATTCATTTATTCAAAACACTTTCTCCAAGTTTTTGCTCAAGGCTCAGCTGTCTCATCCCAGAGAAAGGACATGGAGAAGCTTTACCCAGGTAAGGGCCTCTTAGATTTTTTTCCTACCTGTTGCCCATTTTCAGCAGCAAAATTTTTATGAGATCCCAAGTATTCAGTATACAGTATAAAGTAGGTATAAAATCAAACAGTTACTGATAATAAATTATAAGGAAATTTATTTTTAAGAAGCAGTCCTTTGGGGTGTGTGTGTGTGTGTGTGTGTGTGTGTGTGTATGTATATATATACTTATTTTCTTATTAAAGATGAAAGCAAGCTTACATACAAATGATATGGATATGCTTGCTTATTTTTTTATAAAGGATTAAATCTTGGCTGAATATTTGATACTGGTGGATTTACAGCATCTACAACACTATTCAGGATTGACTGACATTTTAACTTTGTAAGAATCGATGGTGACAGTGCCTCTTTGCAGTCATACATGGTGCAAAATGGCAGAAGTCTGTCTAGGACCATCTCAAAAACAGTTGGAAATTCTGTTGTAATCCAAAACCAAAATTCACCTTATGATTCTTTTAAAATAAGATTCAAGTCAGAAACTGAAACATCAAATATGCCAGTACCATATAATCCCGAGACATACTAATGTGTAACTTACATGTGGAGAAGCAATGACATGAAAACTCTGGACATCTTTGTGTTCTGTAAATTATGGCATGAAAACGAGTGTCTGGGAATAAACCATTATGTTTCTATGAGAGTAGGAAGCTGCAGTATAGTAAAAACACTATTTTGGTAACAGTCTTGAATCTGAGCAGGAGTGTTTAAGACTACATTTGTTGGCCCTTGGTAGCAAGACAGAATGTGCAATGCAGGGTGTGCATATTATATATCTCACTGCAGTGACATCGTTTGGTGTTGCGTAGGTGAGCACTGCCAGAAACACGTGGATTCAGTTTCAGTGCACATCAGTTTTGAATTTCTGGTTGTTGCATATTTTAAAAATCTTTGCTGTTGCTGAAGTTTTTCACAACCCCCACATCCATCCAGTGAAGTCCACTCTAAATGGGTCACGACCCAGAGTTTAAGTTTATGTTCTGAATAAGCAGAGGAGAGTCCCACAGTATTTGTTTTATGTATAAGAACAGGAGATAGATTACATGATAAAAAAAAAAAGGTGCCCTGGTGAGTTTAGAAGTGTAAGAGAGTCGTGGAAACAGGAGAGGTTTTGTGTGTGCTAAACTAAACACTGCTTCCTACCCAGGCCCTGAAATGATTGTGCTGGTGGTGGCATAGAATCGCTTTAGGAGGTTTCAAAGTTAAACCTTCCACTTGGGGTTAATTATAGATTTGCGTGGGGTTCAAAGAAACAATGCAGAGAACTCCACATACTCTTTACTTAGCTGTGGTGTGAACAGCTAGAGATTCCAAGGGCTGATTGAAACTAGTCTATAAACCTGCATAATGGAGACATGTTTTCTTTACCAGCTCTGTGGATCTGTGGAATTATGGAAAGTAAAATAAGATTCAAGATGATACATACATGTTCCTGCTTCTCCTCCTTCCTCCCTCTTCTCCCACCTTCATTTTCATGTCTATCAGTTTCCTAAGCCACTTAGCAATTATCCAATCTAATCTATCTCTCTTCCGTCTTTTTGTTAAATTTTAAAGCTAGTATACAAAGTGATAGGTTTCATTGTGATCATTCATATGCATGTGCATGTCATTATACTTGTTCTAATTCATCCCCCTCTCGTCCACTGTCCTCTCTATCCCCCCTTGCTGGTCCTTCTGCCCTCCAATATTTCTACTTCTGTCACATGTTTTCTTTTTCCCTTTCCCCTCTCCTCTAAGACCTCTTCCTTCCCTTCCTGGATTCCTTTCTGTGTTAGCATGGCACACACACGCGCGCGCGCGCGCACACACACACACACACACACACACACACACACAGAGACAGAGAGAAAGAGAGAGAGACAGACAGACAGACAGAGACAGAGAGAGAGATACAGACAGAGACAGACAGACAGACAGACACACACACACACACACACACACACACACAGAATCACCGGGTCAAAAAGAGTTCTGTTTCCAGTTTGTTGAGAAATCTCACACCGATTTCCATAGTGGTTGTACCAGTTTACAGTCCTACCAGCAGTGAGTAAGGATTCCTCTTTCCCCACATCCTTGCAAGCATTTGCTGCTATTTGTTTTATTGCTAATAGCTATTCTGACTGGGGTGAGATGCAATCTCAAAACATTTTAATTGCATCTCTTATACAGCAAAGGATGTTGAACACTTTAATGTACTTATGGACCATTTGTGTGTGTGTGTTTTAAACTTTACTCACATCATTAGCCCATGTATTTATTGAATGATTTGATGTAGTGGTTTTTTTTTTGTATGTGTGTGTTAAATATATGGAATTTATTTATTTTATCTTAGACAACAGTCTCCTGCCTGATGTACAGTTGAAAACATTTTTCTCCCATCCTGCAGCTCGTCTCTTCATTCTGCTGATTGTGTCCTTGGCTGTACTTTATACAACTCCATTTGTCAGTATTTGAGGTTATTTCTATCAGACACCTTTTCAGAAAGACTTTGCCTATGTCTGCATCATGAAATATTTTTCTTATTTTTTTTCTTGAAGTTCAAAAACATTGGCGTATCTGATATATGTTAATTAATTTTTGTCCAGGATGAGAGATACACATTTAGTTTCATTCTTCGGTCAATATCCAGGTTCTCCAGCAACATTTGTTGAAGGCGCTGCCTTTTGTTACAATGTATATTTTTGAAAACGTTGAAAATTAGATGGTTGTAGCTGTGGGGTTTATTTCTGAGTCTGATCTACATGTGTGCTTTTGGTCCAGTTCCATTCCTTCTTTGTCACTGTCTTAGTTAGGGTCACTATTGCTGTGATGAAATATGACCAAACGAACCTGGAGAGGAAAGGGTTTATCTGGCCTACACTTCCACGTCACTGTTCATCACTGAAAGGAAGTCAGGACAGGAACTCAGGCAGGGCAGAAACCTGGAGGCAGGAGCTGGTGCACAGGCCAAGAAGGGCTGCTGCTTACTGGCTTCCTTCTCAAGAATTTGCTCAGCCTATTTTCTTATAGAACCAGGACCACCAGCCCAGAGATGACATCACACACAATGGGCTGGGCCCTTTTCCATCAAGCACTAATTAAGAAAAATGCCCCACAGCTGGATCTTAGGGAGGCATTTTCTCAATTGAAGGTTCCTCTTTTCAGATGACTCTAGCATGTGTAAGTTGACATAAAATTAGCCAGGACAGTCACTATATAACTTGGAAAAAAATTAGAGACCAGATATTGTGATTCCCTGGGCATAGCTCTTTCTGCTTAGTGTTGGTTTGGCTATTTGTGGTTTTCGTGTGTGTGTTTTCCACATGAACTTTAGATTTCTTTTCTAGTTCTGCTAAGAATGTTATTGGAATTTAGATAGGGATTGCATTGAATTGGAAGACTGCTTTGAGCAATGCAAACATTTTTTACAGTATTCATTTTGGCAATCCACGAGCGTGGGAATTCTTTCCATCTTCTGGTATGTGTTCCAGTTCCTTTTCCCAGCACCTTCAAGTTTTCATCATAGCGGTCTTTCACCTCCTCTTTTGAGTTTACTCAAGTACCAGGTATGTCATTTGTTTCAGTGCCACCGAGGAAGGACTGCTAGGCTGATTGCTTTCTGAGCCAGTCTGTCATTGTACAGAGAAGCTGCTGCTTTTTCATGTTGAGCTCAAATCCTGTTATGCCACTAAATCTGTCTATGACATTAAGAATCTTCTGGTGGAGTCTTTAATATGTTTAAAGTATGGTATCAGTGTCTGTAAATTTGGATAACTTGACTTATTTTTTTTTTCTATTTGAAACCTTTAATTTTTTCCCCCTCCTTTATTGCTTTAAGACCCGGAGAGCCATATCGACCATATAGTACCTGGTCTTCTGTATAAGACCATATAATTGTCATATTTCTGATTTTAAAGGACACATATAGATGTGCCATGTTAAGGTATGTTTTATTCCTAGTTTTTTCAGGTTTTTGTGACGGTATGTCGATCTTTGTCAGAGGTCTTTTCTGTGTTATTGAGATGACTATTTGTGACTTCTGTCCATAGGCCATTTATGTGCTGAATTATACTTGTTGACTTACACATTTCTATGCTGCTAATGTACATAATACAGTTAATAAATGAACATGCAGTAAAACTTATCCTATGATGATGTATATTCCCTTTTATAGTGGCATTTGACAGTCAATACTTAGACACAATTATAATTGTGGTCCCTAAATTTGAGGTGAAAAAGCATTATAGCCTCACTAGTTCTCCTTGATTTGTTCTGCTCATCTACTGCCCCCAGTGGAGCAAAATCAGTGGAGCAGAGAATTCATGTCTTTAGACAAGATTTTCCCCTCTCATCCTCTGTCAATTTGCTTATTCGTTTGTACAAGACGGTCATACAGTTTTCTTCCCTCTTGGTGGCTTTGGCTCCCTAATGGGAGAATCAGGCAAGAGGAATCTGAGGCATTCATGGTTCAGCAGCCCTGAACACTCAGGCTCTATTTCCATACCATTGTATTGCACCATCTCCACTATTAAACTTTTACAAACTGCAGTCTCAATTTATGAGTTCAACAAACACTTTTACTGGGGAAATGTTTTTTCCCCTTCCCCCCCCAGAGTTGTTCCTCCGGACAAAGGTGAGAATTCTTCTTGGATGTATGAAGGGAATTTCCAACTTGGATTGGTGCTGTGCCCTGTAGTCCCAGCACTGAGTTAAAGGCAGGAGGATTTTGAATTCAGAGTTAGCCTTGGCTACATAGTAACACTCTGTCTCGAAAAAAGTATAGTTACCTTGTATCTGCAGCGCAACGCATAGATTTGTGGCTAAACAGTGGCCATCTTGTATTTGAGGGAGGGCTCCTAGGGGCTCCATTCCTTGGGATTTTTGAGAATTCCAGTCAAATTTGAGAAAAGACTCTGAGTTAGACATTAGCAAATGAGCCAAGGTCCATAAAGGTCATAGGTAAAAGGCGAAGAGCCAAGACTAACAAAGGTCCAACCCATCCCATCTGCCCACTGTGACACCTCCACTGAAGAAGCAGTGTGATGTGGAGGTCAACGGTGCATACGCCAAAGCTGCACTCCTGTTTCTTTTTAAAATGCTTACTGTAGGACACTGTCAGTGAGCGACGTGGTAATGGACATGGAGTGCACGGAACAATGTCTGGCACATTCTAAGTGCTACGCAAACCTTTGATGGTCTTATTGTTCTTAATTAATATTAATTTCTTATGCCTAGTTGTCTGTTTATCAAGAAAGATGTAAAGATATGGGGGAAAGCAATGTATTTTCCTATTCTCCTCTCACCACAGTACAGAACACTTCTGTGACCCCAGGTTATGTGTTCGCACACAGAAGCTGAACAGTCAGCTCCCTCAGACGTTACTTGAGTATCCTCTCATTCAACACTATGTCTACATGGAGACAGTATCAGATCCCACAGCTTGAGGGGCTCAGTTCCCCAAGACTGCCTTTGCTTCAGATGACATTTGTAATAATAGGTTGCCACTTATACTCCTTTTTTTTTTTCCCCTTTGGTTTTTCGAGAAAGGGTTTTTCTGTTATAACTCCAACTCTCCTGGAACTCACTCTGTAGACCAGACTGGTCTTGAACTCACAGAGATCCACCTTCCTCTGCCTCCCTAGTGCTAGGATTAAGGCGTGTGCCACCACCGCCTGGCTGTCATTTATACTTCCGATTGACTATAAAATGTGGTTCCTACTGCTTCTAACTTGGTCTTGATTGAAGTGTTTGAGGAACTAATAGAACTCCAACAGGCCTGTATTTAACATTAAAGAAACAGTGGTCGCGTAGGGTCTTTTAATTTAGTTAAAATCATTCCATTTGGAAGACTGTAAGCACTTACTGAAAGAATGACTATGTTAAATTACTACAAACTTTGGGGTGATGTTCCTCTGGCATTTGAAATGAAACGAGTGTTAAATTAAGCTCATAACTTACTGTTGCATGATTTGCTATAGCCCAATCCTGTCATGGCTTGAACTGTGTTCCTTCTCAAATTCGAGTCAGTGTGCCTGTATCTTTGTGAATGAGGAGATAGAAGCTTCGGGAGGCTAAAAATTGACTTCGATTTTGTATTATACACCACTCCTCTGCAACCGTACTCCTCTTTGCTGTGAAGTGTACCCAGCGAGTCTCACAAAACATCGTCTTTAAGATAGACTCATCCATTGCCCCCATTGACTAAAAAAAAAAATTAAGATGAGGGCTTGTTTACCTCCTCTGAGATCGAAGTTATAGGTGACATTGCTTTGGTGAAATTCTTTTAGTTTGCTGCTACTGCTCGGACTTTCATTGGAGATTTGCCCCCACAGGGATTTTTAAGTACCACTTGACTCACTTGTTTGAAATTTTTCAAATGAAAACTTGAAATCTTGTCATGGAACTTTGTGGATAGCGAGATATATATTTACACACACATATTCACACACATAATGGAATGGTCATAAGAGGGATTATTCTCAGTGAAATGAGCATGGTAGTAAGGCTCTCCTTGTGGGGTTGACCAAAGCCACAATAAACTGTCTGTGTAAAATAACAATGACCTCACATATAATCTGCTACCATCCTCCCAATATTTGTCTACATCTGAATCCAGATAAGCCTTCTTAGAACATTCTTCTGTAGGGGATGGGTGCTTGATTTTTGCTCCCTGAGTATCAGTTTGATCATTTTTATAGTCACTTAGCAACCACCCTGACCAGTATTCTCTGTATTACAGAATGATTTTTTAGAAAATTTTTTAGTAAATGACTAAGAACTAAGGGGGGGGGGAGAGAGAGAGGAGAGGGAAGGGAGAGGGAAAGGAAGAGGGAGAGAGAGAGGGAGAGGGAGAGAGAGAGGGAGAGGGAGAAGGAGAGGGAGAGGGAGAAGAGGTGGTGGTGGCGGTGGAGGAGGAGGAGGGGAGAATTATCTCACTCTTCAGAGAAGCCTAGAGAGAGACTGGTTGAAAATTATCACACTCTTTAGAGAAGCCCAGTCACTACTGAAATAACACACACACACACACACACACACACACACACACACACACACACAGTATAGTTAATATAATATACAACTCTTCATGTCCCCACTGGTGAGTCTACAGAAAGCTTGGTACCTTCAGATGAGCTCAAGATGCCAAAAAGCCTGACAAAAATGAGCTGGCAGTGGCCTCACTCTTTAGCTCAAGAGCTCCAATTCCTTTTGTTCATTGCATTTGCTTTGCTGTTAGCATGACAGCTGATGTGGTGGAGGAGAAATGTCCTTTGTTAGAGTTGCTTTCCAAGATTATCTTTTGGGTAACACAATCACATAGCACCTGTCCCCACACGACGAGCCACATGGCTTGCTAGTTGCTTAGGGATGGGACTGAAGCAGACTTTAAAAAAATTTTCTCATGCTCTATATTATATTACTTACACCTGTGAATTTGACCTAATATCCCCTGGTGGAATAGATATTATTTGAGAGTTTTCATATGAAACAATATTGCCAGAATTCTGTAGGGTTGACTCAGCACTCATGAGGAAGAAACCGGATCTGTAATTCTGCTAAGAGTAAACACTAAGATTATGATCTAGGTAGGTCCCCTTCCAAACACAGGTCTGCAGTTAACTTAGATCTTGCTCTCCCTTGCATATGAAGTCTTTTCCTTAAGCATCTCCAGCTACTCTACAGCCGCCCTACTGGCATTTTGGCTGATATGCAGAAGAACACTGGCTGTTACACAGAGCCAGGCCTGTCTGTTCAAATTTTCCTGCGATTTGGAGGCTTTATCATCACCTTGAAATCTTCCCAGCCATTCTCCTCCTCTCCCTTCCAGCCACAGGAACAGGTCCATGTTGCTCATTCATTGCATCCTCGAGGCTTGGTATCAGCAAATGTGGGCTGGGAAGACAGGCTTTTGCTGTGTAGACATGTGACTTGTCACACCCGAAGATGTGAGCACCCTAATGGCAGGGCTAGCTACCTCAGATAGTTACGCAACAGTCAGCAATGCCAAGGTCAGATGGCTTCATCCTCACTCAGTGCTATAGATTTCATTGCATTGGACCCACACGGGTCCTCTCATAATGCCTGTTGTGAGTGCCAAGGGAAATCAAAGCTCTGGGCAAAATACGAGTGCTGGTTACTGACACGGCAAGGGGAGGCCCACTCCTTAAGTGGGAGACAGTATGCTTTTCTCGATGTACAGATACAGCCACCTTTTCTTGATCTATACTCCACCCTTTCCAAAGTAGTTCCAGGGTTTTTGTCTTATGCATTGAATTTCATGGGTTGACTTCTGACTTGTCTAAAGCCCATCCCTGCTCACAGCTTAAGTCAACCCTCACCTCCTTCAAGTTTTGTTCTCGTCTCTCGTTCTTTTCTAATCACACAACTGAGACTTAAATACCCCGATGCCTTTAGTTATTTTCTTCCTTTCCAAATTGTCTTCTCAATTTGGTCACCTAGAACCTGCACAACTTTGGATGAACCATTTGACCTCCAATAACCTCAGGTTTCACGTCACAACACGTATTCTCCCTCCACCTGTTCTCAACGCAGTGCAAACCCTCAACATTGTGCCAGTGGGAGAGCTTAGCACTTAGTACTTTACTGCTTTGAGTCAAAGACTTCTTGATGACAGAAACTGGGTCTTCTTATTTAGTACTTCTATCAGCTATTCTTTGTCTAATCCCAGAGAAAAGCTATTCTCAGTAAGAGGGGGAGAAGAGAAGAGGGGCACAGAAAAAATGGGGTCTGGGGTGACAGTTCAGTAGAGAACACTTGTGCAGTATGCTTGTGGTCCTGGCTTCAAACTCTAGCAACACCCACACCTAACACACACACACACACACACACACTCTCTCTCTCTCTCTCTCTCACACACACACACACACACACACACACACACACACACACACACTGTCTTAGTTAGAAAGCATTTAATTGGTGCTGGCTTACAGTTCAGAGCTTTAGTCCATTGTCTTCATGGTGGAAAGCATGGCAGTATGCAGGCAGACGTGGTGCTGGAGAGGAGCTGAGAGTTCTATATTTGAATTCTAGGGCAGCAGGAAGAGAGAGTGAGCCACTGGGTCTGGCTTGAGCTTCTGAAACCTCAAAGCCCACCCTCAGTGACACACTTCCTACAAGGCCACACCTCCTAATAGTGCCACTTCCTATGAGCCTGTGGCAACCATTTTCATTCAAACCACAGCACACATCTACCCCTCCACACACCCCTAGTCACACACTCATACACACCCACACACGATACACACGTATACACTGAAAATTTTTGTTAGTTTTTGTATCCTGCTTTTCTAATTATTTTTCTCTCCTTCACTGTCACTATATCATGTGAAAGGTGCTTAGATTTTTGCATACAGCAGGATGACCTTTTTTTTCCTGGAAGAGATTAAAAATTTGCCTCTGTCTTTCTTTCTTTGCTAGCTTGGTGGAGGTGTTGGCATTTATTTTGCCATTGGATTTTATGCCTGTGAGCAAAAATGATATTGGAAGGTACAACTCATTTTACAGGATTGGTGAGCCAGCCAAGTGAGTAAAAAGAGGGTCATTAGTAGCTAAGTAAAGATGAGAACCCAGCTCTTTGTTCCTCTATGCAGGGCATAGTTGACCCTACAGATACAGTGTCAGTGGCCCATACTTATTCCTGCTTTTAGGGGTGCTTTAATGCTTGACTCATCCCATCAGCTTCTTTCCTAGATCAGTGCAAGGGGATTTTTGATTTCTGTAAAGATTTAGGAAAAATAGATTTGCTGGTGTGACAACATCTTGCCTCCTATCTATACTCAACACTCAGAGTTTATTTATAGACATTGCTAAATTGGAGCCACATGCAGAATTTTTGTATCACATGGCAAGTTTAACAAATGGGTGTTTTGGTTATTCAGAGGGGCTTGGTAGCAAAAGTCCAGTCCAATTTGTATCTTGCAGCAGCGTCTTTAGGGGTTCCTGTGCAGAGTACCACACACCTGGCTCTTTCTTCTTCTGTCTTTCTTCTTCTCACCCTGATGTGTCATAGAGAGCTTTGGAGTTCCAGAGATCTGGATGCAAGTCCTTAATCTCCATGGACTTCAGTGAGTTCCTGGGCACGTGGATGAAGGTGACTCCGCTGTATTTTTCTCATAGTCTACAGATCATGTGTGCAATGGTTTGGAAGAAGATAAACGACTGTTTCTTTTCTAACTCTTCTACCAAATGCACATCCAACTAATGGACCTTCATGACAGTTTCTTTTATCTTCTGTAACGCATACGCATACTTTAGTGTTATTAGTGGTTAATAAGGCATTTTGATTTTTCTGTAGAAGATTGCATCCTTCCTTGCTACTTTTCATTTGGTTTTCCAGCATTTGGTCGAGAATCATAAGAAAAGGAAATGTATAATTATTCCTTCTGGCTCAGCAAAAGAAAAAAAACCCACCAAGTTGAACGTCATCTTTAGCTTTGAATTGCCTTTTTAAGAACTGTGGCTCAGTTGGTTCCAAACCAATGAAAGTTTCTCAGGGATAAATGTAATATATATTTTCAACCTTGGCAAAGATTATGTCACAGTTCTGAGCAGCTATATATGTTTTTTTCCTAATTTGGCAAAAGCTTGGAGAAAAGTTACTTTCTCAATTTTTGAATAGAGAAAACTTACTTGTGGGAGGGACAAAGTTCTAGTCTTTGGAATAACATGAAATGCATGTGGTACTTAGATGGAGTTTGGTACAGAGTCTCAAAACACAGAGTGGCAGATCCAATTCCAGCACTGGGGGATTCTGGCAAATGGGACATGATATCTTTGCTTTCAGGAGAGCTTAGGTGTGTGGCAGACAGTAAGTAAACAGACAACTGCTCTACAGCACAAAGCCTCAGACACTATCATCAAAAGAGATGCTAGTTGATTTGTGAGATGGGCTAGCCTCACCTTTCCAAGGAAGGCAACTATGTGAGAAGATGAGCAGGTGTTTAACAAGTTCTGGATGGGCCTTGAAGCGGAGGGAGCTGAATTCATCTCCAGGAACAGAGGTGATAGAGGTTGGTGTAAGGTGCTTATTGCACAAGGAAAATGGAGAGGAAGGCTCAGGTGGCAGATATGTGGGCCCACCCTAACACTGGGGGCTTGTGGCACCGAGGAGCCATTGTCAACGTACCTCTTAGGAAGGAGCCTTAAACTGAGAAGAGGACCTTAGGTCAGAGCCTGCCACTTTATTAGATAAATGTGGAAACTCTGCCAGTTGAGGAGAGGTTTCTCATGGTCACACAGGTCATGAGGGGTTGATGGTGTCCACATGTCTTTATACAGTGGAGTGTCAGGGCTGGCTGGGGGAGGGTGACCATCACAGTGAAATGCAGCATTGATTTTCTGAAGGCAGATTCTCGCAGGAACATTTGGCTAAAGATTTATCACGGGGGACTGTACTGTTTGGGCTAATGACCCCAGCATGCCTTTTTACATAGTATTGCCTTTAAAGGAAAGGCCATCACTCCCCAGAAATGCTCTTTAGTTATTTTTAAACTGTGTGGTAGGGGGAATTAGTGGAATTCCTAAGGTCATCTCCAGCTGTTTTTTTTTCCCAAAAGACCAGCTGAATGTTTCATGATATTTGCTCATTAGGACTTTTATCCTTCCGTGAGGCACTGTGTTAGGTCTGAGTAGTCTGGGAAATAGGCAAAGGAATGGAGTTTGAGGAAAACTGAGCTGGTGCTGTGGTAGCTACTGCTGCCCATGGGGACATTTAATATTAACCTTAAATGCAGCTCTGCATGAAGGTGGTCATTTCTCTTACTGTCTCATATACAGGAGGTGCTTTTCTGGCAAATGACCACTCCCTTAAAGGGTGGCTGGAATTTGAAGGTTCAGGGACCATTTCATCATTATGCCTGAGCAGAAGTCCTGACCAAGTTACCTGAGAGTCAACATCACGTAACAGTTACCATAAAGCAATAGCCCTTCTCACTCAAGAATGTTACTCAAAGAATTTTATAGCTATCAAGTTAGATATTCCTTAAGACTTCAAGGAGGTTTTCAAGTGGTATTTGATATCTGGAACTATAACACTACTCCTTGTGTGTCTTAGGGACTAATTGAAGGCAGATGAAGAAGCTGTTCTTCATTTCCTCTACCAGGTACTATGAACCCTTCTGTTTGCTAAACTCAAGGGTGACTGCTTGAAGTTCATGCTGTGTTAGAAAGTGGATAGGTGCATATAGCTGTACAGCATTTTATTTTCAAAATGTCTATGGATATGTGGTCTCATTGGCTCCCTGTAGTGTTTCAGCAAGGGCTGTGGGCAATGGTTTGTCTCAACTTTAGAGGTGAATAAACAAGACCTTAAGTAAGTGGGTTATTCCTGGTCAGCAAGCTAGTAAGTGTGTGACCACATTTCAAACAATATGCTGTGGATTTAAATCTCACGATTTTCATTTATGACACTACCGAACAGTCTGAGAAAAAAGGGGCATCTTTCTCTCTCACCAGAGAAGTGGTTTAAGAGATACTTTTAAAGGAAGGAAATTCTGCTGCGCCTATGCCTGAGGAATGAAGAAGAATCCACATCAGGTCTTTTTAAACGTGATGAGTCAAAGCAACTTTGTCTCACAAGCTCTGGAACAATGGTTGTTGCTTGAGTTAATGCTCAATGATGTCACAATAACAATGTGCAATTATGCTAATGAAAACAATACTTATTTATTACTGGGATGAATAGTGGTTTAGTAGCATTAACCAAATAGGGATTCTGCAAAGTTTCCATCTTAAATTTCTATTTGGGATGGGGAGATGGCTCAGTGGGTAAATGTGCTTACCATGTAAGCACGGGGAGCTGAGCCTGAGTCCTCAGCACAGCATTTTTTAAAAAAGCCAGGTGCTGTGGTCCATATTTGTAATTCCAGCGCTGGAGGGGGGTGGCAGGTACCTGGAGCTCACTGGTCAGCCAGCCTAGCTAAAAGACTAAAGTCTTGGATTAGTGAGTGATCCTGTCTCAAAAGAAAAAAAGTAAGAAGAAGAGCAATTGCAAAAGACCCTTGGCCTTATGTCTGGATTTTACACGCAACAGTATATGCTCATACACGCACATGTGTGCACAGCTACATGGATGAGAAGAATTCTAACACCGATGCTGAAAAACGATCCGTTGTCCTTTTCCTTGGCTCCGAAACATCTGGAGGTGAGGTCACCCTTCTCCAGGTGGGCAGGAAACTTAGGGGAATGCTCCCAACCTTTTAGTACCTTACTTAGTACTTAAAAGATTTTTTTTCCCACTACTATGGGCAAGAAGCTAAGTGGCTTAAAAAAAAACAAAGTAGAGAGAAATCTTCCCTTAAACAGTGTGTGAGTCGGAACTGCGTTTAGAAGTTACAATAATGCCAATGCATTCATTAGTGAATGAACTAGTCTTTTGGACACTTGTCTATTTGCTTTATTCTTCCCACCAACTTAGTAAAATCATCATGATGCCCGTTGTATAGACAAGTCTGAAACTCAGGGGAGCTGGATAGCTTGTTCTGTGAGAGGGCGCGCAGTTTGTATCAGTGTATCTGACTTCAAAGACTATGTTCTTTCTTACTTCCTAGGGGAGATGCATAAGCACTCCAGTGAAAAGGTTAATATTGCCAGATTGCAGTAGGGGTATTTGTGAAAGGATGTGGGTTGTAGGAGCAGTTTCACAAGGGAGGGGGGCATTTAAGCTGGAACTTAAAGAAATAGGAAAGGTTTGACTGTTTAAAGATACATGAGCAAGGCATTCTAGACAGAGGAAGCAGTATGAACAACCACCAGGTGATGACGTAAAGGGAGTAAATAAAGAGCAGGTTGGCTGGAATTCAAGGGGTAGGAAGAGGCCTATGGGAAAGGAAGGGGCTCAGAATAAGAATGATGTCAACACTAAGATAAACAATATGGGTTTCGCATCAGGGAAGCTCTAGGGGAAGGTCTGAGTGGTGGGATAGCATGATCAGAGTGGTGGCTTTGGGGTCTGAATCTGTTGGATTATTTAATAATTCAAGACGGATGGAGAAAAGGAGGCTGGAAGTAGAACTGGAAGGAGACTGTAGAAGTTCCGTCAGCTGCAATTGGAACACGAACAATTGGACAAGGAGGAAAGTGTCAGCGTTGCCACCTGCAGTTACTTAGGGGATGCATTTAGTCAGCAGCAGTCCTGGGGAGATGGCATAGTGGTAGAGGGCTTGCCTAGAATGTGTGAGGCTCAGGGTTTTATCCCCACTACTGCAAAATAAAAGAAAACAGCACAAACGCAGGGGCTTATCCAGCAAACTGAGGATTCAGAGGTGTGCCCATGCTGCCGCTGTGCTTAAATTCAGAGGCATAAAATGCCACCAGATTGTGAATGAAATGAGTCGTAGGAGCTACAAACAAGGGGTCAATAGAGTTAAGTTCCTCCTGGGGGTTTTGTTAGGAACATTTCCTAGTTTGTCCAGCTTCTAGAGAAAGTGTTTCTTATTGCTTCCTCCAACTTCCAAACACACAGTTCCAACTGTGTTCTTCCAGGTGTCTTCCCCCCCCACACACTGTACTCCCCGACTTCACATAAAGACTCCATTGTTATGTTCGCTTTACCTAGATGATCTCCCTATTGCAAGATTCTCAATCCCATTTTCAAAGTTCTTTCTACTATATAAGGCAACATATTTACAGTTTCTAGGAAGTAGCAAATGGAGATATTTGGAAGGCCACCACTCTGCCTACTAACCACTCTGTCTACTGAAGAGTTAACAAGTACATATATGGACTATAACTTGGGAATGTTTTTATAGGCCTCTTGTAATCTAGCGTGGCTTTTTTTGTGTGCCTTTGAATTGACTTCATTTTCCTCTCTACCCTCTTTTCCCCTGCCCTTCAATTATGCAATAAATGAGGTACCAGCTATGCGTCAAGCACCATGTGAGGTACTGGGGTCACAGTAACGCCAAGGCCTCTGCACACTAATAAAAAAAAAAAAAACAAAAACGTAGAACTAGAGACTAAGATATTACACTCGTGACTTGTGGAATGCTAGAACTGGGGTCAAAGCTCAAATGGGAAAGTTGAGAAATCATCACATTTTAAGGATGGGATCCTCTCACCAACCTCTCTCTTATCCACACCTCAAATTTAGAAGACTTTCAAAAAGTTCCTTCAAAGTCCTCAGTGGTAGGATCTGCATAGGTATGCCTGCAGAAACCAGTAATTTTCTCAATAAAATGGGGTAGGAGGGTGGGAACAGGAAAAGAGTCTTCTGAGGAAAAAGGAGAGGCAGTGGCAATCATGCTCCAGTCTCAAGACAACGTGGAAAGGAGGAGAGCTAGCAAAATGCTGGAGCCTTCTTGTGAAAGGGTATTTACAGGGCCCTCGATATGCCTGGACTCCTTTTCTTAGAGCCAAATATCATCCTCATGATAACCCAGTCCAGTATGCTTTGCTGCCCTTGGAACACAGACCAGGAAACTAGTCCAGGGTCCTTAAGGGTGTCTCCAAAGATTCATAAAGGATAAACCTTTTCTCCAAGTGTCTTTTGCCTCAAAAGCCAGTATGTTCGAGTACATCACAGCAGCCCTTTATGTCAGCAGCATAGAGAATGGTCATGGCAGACACTGGGTTTCAGAAGCATCATTTTAGAAAATGAAGAGGATGAAGGAAAACCTTGCACATTCTGGAAACTGATGTATCTTTGATGGGATGATTTATGGGCTGAGCAGAGATATGGGTGGGTATGGGACTCGGGTGAGGAGCCTGAGGTGCCCTTAGGGCACCATACCTTCTGAGACAAGGACAGAACATGTTGCTCCTGGACTGGCAACATCATTAGTATCTCCTTAAAGTTTGTGTCCTGGGTGCATCACTCATGGAGACATTCATTCTCAGGGTCTGGTGTACGATTCTGAACTCAGTGGCATGGCTTCATGTTTGTGTCCTGGGTACCTTGCTTGCTTCATTCCTACATACTAGATTCGAGCAGGGTATAGACCAGGTAGTTCAGTGGTCTCACCGTTCATTCTACATTATAGTCACCTGGAACCTGAAACAAAATCTCCCCAATAGGAGTCTGACCTCTGACCTATTACACAAGTAACAGGTGGATAGGGGTGGGTAGGAGCAGGGAAAGAGAACATAAAGAAACCTGAATAGATTTCTTTCTTAAAAATTTGTAAAATTATTACACAGACTGAGGGGTCTCACCATTGCAATTTTGTGTGTGGGTCTTATTGCACTTTGTTCTGATTTGTCCCTCTCTCCATTGCCCACTTCCGTTTTTCCTGAGCATTCTTAATAGTTCCCTGCCTTCCCCCAAATAGCAGAGCTCCCCCCCCCCCCACAAAAGGGTATTTTTAAAGCTTTTCAGGTGGTGTAGTAGCCAGCTTTGAGAACTCCAAGTTAACCCATCTGTAGAGAGTCCCTCACCGCCAGCTTGGCTGGGAATGTACATAACTCTACCCAGATGAGGTTTCTGAAGTCTAAGCTAAGGACAGCTCCAGTTGAGTTAACTTTATGTTTTTGGATTTGATTCCAGCATAGTTAATGAATCAGCTGGCTCCGCCACTCCCGTCACTTAACTATGAAACTTTGAAAATAATTAAATCTAGACTCTTTCTGTAATTCCCGCTTGTTGTCATCATGCGGGCTTCAGGCACGCTGTGAGATGGAGCCCGACTCACTTCGTAATCTGTATTTCCACGGAAATGGGATACGCCCCGTAAAAGAAAAGAGGCTTTCTTCGAGTGTCCTGGCTCTAATGTTAGGTGGCTGTGCGACCTGAAGCACTTGCCTAACTCCTCTTCTTTTGTTGCAGTTTTCTTGTCTGCACAAAGAGCTAGTCGAGATTCTATGGTGCAGCTGTCACTGACGCAGCTGTCACTGGTGGGTGGGGGCGTGCACTCACTCTTGCCACAGCTGAAACATAACGGATATGTAAAGGAATGCGTTCAACTTTTAACAAATACTGAACGCTTCAGCCAGTCATCAGCCATTTCTGACCTACTGGGAACCTATAGTGACCCCGGACCTGGTCAGAGAGTCACATCACGTGGGGACATTGTAGAAAATGCACATCTCTGGACACCAGCACCTGCTGCCAAGCCTGATGACCTGAGTCTGATCTCTAGGACCCGAGTAGTAGAAGGAGAGAATCGACTCCCACAGGTTGTCTTCTGGATTCTGTATGTGTGCCTCGGAAAGCTCATGTCCATCTAAACACACACACATACACACACACACACACACACACACTTTAAAAATATAAACCCTGTCAACTGCACACCTCAACTGGAAGTGCCAGGAGGGCAGCAGAATCGAAACCCGAAGGTGATGCTGAGGACTGAGCTCCAAAGTACAAACTTCTCACGTGACAAGACCTCCCAGTAAAATGCAAAACAAGCACCCAAACCAAGAGATGCATAAGTCTCAGCAGAGAAACAGAAAAGGCAAGCCATGCGCTCCTCTAAAAGATCACCGTTCCTTCACAACTGGATTTAAAGATTAAAAAAGAAAAGTGGGCAAAATGGCAGGTAAAGAATCTAGAAGTATTCAAATAAAAATGGCCCAGAGGTTTTAAATAGGTGATGAAGAAGGAACTCAATCCAGAACCTGAAGAAGAAAGCCAGAAACAGATGAAAAGGGCAGCAACGTGAATTCGAGAAGTGAGAGAGCAGGGTGAAATGAAGCCAACATGGAGGACTGACTAGTTCCACCCAGTGCAATAGCGTTAGCTCACATGCCTGGTTGCACATGCCTGTTGTGTAGGATATTCAGGAGAGGCCTTCCTGCTGGGAGGAGACAAGCAAGGATTCTGATCCCACTGGCTCCACCCTGAGCTGCTCCTGAAGCACGTGTGGGTTATTCCACCCATCCTCCAACGCCTCTGTAATTCAGGAAGGTTATGAAGGATTGACCTGCATGCACGATGGGGCTTGTAAATGTTCCTACTGGGGGCAAGAGATTATTGATCAGAGCTTTCCTTATTTTTATTTTTAGTATATTTTTTGTTAAGCAATATTCTCCCCAACTCAGATATACTTGTTTTTTGTTCTTCTATTGCCCAGCGAGTTTTTTTTTTTTTCCTTGTCTTTAGCTTTCATCCTTGATGTCATGGGGCTGTTAGAACAATCTGCTTTTCTTCTGAAAAACTCATCATGTGAGAGTCACTGCTGACGTGAGTCCCCCACCCTCCCCATTCTTGGGGATCTAGGCTTTGTTCGATATACCAACAGTTTTGCAGGAAAGCAGAGGGTGGGTGCTGGTTCTTTTCCGGTGGCAGAGCATGCTGGGAAAGAGATTCTTTAATCACCTAGGTTTTAACCCTTGTTTGGTTAGCAAGATGATTGAGGTCAAGGCTGCAAACCCAGCCATCCCCTTTGCTATCAGCAAAAGCAAGTGCTGCTTACGATCTCGGTTTCTTTCTCTAGTTTAATGTTTGAACAACTGATGGGAGGAGCACTTACTCTGATAGATGATCCATGGCAGGGATGACACACAGGGAATGTCAATCAAATAGTCCTCATTCAAAACTCTTCAGTTCCCCTTCTGTATTGCCATTCCCAGGACTGTGTCTGTGCCCTAGTTTGGTTTCTGCTGCTATGACCAGAAGCAATTTGGGGAGGAAAAGATTTATTTGGTTTATACACCCTGATCACAATTCCTCGTTGAGGGAAGGCAGAGCAGGAACTGAAGCCGGACGGGGACCTGGAGGCAGGAGCTGAAGCAGAGACCGTGGAGGAGCACTGCTTACTGGCCTGACCCACATGGTTTGCTAAGCCTGCTTTCCTATAGAACCCAGGACCCATCTGTGTGTGTTGGGGGGTTATGTGGCTGGGCCTTCCCTCATAAATATTAAGGAAATGCCCCCATAGTCATGCCTACAAGCCAATCTAATGGGCGCAAGTTCTCAATCAAGGTCCCTGCCTCCCAGGTAACTCTAGTTGTGTCAAGTTGACAAAACCAACCATCACGAAATGTGTCATCTGCAATGTCCTACATTCTCAGCAGAGCCTTTCAATAATCCCCCTAAAGAAAGGGACACATTCACTCATCCTACACGAGATAGCTGGCCTTAGAGACGCCACACGGCATTTAAACCACAGCACAAGACCCGGAGCTAGAACCCAGTGGACAGAATGGGTTTGAGTTCTTACTCCTGGGTCCTAAAGCTAGGTTCCTGTGAAGTAGAAGCTCCGTCCCCTCCACCGGGGCTTCTTTAATTTCTACAAGTATTTCCATTTCTATTTGAGCAGCAGGTGCTGAGGGCACAGAATTCTCAGAAACCCAAATCTTATCTCTAAACAAGTGGTGGCCATGAGTAGGTAAGTTTGAGGCAGACTGATGTCTGTTGTGGTAGTTGGAGACAGGCTCTAATAGAACATACCAGAGGGACTTGAACCTGGCCAAGAGCAGTGAGCGAAGGTGTCTATGCAGCGAGGAGCATATCAGTTAGGACCTGGAAGGAAAGAATAGCATACACAAAGACCAGTCTCTTGGCAGCATGCGGAAGATGGTTGGGAGGCCGAACATGAGAACTTCCTGCTTACTGCTGGGATATGTCTGTGAATCGGCCGTCCCCATGATTACAGGAAGATACTTGTTTTTACTTTCCTTCCTTACAGAGATCACTGTCCCCCTCCTTACAGGGAGGCTGTGGTGAGAGCGCTAGACACTGCCCAGGACATAATAGAGGGCCGTCTTATATCCCCGAGACGTTAATTCCTTTATGCTTAAGAAGAGGATGATGGTCCACAAACAGAACTTTCTTTCTTTCTTCCTTCCTTCCTTCCTTCCTTTTTTTCTTTCCCTTTCTTTCTTTCCCTTTCTTTCTTTCTTTCTTTCTTTCTTTCTTTCTTTCTTTCTTTCTTTCTTTCTTTCTTTCATTTCTTTATTGAGACAGGGTTTCTCTGTTGTAATTCTGGGTATCCTGGAACTCACTCTGTAGATCGGGCTGCCCTCAAACTCCCAGAGATCTCTCTGCCTCTGCCTCCCGAGTGCTGGGATTAAAGCTGTGTTCCACCACTGTCCAGCTTAGAAGAACTTTATTTTGCCACCTCATCTTGAGAAGTCTGTGTGGCGGTAGGCACTAAGTAAGGTGTCAACAATGGGGTGGTCTATCCTGTCAAAACAATTGGAAAATGCCAACCTCACTTGTTGGGCTCAGTCTCTTTGTTTGTAAAAACACGGTGCCTACCTCAGCATCATTCTGCGGGAAAGCGGAATGAGTACTAGGCATGTGGGCGGGACCCAGGAAGCATGCATTCCCTTTTCCCTTTACCTGCCCCTCCTTAACACCGCTTGTCTCAGACCAAAAGCCAGAACCTTACAGTCCTTACAATACCCAACGCAGTCTGGCCTACTTCCTCTCTGACCCCCTCTTCCTGTCGCCCGGCACACTCTGTGGTGCCCAGCCCTACCCTGTTGGTGGTTTTCACTCCCACCTCAGGCTGCTCTGATATCTGCATGGCGTATCTCTTCATCTTTCTCAAGTTTTTGTTCAAATGTCACGTCAGTGAGGCCTCCCCTAACCGGCTCCCCCTTCCGTGATTGGCTGGCTTCCTTTGCAGCTTTTTCACGGCACTTGTCACCTTCCAACACAGTTCAGCTACTTAGACGCTAAAAATTATAAAGAATTACTTGTTTTATTTAATCCAATCAGTCTCTTACCATTCCCATGTAAGTCTACACAAGCAGAAAGCTCTTTTTCACTTGCTGCTTTCTGAGTGTGCAGAGGTGTACTAGGCTCTCCATCGGCTGAAGGAATGAATAAAAAAGATCACTTAGCTCCTAGCTACGTGCCATCTGAAATAGTGGGAGCAGGGAAGGATGTGGTACTGAGGACCTCACCCCCCACCCTGCAGCCTCTCACAACTGGCTAGAGAGAGACTCCTGACTTCCGGGGCTTCCAGCCCTGCACTGCATTGGGAAATGAGAAAATTATCCACTGCCTTCTAACAGCCTGTCATAAAAGGTGTTTTTGTCTTTGCTTTTGTTTTAACCCTTAGACATCAGCACACATAAGCGCTGGTTAGCTTGTATTTTTCCTTGGCGGTGTAGAAACCAACATTTACACCTTTGGCAGCCCTTCCCGTTACTACTGTGTGGCTGTCGAAATTGTTTTGCTTGCCCTGCCCTAACTCCTTGAGCTCAGAAGCACTCTCTTACTAGACTAAGTGGCAATTCGAGGAAGCCTCACTGTCGACACCGTTCTAAGGGCGTGGCCTTTCCTTGCCAGCCTGTGGGATCCAAGGAGGGTGCTGCAGGTAAAAGAAGAACTGAGATGACTCTGTCTTGGTGACGGTGTGTGTTGAAACTGATTGATCCATTCATCACATTTATTCACATTCAAAGACTCACAATAAAATGGGGGGGGGGGTCTGAGAGCAATGATAGTAGTACTTCTCTTTCTCAGCAACATATAGCACTCACTATTATTATGTACGGCTAAAGGAAATAAATATCCATATGTGTTGGTGAAAAGCATTTTCATGTATATGTGTGAGCATATGTGTGTATGTGAATAAAGGCTGAGGCTTTTGTATCTGCGAGGTTTCTGCTGCAAATGTCAAACCTTAGTGGTGCCCAACAACAAACATCTGATTGTTTCGTAGCTGTGGGTCAGCCAGAGTGACCTTGCTTCAGGTAGATCAGATTCAAGTCTGTTACAGGGAGGGCACAAGATGTTAGGAGCAATAATTTAATGTATTATAGGTTCTTCTGCTGACTCTGGAAGTTAGTAAAGGCTTCATGGAGGTGGCGACTTTGGTCCACCCTGAAGGATGAGCAGTTTGCAAGGCAGGCTGTAGCATATGCAAGTACATGACGATTTTAAAAAGAGACTTTTGAGATAATGTACTCGTGTGTGTGTGTGTGTGTGTGTGTGTGTGCACGCGCGTGCGCGCGCATGCCTACGCATGTGTAGTTACTGTGGGCAACATAAAAAGAGCTATAAAACGAAACAAGGTCATCAGAGTTTCTGTTTATGAAGCTCAAACTTCATATCACAAAGACAAATGAAAAACAGATAACCAAGCACAGTCTTTGGTGTGTGTGAACATTTACGTATTTTATATATTGTGTATTTTTAAACAATCTTCATTAAAATTTTTGTATATTTTTACCATATTCTTTCCTCTCTCCCTACTCCTCACAGATTCCCCCAAACTTCCTCCCACCCAAGTTCACGTTCTTTTCTCTCTCTCTCTCTCTCTCAAGAAAAGAAAGAAGAAACATAACAAAAAAAACAAAAAGAAAATCAATAAGAAAAAACAAAAGTAACAACAAAACAAAAAGTGCGCAAAAAAAGTTGGAGTCGGTTTTGACCAAGAACAGTCTTGCTTAGCAACAAAAATATGGGCTCAAAATGGAGGCGGGAATGTATTTTTAGTGGCTAGTTTTGGTTCACAGCGCAAGGCGTGTTGTTTTTATTGCTTTACTTAATCATTACAGCCTGCGAAAGACACCCTAATGCTGCGCGTAAAGGAGCAGGCAAAACCTCAGGCAGATGGAAGTGCTTAATGGCTTATAGGTAACAAGCCAATGGCTTAGGCTAGCTGCCCAGTCGTTCTGTCTTGCAAGGCTTTGAGTGTCTGCTCCACATATGCAGCTCTAGACTTTTTAAAGGGACCCATACCTGAGAGTGAACCATCTCTAAAGTCTTGCCTCACGGCATTCTTCAAGTTTCACCCTCTTATTTCACCCATATTTAGGAGACCTCTGGGAAAGTAGGATTCTTGCCTATCCAGTGACTCAAGCGCGTGTATGGTGGGATGCTTGGAAACTCTCTCTCCTTTCCCCCAGTTTATATGTACATATTAGTAAGTGTTCAGAAATGAAGAGAGACGAGCTTGGCAGGTTCCTCCAGGCCCAGTGAAGGGTAGAGGTGCAGCGGAGAGAACAGTAGCTACAGTACTGTTCCAGTTCTCCCCGAGGTGAGTTCTGCTGCATTGCAGAATACAGACCCACGCCAGTGGGATTCTCCCACCTTCCAAGTGGCAAACACTTAGAATCCCTATTTCCTGTTTTGTTCCCCCCCCCCCATAATTCCTTGACACCTGCAGTCACATCTCCCTGGTCCTGCTGTACTCCAGCATTAGATTTTAGCCAAGAATTTCTCAAGCGAGAACCGCCATTGCTCAGGCTGTTAAACATTGACAGGCATCTTCGTGTGCTTCATATCTGTGGTCTAGAATTGGGTGGGAGCGTGTTTCTGACACACTGACCTTGAGCTCAGGAAGCTGGCAGAACTGGTTTTCTCAGTTCAAATATCCATCACCTGTGGCCACTTAAAATGAGCAGTGAGCAGTGCTTACAGGAATTGCTTCTCATTGATTGGTGTTTGCTGTCTCATGATCCTCCAGGTCAGGGATGCGCCAAGGTGGCCATCTCTCAAGACGGTGATGAGCATGGAGAGACTGAGTCTAAGGCTGGTCTAGAGAGGGACGCTGCGGAAGCCACAAGCAAGGAATTCGGCGTCATCCTGAGACCTGTTAATCGCCTCACAGACCACTGCTACCTCGAGGGACTCCACGCTTAGGATTTTGATGTCATCTGCTTAAAACTATTGCGGAGCCCAGACGAGACTTTTTCCACCGCATAAGATATTTTATTTTTGCATCTTGGTGATCATCCTGCTTTTGTCTTAGCTGTTTTCCCCAAGAATCCGAAGCTACGTTTGTTACTATTGTTCTTTTGGTGTACACTTAAAGATGATTGACTTAAGCTTCCTGACAGAGGAGGAGCAAGATGCCATTTTAAAGGTTCTGCAGCGGGATGCTGCCCTGAAAAGGGCCGAAGAGGAGAGAGTCAGGTAAGAGTCCAGAAGAGTGCTCCGGTCTGTGTGAGGGAAAGAAGAGGCCGTCCACAGAAAGCGGGACTGTCTTCTTTTCAGTCACAACTGGTAGTTTGTCTTTGCCTAAACTTATGCATTTCAATTTTAGGTTAGCTGCCTGAACATAACTTTTCCCTCCTGATGTTTCTTAATACTGTATTCCTGCCGGAAACAAGGTCTTGATTAAAACCTTTAGCAGGGCATGTACCTGCAGTCCCAAGCTACTCAGGAAGGTAAGGTGGTACCGCATTAGCTGGAAGCTCACAGTTTGAGATCAGCATGGGCAATACAGTGAGATCCTACTCCCTCCAAAACAGAAACAAACCCCTATATGCCGTTGGCTTGGTTTAAAAATGAGATATAGAACTAGACATGATGGTTCCTGTCTATAGTTCCAGAATTTGAGAGGCTGAGTCAGGAGGATTGCCTGGAGTTCAAGGATAGCCTGGGTTATTATATATATAATGCTATCTCTTGAAACAAATAGCAAACAAACAGAAGAAGTGCTGGAGAGATGGTTCAGTCATTCAAGTGTTTGCCACCTAAGCACAAAGACCTGCCAGGCCATATGTGTCTACAATCCCAGCGCTGGGCCGGCAGAACTGAGATCTCTGAGGCTTACTGGCTAGCCAGTGTAGCTGAATGGGTGGGTTCTAGGTTCTGAAAAATGCAGGATGTCTAAAAAAATGCAAGATGGAGAGCAACTGAAGATGAATACATGCTGTTAGTATCTGGTCTCTACATGTTCCTGCACACACACACACACACACACACACACACACACACACACACAGACACACACACACAGAGACACTCCAATACAACACATGAAAGATAAAGAAAAATTTAGAAAAAGAAAGGAAGAAATGTAGGTAGTTACGTTTTGTCTAGTGTTTGTGTGTGTGTGTGTGTGAGAGAGAGAGAGAGAGGGGGGCGGTGGGAAAGAGGCTGTATAATCCAGTCTGGCCACAAATGCAGCATTTTCCTGTCTCAGACTCACGAGTAGGAGGTTTACAAGCACGCATTCCCATGTCCAGATAACTGTGTGTATAGTTTTATATCCACATACTCGCTCTCTCTTTTTGTAAATAATCATCACCTAAGTTAAATTTTAATTTTCAATGTTTAAAAACAAAAGAAGTTCATAGTTCTGAATACTTTCAGAATTGCTAGAATTGGATTTTAGAGCAAAATTAAAAGTGCTCTTCAAACAGGTCAAGTTTGCATTTGACTTGGGTCCTTCAAAGAAAAGTGTCAACTTGACCTACTGCCCTGTTGGATGGGACCTAAATGTTCCCGTCAACATTCCTACCACTCTCTGTCATCTCCATGGTCGGAAGAACACTAGCACATGCTCCCGAATGACTGAGCTTAATTATTCACTGTAGCTTCTAGGGTCTGGATCCTGCCACCTACTGTCTCTATAACCATGGGCTTCAAAAGCAGTGAAAGAGTTTCTGAACGTACATTAGTAGCATTAGCTTGGTGGTCCCCATCCCAGTTTTCCAGAAGGAAAGTAAGCTGTACTCTTGCTACCAGGAACGTACAAACGATGGGTTTATTTGTATTGACTTTGACTGAACATGAGTGCTTTATAAAATCCGCTCGATTCAAGCACTGTAGCATGTCTGATTACTGCTGCCGAGGACAGTAAACAAACAGTGCCTAGCAAGTTACAAATATGGGGTTAATGTACTCATTATTCCTCACAGTCTCGCACTCTTCTGCGCAGTTGAGCTACGCCGTGGGATATGACCATCCCAGTTGACTGCGTGCGGAAACTCACTACGTGACAGGCGGGTGACCTGCCTAGCCAGTAGGTGTCACAGTGAAAGTCAAATCCTGGTCTCTACTGACTCTCTCTCTCTGAGATATGCCAGTGGAGAAGGGGATGTTAGTCACGGTACAAGGCTGACATGGAGCTGTGATCATGAAAACGGGAGCATGCTTTCTTCCACGTCACTTGCACCTCTCTTTGGGGTCTCCCCAGAGAGGTAGAGGACCCACATCAATCCAGCCACAAGAGCTTCTAGGTGGAGTTAATGCTCCACCCACTCACAGTTTACAAACCCTTTGTAAACTTTATCCTCTTATGTTTTTTGTAGCAATCCTGGGCTTTGGCAGGCATGGTCTGTACCATCCACTTAGGGGCAAATCCCAGCCAGGCCACAGCTTCTACAGTAGTACCGTGTGACCTTTGGCAGACTCTCCCTGGGTCTGCTGTTCTTGGCAGGTTTCTGAGGGCTCTTTGCACTGCTGTTTCATTGCTGTTGTAAATACATGATAGGAAGAAGCCTGGAGGTGTCACAACAATCTTGTGTCATCCCTAGCTACTCACACCTCTTGGACATCTTTCTAACTAGGCACCAAGAATTTCTTGTGGACTTGACCACAGGCGGGGCCAGGACCTTAGGACTAGAAACAGTGTGCACTGGAAGGGCAGATGGTCACAGGACTGTGGATACTACTGAAAGAACCTCATCTGGTGTGTTCCCCACAAAAAGACTTGCTCTGCAACCAGTTTGCTTTAGAGTCAAAGGGGCTTGTGAGAATGGTTCTGAATCTCTTCTGTTCTGAGCTGGGACAGGGTCTCTGTTTTCTGAAACCAATCCTCCTTGGGCTTTTTAACAGCTCCTTTGCAGTCCTTCACAGATCATCTTTCCTCTTTGGTCAGCTGTGGCTTGGTTGCTCTGGCAGGACTTGCCGTTGCTGATCCGCCTCAGTCATTTTACAGACAGGATGGTACCGCAGGGAGAGGGGAAACGAGTTACCCAGGACCACATGGCTGCTCAGTACCGAAGCCAGGATCTTGGTCCAGCGCTTCATGTCTGTCTCATGCTGTCCATTGAAAATTTTCTTCCAGGACTGAACAATGACAGTCCAGTCATGACACAGGGATCTTGGAGTCAAGTGTCATCACCAGTAGTTAATCAGCTGGGGCTCCTTAGGGTGTATCACTTCACCTCCTTTCTGAGCCTCAGCGCAGAGACTGAGAATGACCAGGTCCTGATTGAGTCAGGGCTGTAAAAATGGTTCTTAATCTTCGTGGCGTGCAAAGGGCGATGGGTACATTTGAATCCTCTTTTTCGCCACCCAGCTTGCGCCTCTCAAAAAGCACAGAATGCTGGGTAATGGTTTGATTCCTTACCAGGCAATTACTGCCCCAAGTCTCAAGTATTTTTAATGCAGTGAAATTTAATTGCATATCTTATAAATGAAGAAACTGCCCTAGAGAAGGAAGGTATTTGACATGGAAGGTATTTGAAGATGATTGAAGACATGGCCCCAGCCCTTAAGGAATTTACCATCCTGTAGCCTTATCCATTTAAAGGACTATCAATTTGAAATTTAAAAATACAAAATTTTGTTCTCTTAACATGATGTCACAGTTTCAGTTGTCCTTCTTGTTGTCTAAGCTAAAGCAGTAATGTTTAATTATAGTTAGCATCATTAGAAAGTAACCATGTCATTAATATCTATTCTCTATGTGTGTAGGGTGTGTGTGTGTGTGTGTGTGTGTGAGAGAGAGAGAGAGAGAGAGAGAGAGAGAGAGAGAGAGAGAATATGCTGGCATGAATGCTATACATGCATAGGTTAGAGAAAAACTTTGGGCATTGGCCATCCACGTCCATATTTTTGAGACACAGTCTCTTCTGTTGTTCAGCACTCCAGCCATCAGGTTAGGTGGCCTATGAGTGATCTCCCGTCTCTGCCTGCCTCCCATCTCACTGTAGGAACACAGGACTTGCAGATGTGTGCAACCACACCTGGCTTTATGTTGGTTCTGAGGATCGAAGTCCGATCCTCGTGCTTGCATGAAAAATGCTTTTCCAACTGGTCCACCACTCTAGCCCCTTCCCCTTCCTCGTTGTGTAGCACAGGCTAGCTTCAAATTGTGGTATTCCTTCTACCACAGCTTCTCCTGTGCTGGCATTCCAGTTGCAAGTGTCGATTCTTCCTGGCACTGGGAATGCAGCCATCCCATAGCCAGGAGGATGTGAGCGGAGGTCTCTTGTACCATCGTCAACAAGGCCAGGCAATGATTCCAAACCATGGCCGGCGAGGCGGTGGAAAAGGCTTATATTCTCACTGAAGCTGGTACTCCACTTTTAACACAGTTAGTGCTTTGAGTGTT
Source organism: Cricetomys ansorgei (assembly GCA_026225945.1). Lineage (NCBI taxonomy): Eukaryota > Metazoa > Chordata > Mammalia > Rodentia > Nesomyidae > Cricetomys > Cricetomys ansorgei. The sequence continues at coordinate 2,906,957 of JAMJFZ010000711.1, forward strand.
CATGTCCAAATCCATGCAAGATACTTTGGGGATGACGTAGGTTGCATTTTGCTGTCCACTCTGATTTCATGGATGAGAAAAATGAGCGCTGTGCAGGAGATGCGCCCAGTTCCTAAACCAGTGGTAGCATATGGACTTGGACCCTGGGGAATAGCCTTGCAAGGTCTCTGGTGTGCACATGGGAAAGCAACAGCTGCAGGTTACCCTCGATGGCCCGTCTGTCTTCTGCGGTGGCTCTATCTCAGTCACAAGTGCATTGGGCTCAAGTTGCTGTCGCCTTGTGACCTTCACTCCTGAGTGGAGATGTTTGATAGGTCAAGAGAGAAGCAGACATCAAGATAGATATTTTTCTCTTCCACCCTGACCCTCTGTCTGTCTCTTCCACCCTCGAGGGTAACATTAGTATACATACACATGTGTAATTTTAGACTTTTATGGCTTGAAAATGACACACTGCCGAGGTGGTGTTTCCTGTGCTTTGCGTCACCCCGCCAGCAGGAAATTGCTACACATGACTGTCTGTACACCACACCAGCACCACGTCCTGGCTCCCATATGCATACAACCACATCTACAGCGATGGGCGTTTTTACGGTAGATACCATCTCAACCGCCACCACATCTTATGATTCTCAGCTGCCTCGTTAGGATGTTGCTTCTTTTAAACAAAGGCAGTTGTCACTGAAGAACTGCCTTCCAGGATCTCTGGTGGCATTTGTCATTAAAGCAAAGCAGAAAGCGATCGATGCTTGTCCGGGGGCTGCAGAGTTCAGGGAGCTTCATGTGAATCTTCCTTCTGTTCTCAGAGAAATTTTGTTCAACACCCGATGGGAAACCAAGTGGAAGGGGTTAAACTACTGCAGGATGGCACTCCTGCTGATTCAACTCCAAAGCCCTGCTGCTTTCCCACTGTGTGCTGACTCTCAGCAGATTGTGGGGGTCTGAGGTGTGCCCACAGCCTCCAAAATGCATTTATCATTTTAAGGGACATTTCAGTTTGTCTTCTTTTCAGGTGAGTTGGTTTCCAGATTCTCCATTAATGCTTGAGTCCCTCAGTAGAAAGAATGAATTATGATGAGTGCCTTAGAAACCAAAATCTTGTTAGGCTTTTGCAGGCAGGGAGAGAGGCCTGAAAGTCAAGCTAAGTTTTAGGCCTGGCTCTGTGTTACCTTGGACAAGTTTCTTAACTTCTCTGGGCATGAACCATCTTATTTAGAAAAAGATGCCATTTGTAAGTCATACAATCTCATCATCTTTCCTATAACATATTGGCGGATTAAAATAGGAGAGGAGAGAAGAGGGGAGGAGGAAGAGGAGGAGCAGGAGGAAGAGGAACAGAAGGAGGAGGAGCAGGAGGAGGAGGAGAAAAAGAGGGGTTAGGAGAAGGAGGAGGAGGAGCAGGAGGGGGAGGAGGAGGGGGAAGAGGAAGAGCAGGAGAGGGAGGGGGAGGAGGAAGAGCAGGAGAAAGAAGAGGAGGGAGACTCTGAAGAAAGAATATGTGTATCCCTTTAACTAGTCTGCTGAGCTTTCCCACCCATGTGTAAGTAACATTGACCAGGTCTTGTCTATGACGTCAGGTCTTCGTTGGAGTACATGTGTGCACACAGTGAGAAGGAGGTGGGCTGGGGACAACTGGGAATCCAGTTTGGAAAATACTGCTGTTCCCGTTTCCCTCCATAAGTCTGTGCACTCCCCATGCACAGACTGAAAAGAATGGGCTCTGGCCATTAGGGCTGTAGACTGAGTTTTATGCATAAGTCCAAGCATATGCCTGGTATATGTTAGGGATTTAATGAAGGGCTAAGAGAGCAAATGACCAGAAAAGGTTTAGGTATGTGTTTGACATACAAAGCAGGCTCAATGACCATCTTTTGCTCTTGACTGAATTCTCCGTAGTGAAATGACAAGAACGAAATGACATGCTGAGGTTAAATGCCAAGCGTGTGCTCACTCTAGCAGAGATGGCGCATATGTTAATGTATGGAATGAGGGACTATGCAGAAGAACCGCCAGATGCTTGGTCTGGATGGCTGAGAGGATGGCGGCCTTTCTCAATGTTGTTCTGCTGCCTACCAGTGCTTCCTGGGCATCTTCTTCACGCTAAGTTAAACATAATGTACATATGTAGAGAGGGTGGTGAACTGTGAAAGATTTACCCTTTCCCCCTTCAGATAGGCAATAGAAAAATCCGGTGGTAATACGGCTCATTCACTTATAGGTCAGAAGAAAGGAAAGATAACAGAGCTACAGGAAAAGAAGATTTTAGCACTGCCACACTGGGTTACTCAAGTGATTGACATCTTTACAAACTTGGTCTTTGATGTCACACATATGGAGCCATTTGTGGACAAGTGACTAAGATAGGGGGGAAAAAAAGCCAAACGACTTTTTAAAAATTAAACCCAGCAGCACTAATCATGTTAGGCAATACAAAAGTGGCCCTCACTAAATTTTAAAGAATTCTCATTTCCCTGCCATTTTTAAACAAAGGAGCCAGAAACCCTCTCCTTACCACAGTGGTTACCAACCTCTCAGGGGCCATGTGTTTCCATGGGCTTGACTCACCTAGCCTGTGTTATCTGTACAATGACCAAGGCCTTGCAGGCAGTTATTAAGATGAGAGGAGATGAAAGAGTTGCAAAGACCTCCTAAAGCTCTATTGCAAAGTTCTTTTCAGTTACCAAAAAGCAATCTCAGGAAGAGACACTGGAAGTTGCTCTGCTGTGAGGGTTTGTGGTATGCTGACAGGTAATGTATTTCATGATTTTTTTCCCCCCTGTTCTGATGAGAGACAAACAGTCCTACCTCATCAGGAAACCCTGATGGTGGGGGTCTAGTCCCCTGAAACTTGGCAGTGACGGGATCTTCATTAGCTCTTCTTACTCAGAGCACCTAATTGCTCACTGACTTACTCACTCAACAAACAGTTCCCGGGTATCAAGCCTGTGTCAGTCTCTGTGCTTCGTACTGGGGTTATAAATGGTGATAAAGATGTAATCCTTGCCTTTGAGAGTCCACAGATGACTGGGCAAAAGAGATGTGCAAATAGAACCTTGGGATACTGTGCAGATGCTGAAGGTAGGTATTGTGGGAACAAGGAAAAGGGCAGTGTGTCAGGATGCTCGGGTTGGGTCTGCCTCAGCAGGAGGAGTGTGCTCGACAGAGGAGCCAGGGGACGGCATCCAGAGGTCATTGGCCTCTGCAGGAGAGCTGAGGACTGCTGAGCACTTACAGGCAAACAGGGCCATGGATTATCTCAGAAGTCGCAAAGGGTAGGTCTCATTTCCCTCATCTTTACGAGCAAGGAGACTGGAGTGTAGACTGGCTCACTAACCCGTCCACTGTCACTAGGCTTTGGTTCTACCTGGGAGAGCCTCCAGAGCCCATAGCCTTCCATACATTTCATCTCTAATGCCCACAGGTCACAGAAGAGCAATTGGAGGACAATAAGAACTCAAGCACGCTGACAAGTGGGGTTTGGGTGAGTCTGCTGGGAAATGAACCCAAAACTCAGCCTGAAGTCAGGTGATCAGGGGTCTCACATGACATCCCTTCACTCTGAAAGCACATTGTTTTTAAGCAAATCTATACAGAATGAAGGGCCTCCTTCCAGGAGCCCAGTCTGACCAGGAAGAAGTGGAACTTTTTGCCTTCTGGAATCGACGATGGGAGATGAAAAATTAAGAGCAACAGCTATTCCTCCACCACAGACTATCTGCTTTGTCAAGAGCTTTAGGCAATGAGCAACGATCAGAAGCATTTAATAAGAACCATTACCCTTTGATGATTCAGGGCCGTGAACTAATGATGCAGTCCCTGCCAGGATCTGTGGATAGGCTGTTATGACAGGTGTGACTAAGGACTGCACTGAGCACATTTACAGCAGAATCACTTCTTCCTAGTGATTGGAAAGGAGATGGGAGGAGAGGAGGTTCTAGTAGAGAGTTGATTATTTGATAGCTGAAGACCCTCTCTCCTCAACCACAATTAGAAAGAGGAGCTATCCTTGCTAGGGTAACTGCCCTCTAGCTCCTTTCCAAATTTTATATGTGCCCATGTGCAGTTCGCACCCCCAGCCTCACCACCAAGGTAGCCCGTTCACATTCTCTGGCTAATAAAATAAAGACTTGCTACGTAGATGATGGACATCTCAGCGTGAATGAAAATCAAACCCACCTGGATTTTTGCAACACACTATCTTTCAAGGGTTCAAAGTTTCCCAATGGCTTTTTATTAGGTTTTATTCTGAATGTATCCTTTTTAGTTAAGAAAAAAAAAACAGATTTGGGGTTCTCATTTTATTGAATGGAAGGATGTGAGGGTTAAAAGACTCATTGATTAGAACACCATTTCCCCCCTGACCAGTATAAATTAGGGATGTTTTAGGAGGGCATCAATGGTTTGCTCTGTGAGTTTTAGTAATTCAGGGAGCACAAATGATTACGGACCCCTTAAAAGCAATCTCTGCACTGATGGAACTTGCCTGTACCTCCTCATTTTAGCCTGCTTGAGCACACAGAGCATCATGCCCCTTACTCCACAGGCTTCCGGGTAAGTCTCAGTTAAACTCAAGAAGGAAGAACTGAGGAACTGCTCATCACAGATCAGTTGTTCAGTAGATGCTTATTAGGCCCTTGGCAGGTGAAGAGGAAGTTTGTGTCTTAATTTAACTCTCAGAGAAACCCCACAAGACAGTGTACAGTAACCCCATGTTACGGATAAGGAAAATGTCCAGGGAAGCATTCTCCATCATTCCTCTGTGGTGTGCCCACCTGAATGGTAGATGGAGAAGACTGTAACTAAGAGGTGAATCTGCTCTTGAGAAGCTTCAGGAAGAATGGTTAGAAGCACTGGCTGCTCTTGCAGAGGACCTGGGTTCAGCACCCACATGGTGACTCACAACTGTCTGCACCTCCAGTTCCAGGGAGATATGACACCCTCTTCCAGCTTCTTTGGGCAATGCAAGCCCATAGTGCACTTTCTTATATGCAAAACAGTCATACACATAAAATAAAAAATAAAATCCTTTGAAGAAATGTGCGTGGCTCTGCTTTTTATTTTATTTTTTTTAAGTCAAACCAGAACTTTTGTTAATCATCTGGGAAGTTTGTGGTACATAAATCATTAAGAACTTCATTTTGCCTTCACATTTACAGATTTCTTCATGCAGTGCCACAGTGAACTCGTTTATTTACTGTGGATTCTCAGCATAGCAAAATTCTTTTCCTTTTGTAGACATTTGCCTGAAAAAATTAAGGATGACCAACAACTGAAGAATATGAGTGGCCAGTGGTTTTATGAAGCTAAGGCAAAAAGGCACAGAGACAAAATCCATGGTGCTGACATCATCAGAGCATCCATGAGAAAGAAGAGGCTCCCAGTGGCAGGTGAGGTCACAGCCAACATTTGTTTAGGAAGGAGGGTGGGGGAAGGGTGTGAGATTCTTTACTAAAATCTGCTGAAGGAAATCCCTTGGGAATATGCTTTGTATAGTGCATGTCCCTCTCATTCAAAATCCTCTCACCTTGGATTTGGATGGATGAGAACAGGGCTAAATGACTGGATATAGAGGAAGACAGTTCTTTAGGGACTCTATTGAAATGTAGTAGCCTTGATGCATGGAGATTATGAAAAATGTGCATGTCTTTCTGGTGTGTGTGTATGTGTGTGTGTGTGTATGTGTACATGAACATAGGTGTGCATGGATACACACATAGGTATATGCATGTGTGTGGAGGTCAGAAATCATCCTCCAGTAGCTCTTTTAACATAGGTGCTAGGAATCAACCTCAGATCCAGATGTTTGCCTGGCAAACACCTTATCAACGGAATTACCTCCCCAGCTCTGTCTTTCATTTTTAACTCTGGAAATTCAAAACCTTATGACTAGCACAAAAGATTTAGACAGAAATCAGGTTTCATGTTCAATGATCTTGACATGTGGTGCTTCTTTAATCAGCCAAGCACCATACTTAAAGGACTATAGGAGTTTACTTAGAATTCTTTTTATTTCACCATTTCATTTTGCCTGCGTGTTTACAAATTTCTATCTATCTAATTTCTATGTAACTCAAGGCTATTCATTATAAAACTCTAGGTCTAGCTTATAGACAATGAAAAAGCACTGTCTTTAAAGCATTTGCTATTCAGTGAATGTTAATTAGCTATTTTTTAACTGTAGCAGCAATTTTGTAAGGTAGGTATACTTTGCCTATAAACTGTATCTGGTAACTGGGATTAAAGTGCCCAATAATATCAGTGCTAAATGGCAGAGCTGGAATTTCAAATGTTTTGACTGTGTCACACTTATTGCACATAAAGATTGACTTTCAAGCATGTAAAGTACATTGCCTTCTGCTCTCTTGGTTTTAAAGCATACCCAGATCTTAAGAAATCTTGGGTGGTACTGGTCAGTGCTGTGGACTCCATTTGAAATCAAAGGCACCAGACTGATGTGTGGTAAGACCAGTAGGGAATAGGTTCTACCTTGGAATGTATTTAGAAATTAGAATTCCCAATATTGTCCCATCTGAACACTGATGAAAGTATTCTTGGCACTTACAATGTGACCTTAGGCAATTTTCTTGAACTTTTTGATTTTTCAATTTCCAAATTTACAAGTTCGGAAAATAGCTCTCACCACATAGTATAATGCCTGCAAATAACTCAGCGTAGTTGTTGGTCATTAGTCACCACTCAGTAGATTCTAGCTGTTACAGAGATTCGGATAAAGAGGTATTGAGAGGCATAAAAGATTCCTGAAGATGTGTCAGAGTTTTCATGGGGGTGATGACACCTGGGCAGTGTGTTGTGGAGAATTTAGAATTTGGATCTGTAGAGAGACCTGTGGGATAGGAGAGGCATTGGAGAAGGACATCCTAAGTTGGAATCATCCCTTTTCCTCTGTATCCCAGAGTCAAGCATTGTGTTTGGCCCCTTGTAGGCATTTAGTAAATGCTTGGTAAGGATTTCAATGACTACTTCCACACTGAGCATCTCTTGGTTAAGTATATCCAGTCCTGACTCCAATTCAGATCAGATTACGCTAGAGGCAGCAAGAACTTTGCTTCAGGGGTCTTTGGGGTTACCTGTACCTTTAATGGTGAACTCACCCTTTCAGGAGACTGTTTGGGAGGCAGGGACTCGAAGTCATGGGAAACTACTGGCTTCTTTCACAGCTATAATCTTGGTCCTGAGATCCAGTGGTCATCTCGGTACTTGGAAGGCCCAAGGTTCGGATTTGAGTCCTTACTGATAGAGGCAATGAGAAGGGTAAAGATTGGAGAAGTGAGAGATAACCTTCCTGTCCTTATCATTTCATGTTTCAGCTGAACAAAATAAGGACACAGCAATGAGGGCAAAGGAAGGCAGGGTAAATCATGCCAACAAAGATGCTTTCCTCCCTGAAGAGCCTGCTGCTGTGCAAGAGCCAGAAGACAACTTGACTCCGGCAGGCCCCAGGTAAGAAAGAACTTGTGGGATTCGTGGCTTGTGGTGTTATGCAGACAAATTTGAGCTTGGAATTCAAATACAGGACTGGAGTCATAAGTGTGGGGATGTGTAATGTTGGGGGGAATTCTGGGCTCCAATGGGAATAAAGCCTAGCTTTCAGAATTTTCGACAAATCTCAACCTTGGGGTCAAAATGTTAAGTGGTCATTTCTTCCAATGTCAGGAGTGGTGTTGTTTTTATTCCTACTAAGGATATTCTTCGAGTAGGGTAAAGGGGTCGGTGAGTGCTACAGCTCATTTCAGGGGACAGATGAATCTTAATCACACTGGTATGTCTGATGCAATGGAAGAAACTCAAGGACAGAGCCAGACAGGATAGACAAGTGGCAAAGACTGGTCAGAACTAATTCTAGGTATGCAGATCAGTGGGCATGTGTTAGACAGCAAATACCTCCTAAATATGTGGAGTATCCTCTGTATTCCAGTTTTGACTTTTCGTCTGATGTTTGTATGTCCTTTCCTAGAGGAAATGTTTGTAGGTCCCATTACCTAGAGGTAATGGACTATGGGGCTTTGTTACCCCAAAAAATTTGGGGCTTATTCAGTTGTGTTTAGGTACTTAAAGATCTTCCTCATTAGCATCTTTCTCTTGAGGATACAGTTACTGCCTTATGGTGGGAAGAACAGTTGCATTTCACCTCTAGAGCCTCCTCAGTGAAGATAGCTTACTTCAGAACCTTATACTGGCACAAAGTCAATGGCCTTCGGATGGCAGGACACACTGAGTATAGGTCCAAGACCAAGGCACCTTGCAAATAGAGGTATTTCCAACAGATTACATGCAAGGAAAGGTGTATGTATAATACAGGTACCAATAGGCATTTCAGAGTCAACTCTGAGTAAAGTTACGGCGCATGGATAGTGGAATATTGACTCTATAAAAGTTGTCTGCTACCTGCTTCCTGTGACCGGTGGACTTCACTGTTTTCCTCTGGAACTATTTGTAATGTTCTGTTTCATCTGTGTAGGTCTGCCATGTTGGCTAGAGGATAAGGTACCTTGATAATAGCTGCTGGTTGATATTGTGACCTTAAAGTAGTGCCGATTTAATTTCTTAAGCCTTTACTTTCACAGCTGTATAACACTGTATAACACGGCTAATAATCTGTTAACAGGACTGTTTGTAGCAGGACACTTCACCAAGAAGTTTTTGTCCTGTGCAGCTTTCCTTATGGTTACATGCTGCTTGGGCTTCTGGGAATAGCTTAGGCTATAAAGGAGGAAGTAGCCAGGTAGCAATTGACAGTTGGTGGGAAAGCAGGCAGGCTTCAGCTTGTATTAGAGGACAGTTGGTGGGGTGGCTTGTGAGATGCTAGCAGCTCCTCTTCTCTAAGCTAAGTAGGACCAAAAAAGGCATGATTTTTTCTTTCTTTCTCTATTACCATCTTTAAGGGCCACCTGCAAGAGTGGTAAATATTTCTCTCTTTCCTTTCTACCTTTTTAGAGCTAGTGGGTATAAAAGGCACAGTGAGAATCACTTACAAGTTACGAATCTATTGGGGCAAGAGAGCAGGAGTATTCAGTTGCAGTTATTGGGAAACTAAATAGCCAGTAAATGTAGAATTTTCAACACGGCCTATAGGCATGTAGTAGGCATCAGTATGTAGAGATATGGGCTCTTAAACTGTAGCATTTCAAGAAACTCAGTAACGGGTGTAAGGACACACTACTAATTTCCCTTGGTGTCCTATCCCCTCCCCCTATGCCCCTGATGGATAAACTCCTTACTTTCACACAAAAAGATGAGGCCTAAAATATTAGAAACCCTGATAGGAAAGACACAATCATTTAGACTAACGACCAGGGATCTGGGAGCAGATCTTAGAATCTGGTCATGACTGGGGCTGAGGAGCATGGAGCATTGACCAGCAGAGGAGAACAAACAGTATTATAGAATGTAGTTGTATACCTACTATAGCAGCTCACCAAGGAAGACCTGGAGACATTTTTCATAGGTGCAAACCCTGCCAGACCTCAGCAGAGGGAAGCACTATCATGATAAGTGACATCCTTGACAGTAGAACCTTGAGTGTCTCCTCTTAAGGGTTTTTATTGATGCCTAAGCTCCTCAGGTGTTCTATTGATAGCACGTGTAGGTCATGAGCAATCAAACATCTTTTACATAAAGCCAACACCTGCAGATAATACAAAAGGCCAAGGCCTAGGCAGCCCTTTACACAACAATGCACAAAACAACCATTTTTAACATAACTAAAAATAAACTTCTACAACAACAGAAGCGACAAGATGACAACGTGGGCATCGGGCACTGGAGGCAAGCAATTCCTTCCACAGTTTGGTCAAGTCCAGACTTCCCATCCTTCCTCCAGGTTCTCATTCCATATCAAAGGACTTGAGAAGCAAAGATGCCCAGCTCAAGTTTCCTCATGACCCCTCAGGCCGGTGGACATCTCCCAGTCTTACTTCCAGGCTAATGTGACATCTGTGGTTTGGATATGTGTTGTCTTCTGTGTGGCCTCAGACAGATCCTCCGGCTCTTATCCGTAAACTAGAACAGGGTTCCCTTACTAGGATGTTTGTGAGATTAACTATAATCAAATATGAGAACTGGTTAGCATTTCTCAGGAAGAAGAGAAAGCGGCAACTTCCAGGTGGCATGACAATAGTACTATTATATTACACGGATTAAGTGTGGTTGAGAAGGTAAGCACACAGCTGTTAGGCGTATCAGGCATGCTCAGTGAAGGCCAGTCCTGTGAGACGTGGCATGGGTGGTAATCAGTCAGCTGTACAAGGAGCTACATTTGACTTCCTCCTTTCTGGGTCAGAGGCCACTATTTTCCTTGGTATCAATCTTCTGCAATGCTTCTCGCTTATACTTTTTTTAACCTTTGTGAACTGGGTGTGTTAAGTGTGTTTTGGGGCCTGTGCTTTTTAGACTAAGTGATTTTCAATAGAATGACTCAACACCTGTCAATATTTTCTCAGCCAGGAATGAGGAGTAGGGGGTGTGAGGCCACACTGGCTGGATGGTACGGTTTCTTGAGTAGGCTTGGTCGCAAGATCCTTCATTGTGTTGTAGCCACAAGACTGCGGGGCCCGCTCGTAAATTCAAATGCTATGGGTGATCTGAAAGCTGTCAGACGTGGGCGGCTACCCGCGTCCTTTATGAACTCACATTTGTTTACAGCTATAGCACTGTAAGTCCAGAAAGGCTTATGAACAGAGAACACTGTTCCCTGCAGAGCAGCAGATGGAAACCTGGTCACCATCAGCTGTAGTCCTGGGCACTAACTTAGCTAGATGGTGTTTGCTGAACTTCATAAACTATGGTGGAGGACCTACTTCATTTTGTTTTTAAACTTTGATTTCCAAATGTCACAGGCTGATGTCTTCTGTAAAGCACAAAAATGAAATACAGAAAAAACAGCCCACAGTAGATCACTGTCTGCTGAACATTGTGTTATACGATGCTATAAGCTGTCCTTAGCACATACTCTCAATCCCTATGCTTACATCACCATGAATCAGCGATGAACAGCTTATGGTGGCCCATGAACCACACATTGATAGCATATCACATTCCTTTCTACAGTCATCAGTGAGCGTGTGCACAAGCCACAGGAAATGGTTTAGTCAAAGTGAGGCGTACAGAATAAAGACCCGAGGCGAAGCTCTTCCCTCTGTGTGTCAGGACCCTGCTTATAAATGAAGTATAACATGTCCTATCCGTCATGGGAAACATTCAAATAACATATTTGAGATAGTGTATTCCACGAAACAAGTATGGGGCCCTGGGTACCACTGAGTGTCTAACAGGCTTTCTACTCTCCTTTGATGTCTCTGCTACTGGCACTTCTTTGGATTGGATGGACATAGAAAAGGACAGACCCTGTCATCCCCCCTTCCTTTGATATCACCTTCAGAGACTTAACCCTCTGATAGCTACGTCATTTTATCTCCATTGTTGCACAGAGACATCTAAAAAGAACAATAGTTGTGCAGATGCATTCTAAGCTTCCAATGCTTTCTCTTTTCCAGCCCCTTGTCCACTTCCCTGTCACATACCCTTTAGATGCCAGGCAGTGTCATCCTTTCTTTTGGAAGGGCATAGCATGAATTATATAATGAAAAAAAACTTGAATTTTGCTCAAGTACTAAGTCTAGGCACTTGGAAGTTTCAATATCCATTCCCTTTCTTTCTTTGTTTCTTTCTTGCTTGCTTTTTTTTTTTTTTGGTACTGTAAGTTTTTTATACTGTGAGTTTTATACTGTGAGCCTTTTGGTTTTTTGTGTGTTTTTCTTTTTCAAATTTATTTATTTTATATCAGTGCTCTATCTGCATGTACACAGAAGAGGCCATCCAGATCCATTATAGATGGCTGTGAGCCACCAGGTGGTTGCTGGGAATTGAACTTAGGCCCTCTGGAAGTAGTCAGTGTTCTTAGCCACTGAGCCATCTTTCCAGCCCTTCCTTTCCTTTTCTTAAAACGTTTCCTTCCTGTGTGTAAATTTTGTAAAATTTGTTTGTAAAAAAGTTTGTAAAAAAAACTATTTCCTTCCTGGATGTGAATCCAAATGTATTTGTGCCATCCTGACAGGTAGGCCAGGTGGTCCTCAGCTGCTGTGCAGCACAAAGAAGGTCCAGTCAGGAAGGCATCAGATACCTGAGAGATCTCTGCTCTTGTACTAGCAAAACTGTATCAGAAAAATTCCTCAGGACTGACGGTTTCTGAGAGCTAAGTGTTATTTTGTCATAAGCATCTGCATGAAGGTCAGAGTCTTGGATCAAAAGAGGCAAGTTCATAGGAGGGTCATTGGTGGTAGTGGTCACCTCTGTGCCTTGATATCAGGTAAAAAAAAAAATGGGCCTAGTAATTAAATGCCATCAATAAAAGTCCGTGAGTACTTTCATGATAGCCAGGGAAGCACTTTTTTGAGTAACTGAGAGCATGCATTTAATGTCTTGCTAGTAGCTGGTAGAGTAAGTAGTCTCTGTGGGCACTGGTTTATCCTTCATTCAGTTGTCTACTCGGCTAGCCAATCCTTTAAGTATTTATCAGATACAAGATGGTAGCTAGGAATTCAAAGATGAGTAGGATTTGGCCCCCAAGTTTTAGAATGTAAAGGAAGCCCTTTTATCACTGGAACTACAGCTCCTGCTCTTTTTTAAAAAAATTATTTAATTTTATTTTATGTGCATTGGTGTCAGAACCTCTGGGGCTGGAGTTACAGACAACTGTGGGCTGCCAGGTGGGTGCTAAGAATTGAACCTGGGTCTTCTGGAAGAGCAGTCAGTGCTCTTAACCGCTGAACCATCTCTCCTCATCCCCATACCTTCTGTTTTTTTTTTTTTTAAATACAGTCTTGCTAAGTTGCCCAAGTTAGCCTTTAACACACTTTGTGGCCCAGGGAGATCTTGAACCAGTGATTCCCCTGGCTCAGTTCCCTGAGTAGTTGGAGTTGCAGTTCTGTGCTACCAGGTCCAGCTGGTAGCAGTATTGAAAAGCCCATGAGAACAGAGCCAGGCATCATTGATTCTGTCCACCACAGGGCTGGAGTTGGAGGGACTGCGGGGACTTTCTGGATAAGGCCATATTTGATGCGATAGTTGTATAGGCAGGAGGTCTGGTAGGCTTTGGCTTGCGGGTGGGTAGGTGTGGCCTGGTGTGACAGGTCAGCTGTGTGTGGAGAGAAGACACCAGAAGAGCCTTGCATACAGGCCAAGAGGCTAGGATTTTTTGTTAAGCCACAAGGAGCCACAAAATGATTCCTTTGTATTCACTTGACTTCCTAGAGCAATCCTGTGGCAACTGTGTGCAGAACAGGGCTAGATAGTTCAGTGGGAATGCTGTTGCAGTTTAGGTGAAAGATGGACAGAAACTAATAAGGGAGCATGCAATAATACGAAGTGTATGGATTGCTTGGATGTAAGGGTTCCTGAGTACCAGGGATCAGAGAAAGATGGAGGAGTCCTGGAGGACCCTCTCAAATTTGCATAGTCCAGAGATTGAAGCGCTGAGGACAGAGAGCTAGAAGGCATGGAGTCAGGAGGGAGGTTGGCTGCTGTTAAGATGTGTACTGTCCATTAGCTGAAATCCCTCTGGAGAAAATTTCCAAATGAGTCGAGGGGCACTAGGCTGAACCCTTTGCCCCAATATTTCATTCCCTGACATTGGTGCATGGTGGGAGATGAGGCAGTTAACTGCCCAGAATCCACTGAACTTCCACTTGGGAAGAATTGGATGCTGTTTTGTATCAGCATAGTGAAGCAAAGGGCCAGTCTGAGCTTCGATGCCGGCGTTTTACTAATGCTTGCTCTGTCACCAACCTCCCTCGTACTCTTGTGTAACGGGAGTCAATAAATCCCAACTACACCTTCAGCTCTGAAATAGTAATGTTTCTTCCCACTAATGATATCTTTCCTGGAAGGCTTTTGTTTGCAAATATCCATCTTCCTCTACCAGAAGAATTGGATATTTGCTAAAACCCCCAGTAGTATCGTCAACTTGCTCTGAAGAAAATAGGAGATAGGGGCAGTGCATTTGAACCCTCCCCCTCAGAACTGATAGCAAATCCAGTAATGAGAAAATTATTTTTCGTGTCTTTAATTTAATCATGTCTAAGATGTCTGGCTCACAGAATCACTTATATTGAGCTCTCAAGAGAATATTTAATCTTATCAGATCTTAGATTTACTTCAGTCAGTTGTGGCAGCAAAAGCTCTGTAGGCACATCAACTGCCTTGTGTTCAGAGGGGAGTCGTTGAGCTTTACAGGTTTGTAGTGTGGATTGTTGTAGTGTTGAATAAAGTGTGTGTGTGTGCACAAAAATGATGCTGACTTGAAGGGCTTGAAGTGTTTTCTAATTTTCTCCCTTTCTTCATCTCTGGGTCATTTCTTCATGGTTGTTTATTTGTCAAAGCATCACTGAGAACCACCACATGCTGAGCACAAAGCTAGATTCTTGGGGAAAGACACAACAGTAGCCTCCAAGGAACTTAGCAGCCCCAAAGGAGATCAGAATAAAAATTTTAAATCAAAATAAACACTTGCAGAATTTTTTTTTTCTGGTTCAAGAAATAATATCAACATCTAGTGTTTTAGCCATCTTATTTAACCAAAGACATATTTTGTGGCTTCTGATATCTCAGACCTTTTTTGAAGAGTGTCTGAAAGAAGGAAGTCGTAGAGCACAATCGGTGGAACTTGGCTTCCTTCCCAGTTTAAACCTCATCGTGTGGCTGGGCATGGTGGTGCACACCTTTAATTCCAGCAGAGGCAGGTGGATCTCTATGGGATTGGGGCCAGCCTGGCCTATGTAATGAGTTCCAGGAGAGCCATGGGTACTTAGTGAGACTCTGTCTTCAAAAGAATCTTGTCATGTGGAACATGTTGCGTGTCTTTTATATTCATGACACAGTCTGCCAGTCTCTGAGAGGGGTGGAATTCTGAGGAACAAATGACACAGTATCTGGCCATAAAGAGACTGTATTCTTAGGAAAAATAACACTTCTGTGTAAAGATCCGATCTCATGATTGAAAGCAGTACCAAGCAGGGCATAAATTCTTACTCCAAAGTGTCAACAAATGTGTCATTATGAGACAAACCATGCTACAGGAGGTGAGATTGGATTGGACTTGGCGATGACAGGACTGATTTCAGCAGAAGACAAAATGGTGCTTGGAGTGGAAACAGCCCAGAGTCCGGTGGGTAGACCAACTGCTTTGTTTGACGAGAGAACTCCAGGGCAGACTTCAGTAGGGGAGAGACTGATTTCAGCTCTAGTGAGGGGAGTCATCATGATGCACACTTCGGGCCTCTGGAGCCTGGGGCCACAGGAGCTGAATTTCCAGGGTGCAGAGGGAGACGGTGGCCCTGCTTATCTTGGGTTGGGGAGTGGGAAGAAGCAAGGTGGCAGAAAAACATGGCTGCCCCTTGGGGACCCACAAACTCTGCATTTGGCTCAGGTCCGTTGATTATCCAGCTGCTTTATTCACTAAGGGAGATCATTTATACTGAGCCAGGCATCTGCTGTATATTGTTCATCATACTACCCACTTGCTCTTTTTTATAAGTAATTAAAATTTGCTGAGATTGTGATATAGTTACATTTATTTCCCATTTCCTCTTTAAAACCCTTCAATGTATTCCTCTTTGTTCTCTTTCAAATTCATGATCTCTTTTTCTTTGTTGTTACATATGCGTGTGTTTGGGGGGGTACAACCTGCTCAGACTATATAATGTTACTTGTATATATATGTTTTCATGGATGACCATTCAGTATTGAATAACTAATTGGTGTGCTCTTCCCTGGGGCAGACTCTCTTGCTCTCAGCATTCCTTGGTTGCCCATAGTTCCTTGTGTAGGGTGGAGGTCTCATGGCTTTCCCCCTTCCATGTAAGCAACATGCCTGTTCTTGTTCAGCTTATGTTTAGGCAGCCATGTTGGTGAGACCTCATGGGTGTAGGATCTGACATTTCTAGGAGATGCAATCTCATAGCAAACTCCCTGTCTGTTTCTTGCAATCTTTCTGCCCCCTCTTCCACAATGATCCCCAATCACAGGTGCCAGAGTTATGTTGTAGATGTATCAGTTGAGACGGGGCACCACAAGTCTACATTTTGACCTGTTAGGGTTTTCTGTAATAGTCACTGTCTGTTGCAAAGATGTTTGCTTGATGATGGATGAAGAATACATTTAGCCATTGATATAAGGACAAATGTTTAGAATGTACTTAGGGATTATGCTAGTACAGTGGCAGTTGTAGCTTCTCCTCCGAGAGCCATGACTTTACTAGCACTGGGTAGTTGACTAGGCTTCTCCTACTGGCCTCTTAAAATGACACTGGAGAGAAAATTCCTTCCCAGTTCTGAGCTGTTGGCTTTTCATTGGCTAAGTTCTATCAGTGGCCATGCTTGTGTTTGACATTTTTCTGTTACACAACTTAATTCGACTTTGTGTCCATCTAGTGCAGGAATAGATTTCCTGTAAGGTGACTTTCTGTCCAAGTTCTTGTTCCGTGATAAGTTCTTCCTGTGTTTTCCACTACATACATCCTACTTCCCTCTTATCTTGCCTTCACGAAGCCAGACTGTAAAATGACACCTCATTTTCTATAATTTATTTTTAGAGCAATAAGGAGGGTGATGGAAGGAAGAATGGCTTTCTTAAGAGCTCAATAGTTTCTGGGGACTAACTGTGAAAAGAGAATAGCACTTCCCATACAGAATAAGAAAAGGAAACCATAAAATATCTATCCTGGGGTTTGGTAGCAGTAACCTTGAACAAGATTCCACAGCCCTGGGGTGAATTGTTTCCTGGCTGGGCTTTCTGTTCCTCTGCCATGTGGGGAAAAGCCACAACCTTCAGAGGATTTTTCCAAGCTCCCAACTTGGTGTCACTAAGAGTCGGTGGAGGTTAACAGGGAAGAGCGGTTCCAGCCAATAGTGACTTCATTTTTTTATGTCTAAGGCAGGCTACTGGAACAGACCTTCTCAGCAGGCTGATTTTTCCTCCTCTTCTGGGACTCAGTGACCCAATTTTCTTCTTACTCATAGTCAAGGGAGTGACCTGCTCAACTTCCCATTTCTCATGAAATCTTGCTTTACTCTCACCCTGGGGCTGCCCTGCCTCTGGACAGGGCTCTGTGCTTCTTTAAACCAACTGCAGTCATCTACATACCCACCACCTTCTCAATGCCCTTCTGGTACTTGACTCTGTATTTGAGTGAGAATGCATCTATTAACTTGTTGGGTTGGAAGGTCATAGAAAATTGCCCAACCCATCAGCCTTTCTGACTTGGTCATTCTATCCCTTTGCCAGGTCACTTGCCTTTACTGAGACTTTACTTCAGTTATGGCCTATATGCATTGGGGAGACACTGACTTTATGACTTTACTGCATCCATAAAATCTGTTGCTCACTTTCTCACTTGTATCTGATGTTAGATTTAAGTTTGAAATGAGTTTATTTCTGCAACTTTAAAGTGTGAACCTCTTGTGGGTCTGTACCCTAAACATCTTCAAGGGTGCTGAGAGGTGCTTTTGAACTTTCTCATACTGCCCTTACGTTTTTGCTCCACTCATTGCTGTTTTTTTGGTGCCTAATTATGGCTGGACCCAGTTCCTTCTCCCGCCCTGCGAGTTTGATCTTGTAGACTTCCTCCCTCTCCTGCCTTAACAGCTCTTGGATTTGGAGCCATGATTTATGCTTCCTACAGGGTAAGGTCTTACTCTCTGAATGATTGTTTCTTTTGCAGTTCCAGTGTGGCGGATCCAGCTTCCAGTGTAATTGATGTGCCCCAGGAAAATACAAGGAATCTGGCTGTGTCTCTGCCCAAGGTATACTGAGCCTAGACATTTAAAACCTCAGTATTGGCAGGAAAGCCATTTTTGTTTTCATCATATCAAAGCAAAACAAAATACAGAGAACCTTGTAATTCATTTCATGGACTATATATAGATAATTTTGGCATTTAGTTTAAGAAGTAACTCCTGTGGTGGATAGTCGATCATTATTATGTTTTTATTGCTAAAGACCCAGATTTCTTCCTGTCCTCAAGAGTTAAAAAGTCTAAGAACTGGAGAGATGGCCTTGGTGGTTAAGAGAGTTTGCTGTTTTGCAGAGGACATGAGTTTCTTAGCTGCCTATAACTCTAGCTCCAGAGAGATCGAATGTCTCAGGCCTCTGTGGGCTCCTGCATGTACACTTTCCAGCCCATACACATAATTAAATCTTAATATTGTTTTTAAAAAGAGCCAGGTGATGGCCCACCATGTAGTCCCAGGCCTTGGGTTGGGGGAAGGACAAAGATGGTAGGATCTCTGTGAGTTCCAGCCCAGTTTAGTCTAGATAGCTAGTTCTGAGCTAGCTAGTATCTAGTATCGGGGCTGTAGCCAGGGCTACATAGTGAGACTCTGTCTCAAAAGTAGAGAGTAAAAAGCCTGTATGATGTTGCTATGGTTAGACTATGGAATGTATCTTGTTAGTTCCACCTCAGTCCTTATTTTTAGGCATAGCTTCTTGAATATCTTATTAGAGGTCTGTTTCCAGGAGGGAATTGTCAATTTATAAAACTACAAACAGTAATCATTCATAGTCAGCCTTGTATTAATATGAAAAATCAGAGGCAGAAATATTGTAAACCCTAACCCATTCTATAGACTGTATAGGAAGGCTCTGTCTCAAAACAACAAACCCAGTCTATAGGTACTGTACCTTTGCTATCATTAGAGTTGGCCATAACCATGACCGTGAAGTACTTCAAGATGACTGAGATCATCTTGTAAGTAAATTTCAAAAAGCTGTAATCTAGTGTAGTAATTAGTATGGTAGGAAGAGCCCTGGTGGAAATATGTCCTGATTAGAAATCTAGGATTGACTTGCCCTTAACCAGGTCTTTGCTATCATTCAGGGTCATTCTTACCAATAAGATGTGCTTCTGATCTAATTTCAAAGGACTTTGGCAATGTGTATACTTTATATAATTGTATCTATGTTTTGGTATGGTGAAGAGTAATTTTATGGCAACCAAATTAAACAGCTTCCCCAGATATTTATGGCAGATAATACACGGGGCTGGCTAAAGCTATCAGATATGTGAGACTGTAAGCATTTGCTAATGCTGGGTTGCTGTTATGACTTTTAAACCAAGTTGAATAAACAATATTTTTCCCCAGCAAAGGAAAGAATCCTTTTAACAGCTCCAAGCTGCCAGAAGATCACTCATCGCAACAAACCAAAAACGAGCAGTCAAAAACTGGAAAAGCTGGTTCATTTCAGATTTCAAAGGAGGGTAAATATCATTTTTCTGGACTAGCTATTTTTATCTTTGTTATCTGTAGACTGGG
The DNA here is from genome assembly GCA_026225945.1 of Cricetomys ansorgei. Classification (NCBI taxonomy): domain Eukaryota; kingdom Metazoa; phylum Chordata; class Mammalia; order Rodentia; family Nesomyidae; genus Cricetomys; species Cricetomys ansorgei. The sequence continues at coordinate 2,926,282 of JAMJFZ010000711.1, forward strand.
GGAAATGCTCAGAGTTCCTTTCACTAAAATAACTCTCCAGAGAAAGTGAGAAGTCCTGATGTTTTCTTCTTCTGTTGTGCCCCATGGTCTCCTCCCCAAGGGAGAGGAAACACAGATATTAGGAACGGAATGTCTATGCATCCCAGCCTGGAGGCTGCCACCTGTGTGACCTCCAAGCCTTGAGTTCCCTCCCCAGCAACATGGGAAAGCTTTTGACCAAAGGCATGTAGTCTTTCCCATAGTAGTACTTCTTGAATGCCTACCGTGTACCGACACAGTTGTCTGTTTAAAATTGAAAGAGGTTGAACAAATTCAGACTTGCCCCGGGAAGAAGAAATGATCAGGCTTGCTACTTGGGAGCATTTGATCAAGTGTGTAGTTTTATTGATTTAAATTTGTCACACACGGAATTTTACTGTTTTTACAGTAAAATGTTTTTACACACAGGAAGTGGAAATGCAATTCTGTACCTTCAAAAGTAATTGTAAGAAGGTGCTACTCATTCAAAATTAGTTAAGGATTAGGAATGGTTGGACAGTGATCCAGGACCTTTAGTTAGCCTGTCTCAAGATGTCTCACTGTGTGTACCGCATAATATACAAATACATTTAGCAAAAAGGTCATTGGATCAGTTTTTTTTTTTAACTTTTTGACAAGACATTATTTTTAGGTATTGGGATTTTTATTTTAAAACATTGAGTTACCTTTAATGATTTCAATATTCATTTCAATATACGTTTTTTTTTTGCTTTGTTTTTTTTTCGAGACGGGGTTTCTCTGTTTTAACTCCGGCTGTCCTGGAGCTCACTCTGGAGACCAGGCTGGCCTTGAACTCACAGAGATCTGCCTGCCTCTGCCTCCGAGTATGGGGATTAAAGATGTGCACCACCACTGCCTGGCTTCAATATACATTTTTTAAAGATGACTTCTGTATTTTCCTTTCAGTCTCCTTTGAGATATTTTTAAAAAAATACTTAAAAATCATTTTATTGTAGTTAATGTGTATGAGTGGTTAGCCTGCATGCATGTACGTTTACCACATGCCACATGCATGTATGTTGCCCTTGGAGTTTAGAACTGTGTATCACATTCCATGGGAACTGGAGTTACAGATGGTTCTGAGCTACTATGTGTGTCCTAAGAATTGAACCAGGTCCACTGCAAGAGCAACAAGCTTTCTTAACTGCCAAGCCATCTTTCTAGCCCCTAAAAACTCTATTTAAAATGATATTTTATAATCAGTGTAAATATCACAAAGCAAATAAAGCATGGTAATATTTTTAATAATTTCCTAGCATACAAAATAATTGTTATGACATTTTGCACACATATATCATTGTGCCTTGCTTGTATTCACTCCTACTACCCCCCTCCCCAACTCCCCAACTCCTCATTAGTCCTTTACTTCTCAAAAATAAACTCCCTGCAGCTTTCAGCTTTTGTGGCGCACGCGTGCACACACACACGCACACACACATGAATCTAGACTTTACGTAAGAAGAAAATATGTGATCACTTTGCTTTTCTTCATATTTTTCTGTCTTGCTTCCCCCTCTCCTTTCCCTTTAAACTTCTCCCTATCTGCTCTTAGACAGTCTCTCTTCCACTTTCATGTCTTGTGTGTGTGTGCTCGAGTGCACGGGTGCCCACACGTGCATGCCACGGTACATATGTGGAGGCCAGATGACAGCTTTGTGGACTTGGCTCTTTTTATCTACTTTTCTGTGGGTTTCATGGGATAAACTCAGTTTGCCAAACTTGAGTGGCAAATGCCTTTATCCTCTGAACCATCTTACCAGCTTCTATGCATCAATTTTTAAAGAAGGCTTTGTCCACAAGAATATTGAACAAAAAGTATATGCAATACCTATACATACCCAATACCCACATATGCAGAGCCTCCTCCTTGAGTAGCATCTGCTGCCAGGGTCACATGCTTTTTATAACTATAAAATTATAGTTACTTTTCTATCGATGTGAAGAGACAACGTGAACAAGGAAACTTACAAAAGAAAACATTTAATCTGGGGGATTGCTTGCAGTTTTAGAGGGTGAGCCCATGACCATAATGGTGGGAGCATGGCAGTGGGCATGGTGCTGGAACAGTACCTGAGAGCCTGTGTCTTAGTAGAAAAGGAGAGAGCAGGGAGAGAGGAAGCTAACTGGGAATAGTGTGGGCTTTTAAACCCTCAAATCCTACCCCAAGTCACATCCTTCCTCCACCTAGGCCACGTCTCCTAATCCTTTCCAAACAGTTCCACCAAGTGGGAACCAAATGTTCAAATATACGAGCCCCTGTGGGGGCCATTCTCATTCAGACTACCACAAATAAACTACTTTGATAGTACTTTGAAAATAAACTATCTTTGTCAACTCTTGGTGTTCTACATCCATGGCCTTGAACAAATGTACAATGCCATGTATTTATCACCGCAATATCATAGAATAATGGTACAACTGTAAAAATCCTCTGTGCGCCAATGCATGAGCCTGTAAGTTCTTTCCTCATTAGGTCTTCATTTATGGGGCTTCCCTCACTATCTTTAACATTTCCATAGTGCTAAATGTGGACCAATCATAGAACTGCTTTAAATTGTAGAGTTGTTCTCCATGTAATATGTCACTTAATATGCTTTAATTTCAGATGAATTGTCAGAATCAAAGAAAAGACGTCTATCCCACATATCTCGAGTCAAAATTTAGAGAAACCAAAGCAGTTTGTGCCTGTGGAGCCTGAAAATGGATCTCAAATCAAAGCTCCAATCCCCAAAGCCAGAAAATTGATCCACAGATCAAATGACTTAAAGAAAGATGATAACCAGTCTTCTCCAAGACAAAGGAGGGACTCCCTGAATGTTAGAGGGGCACCAAGAGGGATCCTGAAACGCAACTCCAGTTCCAGTAGTACAGACTCAGACACTCTCCATTTAAATTACAACTTTGATCCGAAAAGTAAAATCATGTCACCTGGCCTAACCATCCATGAGAGAATTTCTGAGAAGGAGCAGTCTTTAGAAGATGACTCTTCCTCAAACTTGCTGGAGCCATTAAAGCATGTGAGATTCTCTGCAGTGAAGGACGAACTTCCACAGAGTCCTAGACCTCTCCTTGGCCAGGAAGTAGGAGAATTTACCATTTTAGAATCTGACAGGTTACAAAATGGAACAGAAGATGCAGGGCACAGAGATGAGTTTCGGGATCACCCAAAGCCCTCCTACAGAAAACCTTTGCCTCTTTATCAGGCAGTATCAAGCCCAAGTGTTTCAAGCCCAAGGGAAATGCATCCGCCAGTGTCTTCTGAGTCTGTTCCAAGTGATGGGCTCTCTTGTCATTCAGAAATTCTACCCATAAAACCACAGTCTGTTGAGAAGTCACCCATCATCAATGAATACCAAGATCACTCACCAGATTTAACAAGGCTTGAATCAGAATTGTCTGAAGACCCTGCTGGTAAGAGTTGTTGTTGCAGGTTACAAAAACTGGCTCCATGAGCTCGAGATGACCAGGGCCCCATCACTGTAGCAGACCAAGGTTTTCCTTAAGCATCCCAGATAGAATTCAAATAGTCATGGATTTGGTGACTTTCCTAAATCATCACCATTGCCAAAAGAACCAGGATAGCATAGTGCCTAGCTTGTGTTTAATATGATTTGATCATAAATATTTAATAATAATAATAATAAGAATAATAATAATAATAATATAATAGTAATGTCAGCTAGGTGTGCTGGCACAGGCCTTTAGTCCCAGCACTCCAGAGTTGAGGCAGGAGCATCTCTGTGAGTTTGAGCCAGCCTGTTTTACATAGAGAGTTCCAGGACACCCAGAGCTTCATAATAGAGAGAGCCTGTCTCGAAAAGACCAAATCAGTAAATAAACAAACAAACAAATAAATAATAAAATCACCTGCGCAAATCACAATTTCTGAGTTAAATCAAAGTACATGTGGAGAGTAAGAATCAAGCTCTATTACATTTGTATAGAGTAAATACATCATTTTTCACCTAATGTAGGGCTGTGAAACTAGAGTTTGAGGGCTTATGGAGGAGCGTCCCTCAAACTGGCTTCTCATGTCCCTTCTAGACGATTATATCTTGGACCCTGAAAAAATATAAACTAGAAATATAACATTGTGTACTTTCTCCTACCTTAAACAAGTCTTCATCCAACCCTATGACAGTTTTTTAAAGTCATAAAATTTTGGTATAACAGTAATCAAGTTTCTAATTCAGTTATCTCTTCTCTTGTTGCTACTAGGTTAACTCTGAAGTACTTTAGCTTAGCCAGATAGTTCCATCCACATTCAAGTCAACCCACTCATTAAGAGACAAGGCTCCTTTGCACATTGCACATTTAAATCATTTGACTATAACAGAAATAACTACATAAAAATATATAACTATATAACTATAAAAAAATAACAAGTGTTTCTTTGAGAAATGAGAGAATTCATGTGAAGAGAAATTACTAATGATTGACCAAACATTAGGAAATAATCATATGACATTTACTTAGATGTCTATCTTAAGGATGAGAAGGATTCGGGGATAATATTTCCCTTTGTTAGAATCTATAGAACAAAGTGATAAGGGTTCCCTTGTTTTGGAACTCATCCGCTTCCACACAGACTCTCTTTGCAGTTTTGTTTATAGGTATTTGTCAGATTTTAAAGTCATGATTGACTGTCTACATTTTGGAAGAAAATACTGTCAGCAAAGTTCATTTTGATTGGCTGATAACCCTCCTAGTTTAGAGGCTGCTTATAAGCAAAGGTAGGCCCATTTACTAAGAGCACGTTTCACTTTTTGATTTTTGAAATGATATATAAAAGAACGTACTAGACATTTAAAGAAAATTAAGGCACAACCCCGCCCCCTCCCCCCGCAAATACATCCTAAGGACTTGGCTTTAGTTATGAGCCTTGATGAACCAATACTCAACTTATTTTCACAATGAAAAACAACACATTATTAAGAGAGCAGAAAACATTACTTGCTGTAGAATTTTAAAAGAACTACTCTTATTTTTTAATGTAACAATTATATGTAAAATATTGCAGAAGAGTCACAGACAGAATTTTTAAAAATCCCATCTGTGATATTGCTGCTCAATATTAACTTTTGCTAACCCATACTTATGCAGCCTGCCAAACATTTTAGGCATGAATATAATTCACAAATTGTATTTATAATACCCTGATTTCTTTTCTATATTTATTTTTGTTATTTTTCCTTCCTTCCTTCCTTCCTTCCTTCCTTCCTTCCTTCCTTCCTTCCTTCCTTCCTTCTTTTCTTTCCCTGAACTGGAGTTACATATGGTTTCGAGCCACCATGTGGGTGATGTGACTTGAACCCAGGTTCTCTGGAAGAACAGTCAGTGCTCTTAACCACTGAGCCATCTCTAACCCCTCCCTGCTGACTTCTATTTTTTTTTTTAACCAAGAGTTTATCACAAACATTTTCCTCATTATTGAATAGCCTGTAAGTAGACACATGATTCTTTAAGATTTGCCCAATTACTGACAAATATCTAATGATACAATACGTGTTTAAGTAAGGAAGCTACTATCTACCATGGATCAGTATTGTACAAATCCCTTATGTTTTCACATTTAGCCAGTGTTGATTAAAATTAAAAGCTGATTTTTATTTACTGACATATGTTTTATTGAATCTGAAATGTGACTTGCTTCATAAAAATTCAGTTCTTTTTATGTTAGGAACACCCTCTCCATGTACTGTGTAGCTTAGCATTTTAAAGGAAAGCGTTGAAGTTCCTGAGCCTTTACTATCATCTTAAGTACATGCCTATGAGTTCTCACAAAATGCCTGTATTCCTTTAGACAATCATACTATGTACCTAGTGATTAAGGCTCATAAGGAATGTAAACACCCTTATTTGGCCCCCTGGCTGTCAGCTGACAAGATCCAGTTTAATTGACCTGGATTATAGAAGTAACTTCTGACTTATAAATAGTAGAAAGAAAATGGGAAATAATGTAAGAGGCTGCTCTGATTAGAGTTCTGAAATTCCAGTACGCAGACCAATCACCAGGACAGCTGTTAGTCAAGATTCTTGGGCCCTGGATCCAGAGATTCTGATTTAGTACATCAGGAGTCAGGCCCAGGAATGCAAAGATTCTCATTTTCTTATCCAAGTGTTCTGGAAAGAATTTTTTTGTTTAGTCTTACTTGAAAGCTGTTTTTCTAACTCCCGAAATTACTTCAATTTGTGCTCCTCAGAGCCTCCTCTATGGTTTATGACAATATCCCACTGGATGGGTAAAGCTATAAAACCCATGTGACAGAACTTTCTAGATTTTCAGTTCTATGCAAATCTTTGAGAGTTGGAGTTAATACTTAAAATATAACCTGGAGTAGAATGTAAAGCTAACATGATTTTTACAAACGTAAACCATGGACTCCACAGAAGTTTCCCAAGTAACTCTCCATACTACTTTGGGTCTACATCTGCCTTCCTCTTCTGTTACAGGGCACATTTGGCAGAATAGTTAATTAGAATATCTCATGCCAAAAGTCCCTGAAAGACACAGGTATGAGCAGCTAATATTGTAGAAAGTGCAAACAAAAGTGCCCTTTTTAGAAGATAGTATGAATGATTGAATGATGGTCTTGTAAGCATTGCCTTATCGAGAGAAACATTTCTGTGTTGCAGATGAGTTGACTCCTTGTGCTGAGCCTACACCATCTCAGACACCAGATCATAGTTCTAGAGACCATCAGCAAGGTAAGCCCTTTCTTCTTATGGCTTTCAATGCTCAGTCAACCTCACACTCGGGCCCATGTGCTACTGAGATAAGGAAGACAGCTGACGATTCCATATCTAAAGTCCTAGACTGGTTTAACCGAAGTTCTCATTCAGAGGACGGTGTGTTATCCCTCCAACATCTCCAAGGAATAGATCTCCGACAGAAAACAGACTCAGGATCACAGGCTGCTATTGCCTCGATGACCTGTCTGAAAGAAGATGGCTCAAAGGCCCAGCCATCTACCAAAATTAAATCAGAGCCTGTGAGGTCTGATTCGACATTCCAGGAAGAGGGAGATATGCCAGTTTCTGAAACTTGCCGAGACAGTGATGTATTTCTCAAAACTAACTCTGTGAATTCGCCCCAACAAGGCCCCCCAAAGGAAGGTCCACATACACTGCAACCATTTGAAAGCGACAGAATCCCAAGTCAAATGGGTGAAAATATGGATTGTAGCCAAGGTTTAGAGAGTACAGGAGAAGGAAATGGGATACTTCCTCCAAACAGTAACTGCCTGCCTGGTGCACTGAAAAGATCTGATGCAGAAGCCCAAGTTCCAGGGAACACTAAGCATACTGGCAACTTAGGTAAAAAAGAACCTATATTTCATGTGCCTCAAAATGGCAAACGGGACACACACCTGGATGTTGACTATTCAGTAACTGCTCTAGAATCTAATTTGAAAGGTGATGCAGAGAGAAAAAGCAAAAACAGAAATACTTCCATCCTAAAACCTTCTCTAGAGACAGAGAGTAGCAAGTTGCCACTTGCTGCTGCTGACGGTAGACCTCACTGGATGAAGCCGGAGGGCCAAGAAGAAGTCAGTGAGGGCCCCAAGAACCAAGTGTTGAGAGAGAAATACAAGCGAGTGAGTGACAGAATCTCCTTTTGGGAAGGAGAAAAGACTGGTGCTAAGTCAAAGGCACAAGAACTCACATCTTCATCCAGACAGGAGCCATCTTCTGCTAAAGCACACCAGGTTGTGAAGCCACAGGTCATGTTCCTGGGCAGTTCATCTTCAGGCCAGAGCGACTATAGTCAAGTTACTGCTAAACGGGTGGTCCTGGAGGAAGATGACCAAGCAACCCATCTCTCCAGTTTTTATTCCTCCAATAAACCCAAAACAACCAGGTCCCCAATACCGGGTCCATCCATAAAATATCCTTCAGCTGACCAATCAGATAAAGTGTCTCTGCTTCAAACTACTGTGAATGAAATGGACCCTTCTTTGGAGAAAGAAAGATTTGCAATTGATAAATCAAATGCCAACTTTAAGGTTCTGTCCCTAAAAGAAAGAATGGATGAGCCCAATACAGATCATGTCTATAATCACTCTCAGTTTGAGAATTTGAGGAAGTTTTGGGACCTAGGAGCTAATCTAAGCAATAAAGACAATAATGGGAATGACACTTCAACAAGCAAACAAGATTCTGTGTCTTTTAATAGCCAGAGATCCAAAGAGTTTGACAGCATGAAATTGTCAAGAGAAAAACCCCAGGAAGTAGAGAAAGGAAGACATTTAAGACAGGAAAATGTTATAGCAGTGGAAGAGATCAAGAAATTAAATTCAAAGTGCGCGTTCCAAGTGCCTCCAGATGAAACCATAGTTCCACGAAAACCACCCAGAAAGTTCACTTATCAGTTGATAGGAAAAGAGCCTTCTAAGGAAAATGTGGGGGGAAATATGGAATGTTTTGTTACTCCGGTGATCAAAGAGGAAAAGGGCTGCTCGAATCAAGAGATTCAAGAGTCAATAGTGAAAACAAGCATTTTGCCTAAGGCCTCCAAAGACACATTCAACGACAGGTTACAGATGTTGCTAGCAGAGGCTACATCATCAGCAATCCAGACTTCTGGAAAGAAAGTTCATGAAGAGCAAGCACTCAAAGTAGGTGTTTCTGAAAATAGGACACGGTCTCAAAAGAAAAGTTTGGCTGGGGATGAGGAAGACGTCACCAGGCCCAAGAAGAGCGTGAATGAACCCTTAGATGAAGTAGCAGCACTCCTGAAGCTTCAACAGAACTCGAGCGTTGACAAAGTCCCTAAGGAAGCAACTAGAATCTCATCCACTCCCTATCCATCCCTGTTTGATCCTGTTACTACCAGACCCAACTCCCAGTCTAAAGATGACAGGTTGTTTGAAAAGTGGGTAAAACAGAAGCATGATCCTTCAGCAGAACAGAAAGAGCCAATAGCTCTTTTTCCACAGAGTGTAGAGATTTCCGGAGATACAGCTCTCACCCAGAAGGCTGAACGTTGTGAGAGGGAAGATGTGCCTCAGTCGGCTGCAGCAGTGTCTCTTCCATTGGCTCTGCCTTCCCATTCTTTTGAGGGAGTTTCTGGTTCTCCAGCAGATATGCCTTTATCTTGGGATGTTCATCTTGGATCCCAGGATAGCACATTCCCTTCTCAGAGGGAAATTTCGGAGGCTATAGAGAAAGTTGTTGTTCCCTCCAAACCAACAGAGACTGATGTCAATGATGTGTTACACAGGCTACTTAAAGAAGCCAGAGAAGTAAAAGCCGAACTTCCTGAAAAGATGCAAACAGCAGATAGCCCCTCCAGTCCTCAGAGAGTGAGCCCCCTGTGGGCTGCTACAGATGCTGTTGTTCCAAATAAGGACTTCCATTCCTTTTGTACAGCCCCTGATAAAGTTCATGAAGCTGGATCTTATTTGTCTGCCCAAATGTCACCATCAGAACATCTCATCAGGCCACCTGCTTCCACTGTAACTCAGCATGGCCAAGAACTACATCAGGAAGTGGCAGAAACAGTGAAGGTAACAGTTATTCAGCCCAAGTCAGAATGCCTTGAATTTAGGGCTGGCTTAGGAAAACTATTGAAGGAAATACTAGAAACTTCACTGTCAAAAGATGAAAAGGATATAGTGACTATTTCTCCATCAGCTATTATAGGTAGTCATGAGCTATCCCAGCAACTTGCTTCTGAATTCCATCCTGAGGAAACTCTAGAAACTGTAGAGAAGACTGAAGCTCCATCAGTAACTGAGAGTACTTTTGATGCTGCTTTTGAGAAACTTCTTAAAGAGATGTCTGAGGTGCCTAGCCAGTTCCAACAGTCAGCAAAAGGAGACGTTTTGGAGAAGCAGCCTTCACTGACAGAGCAAGCTGGACTCTTGGGGGAAATATCACATGTTTATTGGGATGCTTCAGGAACCTCTAAAATGAAGGTTAAGAGTAGTGGTTTGGAATCTCAAGTCAACTGGTGCGATAAACTATTAGGAGGTGAATCTGTGACTGATCCATCATCAACAGATGTTCAGGGTTACACAAATGGGTTTGGGGTCCCTGAAAAGCTCACAAATTTATGAAGATCATGAAAGAGAGACCATTGAAACTGTAAGGTCTGTAGAGGACAGGCGTGGAGAAAGGGCTGTTGCAGGAGGAACATGGGCTCCCCAGGACCCTGGCTTTGAAGAATCCCCTAAAGAAATGAGTGTGTCCAGAAATAAGCAATCCATTGCTCTCCTGGAAACAAAAGGAAAGCCTACAAAAATGAGCAAAGTTGAATCGATACTAGCAACACCATATAAGGGACGAGAGGAAGAGCAAGGACTGGACGCACGCTCTGAGTCTGAGTTTTCAGATGAGAACACCAGTTCTAATGGGGAGAGCTTGAGAAATACCTCCAGTGAGTGTTTTGGAATTTTTACTCCATAATGAGTGTGCTTTATAGGATACATGTCGGTTCTCCTGAACCTCTCTTAAGTATAAAAAACCATTTTATCTATATCCCTTACTAGGATAATTTGTATAAAAACAGCTTTCTTCCAAGGCCGTGTTTCAGAGTCTAATCATCTCATTAAAATCTATAAAAAAATTTTAGGTTCCAACAGTATTTTTAAACAACTTTTTGGGGATTAGAAAGTGCCTTTAAGACATGTAAACCAGTTATTTTCTTGAAAATAATTAGAATTTCTCAACTGACATCCCTCACAGAAGTCTCTAGTAAGAGTCACAGCAAGAGAGCTCCGCAAGTGGGCATGCCCCCTTTAGGATCAGCGCTTTTCCTCAGGTGCAGTTAACCTCAGGGTCAACTACCAGGCAGCAGCCTGCACAACACATGCTCTGTGCTGTGTGTCCCCCACCATCCCCACACTTTTTCCTTCTCTCTTTTCCATTTATCTGCAGAACCCTCTTCTCCTTCTCTAATAAGTGTTTGGTCAGATGAGCTCACCTGATCCCATTCAAGAGCATTGCCTGGTCTTGCCGCCTTGGCTAAATTGTGCAGGTCTTACTCGATGGCTACATTCATCCAAATGCACAGAGGGTTCTGCTTTCAGCCAGGCCACAAAACACAAGGGATTGTCCTCAGTTTGATGTTGATCAACTCTTGAGCATCTGGGCAGAAAAAACCCCAGAGCTAACTGAAATGAAGAAGTTACCCTATTGGAGCCCCAAGGTGGTGGAGGGTGCTCCCTGCTAGAACATTTTAACCAAAGCTGCTTAACTGCAGTTATTCATCTTCCCTTGTGGTTTGGCAGTGTCAATAAGAACTTGATAAGCTTTACTACGTGAGATAGAAACTTTCTTGGCAGGGAACTACAGCATCCTTTCTTGGACACTGATGGAAGAATTCATACGGCCTCCTATTCAATCAAGTTTTAAGCTCTTTTAACAAATGTTGTTGATTAAAAACATACACAAGAAAAGTGAAATCTTACTTTTCTATAACCAAACACGCACAAGAATGAAACCATCCCACTAACTCTATTGAGGCATTCTCTTAGTAAACTTCCTTTTGAGTTGGGAGGGTAAACTGGCTTGTAGGGGCTTTGCATTTAATATAGAAACTTTTATGCAATGTGTGTAGCCATTCTTGTAGTGCTCCAGTGTCTTATCGATTCAACAATAATCACCTATCTAATTAAGAAACTGTATTAACAACGGGCAGAATCCAAGAGGATATTTTAAAATGATGAGCCAGTCATGGCTATTATAGCCTTTAAAACTAACATGCAGGGAGTAGTGGAATCCATTCGGGAGGAAACTTACTACAGGGTACCCTAGTTTTGATGAACAGCTTAGCATGCTGGACTAGAAACTAAATTCTTAGCTAACTACTACTTTATTATGTTCATGGGGTTGGCAGGGATGGTGTTCCATGGCCAAATACTTTTGGAAATACTGGGTAATTATATACTCTGAACAAAAAAGCATCCTGCGTTTAATTTGTCCTAGAACCCATTCGCTGTAGGACGAATATTTGACACATTGGGCAGATCTGGAATGCCATTTCAGGAAGTTAGTATCTAGAGAAATGGGTCTGAAATTGATTGATTGATTGATTGATTGATTGACTGACTGAATCATTTGCTCATTCAGTTCATATTTTTAAAGTTTGCATGCCTGTTACTTTTTTAGTCATGAATTGTTAATACTCAGGGTTTATCCATGATGGAGTTTTCAGTGTTTAAATGAAAACATTAAGGACAGTTTAGAAATTTTGTAAAGTTAGATGTATTTAAATATTGTTCTTATTACATGATGACCCTTTTCTTTTCCCTCTTGGTTATAAATGTATGCAAAATAATATATAAATATAATATATAATGCACTATACATAGATAGGTATATAAACATACAAATTATATAAACTAATTATTATATAAACCCCCTCTTAAATGCTTTAGTTAAATAAAAACTCAATTACTTTTTTATTTACCATTTTGTTTGTAATTTTCCTGAGTCTTGAAATCTAGAAAGCCTCTATCTATTGATCTGGAGAGCTTACGAATGTGAGTGTTCCACCGTACACAGATGTTAAACATCTGGATCCTGCCTTCTGCGGTTTGCCGCTAGTATTTTTTAATGGCCCTAGAATCATTTCATGGCTGTCTTCAAAAAGTAGAATGTTAAGGGCGGAGATTCAAAGTGTGGCTTGATAAATGGTGTGCCTAAAATAGAGGCGTGAATAACTCAAAGGGCACTCTTGTCTTGATGTGGTCACCTTATTTCTACTGGTTTATGTCTGCAGATAACAAGGAAAATTATTTTGGAGGGGCGTATTGATAGTAGAGATATTTTTATTTCTTTTGTGAGGTACTTAGAAGTAGAGTCGTATAGGCTTGTTGCGTAATTTCTCTCTCAACCTATGGTTTCAATGCCCTCTGGCTACGGAGAACCCGTTTCTTTTGTGGTGTGCAGCATTCATCGGTGTTGTCTTGTAACAGGTTCAGAAGAGCACAGTCCTGTTTTGAAAACTTTGGAAAGGAGTGCTGCTAGGAAAATGCCTTCCAAAAGTCTAGAAGACATTTCGTCAGATCCGTCAAGTGAGATTCAAGTTTGCCCCACCACCCACGCCTCACCTAAGCTTAGAAATGCTTTGTGTGCGCTTCTGTGGTCTCCCTGCATGCTGGCCAGCACCGAAGCCCCCAGTGCAGGTGCTACCAGATGAGAGGATCCCTTCCCAAGGGCGCTCAGGAGGCTTTCCTGAAGTGTCTGGAACTCTGCTTTTAAAATATCTGGTGATATTTAGTTATGAGAAAACTAGATTGTCTTGAATCGTTACGTTTGAGTGTTTAAAATTACACAGATCTGGGGAGATAGATTAGTGGATAAAGTACTGGAGGTGCAAGCATGTGTACTATAGCTTGTATTCCCAGGATCTACGTAAAAGCAGGCTGGGAATGGTAACGTGTCTGTAATCCCAGCAGCAAATAGGCAGAGACAAGGGATTTCCAGGGCAAGCTCACTAGTTAGACTAGCCAAATCAGTGAGCTCCAGGTTCAGGGAAAGACTCTGCCTCAATAAATAAAGTGTCAAGTCATCAAGGAAGACAACCCACATCAACCTCTGGTCCCCACAAGCATGTGTACACCATGTGTATGCATACCTACATACAAATGCGTATGTGAATACCCCCCATACACAGAATTTTCAATAGAAAATACAAGTAGAATGAGTTTTAAAGAACTGTCATAGCTAGTAACGCTAGTGAAGTTTGTTCGAGAGATGAATTATCTCCATTTTGTAACTGAGGGAAGAGAAATTTAAGAGGTAAAATACCTTGCTTAGTATTACATAGCAGATCCGAGGCTCAAAATAGACTACGGTCAACAGATTCACAGAGTGATCATATCACATTTGACAGTGTTGGGTGCTTAACGCATTGCTCATGATATGGATTTGAATTAGTCCCTGACTTCAGAACTTTTCTTTCTCTCTCTGACCTCCTTTCTACTCACACACTTCTTTTGGCACTGCCCAAAGGTGAACACAAAGCGATGTGTCCGGCACTGATCCGCAGGGACTGTAGCTTTAACTGGCCAAGGGGGAGGGATTCAAAAGCTACAGCATGTACATTGGGACTCCTGCGCCAGGCCAATGGATTTAGAAGCCATGACCTCTGGAGTTTTGTTCCTACTATTTTGAAGCTATAATCTGACCTAGGGTCATAGATGGCCATGAGAAAATTTATTAAATAAAAGTTAACCACTACCAGATTCAAATGATTGCTGACATTTCCTGGCTTAAACTAAGTTTTAGGTATTCACAACTTGAGATTTTAAACAAAAGTCACAGTTTAAATAGAAAGGGGAAGGAAAAAAACAAACAAAAAACAAAACTCAACTCTGTCCCCAAAACCATGTCATAAAATTCAGATTCCCAGGGCGTGGAAGACAATATTCCCAATTCAGAATGCAGCTCCAGCCCTCCCAAGGATCTTGGAATTTCAGGGTTGGAAGGGACCCTGAAGGTCACTCATTTCAACCTCTCTCAGTAGTAGAATTCTCTCTAAAGCCTCCTCAACAGGTGGCCAATCCCCATATCAGCCTGAATGCTTCCAGAAAAGGCAAGTCCAATCCTTTGTTGGACAGCCCTGATTGTCCTTCTTTATGTTGGTGATGGACACTGAGAGGGGAAAAAAAGAGAAAGAAAAGAAAAAGGCAACAATTGTCCTATTTAGTAAAAAACAAAACAAAACAAAAACCCTCTTGCCTGAGAAGTATAGGGTCATTTCCATGGTACAGCTTTTAAAGTACTAAGGAATGTGTAGGGTTAAAAAAAAAAAACTCACAGTCAGCTGACGGTATTCCTGCACTTTCTCTTCCAAATGCCGATACCCACTCTCACACTAGCCTGCCAAGATTCCACTTAGCAGCTGGTCCCCAGTTACATCTCCTCAGTTGGCTTCCCAAGCAAGCCTCCCAGAGGCATATGCAAACGATGATGCACATACACAAATATTTGTTAATGACCATAGGTTTGGGAAGGTGTTAGTCATGGCCAGAGTCTTACCCTCTGCAGAAGGATAGAGAGGCTGCTTCAGCCCTATGCTTTCCCTGCTTGTCAGCGGATTGCTTGCTCTGAGCTAACCCCCTAACCCTTGGGAGTCAGTGCATAGCAGTTTGCTGATGTGTGCTGCATCAGGCTGAAATGGAAGCGCCCGCTAAAGACACTGGCTCAAGTAGCTAATCTACAGAGAAAAGTATTTGGGGGAAGACATCTTGGTTGCACCCCTCACCGCATCTTGACTAATTGCTTCCAACTCCGGGCAGCTTCCAGGGACAGTCTCATTGTTCTCCTCTCGCCAAGGGTCAGCCACATTAACCATTTGTTAATTTTTCCTGAACAGATCAAGCAAAAGTAGATAATCTGCCTGAAGAATTAGTACGTAGTGCTGGAAGATGGTAAATATCTTTATGTGTTTGCATTTCTGTCTGTGTATTAAGTTCTGGGGTGATTTGGGTAGTCACCGGGGATGCAGCTGTTGAATAAATAGGAGAACGTCATTTGTCAGAATGTAGCAGATAGTGCTTAAGTTATAAAAGCATTCTCACTTGGTACATTTAATACTGCCTATTTTCTCAAAGCTTCTGCTGGTGATAACATGAGGACCTCGTCAGAGACACTCGGGAAGGAAGCGAGCGTTCCTATAAATAGGAAATTATATTTCTGTGGGCATGAGCTAATTTGTGTTACTCTGACTGCAGAACTCTCTGAAGACAAAAAGAGAGAGAGCGGGATCCTGGGTTAAATTGTTCTTGTATTTGATTCTCAAACCTGAGCATTTAGATGTTTCTGGGCACAACAGATAGAGTCTTAGCTTCTCAGGAAGGGGGCCCAGGACTAGGGTAGGAAAACCTGCCTGTGATTATATAAATGGGGATGGAATGAGGGTGAAATTAATTAGTTACAAATATTAAGGATCCAGAAGCTCTTTGAAGCATGTCAATGGGTCATATATTACTTTTGTTATAAAATTAGCTGTGTAAGAGCCTTGGTGGGGGAAGGGTGGAAATGAGACTGGTTCTTACAGTTCAGCACTTACGCAAATGAATGATTTATATTTGCTGGACGTTCTTAATTTTTGTAAGCTGCTCTTGCTATAATCATAAAACGTGTGCTTACTATGCACAATGCAGCCACAAGAGCTTCCCGGAGGTATTTTATTTTTTTACACTTTTATGTATTGTTTCCTTGTTTTATATTTACAAACCGCCTCATTGAAACAAATGAGAAGATGATATTAGTCCTTATTTTGAAGATTTAAAAAAACGCTCAGAGAAATAAGATGACCTTCCTACAGTCGTTTGTCAGTGAGAGAGCAGGGGAAACTGCGTCAACGTGGGTGTTCATGGTTTTGGTTGCCCCTTCCCATTTCCAGGCTGTGGCTGAGTGGCTTACGGGAAAGAGAAATCCGCTTCTCCTACGTTAGATCTTAGATTTTTAATTAATTAGACTTTCAGGAGGCTAAGGAAGGCTCACATTCAGACATGACAGGCTGAAAACCTGTCAGATGAATTCTGAAATCTCAGTTGTGAGCTAGCATTTGGGTTTTACTTTCATGTCTGTTTAATCCTTAATTGAAATGCTATCTATTCTCAATGTTACTTTTCTGGGTAGATCAAAAAGCAGACCAGGAGCCAGATACAAATGAATGTGTACCAGGAAGTGAGTAGCAGGACATTTCTCATGAATGTTTCATTCTACATAACATAAATGCTAGTGAACTAATCCATTAATACCACATCACTTATTATTACTATATTTCTGAAGCTTGCCCAAAAAAGCTATTTCATTCTGATAAGGGCTTCTTAAGAACAGTTGACTACTGCCTATCTGAAAGAATGTACTTTCGCTAAGGGAGTGCTGTATATCTTAAGTTTACATATATTGTTATTGATAAGGGCTTTTTTTTTTTTTTAACTTCTCTTACTCTGTTCTTTGAATCTTTGCTCAAAAATCAAATGGGCACATTTTTTATTGCAGTTCACTTTTACGGTGCATTGTAGCTGTACATATCGGGTCTTTGTAACTTTTATGCAACAGTAGTCATCAAACAATTTATTGCTTATTTGGACCACCAAAAGAACTGCGCTTTGGCAGTTCATAAGTAGTATGGTTGGATATATCTCCCTACATATCTATACAAGTAAATTTTCTTGTGTTCAGGGTTTAAATTCTGACTAAATTCTGACTATTAAAAACTGACTTCAAACAGTAAATATTCAACCTAAAAAAAGGTGACCATTTGAATCTAAAAAAATTTTTTTTTTTGAATCTAAAAAAAAAAAAGTATACTTTTGCTACCAATGTCCATTAACTAGTTTGTATCCACCAGAAGACAAAGATAACGTTTGTTCCCACACTTTTCAGTATTAAAATTACTCTGCAAAGATCTGACCACTGTCTTAAGGACAAATTATATAGTTAAGTGGTTCTCTGGGGCCTGACAAAGCATGCACACATGCCTGCATGATTGTTAGCTCCCCTCTTCCATAAATGTAGATGCTGGCGTATGAAGCGTATGGTATCTCCATCTGCTCCCAGGCCCACAGTATTTTGTATAATAATCCCCAACAGCCTTTGGATAAGCTAATGGGCCTCCCGAGGAGAGCAGCTAAGTGAAGGAGCCAGTAGATGGAGAAACAACGTGCTGGTGCTGGAAGTCACTAACATCTAGCTTGAAATCCGAGCCTGCTCCTGAGGTCCTCCTCCTGCCAGGGAGGAAGGCACTGAGCTTTGGCACATGACTTGACAGATTCTTAAGAGCTGCCTGGGAAAGACGGCAGCTCAGGCCTGGCTCTGTGAGTATGCCTCTCTTGTCTGACTGCTGCAGACAAAAACTAGCTTCTGCCCCAGAGATGCTTACAGATAAAGAGATGTTTCCTGTTGCTTTTGAACTGGGATATGCTGAAGTTTGGGCACCTGTTTTTACGTTGCTGTGTTTGTTTAGCATTTTGTTTGAGGCATGAAAACAGAACATAGATGGAATATGCACCTATATCTCTGTCTTCATTCATGGCCTGATAGGCCAATTCTGGGCTGTGCTGTAGGTACATTAAATTTTTTTAGCAATTTGGAAAATTTGATTCATACTGTCTTTTCATTAGTAAATAACATATTTTTACCAAAAGACAAAAACGAAATGTATGGTTAAAAAAAAATAACTGAAGCTCATAAATATAAAAACTGATTACATTTGAGTCATGGGTATAACTGAATTTGACCCACTCACATCATCCAACAATATACTTGGTTGCAATGATGCAGCAAAAAGTCTTTTACAATGTTACTGAACCATACGTAGGACATGACGTGTTCATGAATTGTTTCCACTATAATTCACCCAAAATGTATGCGTGCGCGCACACACAAACACGTTCACACATACACAAATACGCACACACACAAGCACACACGTGTGCACACGCACGCCATACTTCTTTAACTCCATGGGAAATGATAAAGTGGGTATTGTAATGAGACACTGTGAATGGATTTGCTGCATGGATTCACCTTTGCGAGTTCTAGGCTGGGTGAGAACTGATAAGGAATAAGCATAAATTTAATCTGTGTAGCTCAGTTTTGTTTTTCCTTCATTAGATTTCTTTCAACTAAAGATGAGATCAGCTAATGTTTAAAGCTGAGTTTGTGCCTTTTGGGTTATGAAGAGAAACGCAATTTGATTTGTATTTATTTCCCAATGGCACTTTAGACAAATTAATATTATTTGCATTGTGTTCAAGACATAATCTGAAGATGATGTATCAGGAATATTTGTTTGAAGAAATACTTACACAGTGCCTAGTATACACCAGGCAGTGTAAAAGAGATTATATTCTCTCTTGTTGTATGAGCGATTACTCACAAAATAAAAGTTTACACATTGTGATTCGTGGACAGAAGAAAAAAATAGTTTTCTAACTAGAGATATGCAAATTAGGATTCAATTCACCCTCTGATTGAGCCTTACATATCCTTATCAGAAAAGAAGTCACATGCTATCTTTTCTTAGTCAACTAGTAAAACATATTAACTTGAACTGTTTAAACCTGGCCTTGGTATATTGAAAACCCTCTGACCCAAATGGTATCTAAACATATTCCTTTTTTGAGACAAGGTCTCACTATGTAGTTCTGGTTAATTTGGAACTTGTCATGTAAACCAGGCTGGCATCAAATTCACAGAAATCTGCCTGCTTCTGAATCTCAAGAGCTGAGATCAAAGCATGTGCCACCACACATGGCTAAAACAAATTCATTTTTAAAATTAAAGTCTTTCATAATATGAGTCTGAGTGAGGACCACCATCTAAGAATAAGAATTTTCATAATCACTAAATAAATAAAACTGATCCATAAATAAATAAAGGCATAAATAAAGGCATTTCATAGCCAAGGATTCTTACTGTTGAATTGTGAACAAAAATCCTTACTGTCCAAATGAAATAGTTTTTCAGCTTGCAGCATGTTAGAAATGTAATGGATCTTGGGGCAGGGGGAGATGAACCAATACATTACAGAACTTGATCTTCAAAGCTCTGATGGGGAAAAAATAAGTAACCAATTCACACTGACAGGCAGGGGTCTTTTTGGGACAGTAGTCTGTCTCACTTTGTCTCCCAGATTGTCCTGGGACTCACTATATAGCCCAGGATGGCTTCCGACTCACAGCAACCCTCCTGCCTCAGCCTCTCCTGTTGCTGGCATTATAGGCCTGAGCCATGCTTAGTAAATAATATAATTCATGGTTGAATAAGAACTATTTTTTTGATTAATTTTTATTTGGTATTTGGTTCAACTCCCTCACATTTCTCTCTCTGTATATGATGTACACAAACCACCCACCGCTTACCTCATAATCCTGTGCATGCAACCTATTACACCTTTAACCTTTATACGAAACAGCATTCATAAATAAAAGCAAACTGTGCCTGATGTCTGCTGATTGTGAATAGTTTTGAAATTGAAATGCTGCTCTTTAGTCTCCACAGTGCCTTCACTGCCTGATAATCAGTTTTCCCACCCTGACAAACTCAAAAGGATGAGCAAGTCTGTTCCAGAATTTCTTCAAGATGAGGCAAGTTCATGTTTTGAACCTTTGGGAAAATGGAACCTGTTCAATGGTTTTACTCTGTCACTATTGGGCTGTCTGTATGTGAATACAGCTGGACCAAAGAGACCAGTTGAGCCGGCCCCTGCCTCCAAAGTCAATGGAAGCAGTGCGGTGGATCCAGGAACAGGGCAAGACAAATCTCATTCCACTCAAACAGTAGTTTTTTTGGCCAGTGAAATCAGATTGCATATTTGGGAATATGACTTTTGTTTCAAAGTACGTACAAAATAAGAAATCTGAGGAGAAAATATGTTGTATAAATTAACTATGCTCCTGTAGCTAAGAGTTGGTTTGTGAAAGTTTAGTTAGGGCTATGCCTACTTTTAAAGCACTTGTTAAAATGATACGGTAATAATGACACAAACTTTTAAGAGGGAACTTCCGAGTTCCACAAACTTTACATTTATTATTTGCTTCTCCAATGACTCTGGGAGGTAGATACCACCACTTATCCTCAAATATTACAAATAAAAAAAGCAAGCCCAGGGAGTTAATTATAATCCACCACAGCCAGATTGTGGACTAGAATCCAGATTTGGCTCCCATGATGGTGGGTATAATCACTATGCCGTACCATGTAAGAGCACGCCTATGCTCTGTAGTTCATCAACTACAGAGTATGTACCAGGCACTTAATGCTCTAGTCAGGCTCCCAACACACAGTTAACTACTACAAACAAGATCTAAGACTTTCCCTGAGGTCTTTTGAGTTTGTAAAATCCTAGTTTCTTGCTGTCACATGATTAGGAGCCTGTGGTCTGTGGTAAGATATTTCCAGTTCTGACTATGATGCTAATTTTTTTTTATTACCAGGAACAAATGAATTCTTTAGTTTCAGTGAGTCTGGTTTTGAGTATCTCCTCTAGGAGATTGTTGGAACCGTGTGAGCTAATGCAGAGAAAACACATAACACGGTGCCTGGAGCATAGAGAACACTAGGAAGGATAGTGTCTGGGATTCTAGGCTTCACTCTGGTTTCTGAAGGGGCATGAAAGGCTTTGCACTCAGGCCAATTCTTGTAGAAGACAGGATGTGAGCAAAATTCTGAGTAAGATGTAAATAGCACCCTACTCCCTGCCTGTGTGTCCTTCAGTCCATTAGGGACTGTGGGTGAACTGTACCTGTAAATATTCAGTCCTTGCAGATATTTAAGAGCCCCCACACTACAGTTTGGGGGGAAATCACTCATTTTGTGAGGGAAACTAACTCATTAACTGGAAGCCAGCCAGCATAAGCTCCATGTGATCTCTGTGGTTTTAGACTTTTGGAGATCTGCTCTGGTCTTGGGTGATGATGGGAATGATATATATCATCTGAGAGGTGAATTATGCCAGCTTTTTTTTTTATATTTTTTAAAGTTTTCCCTTCAGTTTTAGCCTGCTATCTCAGCCCTTTACAGGAGGACATTTGGTTTTATGTGTCAGAGATGCTGGAATTAAACTGTATCACTTTTCAAAGTATGTAGGGGTTGGACTGGATATTAAAGGATTCTGAGATGAAATCAGCCCTTGGTCCCTTGTCAGCTGTTTCTTTGAAATTGAGTCACATTTGTTGAGTGCTAGCTATGTAAAAAATGCTATTCCACGTCAACAAGACAGGATCCCGTCCTTCCAATAACTTCTTAATAATCTGGTATGCTAGGTAGAATCCGTAATGTGTTCTGAGAGAAGGGAATGGATTGTTTAGTGTGTAGGAAGGGAATGTAACACCAGAGATTTTTAAAAAGGTATGTTGCTGTTTTAATCCTTGAGACAGGATTATTTTCTTTTCCATGTGTGTCATTAATTTTTTCATTAACAACTTTATTGATCTTCATTATAATTGTTATCCATGACACTGGTGTGTAATTGCATGGTTCTAGAATATGCTGGCATGAACTAACTACTCTTCCATAACCCAGGAGCCACTGCGCTGCTCCCTATGTCCTGTAATCGCCAAATGAAATTGGTATGAATAGTGAACTCAGGAAATTTTAAGTATAAATGCCATTGAATTTGTTATTGCTAGTTTTCTTTTTGGTCCCAGGTAGATGTTTCTTGGGACATAGTTAAAATAACTGTTCTATCGCTATTTAATTTACAAAGAAATATGTTGAAGTCTAGTGAATGGATAATTTAAAATACTTCTCTAAAGCAACAAAAGTACAATAATACTACATAGGGCTATTTAGAGGGTGCTGTACATTAAAGAAACATGCTTTAATTGAAATTGGTCAGGCTAGTTCTATTATTCCTAGTTTAATGGTATCTTAAGTAAAAATTTTGATTTTAAGGAGGCTAAAGCTAAAATAATAAAAATGAAAAGAATTAAACATGGTATTTCGTGCTTTGATAGGATTTCATAGATGTTTTATTTTATCGGATATATATATATATATACACATAGATATATATACATATATGCACATATGCATACACATATACATACACACATATGTAAATCTCTAGAAAACATGGATAGATGTATGAAATCTCACAGTACTGCTGTCTTCCATAGCTCCTGAGGGCCACATTGGCGTGAAAAGATCACTGCATCATTCTCTTAGCTAACACTGCCCCGCCTAGGTGAGGTCCACTGCAGAACACCACTCCATCCTGAATCCCCAGCAATTAGCTCTAGCATCCATTCCCTTTGGGAAATGTCACAGATCAGTGCGTAACAAGATGTGCTTGTTACGTCCTTGCCTGAGCGTGGATTCTAACTTCAACTCATTCCAAACTTAAAATATTCTGACCTTGACTTGTGCCAAATTTAAACAACTGTGATGTATGTGATGTGATGTTTTGTAGAGTGATGACAGAGAAACAGATACAGCCTCAGAGAGCAGTTACCAGCTCAGGAGATACAAGAAGAGCCCAAGCTCATTAACCAACCTTAGCAGCTCCTCTGGCATGACGTCCTCGTCCTCTGTATGTAAACGGAAGCTCTATGCTAACCTCTCTGCTGCTCTAAACCTTGCTCTTCTAAATCTTGCTCATTGTAAAGTGACCTCCTGTCTTAGCTCTGAAACTCAAGGTCATTTTCTTTAATCTGTAATTAGCTTCTGGCTAGCTATCTCTTCCTTTTCTCATAGGATAAGGGGTTTCATGTACATTGAAAATTAAAAAAAAAATTATTTTGATCTGCTTTAAAATTCTAAATTGGCAACAGATAAACCACTCAATTTTTTCTGTGCAACAAACGGGTTAACTATTATAGAATCTGCTTATCTCAGACATGACTTTGTATACCACTTACAGGCATAGAGAGGTACCTATCTTTTAAATATGCCTGTTGAAACTTGGGAGTCACATGGAGAATGGGATAGCAATTTTTTACCTTCTGGGAGGACCCAGAGCAGGGTTCTAAGTGTAACGTTCCTGAAGCACAGTTGTTCAGACCCGATGGAAGAGAATGTGGTTATACGGAACTTCTCTCGTAAAATGAACTAGCCCTGTGTGTGCAGTATATGTATGGAAATATACATATGAAAAGGGATATGTATATTTATTTAAATATTTTTTCTATCATACATACACATTTATATGTCTCACCAGAGACACTAGACAAATTACACTGCATTAAATTCTTACTAGTGTTGTATTACTAATGTCCTTAAAAAAATCTTTTTTTTTTTTTTTTTTTGCTGATAATCTATATATGTCCCCAGGAAGGCTTTAAATTCTCTTCATCAATCATCCATAGTCTACCCTTCCTGAACTCTAAAAGTACGTAGTAGCTCAGCAAGCATTTTCCTAGATCCAAAGATGAGAAACCTGGTACAATCCCTTTCTAGTGCCATGGAAATTTAAGTAACATGTCGCTGTGATTTGTGTACCTGGAGTCCCTCACCTCCTTTTTCTTCAGCATTGCAAATACTAAGCCCAGCTAAAAATGAGTGCCACCTAGCACAAGCCCACCCTGTTCTGAAATGAACTAGCATCTAAATAACTGTGCATTGCACTGTTGTCTGTCATTTAGGAACAGCTTAAAATAAATCTTAGCCATATAGAAGATGTCAAATTTCTTGTGTTGGTGTCACCTTATGCTGTATTAAATTAACTGCTTTTATATGCAAGCTAGAAAATTAATGACAAGCAGGGATTGTGTCTGAGGTGCTTGCCCTGGATTGTCAGGAATGAGACAGAGACAAACACTACCTGTTTCTGATGCATTCAGGTGAGTGGCAGTGTGATGAGTGTTTACAGTGGAGACTTTGGCAACCTAGAAGTGAAAGGAAGTATTCAGTTTGCCATCGACTACGTGGAGTCCCTCAAAGAGCTGCATGTTTTTGTGGCCCAGTGTAAGGATTTAGCAGCAGCGGATGTTAAAAAACAGCGCTCAGACCCGTAAGTACAGACCTGGGAGGGCTCACCCATTTTCTCTTAGTTCTCAATTAATCTGTAGAAATCAAGGAATCAAAGCAATCAAAGTGAGCGTCTGTGTGATTGTGTTTAAGGGGATGTTTGGAAAGTTGGGTTCGCAGGGGGTGGGGGGATGCTATTGCACTTACTTTATAAATTCGTATGCCAACCGTTAAATTATAAAAAATATGGAGAAGCACCAAATACTTCAGTTTAGGGTGTTTTGTTTGGTTCCTGTTCATTCATTTTTGTCCTGTTCATTCATTTTCCAAATAAGGAGACACAATTAGAGACAAGTAGTCCATAAACATGGACTCAGAGAAGCAAAATTCAGAATAAAACCAGTACGCTGCTTTCTCTAGCAGACTTTCAAACCTTTTCTGAAGTTAGAGGCACTAGGAACAAACTTCTTAATGTTCACTGTAGTGAAAATATTCAAGACTTATAATTAGGTAGTTTCCATATTTAAATTATGTCCTGCAAAGTCAGGTGTGGTGGCCACACATCTGTAATCCCAACACTCTGGAGGCTGAAGCTGGAGGATCGTGAATTGGAAGCAGGCTTCTGCAATCTAGGGAGACCCATTGGTCAAGGCAAATGAACAACAAATGAAACAAAGTCTTGCATAAGAACCTTACGAGGAACTGCTAATTAATCTGTTAAGCTACATGCACGATTGCATTTCAGTTTATTTGAAGGTTAGTTGTTATATTTTTCACTTAGCCTTTGAAGAAGTCTGATTCATAACGACTTTTCTGGGTCAATCCCAGCCCCTTTTCCTTTTCTTTTTAAAAGTTTGTTTTTATTTTTACTTCATAATGTGAACCAAATAGTGCCTGGTGCCTGCAGGTGGCCAGAAGAGGGCGTCTGATCCACTAAAACTAAAGTTAAATATGGTTGTGAGCTGCCATGTGGGTGGTGGGAACCAACCCGGATCCTATGTGGGAGCAGTAAGAGCTCTTAATCACTGAGACATTTCCTGAGCCCTATTTCTTCTTCTTAAAAAATACTTTTATTTATTCCTTGACAAGTTCATACAAGTATATAATGCATTTTGATCGTATTCTCTACCCATCTTCTCTTGTCCCTCTCCCACTTCCCCTGTAACCTTTCTTTATCCCAACATGTCCCTTTCCTACTTAAATGTATTTCTTTAAAAAACGAGGCAAAACAAGGCCAGGCCAGGTTGGTTACCCCATAACATCTATCACATCAGTGGGCATCGATTGCCTGGTTACTTTTCTTTCCTGGTGGCTTTCCAACACTGTGAACACTAGCCAGCACAGTAAATTTCCAGGTCAGTTTTAGCTTGATTAGTCTATGCCCTGCCACCAAAATGTGTGGAGTATTTAGGTAGTTATGTCTTAGCATATATAGTTGTAGTGGTCAACCAAAAACAATGGCAGTAGCCTAGATTATTCAGGGGAGCAGTTCTTGGACCTCTCTGACCAACGACTCATACAACTCATATCTGGCAGTGGGATTTTCACTTAATAACTTATGGCTTTTAAGGGAGTATTATTAACCCATGTAGAGTACCTTCATTCAAACTCACTTTAAAAGTTTTAAAAATAGTTTTTACAAAGTAGCAGATATCCACAAGGCTTTCCATATCCATAAGGTTTTTTGTACATCTTTAGTTTTGGTTAACCTTCTCTCCCCTCTTCCCCTCCCGTGTGTGTTATATGCCTGGGTATGAATGATGAGTGGGTGCCCTAATGCCATGGCATGTATGTGGTGGTCAGAAAGTAAAGCTGATAACTTTCATGAATCAGTTCTCTCCTTCCACCTTATTTTGAGGTAGGGTCTCTCTTGTTTCTGAGGCTTTACCATATACTCCAGGGAAAGTGGCCTATGAGGTCCTGGGGACCCTCCTGTCGCTCCCTCTCACATCATTGTAGAAGTGCTGGGATTACAGATACACACTATCCTATCCAGATTTTAGGTAGAGACTGCGGAGCCAAATTCAAGTCAGCATGTTTATGCGGCAAGACACCCCCCCCCCACACACACACACACTGAACAATTTCCCTGGACCTTCCTTTTTCTTTCTCTCTTCTTTTTTTTTCCTCCTCCTCCTCTCCTCCTCCTCCTCCTCTTCATCATCATCATCATCATCATCATCATCTTCCTCCCCTCCTCCTCCTCCATCATCTTCTTCTTCTTCTCCTCCTCCTCCTCTTCCTCCTCCTCCTCCTCCTTCTTCTTCCCCTTCTCCTCTTCGCCCTCCTCCTTCTCCCCTTCTTTCACTTACTGAAAAAGAACAGCAGGGTTTCACTGGCATCCTTCATTGATTTCATACCAACTATGGACCAAGCACATGTGTGCTAAGATTCATTTGTTCAGAAGAAAGTAACAAAACTGTTTTTAAAAACCCCAAACAAACAAAACAATAACAACAACAAAAATCTCACAAGCACCCAAGCACCAAAGTCTGTTGTGTGCTTCCCCTCACACGTGGCATACACATTAGGAAAGCCAATGGAAAATGAATTCAAGACTAGATGTGGGGCCTCACAGCTATAATCCAAGCACTTAAGAGGTAGATACAGAGTTTAGGCCCGCTTGAGCTACAGTAAGAAGCCCTGATTTTAAAAAAAAAAGAAAGAAAGGAAAGAAAGAAGGAAGGAAGGAAGGAAGGAAGGAAGGAAGGAAGGAAGGAAAGGAAGAAAAGAAAATAAAGAAAGAAAAAAAAAAAGAAATTTCCTTTTAAAAATCTTAAAACAACATGAAAGGATCCATTCTACTAAACTCTCTTAATCCATTTAAACATTTGAAAATGAAAGGTGTGGACAGGGACATTTCTTTCTGACTACTTTATCAGTACCTTGAGAGAATTTCTGCTGCCAGTTTTCAATGTGTTTTAGAAGGTAGGTGTGAAAAATATCACTTTTATCTTTTCTGATGTTCATGTCTATCCTCGGTTCTTTTTTTTAGATATGTAAAGACTTATCTGTTACCAGACAAAGGCAAAATGGGCAAGAAGAAAACACTTGTAATGAAGAAGACCTTGAATCCTGTGTACAATGAGATATTGCGGGTATTTCTAAACTCTGTCCGCCGATAAAGCTTCTGTGGTGGCCTGGGCATTGAAATAGCCATGTCTGCTTGGATGGTGTCTACACTGAAAATATCATCACTCCAGCCTCAATTTTCGTAATCTTTGTTCCAGTCAGTGTGTTCCTTTCTGTAATTCATCAGGAAGTTCGCCTTCCCACACTCCCACGTCTTGTTCATTCAGGCTAGAATAGACTTCCTCATAATCTTTCTTTAACTGTACTCTAACCTACTCTTAAGTACTTCTTCCTTAGCAACTGGAATTCCTCTGATGTCTACTGACTCTATAACCTTGCTTGTGATAGGCTGTGCCAACAATCAGTGCTTTAACCTTGATACTAAATGTTAAGTTCCACGAGGGCAAGGACTAACCTTTTGATGCATATAGACTGTGTGTATCTTTGGGCAAATAACACCCCTGCCCCTCAAATCTGAGAAGTGAGGCTAGTGGTTATTTTTGTAGCTGTCAAAAGGAAGTCATGCTACTTACCTACCTCTTCAGGAATCATAGACTAGACACTAAATTAGTTAATTCCCTACATTAGACATTTAACAAATCCTCATTTGCAGCATGGTGTTTAGGGCTGGGAACTCCATGAAAAGGGTTTATTGGAAAGATGGACAGACAGACTGATGAGTGGATAGTGTGCCCAGCTCACATATATACTTCTTTTCCACCCTATATTCAATGTCATGTGATATCTGCCATGATTAACAAATCACTTAAAGTTGAAAATAAGGTATTGTTCATTCTCTGTTTCTGAAAACTACTAGTATTTGATAATCCTCCAGGAGAAGGGAAAGAAGAGGTTAAGGAAGACTGTCAGTCATCTGTGGCTGAATTAGCCATCTGTGGATTCAGGCAACAAGTCTGTAATTACAATTTGACTGTGACATATCCCAGGACCCTAGCTATTTCTGGGTCAGCTGCTTCAACCCTATACTCAGGAAAAGCCAGCTAATTTGAATGGTAAATTCAGGGAATGGTAGGTCTGATATAACCAAAATGGACCTTCAAGTAATACGTCACAAAGACAAGTGGAGATTATTTTTAGATTGGAAGTACTATTATTCCTTCCATGATTATATATAATCAAGGGTTGACCGAATTTGAAATAAAAAAAATACTATAAGGGCACTAGATCTTTTCTACCTAACCATGTGAGCTTGGAAAAAACAAATTTACTTTTAAAAAATCTTTTGTTTTGGTCTGATTGGGGGGAGGAGTGTGTAGGGCAGATGATATATGAGGGCTGTACCTCATACTTAATTCTGTGAACCTGAAACTGTTATAAATAATGAAGTCTTAATGGGCGTGGTAGTGCACACCTATAATCTGAGTTCTTAGAAATGGAGTAAGAGGAATTCAAGGTTATCCTTGGCTACACTACAAGTTCTGGCTAGAACATTTAGTTCTTGGCTAAATGAGACTCTATCTAAAAAAAAATGAAACAGAAGGAAGGAGGAAGGAAAGGAAAGGAAGGAAAGGAAAGGAAAGGAAAGGAAAGGAAAGGAAAGGAAAGGAAAGGAGAAAGGAAAGGAAAGGAAAGGAAAGGAAAGGAAAGGAAAGGAAAGGAAAGGAAAGGAAAGGAAAGGAAAGGAAAGGAAAGGAAAGGAAAGGAAAGGAAAGGAAAGGAAAGGAAAGGAAAGGAAAGGGAAAGGAAAGGAAGGAAAGGAAAGGAAGGAAAGGAAAGGAAAGAAAGGGAGAGAGGGAGGGAGAGGGAGGGAGGGAGGGAGGGAGGGAGGGAGGGAGGGAGGAGAGAAAGAAAGAGAGAAGGGAGAGGGAGGAAAGTAGGGAGGCAGGCAGAAAGAGAAGGAAAGAGAAAAGGAAAAAAAAAGAAAAGAAAACAAGAAAACAAGAAAGAAAAGAGAAGAAAAAAATTAAGTCTAAAAAGAGACTTTGTCCTTCGGTAGAAAAATAGAAGTAGGTTCAATTTGAGTTGTATTTTTAGACTGAATCTGATTTATGATATAACTAGTTATAAAAGCACCCAGCAAAGGTTAAATAATTGACTTTTGTATTTAGAAAGCTATTTCCAACTGTGATATTTGAGCCACGGGTTGCCTTTTCCAGCAGAGAGGAAAGCATCAGCTTTTGTGAAAGATGGAGTTTTAGCTCTTTGAAATCAGACACGCAGAGTAAGATGCTTTTGCAAGCTTTTTGAGACCTGAAACCAGACAGATGAGAAATTTGGATCTGCACAGATGACTTTTCATCTCTGTGTCATAACTTAGGCATAAGATAATTCTGGTCATCATTTTGATTTTCTTTGTCTCTGCTGTAGTATAAAATTGAAAAGCAGTTCTTAAAGACACAGAAGTTGAACCTGTCCGTGTGGCATCGGGATACATTTAAACGCAACAGCTTCCTGGGAGAGGTGGAACTTGACTTGGAAACATGGGACTGGGACAGCAAACAGAACAAACAACTGAAGTGGTACCCTCTGAAGAGGAAGGTAGGTTCAGATTTCCTCCCTTGTGTGGCGGGTTGGTGTGGGATCTGGTGTACAGGGAATAGCCTGGTTGCACTTACCTCACAGTGCCAACGTGGAATGTGGGATTATTTGAAACTAGGATTAAATTTACTTTGTACATTTGGCAAAGAGTTTTAAAAATTATATGGAGAACTTAAATCATGCAAATGTTTAACATGAGTCTTCAAGAAGGTCATTTAAGCTCTCCAGTCCCTTGACATCTGAGATGGACTCTTAGCCTAGCGTATAGTATGATGTGCCTTGAGAAGAATGTCCCTTGTTTTGTTTAGAGACAGGATCTTATTATATAGCTCTGGCTTGCCTAGA
This sequence comes from Cricetomys ansorgei, assembly GCA_026225945.1. NCBI lineage: Eukaryota > Metazoa > Chordata > Mammalia > Rodentia > Nesomyidae > Cricetomys > Cricetomys ansorgei. Next base: position 2,956,615 of record JAMJFZ010000711.1, read on the forward strand.
ATTTGCTCTTTAGGCTAAGGTAGCCTCAAACTCATGATCCTCCCAGCTTAGCTTCTAATTGCTACCATTATGGGCCTTTTCCAACCCCAATATTCCTTCTAATTGAAGTATTTAATCTCTTTGTACTTCATATAATTATTGATAAGTTTGGACAGAAATCTAATGTCTTAATATTTAGGTTATTTTTTATTTCTATCATTACTTCTTTGAGGATTAATCAACTATCATATAATTCTCTTTTCCTCTATTAATAAAGAAGCCAGTTTCTTTTTCCATTAACAGCATTTATCCTTGTATTTAAAATGCCAGCTCTAAGATTAGAGATACAGATCAGTGTTAAAGCATTTGCCTAGCATGCACAAGGCCCTGGGTTTGAGTCCCAGCACAGGAACAAAAGTGTGTCTAATACAGATTAGGGCTTCTGCTGTGTCCAGACCAACAAGAAGAATCGAAAGTATTAACTCCATTTACTCACGCATCTTTCTGATATCTTTAGTCACATTTTAATTATCTTTGTATTTCAATTCTCACATGATAACTCTTTAGTATAGAAACATCATTTTGATTTGACCATGTTTTACTTTCTTGTTTCTTGTTACTCTTTTACCATGTCTCCCAGCCATGTCCTCACAAGGCCCAACTCTTGATTAGCTTCTGAGATCAGACGAGATTGGGCACGTTCAGAGTGGGCTGGCCATAGACCCCTGCCTGTATCTCTCCATGGGATTACTTTCTTTCCCTTGACTGCTACTTTCTTATTGAATGACAAGTCAGTAACCTTTTTGGCATTCTTTTTTCATGAAATCCTCCTCATGTTTATCTTAGAAAGATAATTTTGCTCAGTTGCAAGGTTGAAAATGATCTCTGCGAGCACTTTCAAAATATTATTCCCTTGTATTCCGACGTCTGTGCAATGGAATAAGCCCTCCCCAAGTTACTTTTGGTGAGAGTGCTTTAGGAGAGGAGCAGAAAGATCACACTAGAGCAGAGGCTATGGAATGTTTTCTGAGTATGTTGTGAGGTCTTCAAAGATAGGTGACAATTTTTTTAGCTATAAAAATAATTGTGTAGCTTGGATGCAAAGAAGAACTGAATTTAGAGCGCATAAGTGATCCATATTCCCCCAAATGGGATAGATATGGTCCTGTAACAGGGTAGTCACTAACAGGATTTAAAAACAAAACAAAAAACAACTGTTTTCTCATACCTGCTGGCATTCTTTTATTTTTCAGACAGCACCCGTTGCCCTGGAGACAGAAAACAGGGGTGAAATGAAGCTCTCTCTCCAATATGTTCCAGAGCCAAGCCCTGGTATGGAACAACTTAGTCTTCAGATCCAAATCTTCCCCTTCCCCTCCAGAGAGAACTTGAGTTCTGTTACACTTTCAAAGATGAATTCCTAAGCAAACTTATTAATAATTGTATAGACCAAGGAGTCAACTCATAGTCGAAACCTAGAAAAAAAAAAAAACACAATTATTTCTCCTATAGTAAGAAACAGACAGTCCTTACCGTCTTAACCAGGTAACTCTAGAGTTCAGTGATACGAATCATGTTTACATTGCTGTGGAGCAGATTGCCAAAGCCTTTCCACCTTGCCCCATTAAACAGCACTGTACCCTCTAAACAACAGCTCCCTTCCCCCACCCTAGGGCTTAGGAAATACCAATTTTACTTTCCATTTCTAAGAGGAAATTCTTTGTTCTGTTCTTTTCAGCTCTGTATACAGTCCTTGTTTTGACTTCCCTTGCTCTCTGAAAATGTTCTTGTTTGTACCATGTGAACAGGCTTTGCCGTAGAGAAAATTTGGGCCTATTGACAGTGCCGTGAGTGCTCCCTTTCCCAGTTGGGAATTCAAAGGATTCCTAGAAAGTCCCCAAGAAATTGGAGCTCCTTGATCTTCCCTTCTTAGTCTTACCAGGAGATAAAACTTTCTTTCTTGACTACTGGTCTTAAGCCTGGCTAGGGAGAAGGGGGCACAGTTTGCATAGGTCTCCAGTCAGTTCAACAGGCCCAAAAAACTGGCAGGAAATGTTAGACCCTGCCAACAACTCATTTCCAAGGCAGGTTGTCCTTAAGAAGCTGTATGGATATTGTAGTTGAAGACAGGAGCTGCAAACTCACGTGTTCAGTAGACAAGCCGCGAAGCTACTGATAGGAAGGAATAATGGCTGGTGAAGGATCAGGTTGAACTAAAACAAAACAAAACAAAACAAAACAAAAAATGAAGGGCAGGAAAAGTATATCTTTAGGCCAAACTGCTGCCCAACCGTTATTCGATACTTTCTAGATCCTTCTAAATGGCGGATCTCTTTGCATCTAACTTTGTATCCTGTCACTTGAGGTCAGTGTTCACAGAAGTGCCGTTTCTAATTTTCCTTCCTGTCACTTGGTAGCGAGGGCTGAGGGTATTGTGTGCTGCGATGCGCTTTCCCTGGTCTGAGCTGTATTCTTGTAGGTGCTTTTCCCCTGTGTCGTCCTCTCCCTTCCTCAGCCTATCCACGTCTTGGATGGAGTCTCATCCCTTGAAGCTTTGCCTATGTCAGCACCGAGTACATCGTTTTCTAGAGCAGAAAATTTTGTACTTTAAGTTAACTTTATTTAAATAAATTTATTTATTTTTATTTAAATTTTGTTAGATTTCTGCTAAACAGCCATATATATTTCAAAAGGGCATAAATTATCATATTCCTTGTATGTAATACACACACACACACACACACACACACACACACACACACACACACACTCGTATCTAAATGTGAGACTTTATAGATGTGGTTATAGATCAGGGAGTATGGTTTAGATGACTGGACTAAGCCACCCAGGGAAATCTGATCATGTTCTTCAGTTTATGTGCAAGCAGTCTAGCAGTAACTTCAGACTAAGCCAACTTCTTAGTAGTATATCTACGGTACTAACACTATTCATGCATATTCAACAGCCCTAGAACATATGTAAGGATTTTTAATAAGGGGGGGAAAAGCCAGTATCTAGTTTGGTTGCTTTACGCTCAAATCTGCCTTTAAAATGTCTTCCAGTTCAGCACTTCACACTGACAGTGGTATTTGAAGGGCTTATGCATTGTCTTGAGATGCCTTGGATATAACTGTAAACAAATGACCCACATCCCCGGTGTCTGATGCTGCTGAAGCAACCAAAGCCCAGAAAGAATGACAAATGCTCTGTATTTGGAAGTGATAAGAATGTTTTCACTCTCCAGAATATTTTTCTTATTTTTTATTAGTGCTTTGAGAATTTTATGCATTGAATTTGGATCACATTCACTCCTCTCCCAACTCCCAGATCCACCCTACATTCTTCTATTTCCCTACAACCCAACTTTTTGTTCTTCCCCCGACCCCTCAAGTACAACTTGTGCTGCCCCCATAGTCAGAAAGAGTATACTCTTTCTGACTCTGTGGTCTTCTAACCTCCAAAGTGTGGTTAATACCCAGAGCGACATCCTTAAAGAAAACCGACTCTCCCCACGCCCCAGCACCTATCAACTCCTGGCAGCTCCTATTTTTATAGAGCTCTCTGACCTCAGCACAGTCAGTCCAAGAAGCATACAATTGAATAGCTACAAACTTAATCAACTTTATACCATCCCGCATCAACCTGTTTCCTTGTGCTATCCCATATGCATGACAACATCTTTTCCAAAAAGAAATGGCAACATGTTTTGCTTTCCTCATTCAATTACAGGCAAAAAGCTTCCTACAACTGGAGAAGTCCACATTTGGGTGAAGGAATGCCTTGATCTCCCACTGCTGAGGGGTAGCCACCTAAATTCTTTCGTTAAATGGTAAGAACATTCCTGACTTGACTTTCTTAATTCTCCTCTAGCCTTGTCTTTGCTGACTGGTGCCGATTCTCTGTATGAGTGATGCTGACACTCACCAGTCACAGATTACTAGAGATATCAAACTCTGAAAGTGGCATCAACTCCCAAGGCTTTATTCAGCTTTAAAATCCAAGCGTAAGAGATCATGTCTACAAATGAAGCCAGATATTTGAATTCATATGTGCAGTGTCTTCTGGGGTACACCGTTGCTGAGGGTAATTCTTAGCACAGAATAGCTTACCAACCCTTCAGTGCTGATGCACACTACTTGGCTTTTTAGTGAGCAAGAGAGGAACTCTCTTGTTTCTTCTGTTTTTGGCCTATTTGCCAAGGCTTTGTTTGGTTTTCTTTTTATTTCTTTTCTTCTTTCTTTCCTTCCTTCTTTTCCTCACTCCCTCCTTCCATCTTTATCCCTTATTTCCTTTATTCTTTGTTTTGTTTGTTTGTTTTGTTTTGCCTATTTGCATCAGTTTGTAAATATTTTGAGAGTGATTTGCCAAACAAGTGCCAACCAGGAATCACTGCATAAGACACTTTGAGTTTTTAGACAGCAAGCTTTCTTCTCTGGAAACAACAGCTAAATAGATATTAGTACGACCTTCTAGCTCCAGTTTTATCCATAGAGATGCTACTAGAAGATACATTGTACCTATTTAGATTTATGTGTCGTAGATCTAAATGTATGTGGTATGGTATTGTTTGTTAGACACATACATACTCTGCCCAGGTGTTAGCTGGTAGGATTTTCAGCTCAGTCCAGGCTCTCATTTTGAGGCCATTCTGAGACTTTCTTGTCTTTAGGAGAGGTTTGGTAGGTTAATGTTCAGTTACTATTGCCATAAATGAGACACCTGTGGTTACACAATTGTCAAATTATTTATTCTCAAATTCAAATCTAGCAAATTGATGAGATTTCTCTCTTTTTAATTTTGTATGACATTAATTCCTTAGACTGACAATCAGGAGTACACTGAAGTTCTAAATTTTTAAATTGTTGGTTTCAGAAAATATTAACTAATGTTATAACCAACAGAATTTCTAATATTTAATAATTATCTTTTTGGGTATATGAAGCTTACTATTATGATCATATGGCATATTTCCTATATTGATCACATTTATTTTCTTACCTATATTTATTTTTCAGTTTTTAACAAGTCATCTTTTATATTTAGAGGTTAAGCTATGATTTTTTTTAACCTTTTAATCAATGCTTTAATACAATATCAAAAGGACAATTAGCTAGGAAGAGACTTATGTCTATTATGAGTTATAAAAAGGTTTTATGAACTTGGGAGTATTTATTTGTTTAATCAATCAATTGATTAATTAACTTTAGTTATTCCCCATTGTCATATATTCATTGTACATAATACTAGATTATATGAGGACATTTTCATGCAAGTACACAGTGCACTTTGAGTATTTCTGCCCTCTCTGCTTCTTAACTCCCCCTTCTGTTTTATTTTTTGTTTGGTTGGTTGGTTTTTCTAGATGTAACTCTGGCTGTCCTGGAATTCACTCTGTAGAGCAGGCTGGCCTCGAACTCACAGAGATCCACCTGCCTCTGCCTCCTGAGTACTGAGATTAAAGGTGTGTGCCACCACCACCCGGCTTTAACCTCAATCTATTTATTCTCTTTATTATCCAGACAATTCTGCTTTCACTTTCATCTCTCTCACACACACACACACACACACACATTTTTTTTATTTTATATGTCTTTCTGAGTCTGATAATTCACTTGGTGTGACTATCTCCAGTTCATCTGTGCTAAATTCTAAGAGAATGCTCTAACAATTCCTACCACATTAAGCACTTATTATTAGCTGAACTATGTGTATTCATGTTACTTGATCCTAATGTCTTTCTTTCTTCGACTCAGTTCAGTCTTTCTACCTCAGCCTGAAAGGTGCTGGGATTATAGATGTAAGCGACCACACCTGGCTTCCATACTTTTCCCTCCCCTGCCCGTCCCGTAACTGGGCCGAGGTGCATTGACAGCATAAACGCTGACTTCATTAACTAAATGCCCTCACATCACTTTCTCTTTTTTTAGTACCATCCTTCCAGATACCAGTAGGAAAAGTCGCCAGAAGACAAGAGCTGTAGGAAAAACCACCAACCCTGTCTTCAACCACACTATGGTGTATGATGGGTTCAGACCTGAAGATCTGATGGAAGCCTGTGTAGAACTCACAGTCTGGGACCATTATAAACTAACCAACCAGTTTCTGGGAGGTCTCCGGATTGGCTTTGGAACAGGTAACGTTTGTCACAAGTTTAATTCTCTAGGAACCAAACTCTCCCACAGATGCTGAAGTTCTAAGTGTAACGAAACTGGTGAAAGACCACTGGCTTCCAAGGGTTCTGCGTTAGGAGGACCAGCAGAGTCCAAGTCTTGTCCTTGAAGAAATTAAGTTACTGCTGGCAGGTTCCGAAATCTGAGCTTGAAAGTTATGACTTCATGAACAAGTAGCCTCCCCTGGTACCACTGATGAGTACCATGCAGCATGTCCAAGTCAATTTGTATGCATTTCTTTGATTTTGAGGCTCAAAGAGAGTTAACGACAAGATGTATGTCCAACAACATTTGTGATGCCAATATTCAAGAAGATAGTTGAACAAACTGGGAAAAATTGTCTTCCTACACTTATATCTAGAGGTCTACTTTGAACAATTATAGTATCTAGCATTTCATCACTGTGTTAAATGCTTTATTTATATTATTACATTTATTTCTTATAACAGTTTCATGGGGCAGTTAGTAATAATCCCAAAGGAAATGATATTCAATAATAATAATAACAACAACAAATAACAGCTAATGACGGGCAAGTTATGAAATTGAGTCTCTCAGGCAAAAAGCATTAGCCAGTATTCCTTAGGGATCATCTAGAATCATCTCTAACTCGATACAGTACCCTCCCAACTCCTCTGTGCCCCTTAAAAATTATCACCTGGCCTTTACATTCATGTGAAGAGCGTCACCTAGGAGCCACGAGGATTGAAATAATGAAACCACTTGGGTAGTAAAATAGTTCTTCCATATGCCCCAGATGTGCTCTCCAAGTGTGTGCGAACTTCCATGGTGGTTATAATTAGAAAATGACTAAATCTCTTTCTTCCCCACCCCTAGTGGGAAATGTAAATGCAAATGTAAAACTTTCTTTCAGGAAAAAGCTATGGCACTGAAGTGGATTGGATGGATTCTACTTCCGCGGAAGTTGCCCTCTGGGAGAAGATGGTAAATTCTCCCAATACTTGGATTGAAGCAACACTGCCTCTCAGGATGCTTCTGATTGCCAAGATTTCCAAATGATCCCAGTCAGCCAATTCTGCCACCAAAAACTACTCCCAAGGGGGACTGAGCGTGAGAGTTCTGACTTCGTGGATAACTATCCTCACCTATTGTCAATAATGACTACTATACAGGCATGCGCAAATCAATCTGCATGCATTTCTTTGTTTGCACAGTGCAGGAGAGTTAAACGATGCCAAGATGTATCCCCAACAAGATATATGATGCCAACATTCAAGAAGAACAACTTATGAAAACTGAACTGTTGCTTCCACACCAAAGAAAAAGCCACCCTTACATGTTTCACACATAACCTTGTGTTGCAGCTCAGGCCTGCATTTGGTTATTAAAATGCTTGCTGGGCATATAAATAGGAAGGTTATGGACAAAGCAACAGAAAGAGCCTGGGATGGGGTAGAGAGAGAGGGAGAACAGCAGCCATGATAGAGAACTACATGAGACAACTATTTACTTGGTAATCTCTAATGAAACATTGAATTCCTTCCTAGAGGGCAGTAAGAAGGATTTTACTGCCCATAAATCTGCCTTGAGGACTGCCCCAACATCTCCCCCAAACACCACCCCCCCAAACACCCACCCCCTCCGTCTCGAAGGGACTTTGGTGCCACCTACTGGCTGTATATGGAATTCAGCTCTTGGCTTACCTTGGCTTAATTCTAACATGGGTGGCGAGTCCGTATTTTATAATAGAGTATGTTAAAATATCGTATGTAATTGACTGTTTTTCTTATAATTTTGCTACATGGAAATAGCATAAATGCAGTCACAGATATGCTTTGCTATAAGGTTTTAATTAGTTTAATAAAATTGTTCAATTTTTATTATTTTTCCTATGTATAATTTTCATAAGGTATTTTGTAAAAGCCCTTAGAATAAATTATCGTGATTTAAATTGTCCTGGTAATTTAGCCTGGCTTCTTATACTAAAAATACTTTGCACTAGGAATCCTGAAATATAAATTCTCTAATATGGCTAATTTTCTCTGGAATCTTCAAAGCAACTCTTGACATTGTATCATCTAAATGAGCAGTTTGGTTATTATAAAAATCAGAATTTTTATTGCACAAAGACTTGTTGAAAAGCTTGAAAATAAGTCAGCATTTATTATCGAAGATAAGTGAATTTTCTTATTAAATCTTTCCACAGCAATTTCTTTGAGCCTTTTGGTACATGAAACATTACTCCACCTTAAGACCCCAAGTAGTTTTTATTTCCCAAAGCAAGCCCTGATCTAACATAGATTTAATGAAGTCTTGATAATGAATGAGTGCAGAATCTTATAAAGATGTCATCAAAACCATTGAATAAAGCAGGGCACTCACGCCCATGATCTCTCATCTAGGAGACTGAAGCAGGAGAATCCTGTAAGTTTGAGGGCAGACTGGACCTACAGGATGATACTGATCTAAAAAAAAAACCTCAAACCCAAACCAAACAACACACACACTAATAATGATGATGATGATGATGATGATGATGATGATGATGATGATAAGCGCCTACTAGATGAGTTGCCCCTTTCCCTAAACAAATACTACAGCCTTGAGTCTGTCTCCCTAGGTCTGTCATGGAAGTGATTTGCTGTACTCTGTGATATTGAGGAAGGGAAAGACGAGTTAACAGTGCCACCCCTCTGAGGCTGAACTGGAATGCAGAGTGTCTTTGCGAGCCCTGTTCTGGCTTGTGTCACAGTGCAATCACCACCCAACTTCCATTCATCTCTGAAGCACTAATTAAATCAGTTGTGGTTCCCCCCCCCCCAAAGCCCAGCCACGACTATCTGCCTCCTCCCAGACCCACGTTCAAGATACCAATATGAAGAACAGACCCTTCCACCCTCCACAGGGAAACTCAGGTTGACAGGTTTTGTCTTGTTTTGTTTGTGACTGTGTGTCTTTTCGGTAAAGGCTTTCCTGAAACTTCAAAGTGTGTTTCCTTAATCTCTGGCGATGTGTTGCAAATGCTTGCTGAATATATCAAGGGATGTTTTGAAGCTTTCTCAAGGGTTGGGCTAGGACTTTAAATATGTATCTTCACTACTTTAGTCATGTGTCCAGTTAATTCATTTGACATCCTGTTTACAAAGCATATATTAATTGTATAAAGAGTGGGAATGATAAAGCTGACCACTGCTGTTTCCTATTCAATCAAAGTCTAGGTAGGTGGGCTAAGGCATCATTTGTGGTTAAAAATCAGAGGCTAAAAGGTTGGCTAGTCTCACAGGGACTCCATCTATTGTTTCACCTACTTTTCTTTTGTGTTGCATTCATTTTTTAAAAGTGTATTTTATTTTTTGAGAATGTCATACCTGTATACAATGCATTTTGATCAAATTCACCCTCTTCTGTCTCTCCAACTCCTTCCAGACACTCCTGACCTACCACATCTCCAATTAAACTTCTTGTCCTCTTTTTAACCACTCAGTCTAATTGGTACTTCCAGATAGGTGTAGGACCAGCAGCTGGAGCATGGGCAACCTACCCAGGGAAGCATCTCTGAAGAGAACTGGTGCTCCCTCACCCAGTAGCCATCAACTGCCAATATTTCCTCTTAATATGGGTGGGGTTCCACTCCCACTCTGTTGTATGACAAACTTTCCCTGGAGAGACATAACACATCTCTCCCCAGACAGGGATCTCATGAAAAACCAAAGTACATTTACCACCGAAGTCCAACTTAGCGAGCCATGAGTTTTATTGGGAATACTTACAGGAATGTGGGTGACAGATTATCTATAGGAGAAGAAAGGACTCAAAGACTACTGTATCGCCAAAGTCCACCCCAGCCTGGGTGACAGCTCACAAGAGCTGGGAATCTGGAATTCACTGCACACCCTGCAAGCAGCTCAACAGGTTAAAGAATGACCTTTCCAGGTGCCTCAATTGGCCTAAAACTCTTCCAGGCAGCTGGGTTGGTTTCTGCTTCTTCCAGGTCTGGGTCTAAGAGTCTCCTTTGCAGCGTGAATTGTCAGAAGTCTTCTTAGCAGCTTAGCCCAGTTCATGTGAAAGGAACTCTCAGCTTTTATTGCTTACTGTGACAAAGAGGGGCCTAGTGGGTCTGGTCAGTTTCAGGGACTTTCTAAAGCTCTTTTGTGTTTTTTGCCTTCCTGCATAAAGAGCTTCCCTGCAGAATGGAATGTTCAATCTTGGAAGAAACTGCTATATAATATACCCATTTTAAAATTTTGATTACCTTGATCCTGTGGGGGTCTTATGCATGCACCCATGACTGCTGCGAGTTCACATCTAGAAACAGCTTGTCCTGTCTAGGTTTGAAGCAGTCCTTGTAAATTTCTAGCTCTTATTTTCTTTCCACCCCCCCTCTTCTATGATGATCACTGAATTCTGGAGTTTGGGGGTTGGTAAAACAGATGCTCCATTTAGAGCTGAGTACTCTAATCTTTTATTCTTTGAATTCTTTGAATGTCTGTGAGTCTGTTTTAATCACCATCTACTGCAAAAAGAAGCTTCTCTGCGGTGGGTCAAGAGCATCACGCACAAATCTATAGATGTAAAGGTAAGTGTTTAGAAGGAAGTTCAATCTATGTCCATCTGAAAACAAAATAGTAACAGATTCTTTCCTTGGGCCTGTGATCTGTGAAGCCCATGGGTTCTTTATCCAGTTTATAGTACAAAGCATGAGTTCCACTTTGAGGAATAGTGTTGTTGTACACCCACAGGGTGGTGCTCAGCAAGAAAGACACAGAGATATTCATAGGTGCAAACCCTGTCAGACCTCAGCAGAGGAACCCATTAATTTATATATATATGAATTAATATGTATAGATGAATAATATACCATATATATGATATATATATATTATTCATCTTTATAAAGCTTATAAAATAGGTTTCATCACACTTTTCCAAACATCCTATGTATTATTCCTCTTCCCACCCCCTCAATAAATCTTTTGAAGTTCTTAGCTTTGATTTAAAAAAAAATCTATGGATTTGATGTTACTGAAGCTAATTTGTACATAAAGGAATACATTTTTTTAAATGTGGAAAATTTTTAATAGACAAATATCACTGAATATTACTATATGTGAGGGGTTAGAAAGGTGGTTAGGGAGGCCATATTCCCAACCTGGAGAAGCAGCTGCTGTTAATATTGTGAGACATTTTCCTGTAATCTTTTCTTGTTCTTAGGAAATATATTTTGTGACTTCAATTGATTATGTCATATAGCTATATAAGGCAACCAACAAACACAATGTTCACTGTATGTAAAATGAGAAGACAACCATTCTAATTTTCTGGTGACTTGTCTTGACTGTATAAATTCTAGTTCATGTAACGTAGCTTGGGATTTAAGGAAAAAGGTGTAAAAATGAAAAAAAAAGTTACAATACGTTTTTTTTTTTTTTTACATTTTTTGGTATATTTTTTTCATTTTTATTGATAAAATTTCTCTAACAAGTTCATATAAGTATATAATTGTCTATTTTAACAACTCTCACCACCCCCACCTTCTCTTATTGCCTTCCCATTGATGATCCCTCTCTTCCCTACAAGTCTTTCCCCTAGATTCCTCTCCTTTTGTTTTGCTTTCTTTTGTTTCATCTTGTGACCTACTGATTTTTAGCTAGGGCACAGTCTATGTGGACCACATTTGGAACTATCCACTGTACCCTGGCTAATTTACATTTTTAAAGCCTTTGGTATCCATTTTTACAAAACTTCAATATTTGTTAAAATTTCAGTTTAGCAGAGCAAATCAATACAGAGTCTACAAGCAGTAACTGAGTCGTGGCTGTTATGTAAGGAAGACCCTACAGCCAGTTGACTAAAGAAGCAGAAGCTGTGAACAGTTGATGTTGTTTGTTGGCAAGGCTGGAGCCAATGAAGTTGTTTTCTGTTTCTTGCCAATGTTTGTTATATAAATACATTAACACTCTAGGTACCATGTTGCTTCTGGCTAGAGTTCCCAGGATCTGCTGTGGTGGGAAGGAACAGGGAGAACTTGATTGATGAGCAACGTGCTGGTTAGTTTTTGTTAGCTTACCACAAACGAGAGTCATCTTGGAAAGGAGATTCCTAGTTGAGGGATTGCTTCCATTAGATTGGCCTGCGGCATGTCTGTGGGACATTTTCTTGATAATGATTGATATGGTGAGCCCCGCTCACTGTGGGCGATTGCTTCCTCTAGACAGGTGGGCCTGGATGGTGTTAGAAGGCACGCTGAGAAAGACAGTAAGCAGCATTCCTCTATTTTTTCTGCTTCAGTTCCTGCCTTGAGCTGTTGTCCTGGCTTCCCTCAATGATGAACTGTGCCCTGAAATAGACCCTTCCCTCTGCAAGAAGTTTTTGATTATGGCGTTTATCATAACAGAGAGTGTGCCAGGGCCCCAGAACTTAGTAGGCCCTGAGATTTTAGCACAACTGACTCCATGATGGTTGTGCCGTTCAGGCTGTAAGACTCAGCATGTAGACAGTACTACCTGCCAAAACTAAAACAAAGGCCTAATAAATCCATCAAAGTCCATACAGTTATGTAAAAGTCTCAACATGTACTAACCTTGCTTTTTAGCTTCTGTAGTTACACTTCTGGCTAATTGTTCTTGTAAACTGAAGTATGTCAACCCAAAATATGGTTTTTGTGTTTAAAAGCTCATCCTGAGAAAGGCTCCGGGATACTCTGAGATCCCAAATACCCAGTATAGTCACTAGCCAGCTGTTAAAAGACTTTCTATTGGCTTAAATCCATGTGTGAGCAGTCTTCTCTGGTGAATACCCCACAACAAAGTAGGATAGGTAGTACTAAGTTACTGTTAGATGTAGATAGGAACAAGAAATTCTGGTATATGGTCAAATAGTAGAGTGAATGCAGGCAACACAAATATATATATATATTTCAAAAAGGTAGAAGAAAGGATTTTCAAACCTTTTAACCATAAAGCTAATAAATAAACTGTCATGTGGTGGCTCATGCCTATAAGCCAACACTCCAGAGGCAGAGATAGGAGAATCAGAAGTTCAGAGTCAAGCCTGGCTACATAGTAGGTTTGAGGCCATCCTGGACTATATAAGATCCTTTCTCACAGAAAGTGGAAGAAAAAAGGGAAGGAAGGAAGGAAGGAAAGAAGGAAGGAAGGAAAGATGTGATAAAAGTAAAAGTTTGAGGAGACAACATATTTAATCTGATTGAAAGTTTGAATATATATGAAATATTGTACAGTAACCTGCTAATATGTATACCATTTATGCTTTTATCAGTTGAAAAGTTGTAAAATCTAAAACATCAAGTTTAGGAAAGTTCCTAGTTTTCAGCCTTGCCATCCTTCTATGGACAAGAAATTCATGATATGGGACACAAATCCTAATATTTGAGACCAAAGGAAACATCTCAACCCCTTTGTCTTATGATTTGTTCCCAGTGAAAGCTGAAGTTTTTAAACATCCCTCCAATGGTTACAAGGACACATGGGCTTATTTGTCACCATTTGGAGATATATGAAGAGTAACTCCCCACCACAGTCACTACACAAAAGAGCCAACTATTTCTCTGTCCCTAAGTGTAAGTGTAGATTTGAGTGTGTTGATTCATTAAATATTATTCTTGTATGTTCATGGCAGAGGATAGTTTATTCCTTGTTAATTCAACCTCTGTTCCTCTAGGGTTTCAGCTTCCATACAATCTAATCTTAAACCTAGACCTGGAAGGTTTCAGCCTCCATAAAAATCTAATCTGCAAGCCTGAACTTAGAATGTTTCAGCCTCCAAGACTTACTGATGACCTAGCTCACTCTAAGTGTCTTCTGAACCTTGAACTGTAAATTGTAAACCATCTGCTACTTACTCTCTGCTTTTTTTCTTAGCTTATTCTGGACTGGCTCAGCTCTTCTTGGCTTCTTCTGAATTGAATTGTCTGTGAGCTGACGGCACTCAAACTGCCCGAATGACTAACTCTCCGCTCTGTTTCTTGTCTGCTTCCACCTCTGCTTCTACCTTGCTTCTCTCTCTGTTCTCTGCTGACTGCTTCTTCCTTGTTTCTCTGAACGCTGCTGTGTGCCTCCCTCCACCTTGCTTCTACACTCTTCTTACACTCTCTGGGCTCTCAATGCTTCTTTTCTGCTCCCACCTCCTCTTGAGCTCTGCACACTTAAAAATCCCTTTCATCTAACATTAGCACAGAAGACAGGATTAGTCTTTCTTCATTCCATGCAGATCACATGGGCCTCTGGATGTGATCCCTTCATATAAGCCTTTGGATGTGATCCCTTCCTAGCTATCACACAGCCCTTTCAATGTGATCCTCTGCTAGAGCACCCATGATGCTGGATTAAAGAATTAAATGTTCCGCTACACCTAAGTTTCACAACACCAAGTTTATTTCAAACATCAAGCTTTATACCTTCCTTTTCCTCAGTTATCTTTTTAACACAAATATTTCCCATGACATGAAAAATTTCCCTTAAACACGATAATGCTCAATAGCTGTTTCTTTTGGATTTTAGGTTTCAAATTTTTTAATTATTAGAAGGCAGATTCCAAAATCTTTGTGCAAAATATTTTCTTTCTGATTATTTTCCAAACAAGGAGCTCCCCTCAAGGGCAATTACTAGTACACAATACAGCTAACGTACTTTTAGCTAGCATAGACACTCTAACCTATGTTAGACCAATAATATAAAGAGAGCTTCTTTCACCATCCCCTTATAAATCCTGGGTAGTCATAAATGATAGGGAGAAATTTCTTTTTCCTGATTTTGGTGAATGAAAAACACTATCAATCAATTTTCCATTTGCTGGATCATTTCTCTGATGGTTCCTTTTTCAGTCACTTTTGTCCCCTTGTTTTTGAATGTGATTGTTCATTTCTCTTTTAACATGATGTTCTAGTAATACCTATAAGCTTTGTATTAAAGCGTCAATCTTATCTGACATACTAATTAAAGATATTTGATTTTGGCTCTTGTTCAACACATTTATCTCTGACTCTCCAGGGTGCTACAGATCAGTCTAATCGTCTTTTTTATTTTATTTTTCCTTAGCTGATTTGATCACACCTGTATTGTTCATTGTGTTTTGTTCTGTAAATCTATTTTCCCAATAGATAAAAGCAGGAGTTCTGAGTATCGTAACTAACGGTATCCGCTCCCAGACTTGAGGATGGCACTAAGGGAAACAAAAGAAATTCATTTAGAACTGAACTAAGCACTTGGGTCCAGACTCTCCCTTGTATGCACACATGACAACAACTATGTTTCTACAAACAGCAGTTTCTTTTCAGGACAAAGAAGAATACTCTCTGTTAGTTTGCTTTGTTTACTCTTACCAGAAATCAGTCACTCCAAGGTAAGTCGGAAGCTGACTTTGTGGGCTGGCTTCTCTGTCTGTGCTGCACAGGCTTGACAGCGGCAGTGAACTGAGAGCTGTGATTGGTTAAAAAAAAAAAAGACAGAGTTGCCTGAACTGATTGGCTCTGGATTCCCCCTATTACCTCACTGCATTCTTAAGGTCTGTCCACCAATTACAGGACACCTTACTGGAAAAAACAACTGCTGGAGGGAGCTCAGAGTCCATAGCAACGCCCTTTTGAAATCAGAGGGGCAATGACTGAAGTCAGCTCTCAGGCAGAGCGTCTATGCCTCAGGAAGAGAAGACGCATAAGATGGATACTCCACCCCCCGATGAGCCCCTAGGAAAACAAACCGAAACAAACGAGGATGAAGAATTGGGGTTTAAGGAAATGGACGGTCTCAGAGAAGCTTTGGCCAACCTTCGGGGTTTGTCCGAGGAGGAGAAGAGCGAGAAGGCAATGCTTCGCTCCCGCATCCAGGAGCAGTCCCAGCTCATCTGCATCCTGAAACGCAGATCCGACGAGGCCCTGGAACGCTGCCAGATCCTGGAACTGCTTAACTCAGATCTGGAGGAGAAGAGGGTTCAGGAGGCAGAGAAGATGAAGGTCCAGAGCGAGCACGTCCAAAAGCTGGAGGGTCGCTTTATGACCCTGGCAGCCAACCACGAGCTGATGATCCGCTTCAAGGATGAGCACAAAACTGAAAACATCAAGCTGAAGGCAGAGAATGAGAAACTGAAGAAGGAGAATAACAACCTCTTCAGCCAGGCTCTGAAAGACCAGGAGGCCACAGTACTGCAGCTCACTGCACAAAACAAGGCCCTGGTAGAGGAACTGGAGAGCTTGAAACAGAGATGTGCTCACGATGCCAGACAGGCACAAGCCCGAGAGAAGGAGCTGCTGGATCTGCAGAACAAGCAGGCCTGTGCCCATGCCAAGGAGACAGAGCAGCTGCGCAGCCAGCTGCAGAGCCTCAAGGAGCAGCACCGGCAGGCCACCGAACAGATTGAAAAGGACCAGGAGGCTCATAGCAGCCTGACCCAGGAGCTGCAGACCAGGCTGCAGACTGTCACACGTGAGAAAGAGGAGCTGCTGCAGCTGTCCATGGAAAGGGGCAAGGTGCTCCAGAACAAACAGGCTGAAATCCGCCAGCTTGAGGAGAAGCTGGAGACAGCAGCCATGGCCAAGAAGCATGCACTAGAGCGCTTTGAGCAGGAGGCGGTGGCAGTTGACAGCAACTTGAGAGTTCGTGAGCTTCAGCGCAGGGTAGATGGGATCCAAAAGGCTTATGATGAGCTGCGTCTGCAATCGGAAGCCTTCAAAAAGCACAGCCTGGATCTTTTAAGCAAGGAGAGAGAACTTAATGCCAAACTCCGCCATCTCTTTCCATAAGGGAAATTCTGCTTCCTGTTAACTCCAGTTAATACTTCAAATATTTGTGCCTTAGCATTTTGGCAAAGATAATTCATTTACTCTTTTAAGTACAAAACTACTTTACCTTAACCTTGTTGTTACTGTTGTAAAGTTAATATTAATTTTCAGCTCTACCACCTAGAATACACTTAAGATTAACCAGAGTCCCCCCTGTGCCTCTGAAGTTTTCTTAAGATTATCAGTTTCTTCTCCTATCTCATAACTTACTCTCAACCCCAGATATCTTCTATAGCTTGAAGAAGATTTATGATTTAAAGGAGTTAAAAAATGAACGTGCTATCATGAAAAAAAAAAAAAGAAGAAGAAGAAGGAAAATGTAGCTCTGTTAGCCATTGCAGAAAGATAGGCTTACCACTGCACTGTGTATGATACCGTAAGCAAACAAGTATCAGCATGGTAGCACAAATACTTTGCAGCAGAGAGTCTGATTTTATACGATTTTATATTAATTTAGCAAACCAAAAGTTTGATCATTCACTTGTTTACCAAAGTATAAAAGCCAGCTCTGTTACACTCTTTCTATTGAGCATTAAGAGTCAAGTTCATTAAGTCAGCCAATTTTAATATTTCCTGCAAGTTTAGCTCACTTCCACTTTCTTAGTTTTCTCCTTAGGAACACAGGGTTTAGATGTGCTATATTGAGACTCAATAGTTTCATTTTCTATTTTGCAATATGCTAAGAGTCAAAAACACCTAAGTTTAGGGTGACCAGTCATAGCAGATTAGGTTTGATCTTTACAGTATCTCATAAATTGTTTTCTGTTTCTGTTAATACATTTTCTTGTAGTTTTGCATTTTAAAAAAGTCTAAGCCGAATGTATGTACATATACTTATGGCATTTTTGTAGGATTAACTCAATTTTGTAGGAATAGGTATTTAACATGACAGTCAAATGTAGATTTATGTAAAGTTCTTAAAGAAGTAAAGTCTTTGAGCTAATTATCAAAATATAATTTATTTCCTTATTTCCCCCATATTTAGCCATTTTATATACACAATTATGAATAACTGTAAGAGAGATTATAGTATAGTAATTTTCTTCATTTATTTGGTGCCAAGCATACCAATAGTTACATAGCAATTTTCATTTATCAAGAGGGAGAGAGAGAGAGAGAGAAAAGAAACAACAACAAAAATTATTACTTGTGGGCTTTTTCTTTGCTTGTTGTCGTTAGTTTTGTGTGTGAATGAGAGAGAAACTTATGTAGCCCAGGTGCCCTTGAACTCACTATGTAGCTAATATCATGATGTAGGTGAAGAAAGAAAAATGTGAATATGTGATTGTTGTGTATCAAAGATTTTTCTTTAAAGATTTTATGGACTTTGTGTGAGTGCTTTGCCTGCATGCATGTATGTGCCACATGTGTGTCTGTGTCCAAGGAGGTTAGAGGAAGGCATCAGATTCTCTGGAACTAGAGTCATGGATGGTTGTGAGCCACCGTGTGGGTGCTGTGAACTGAGCCAAGGCCCTCAGCAAGAGCAACAAGTGCTTTCAACCACTGAGTCCTTAAGTCCTCACTGTGTCAAACACTTTCCATTTCCCCCTCAGACAACTCAAGAGAGGATGTGTTGTCACTGTTTTATAGATGAATCAGTGAGACTCAAAGAGGGTATGGCTTTTGTCTAAAGCTCTGGAGAAGCAGAAGAGGTCTAAACTAAAGCTCTTGGGCAGGGTGCCATGGAACTCCCTGACCTGCTTTAATCCTTTATTGTCACTGTCATGAAATCCTTGTTCTAACAAAGGGCCTCACACTACTATTCTTGTGCAGGGCATTGCTAATTAAGCAAGGAGGCTTTCTGACTCTAAATTCTGTGCTTCCTCCCAGATATAAACTATGTTCAGTACACACACAGACACACACACACACACACACACATACACACACACACACAGAGACACACACACTCATGCACACATGCACATGCACACATACACACACGCAGGAGGTATATAATATTTATCATCAGAACAAATTGAGAACATGTAAGTTCTCTTATTCTAAACCATTGTCTTTAAAGGGAAAAATTTCTAAAGCAAAACAACAAAAAGAAAAACTTTTCTAAACCAGACTTTTTTTTTTTTTCAACTCAAGCAGTAACCCTAAAACGAGAGTCAGCAGAACAGAGACTTTAAGATAAAAAGTAGGTCTGTGCTGCAGAAATAAGCATGGTCTCTTGGAAGAACATGAAATCATAAAGTCCTTGCTGAAGGAATGAATCTAGTTCTAAACATGTCTGAACATTTGTAAAGAGAACATTGATGGTTAGATGAGTTTCAGTGAGTGAAAATGAATTCAGGTTAGTTCCTAGGAAAGTTCCTAGGTCTTCACAGCTCCATTCTGCTGAAGTCTTTAAAAATTTATGTAAAGACTTGGAAGGAGACCTGGTACTAGTGCCTACTATTCTATCAAGCCCTCTTTCACCAAGATACCTATGGAGTAGCTATGGCTGGGTCAGGGCACTGACCAGATGAGTCTACCTTCCCCGCTATGAGACTGAGAAGAACTTTGAGGTCTTTTGCATTAGGCCACAAGGAAACAGGACTGTAACTCTGACTTTTCTCACTAAGACCTACCCTACCCAACCCAGATGGTATGTCTTCCAGTGCCCATTGTCCCAAACCAGGCCATCTGTAAATACTTAGCCAAGCATTTTCAGAGAGCATGTTTCCATGGTTAATTCAGATGAATCAGGTTCCACCACTGTGATGGGAATGAGGCTAATCTATGCTCTGTGATGGGAAGAGCTAGAACAAAGGGGGATGAATGTTCCATGGGCAACTAACAGTAGCTGCTGTACTATATCTACTTAGGTTCCCAAGTACATGTCAGGCAGGGAGTACTTTTTAAAGATGTTTAATCATGAGCCTTGAAAACATTTATCTGTATGTGGAACACCAGCTAAGAATAGGCTTTTGCAATTATCTTCCATCTTCCTTAGGACAAACTGATGTTATCTTCTAAATACTAAGGACACCTGGTGGCGCATGCCTTTAACCCCAGCACTCAGGAAGTAAAGGCAGGCAGATCTCTGAATTTGAGGCCAGCCTGGTCTACAGAGTGAGTTCCAGGAAAAAAAGGAACACCTTATTAAGCCCAATGACCAGGGCTGTGCAGGTGAACCTCAGTGCCTGGTAAGTATCCCAACTGGAAAAAAAAAAAAAAAAAAAAAAAAAAAAAAGCAAGAACCAAGTGTTTTCCACTTGGGAAAAAAAATGAAGAAAAGCTTCCCCTTGGAAAAACCTGTCTGGTCATTCACTACGCATCCAATTGGCTATCCCACAATATCCCACAAGCCCCAATTTCCTAGACCCACCAGGGGACTCTGGCCTTGGCTAGTTGCTAGATTGTTGGCACTCACGTTCTGATTCACTCTTCTGTGTATTCACCTAAAATAATTTTCTCTTTCACGTTGAAGGTTTGATACAGTTTGGATCTTAAATATCCACATGCCCACATCCTAAAGGCTTGGTCCCTGCAGGGAGCACCATTGGGGAGTGGTAAAACTTTAAGAGTTGGGGCCTGTTGGGCAGTGGTGGCACACAGCTTTGATCCCAGCACTCGAGAGGCAGAGGCAGATAGATGTGAGTTCGAGGCCAACCTGGTCTACAGAGTGAGTCCCAGGACAGCCAGAGTTACAACGGAGAAACCCTGTCTTTAGAAACTAAAAAAAAAAAAAAAAGTTTGGGAACAATAGGCAGTCTTTAGTCTACTTGTTAGTGAAGGGGACTATGAGACCCTGATCCGTTCCTCTCTCTTTGCTCTCTGACCATGAAGGACGTGGTCTGCTGTGTGTTCCAGACATGATACCCTGTCATGTCCTGAAGCAAGGGGACCAATTAATCCATGAACTAAAATCTGCAAAACTATAAGCCAAAATCTTTCCGCATTATCAGTCGACTGTGTTAGTATTATAGTTATCAAAGCTAACACAAGATAATATATTCATTACATCACTAGAATCGCAAAAGATTAGAAATAGCTTACACAGCATTAAAGAGCAATCAGTAAACTTTACCCTTTGTAATTCAACACAACCGTGGAAAATTAAAGAAAATGCTCTTTGTCTATTACGTAAATATCTCCAGGATATAAGTAAGAAAGGTGAAACAATATTAAATGATACATCCTTTGTGTCCTGAGGAGAAGATAGGAGAATATGAATACAGTTTATTTCTCAATATACAAATAAATATTGAAAACACACTAATGAAAGTGGTTATCAGTGTTGTGGCTGTAGGGAATGAAGTTGTCAGAAATAAGATTTAGAATGAAACTTCTCAATATCAACAGTTTTTATGTTATTTGGTTTTGAACCATACACCACTTTACCTATTCAAAGGATAGTAACATCTAAAATTAAAGAATCTTCCATGTGTCTGCTTAATTTCCAGCTTTATTTCCAATATTAAATAATTTCTATGTAGATTATTTAAAACTCGCAGAATTTTCTTTCTCCAACTAGGCAGGCAAAGATCTATTTTGGAGCAAGCTACGCATGGCTTGACAGATCTGGGTCGGATCACTCAGCTGGAAGCAGCGACTCTCACGAATGTGCAGTAGGGTATGGGAAGTCACAGTATCTTTTTGTACACCAAAGAATGCTCCCTAATATCTAGCATTTTTCTTTAAAGATTTGAGTATTATTGCCCTTCTCATGGATTTTCACATTTTCTTAAATCTTGGATTTTATATATTATTTTCATTGGCATGTATCATTGTACATGATAATGTATTACAATGACCATTCCCATACAGGTATATAGTGTTCTTTGTGTTTCCCATCTCCTGTTGGCCCCCTTTGTTCTCAGTTTTACTCTGTTTTTATATCGTATGTATATATGTGAGTTATATATGTATGTATGTATGTGTGTGTGTATATATGTATATATATATATATATATATATCTGACTTTATGTACCTGTATAAAATCTAAAAATGACAAATAAGAGAAAACTTACTATTTGTCTTTCTGAAACTAGCTAACTTTGCTTAATATGATTAGCCCTAGTCATTTCCATTTCCCATATGGCATAACTTTATTGTTCTTTATGGCTGAAAAAAATCCATTCTGTCTATATACATTACTTTTATACATTATATTGATAGGCACCCCAACTGGATCTATAACTTAGCTGTTATGAACTGTGCTGGATCTAGGAATGGCTGGGTCATAAGGTAAATATACTTTAAATTTTGTGAGGAACTCCTTACAGGTTACCATGGTGGATGGACTGGTGTGCAGCCCACTAGCAGTGTACACGGTTACCCATGTCCACATCCTGACCAGCATTTGATGTTATTTTAATGCCTGCCTTTCTGACTAGAATGAGATACAATTTCAGTGTAGCTTTCACTTGCATTTCTCTGATGGCTATTGAACCTGAACGCAGGTTTATATGTTTATTGCCCATTTTTACTTCACTTTTGAGAGCCATTGTCTATTTTATTAGCCTGCTTGTTGATTGAGTTGATTGATGTCTTGTTATTTAGCTTTAGGAGTTCTTCATATATTCTAGATGTTAATCCTGTACCAGATGTATAGCAGACACAGATTTCCCTCCACTTCTGTAGGTGTCTCTTCATTCAATTGTGTCCTTTGCTGAGCAGAAACTTTTTAATTTAATGTGATCACATTTATTGATTGATAGCAGCATTTCCTGAACAACTCAGATCCTGGTCAGAAAGGCCTTGCCTATATCTCAGAATGTTTCCCGTGATTTTCTCTCTAATGGTTTCAGAGTTTCAGGTTTTACCTTAAGACTTTTGATCCATTTTGAATTGATTTTTTTGTACACAGCAAATGATCAGGATTTAGTTTTATTCTTTTATGTGTAAGATATCCAGTTTTCTCAGAACCATTTTTTTTTCAGAAGAGGCTATCTATTTTCTAATGTATATTTTTGGCATCTTTGTCAAAATTCAGGTGGCTGTAGCTGCATTGGCTTATATCTATGTCTTCTATTGTCATAACCTTAGATTTTAGGTAGTTCATTTACTCATATGCTAAGTCCGTTAGACTTCAGATACTGGTTTTTGCTTTTGCACTAGCAGAGGAGTGAGAGTAGAGTCAGGGCAAATCAAACCATTACAGCATTTCAGTCTTCTTTACTGTATTTGATATATTGCATGCATTTAATAAATTGCTTTTTGTAATATATTCTAGGCCAGGCACTATGTTAAGTGCTGGGATACAATGCAAATAAGGCCTTCTTATTGAGTGTGCTTCCAGCAGATGAGAAAAATACTCAAGAATGGGACAAATAGGAAAACACATACAGTCTTCAAACCTAATCTAGGAGAATTTAGGGAAAGCTTGTCCTAGAAGTAGACTGTGTAACAATGTCCTAGAAGTAGAGTGTATAGTAATTGTAAGAGAAGAACAAAATGTGCAAGTGTTAGAATCCTTCCCTGGACCTTGTGTTCCTAGGTAAGAAAACCATCTCCCCCACCTTCGTTCCAGCCAAGGCTGTTGGGTGAGTGGTTACAGCAGACTCGGATGATATCCACTAATCAGACTGATCTCATTGTACTCACATTGATACTTGCCTCGGTCCTCATCATTAGCCCAAGCCTTCATACCTAATCCACTCTCCCTTCTCCACCCTGCTCAGCTTCTCCCACTTCTTCATCCTACGCAGCTGCTCCCATGGCCACTGGAAAACTAGATCTCTAACCTGTAAAGTGGCCCATGGGGTAGCACAGTGAGGGAAAGGATTGATCGACATCTGTTTGCCTTCAATTCAATCCTGTTTTTTACCAAGCGATCTTAGAGAAAATATATCTAGGTAGAGTGAAAACCAAAAAACTAAAATCTTGGGTGAATAAGACCTGACATGAATTTTACATAGGTATAACCACATAGAGAGATGAACTCTCCTAACAACTTTAGAAATATCAGTTGGTGTTTTCTTAGAATCCATCAAGATTTGATACCATCAGGCATTATCTTTTAGTTTCCCAAATGAAAATTTTACATATACATGTCTCATAGTGCCCTCCTAATTGGGTTGTCTGTTGTTGAAGAACTAAAGATCTCATGGTGGGTGCGGGGGGGGGGGGGGGGCGCGATTGTGTTATGGAAAAACAAAGAATGCTAACAAAGAAAATATCATTAACTTTCAGTTTGTATTGCCTGCTTGCAACAAACTTACAAGGCTTTAGGATATCAATGAAATTCTTGTGTATTTGTAATCATTGTGGATATCACAGATGCTGAGATATTGCACACTTTTTCTCTTCTTGGGGCTCATTCTTCTTCCTTTCAGAGCATACCCTTCAGATTTCAGCTTACATATCTCCTTAGGAAACATTTCCCTGACCATCCAATCTAAGATAACCATAGATTCATTTTCAATCACATGACTTAAAATTTCTAGCTTGCCTTTCTATTAGTTAATTCTTTCTTGGTGTATTGTCTTCTTGAGGTATAGCATTTGCTCCACGAGAACCTTACAAGCTTGCTAATCATTATCCTCGTCATCTCTACAATGTCTATACTGTAGTTTGAATGAGGATGGTCCCCTCAGTCGCTTATATTTGCATGCTCAGTTCTCAGTTGGTGGACTGTTTAGGAAGGCTTATGTGGCCTTGTTGGAGAAGGCGTGGCTTTATTGGAGGAGCTGTACCACTGAGGGTGGGCTGCTGCTCCAGCACAATGCCTGCTTTTCTGTTGCCATGATCCTCACCGTGATAGCCAAGGACTAACCCTCTGAAATGGTAAGCAATCCCCCGATTAAATGCTTTCCTTTATTAGTTGCCTTGGTGTGTCTTCACAGCAATAGAAAAGTAACTACGATACTCTATAACAAGATCTAATTCAAGGGCCTGTATGTAGAATGATGAAGCAAGAGGGTTTTTTTTTTTTTTTTTTTTTTTTGTAAGTTTGTGCTACAGTCTTGGACAACTGCAGTATAAAAGAGGTGCATGAGATATCCATGTGTGGCATAACCTAGTTCTTGGGGGGTACGAATCTACCCTTTTCCCAATATAGTGGGTTTTAAGTATTCTGACGCTGGCCAACCTCACAGACATCCACTTTCTTCTAGCTGCTATGCTCCACCCACTTAGAGAGTAACTAACCAAGACTCCTCTACAAGTTTGATACAATAAGTAACCACTTATAATGGCTGTTGTTAAAAATGGTGTACAAAATTCAAAGAAGAGCATGCTTGTTAGCTTTAGAGTGCCCACCCAAAATCAACAGGTAGGCTCTAGAGGTATTCACATTAAAATCAGAAAGAATAGGGCGGGAGAGATGGCTCTGAAGTTAAGAGAAGCAGCTTCCAGAGGGCCCAGGTTCAATTTCCACCATCTACATGGTGGCTCGCAACCATCTCTAACTCCAGTTCTGGGAGATCCAATGCCTTTTTGCCTTTGTAGACACCAGGCATACACACAATGTACAAACATACATGCAGATAGAACATCCATACATATAAAAAAATAAAACTAATCAAAAATTAAAATAATCAGCAATTAGACAAGGAAGCTGAGTTTTAATATTAGCATTTAACATAATGTGGTGGTGACATTGCATCGTTGGTCAGGGCAAGACAGTAAATAATTATTGAAAAAGAGGCAAATTATCATATATAATACATATAAAATAAAACTATACTATTTTCTACCAGATAATTTTTAATATAAAAGTTGAAAATAAACACAATTAGGAACATTCATTTAGATAGTCAGTTAAAAATTTAATTGAAAAAAAGATCCTTAGTTTTTCTTTTACACTAAAACATCTACTAAGAAAATGAAGAAACAGTCTATTCTAGAATTCTCACAAAATGTCTGAAAAGTTACAAGAATACGTTTAATGAACTATCCATTCTGTCTTTTGAACTGGAAGTTTTTCAAAAGTCTTGTGTAAGAACAAGTTTTTAAGTGTAGCTAGGAAATTCTGCAAAATGTAACAGACATCTCTTACATGAGATAAAACATGCTGTAAACTACAATAAAATGGAGTTATTCTGTTTCTAAAGCTGTTCAACTGATCAGCAAAACAGAAAAAAAAAAGACAAAAAATAGAAATAAGAATTTCAGAGCTGTCGATGTAGCAAAGGTAGAGCCATTACCTAAAGCCCAAGAAGTCCTAGGTCTATTCTCCAGCAAGACAAGAAAGATCCTTTCTTTTAAAAAGTAACAATAGGATGGTCTTACAAATCCCGAGTTTATCCTAGAAGAGTTATAGTAAAAGTAATTAAATGTGCAAGAGGCATGGAGGTCCTTGTGCTCACAGATAAGCCGCTAGGAGAACCAGAAATGCTACAACATACAAGGTTGTCTCTTCAAAGAGAGAGATACATAACCTGTTTTCTACGAAGTCTGGGAGCAGATGTGCTTAATAGCGTGGTGACCTTTATAATCCCTGTGGCTGAGACCACACCAGATCTTCCTCTGGACCCTTATCTTGAGCTTTATCCCCCTCAGTTAATCTATAGAACTGATCTCTATCGAAGATGTCACTTGTACTTTACAGAGTTTCTATGTAGTCATGTCTTAAGCTTTGTTGTGCACATGTGATTGAGTTAATTATAACCAGGAAAATTTTCACCAAATTCTACTATGCTTAAATATTCCTAAAATAAACTACTTGGAGTCACACTCTTGAAGCATGAATTAACACTGGTTACAGAGTCCTGTTAAACTGAACTACCTCCTTGCTTCCCACGGATTACTCTGCTGGCTGTAGTGGTCTCACACACACACCCATATTGGTTCAAAGTATAGTGAGATTTCTAATAGGAAAAATTCATTACAGCATATGCTATGAACAACAACAACAACAACAACAACAACAAAAACCTCATTGAATTTAAAAAAAAAAAACGGAAAATCCAGGAAATGAAATTCTATGCACAAGTGAGTCCACATTAATGTGAAAGGAAGTTGTTCATAAGATGTTCATGTCAAAAAGGAAAAAAGAAAACATGTATCTATATATATGTTAGGTCCCTAAAATAGCTCAAGTAGACATAGACGTGTATGGCCATGCAAAGCAGTTTATTTCCGTGGAGAACATTCTGGCGTGCCAGTCACAACAGCTGTATGGGCTTTTTAAATGAAAAGGGCAGTGGCTATTGGATCTCTCTGATTGGTCAGAACCTGAACACTGGATTGGCTTGTTACAGGGATCTCTCTGATTGGTCAGGACACTGGAACACTGGATGAGGGCTTGTTACATCTCCTGGGGAAGTGGAGATCTTGCAGAAAATGAGGATCTCTCAGGGAAGCAGAGAGCTCAGGTCAGGGCTGTCCACCACAAGGGGGCGCTGGTCCTCTCAGTATAAAAAACTCATTGTCCTTACTAAAATTTTAATAATGATTATTTTGGTATAGATTGTGGATCTTTGATTATTAATTCATTTCTACATTACCTAAATATTTAATGATAATCACTATGCATAGCCAGAAAAGCAAGACAGCTGTTTAGAAGGAGAGGAGAAGTAGGAGGAGGAAGAGAAGGAGGAGGGGAAGAGGTGAGAGAGGAACAAGCATTTGTAGGGAGGTTTTTCTTGCTTCGGATGCTTTTTCTTTTAGGAGCTTATATTTAGGAAATATTCTTCTGGTTCAATTTTTCTGCTTTTTCTCAATCTAGTGGAAAAAAATTTAAGATATATATATATATGAAATTCTGGTTTATGCACACATATATACATATACATGTATATACATATACATGTAAATCAGAATTTCATAATTTAGTTAAAAAAAGCCATAATAAATCAACACACAGTATTGAGTTTTGACTCAAGCAACAGTTTATAGTTGGATGGGGATGGCATTTCCAGTCCCACAACACCTGTGTAGTCACCTTGATCTGTGTGTGTGTGTGAGGAGGCTAAGAAGGACATGGATGTCTTTTATTTGTTTATTAAGATAACAGAGGCAATATTTGTTGTGGATTGGCCAGAGGTCCCTCCCTGGCGCTCATCCAGCCCCCATGGTCCTGATACTCCCACCCTCTGCCTCCAGGGACTGCCTCCAGACAGGTACCTGTCTTGCATCATCAGCAGGACTGCATCATCAGTCCCATATGGGCTCTCTCTCTTTTGTCTCTTTTTTCCTCCTCCTCTGTCTCTCTGTCTCTCTTCCTCTGCCTCTCTCTTCTCTGTCTCTTTCCCTCTGAACACCTCTCTCTGCCCCACGCTCTCTCGGCCTTCCTCCTACCATGCTGTTCTCCCCACCTCTTCCTCCCTCCCTCCTCTTCTCTCCTTGGTCTTTCACCCTGCTGTCCTCTCTCTCTCTCTCTCTCTCTCTCTCTCTCACTCTCTCTCTCTCTCTCTCTCTCCCTACAGGATCCTGTTCTACCCAACGCAGAGTCTGTCCCCCTCGTCCGCAACTAATAAACCTTTCCTACAAAACTCATCAGCATGCACGTGTCTAAGCTCCATCTATCACCTTCTGTGCATATAAAGAATTATAACAATATTTGTTTTTGTCCCTTGCAAAATCATTTTCATTTAGGTTATAGTGTTCTGCCATCAGCCAAAATTGTAACTCTTCCTCATTTCGTCCACTAACATTTGCTGAAACCTATGCTGCCTAGGCACTTTTCTGTGTATTTGACATCTCGGTATCTTGCTTTTTTAGGAAACTCTCAAGAAACTGACACATTAAAGCAGCTATTGTTGAGGACAGTCACACACACACACACACACCAGATATCCCATAGAAATTTCTTTTTATCCAAATAGAAAAATGTTATAAAAATCATCTCAATTTCTTCTTATTTTTGCACCAAAAAGAATACACCAATTTTATTCTGAGCGAATTATGAGTGACTGTGGCCTAGGGACGTGGATTCAGGTTACCCTAAATGATGTGTTCCATCATAAAAGAGGTTATGTAGATGGAAATATTAACATCTTAGACTGGTTCATTCAGGCAACAAGAGACAATCACAGTGGATAGGTTCCAGCCATTGCAGAGGGTCAAGTCTCTCTCATGGACTGACCCAGAGCATGTGGCATCTTGGTATTTTATTGATTGAAAAGCTCTGTCCTACTCACAAAGGCCTTATTTACACAAATGAATAAACCTCACACCCAGCAGAGTCTGCCGGACAACTTGCTGCCCCAAGAGTCCAGAATCAAAGCTGAAGAATCCAGGTTATTTCCTGAGTTCTGGCTGAAGAAGGTTGCAAAGGCAATAAGGACTCTTCATTTGTAATATCATAAACAAATGCCTTTTACATAAAGATTTTAGAATGCTACATCCATTGCTTTAGCAGGGAAGTGTGAACAGGTACAGGAAGCAAGATGCAAAAGCCTTAGGAATCACCCTTTCCCTGTATAGCACACCTCATGTCACAGAAAGCACACCTTACAGTTACAGAATCATTACTGGACAGACAGAGCATACAGCTATACAATATTTGATTCAAATATCACACTTCAAGGTTACACAGACTTCTGTAGTCATTGAACAAATCTGTGTATTCACCAAATGGATTGATGGGGACATCAGGTAGGTAGGTCCCTGCTACAGGATTCAGAAACCATCTGATGACATTCTTAGAGTTGGTGATACCTGATAGTGACAACTATCACAAAGGTAAGGTGGTAAGCTGCTACTAAAGGAACTAAGGGCAGCTTAACAATTTTGACATTGTATATACAATATTCTGACTCTCCACAACCATGCATTCTAGTCAATCAGTTCTGGAATATATAACACAGATGTTGCCTTTTCAGGGAATTTCCATTGACGGTTGCCCCTATTGGTGAAGGGCTATGTTTTGAGCATTTGAAAGATGAACAGTTTTGTGTCCCCACATGATAGGATGGTATATTTCTAGGGTCAGATAGAGATGAGGCTGAGGAGGCAGGAGAATAGTCTGACAGGGTCCCTTCCTTGATGCTGAAGAGATCTTTGATGTAGCATCTCTTCCAACAGAGGGAATCACTCGTTTTCCTCTCTTGTTCAGTCAGCTTTCATCTCCTACGAGCTCACTGTGGAAAGATAATATCTAAGCAAGGAGAAGAGGTAGTAACAAAGGACCTAGGCTGGTCTTGGTGCTGATCCAGGTGTTTTCTCCAATGAAAGTGGACATTCTCTGGTATCCTGCTTCAGATGACCAAGACTCTTCATATCCGTGCTAGGTGGAGTTAGAGTCCTCAGGCCTGGGTTTTGGCCTTTTCCTGTAAAGTTTGTAAAGTAGGAGACTTTTTCTGGCCTTTATTTAAAATGGTTTTTTCGAGACAGGGTTTCTCTGTTGTAACTCTGGCTGTCCTGGAACTCACTCTGTAGACCAGGCTGGCCTTGAACTCACAGAGATTCACCTGCCTCTGCCTCCTGAGTGCTGGGATTAAAGACATGTGCTACCACTGCCTGGATCCCTCTTTCTTTTTAAGGACAGGTTTAAACCAGTCCTGCAGTGTTGCTTATCTCTATTGTCTTTTTTTCTCAGCACATGCTTGATGTCCTCTATTGGTATGTAAATTAAGATGAAGTGACACCCTGCAGGTGTCAATGCAGGCAGTGATCCTTGAAGACATGAGAATAAAAACCCTGTTCGGCTTGACTTCATTAGTCCGGGCGTGTTAGGTGGTTTATTGTCAGCAAATTTAAAACTCAGCACAATTTGGGAAAAGGTTTCCAGGCAACAACCATTCCCATTCCAGGTGCACAATAAAGCTTAAGGTGTGACTACATAGGAACTCCTTTGCAAAGCACATGTGACTGTTAAGACGGTTCTGTAGCTCAAGGGACGAGGAACTGGTGGGGTCTCTGAGACAGTACATAGGTCCACAGTACATGTGACATCTCCCATAAGGATGGGTTCTATTAACTGGGAGCTAAAGATAAAAGTCTAGGGAGGGAGGAGTATTTTGGGTGAGGTCTGCCTCCACAGATAGCAAAAAGGTCACCTGGTCATTAACAAAATCCGCTTCCAGTCTTCTGGTCTGGAAAACAGGTATTTTATCTCCTCCATTGAGAAGAGGCTCCTGTGTGTTTAACATTCCTGGTTTCCCTAGTGATTTGAGGGCTCAAGGACCTTTGTGCCCCTAACAATAAGCGAAGTTTAGAAGTATATTTATCTGGCAGTGCTGGATTTATTCTAGCGTCATATGTACACTATGAACAACACATCTCTATGTTAGAGATTCCATACAGTTGAAAGATTGGCTACAACCTGATGATTGTGCAGAATTGGGATGTTGTAGATACAGAGTTAAACTTTCTTGGGCTATTTTTAGTCACCTTAACATTCATTGCCTACCCCTACGTCTGACTTTAATTCCTTTTAACCATAATGTAAAAGTGTTTGGAAAGTATTGATTTAACAGGCTAGTAGCTTCGACCCACCCCAAATATAGGAATTTTATCAAACATATCTGAGAACTGTAACAGTTATTTCCTTGCTTTGCTATAATCTACCTACCTGATGTTTCCATCAAGGTATTTGAAAATGCCTTGGTTTATGATTTTATTTTCTTCTGTAGCTTTTATAAAAGTTTGGTGAAATTTTCCAAGTTGGAATATGTCATTCAGGGCATCCTGAGCCAAGGCCTATCTAGCACAAGAATATATCATCTCTTGCTCCCTTTGAGCGACAGGTGCTTTCCCTTGACAGTACTTTACATGTGAACACGTGGAGTGTGTTCTACAGACCCAGGATGTAGACAGATCCCTTATGGGTGGGCAGACAGGGAACTGAGCCATCGGTAAATAACAACGATCGCCAACTTTGGGCTTCTCCCTCTTTGTCACTCTTACCTGTGATGAAAGCATGGAGTGCTTTTTCTCCTGCCAGCAGCTCCCTCTCTACATCTTCCAGCCGACTGGTAGGAGGTGATCCTGAACATGTTTACCTGAACCTGTCGGCCTGTAAGCTCCTCTTCTTTCCTTAAATTGATCAATCTGAAATAGGACAAGGGGGACAGATCCCAGACCACCAAGAACCCTTAACATCCCCCCATCCATGTGTGTGTGTGTGCTTATTTTTAATAAAGCTTACCAGTTGCAGCTTGAGAGGTCTGATTTTTTTCCTTCTTTTAATTCATTAGTTAGCAGAGATGAGCTTGACCAAGACTCCTAGAAAATAAAACTGTGTGTGTGTGTGTGTGTGTGTGTGTGTGTATGTATGTACTGTCAGGAAACCTAATTTGTTTTGCATTTAATTAAAATAACTTTGTATGTTTCCGTGCAACCCTATTCAGCCACTAACCTTTCCCTTGTCACCCCTAATTCATCTGCACTTTCATTAGCTTTTTTGTTTGTTTGTTAAAACATGAGCTATGGTGGTGTTTCATTATGTTGTAGGGCATTTGTAAACGTTTCAAATCTCAAACCCCTTATGGAACTAGAGAAATAGAATAAATAACCCAGAACCACAGATCCAGAATGTGCTATATTCTTCAAGACAACTGACGTGGTCTTTTCAAAAAGTTGATATTTAGGAAAACAAAAACGGAAAACGGAAAAAGCATAAGGAATCGCTATAGCTTGACAAATGAAAACAAAAAGCCAGAACGAAACAAATAGCGAAAACAGTAGACCAACAAACAACAAACCACCCAATCCCGGCAAACCAACTAATGCTGTGACCCCTGTTGCAAATAATAACAGCAACAGCAGTAGCAGTCGTATGAAAGACTGTCTTCCGAGACTAGGCGCCTCTGGAGTCAGACGTTAGTGACTGAGTTTCTCAGAAGTTGGTGGACGCGATCATGGAGGTCTTTTGTTTTAGCGGTGACTTATGTGTGTTGTTTTGCTTGCAATTTAAGGAGAAACAGTAAAAACAAAGTGTTCGCAAAAAGGTTTTTTATATAGGTACGTCAAATATGTCTAGACGTCAAATATTGGACTGTCGAGTTTGGTAACGGGGATTACCGATGGATTAGCGGGTGTTAACCTAATTTTCATTGTTGTTGCTGCTGTTACTATGACGTCACCGCAAGGCTAGAATTACTGCCCTGAAAGCACCCGGAATCTCGCGATACGATGGCTGGAGGCGCGTGCTGCTGTGGGCGGGGTGGGGAGAGGAGTAACTTCCGGCCAGGCCCGCTGTCTGGCGCGGCCGAGTCCTCGCGGGCCTCGCCGCTTCGCGCTTCCACTGCCTTTTCCCCCCGCCTCGTGCGGGGGGCTGGGCGGCCGCGGGCGGCCACTCGGCCCTTCCCCGCGTGTGCGGTCCGCTCAGCGCCGTGGCTCTGCGCGCGGGGGCCCGGAGTCTGAGGGCCTGCGGCCTACCCGGGCCCGCCGCCCGGCCCCATGAGGCACAGCCTGACCAAGCTGCTGGCAGCCTCGGGCCGCGACTTCCCGAGCCACCGTGACAGCCGGGAGCCGGCCGCCACGCGCGCGTCGCCGCCTCGGGACCCGACTGCTGCGGCCGCGGGGGCGGAGACGCCGGGGCTCGGCTCGCCTGAGCGCGAGCAGCAGCGGGGCGACGGGGGCGAGCCGGAGGCCGGGAGGGGGAGCCGCGGCAGCGTAACCGTGCGCGCGCCCGTGAAGATGGAGGACGACGACGAGGAGGAGGCGACCGCCATGGTCCCCAAAGAAGAGCCTGAGGACATGGACTTTCTCTCTGGTCTGGAGCTGGCCGATCTGCTGGACCCGCGCCAGCCGGACTGGCACCTGGAGCCCGGGCTCAGCTCGCCCGGGCCCCTGTCCTCGTCCGGCGGAGGCTCGGATAGCGGAGGCCTGCTGAGGGGGGACGACGACGACGAGAGCGCGGCTGCCGAGATGCAGCGCTTCTCCGACTTGCTGCAGAGGCTGCTGAACGGCATCGGGGGCTGCGGCGGCGGCGGGGACCGCGGCGGGGAGAGGAGGCGGAGAAAGGCTCCGGGAGGAGGCGGTGGCGCCAGCGACAACAACCCGGCGGCGGCCAAGAGTCCCCGGAAGGCGGCTGCGGCCGCCGCCCGGCTGAATCGACTCAAGAAGAAGGAGTACGTGATGGGGCTGGAGAGTCGAGTCCGGGGGCTGGCGGCCGAGAACCAGGAGCTGCGGGCCGAGAACCGGGAGCTGGGCAAGCGCGTGCAAGCACTGCAGGAGGAGAGTCGCTACCTTCGGGCTGTCCTGGCCAACGAGACCGGGCTGGCTCGCCTGCTGAGCCGGCTGAGCGGCGTGGGACTGCGGCTGACCACCTCGCTCTTCAGAGACTCGCCCGCCGGCGACCACGACTACGCCCTGCCGCTGGGGAAGCAGCCGCAGGAGCTGCTGGAAGAGGACGACGCGGCGGGAGGAGTGTGTCTCCATGTGGACAAGGATAAGGTGTCCGTGGAGTTCTGCTCGGCGTGCGCTCGGAAGGCGTCGTCTTCTCTTAAAATGTAGGGTCAAGTAATCTGCTCTTTATCCGCGTTTACCCCTTTCTACTCCCTTACACCATGTAAAACACCTTAGTGGGACATCTTCACCGGACACATTTCAGAGGCGGAAAAAAAAAGTAATATTAAGTCTTTTAAGTGTTTAGCTAAAAGCATGAATGTGACACTGTAACCAACTCCTCATGATAACCTGTGACTATTAAATCTCTCTGACAGTTTCTTTTTTAGGTGATTTCCTTCCTGCCAGGCTCCGTTGTAGGGGTTACAGAACAGTCGTTCCCGCCTCACAACCTGGTAAGGATCCATCTCTTCACGTAACGCTCATGCTCTGCTGCTTAGTCTACTTTAATGGGCAACATCTCAATTTGTGTGTGTGTGTGTGTGATATTTTTTTTGTTGTTGTTTGTTTTTTTTTGTTTTTTTTTGAAAGGCGGGAGGGGAATCTTAATTTGGGCCCTGTCCACCCTGGAAACAGACTTGTGCTGGTCAATATAATGTACTTAAGTTGCTTCTGGTTGAAATAGCTGTTAAATGTGTCCCCTTGTTCAGAGATGCTTGTACCTAGCTCTTCTGTCCCCAGTGTGGACATGGCCTTGGATGACATCGGTTCCAACTGTACACTGAAACCTGCTAATAGAGATACAGTTTGGAGACAGTGAAACAGGTGAAGTTGAATGGAAGTTCCGAGTTGTACAAGGTGCAAATTGGAATTCCAATTGTAGAGCAACTTTTCAGAGGTTGACAATAAGTCTTTGAGGCATGCACGAATATGGTATTTTTCTGGAGATGACTAATCTCTTAAAATACTTAAGAATGCCTTACAGTTTTCAGTAGAAAATAACAGAAGTACAACCTATTTAAGATCCTAATATTTCACCACTTGAGAAGTTGGAAATTAACATACCCATCAGATTTCTGTGTTTTAATTAGAGGAAGATTGATTAATAAAATGTTTCTTTGAGGACCAGCACAGTAATTGCTTATCTGAGTATGAAGAAATTGTTGAAAGCATTTATTTTTTGTTGTATTAAAAATTAGTCTAAATTTGTGTATGATTAGATATTGAAGGTTGTGAAATGTGAATGAAAACATGTAAAGTGAGGCTTCACAAAGAATCTTATTCTCCATATTTCTCAATCTTTCGTCCTATTTAAAAATATTTAAAAAATTAAATAGTTCTGGCCACTTAATGATATGATTGACGCTGGTTTTCCAAAGATGGAAAATACTATTCCCTTGCATACTGTCGATTGTCCACTTGTCTAGACTTGTGTTATGATGTCCTGAAGTGCAAGACTTTAAATTCTTTGTGAAACGTCACTGTTTGATAAAGGATATACGTATTTAGCATCCTTGTTTTTCTTTGTGCTAAAGTGGATACAGCTGTTGGGGCAGAAGAGACGGGACCAGCTGCTGGCCACATTTCCTGCTTTATTTTAAAAGGTAGTATAAGAAATAAGGAAAAAGAGGTAATATCAGGGCTTCTGCTGTCTTTTATTTTTAAAATGTTCATAATTAAGTATTCTCCAGCAGTCCAAAGATGTAAGTTATCTTACACATAAGATGTTTTATTTTGTTATTTGGCTATGGAAATGGAATCTTGTTCTTGCACAACTAACTGTAAATGTTTTGTTGCTAGATAATATGATTTGAGACCTAAAGTAGTCTCTGGTTTTTCAGTATACCACATTTTGTAAAATTATCTACTGCACTTGAGCATGAATGGGTAGTAGCCAAACTCACAACTTGGAGTGATGGACCTGCTTCTACAAGGGCAGGAACAAGCCCCCACAATGCAGCTGCATGGATTTTAGTGCCTACTGAATTATATATATACATATATAAACCAAAAGTAGTTGGAAAATTATTTGAAATGACTAATTTGTGCTCTTTCTGAAATATGTTAAATGTAGCTTTTGAAACAGAAGCCTTGAATTGAAATTTAATACTTGAACATTTTTGTATATATTTCTTTGTATATAATTTTGTGCAGTACTGATGACAAAAATATGGTGTCATAATAAAATCAGGTTTGTTGATCTTTCAGTTATGGGCTCAAAGAATTTATTCATCTCTAACATGACATTGGAAAGTAATGGATGAAAATAGGAAAAATGATTGTTGTTAATACAGATTATGTATGGTCTTAATCAAAAGGTTCTGGAAGCAGTAAGTTAGTTTTCCTAAAACTTATACCATTTCCGTGGAATATTTTCTTAACATCAGTGCTTTTTCTGCATTTGAAGTATGGGCTTGGGGAGAATCAGTTTCTGAATTGGATGTTTTGAAATTCCAAGTATAGATTTTTAGAATGCCATTTTATAAATGGCAGTTTAGAGAATTAAGCGCTCTTGACAATGGCAAGATTAGAATGGCCTATTTTTAAAGCTACTTTGTTAGATTCCTTGTTTTATTAACTGTCTTTTCTGTTTCCATTTCATTGTTTCTTTTCTAGTTTTGGTGACAGTGATTTTTGTCATTTTTTTGCATCAACTCATGGTCTTGTTTTTTACATGGTACCTGCATGTATTTAGGACCTATCAGGGGCTTTAAATAAATTGGATCATATTTATGTGTAAGCACATTTTACTGTAAATGTTTGGGTTTCTCAATTTACAGTTGTTTATTTCAGTGTGTAGTAATACAGTATTTTAAAGTGTTCTGTTCACTACGTGTTAATTAAAAACTTATGATTAATATAAAACCGTTGTCTTACTATTTTTAGAGAATTATATTCTGAATAATTAGTATTTTGATAGAGTTCTGCAATATAAAATAGATTGTTCTGAAGTTTTCAGATTTGGATGTATTTATTACTGTGATGGTTGAGAACAATTTAGTATTTGGGGAACTATTTCAGATTTGTACCTGTGTGGTAAAAATAGAAAACTGAAGATGTAGCTTTTTAATACCTGTCTTCCTATGGTAGTCAATATTCATGCATTACTTGACTAACACAAATTGGCATAGTTTTTCTATCATAGTGACTTGACTTAAGTTTTTGTCCTTTTTTTTAAACCAGACTTAACTAAAAAGTACGTTTGTTAAAGATGTAGTCATACCTCTGATAATATCCAACAAAGTATTCAAAATATTTTAAATATTTGTGCATTTTTTATACTCACTAAATTAACCTCTTTCTCTTCTCTTTAAACAGCTTAGCAGTATCTGCAAAAACGAATCTTTTCCTACAACCTGTTAACTGACTGGACTGATGGTAACAGTAATTGTGGGAGCCATGTTGGTCAAAAATTTGGCATCTGCTGAAAAATATGCCATTTTCAAGTTCCCAAATTACTTCTATACTGATTACACTTTCCAGAAATGGAGATATGAAAAGATTCTCTGGAATGCTTGAAAGACTTATTAGAGATCCATGAGACTAAGTTAATTTTGGGACAAAATTATACCTTTTTTCCCTTTCATGGCAGTAACACTAAATTATTGCATATTTTTAAAAAATTGTAACCATTGGAGAAGAGAGTTACAGTGTTTTATCAAGAAACATTAGATTTTTACCCAAGAACACATTCTTGGGAATAGTGGGTTAGAATGACATAAATAGGCTAGCAGTGATCACAAAAGTTATCGTGAGTTTGTATTTCTGGACTGTAAAGAGCCTTAATGGAAGACAGACACTTTGCTGAGTAGAATAAAGTCCGTAACTTCAAGAGTAGTGTTTTTAAACAGATGCCTTGATTGTATATTTTGAAAAAGTGATTATGATATGTCTGGGTGGTATTGCAATTTAGAGTAACGAGTATCTGTACAATCCCAGGGTTTGGCATCTTGAGCAGTCTGAGTATTTGATCTTGTTTGAGTATGTTGAGCTTTCTAATGAATGATAGTTTCTGTTGTTCTGTGTTGTTTTAGTGTGCTGTAAGGACCACCATATTCTGGATGATAATGGCTTATTGCATATTACAAGTAAAGAACTTGTATCAGAACCCAATTACTATTGTTGCATTATGCTAATGTATTTTTCATCTGGTCTACACTGAGTCATCTTATTTTTTGGCTCACTCGGGAAGTAGCAGATGATCTAAGAGGGAAATGGTAGGAAGTAGTATTATTAGACTGTAACTCTATGATACTCAAAATTCATTCAAGTCTGCTCTTATATTCAAAATGGCTTATATTTAAAGTGGCCCATGCACCTATAATACAGCTGATCCATAGCCAAAGGTTTAGGTACTGATACTTTGGTGACCTTGAATATGACAGAATGCAGTGTGAATAATTCACTAATAATGAATTTTTTTAACTAAATGAATTCTTCAGAGTTAAATAGGTAATATTCACATGTATTTCCCCCTTTTGTATGTTGCTTTTAAGTTTTGAAGACCCACCTTAATATTTTTATTGTTTTCTTGGGTCCGTTCTATCCACTCCATTTATTTATTTAAGAATTAAAAAGGAGCCTGGCAGTGGTGGTGCATGTCTTTAATCCTAGCACTTGGGAGGCAGAGGCAGGCAGATCTCTGAGTTCAAGGCCAGCCGGGGCTAGAGTTCCAGGACAGCCAGAGTTACAACAGAGAAACTGTCTCGAGAAAAAAATTAAAAAGGCCTTCCATTATGGCAACTACAGTATTTTTCATATATTTGAATTTTAATACCATTATCTATAACCTCAATATTTAACCAGTTACCCTTATTGTTTTACAATATTCTATTTTTGTTGACTTAAATTTACTATCTGAAAATACTTTGTTTTCATAAGAACTAACTTATAGATCTGTATTGTTTGGAACATTGTGTGATTCACTGTAACTGGAATCCAAAAGTGTTTCCAAATTTTGTATTATTCCTGCTGGGGTCAAATTGCTAGACCCTTCTTGTTCTCACTGTACTAGAGTTTGGATTTGAATTATATGTTTGTATACACATACCCCTTACATAACAATGAATATGAATACTTTCAAAAGCCATCTACCTGGACAGAACAAATTGTAAAACTCTAAATATCTTTATGGTTTATCTACTTTAACTGAAATCTTAACCATTTTAGTCACTGAGGCAATTGTTTGAGTTACAAAGGGCTAAATTTCCTTAGGGTTTTTTGTTTTTTTGAGACAGGGTTTCTCTGTTGTAACTCTTGCTGTCCTTGGACTCTAGACCAGGCTGGCCTTAAACTCACAGAGATCCACTTGCCTCTGCCTCCTTAATGCTGGGATTAAAGGTGTGTGGAACTACTGCTTGGCTTTCCTTAGGTTTTAATATTACAGTTCATGTCATGTACCTGCCTTCTGAACAGCTTTTTTTCTTTTGGTAGATTTGTAGCCGTAGACTAAGCATTTATTGCTTAATTGCCCATTTCTACTAGTTAAAAAGAGTATTTGACCAGGTAGCAGAGGGAAGAGTTCATGAATCCTTTTGTTATAGAAATGATTAAACACATTTATAGCTAGAGTGTTGGGAGTAAAGTCTGGGACCATTTTAAGTATAGTAAACGGTCTGTACTTATCAAACAACTTGGTTGTATCAGTGGATTTTTTTGAGTTATCTAAGTTGATTATACCATCTGTATACCTAAGGAATTAATTTAGTAATTATATTTAATAAGAGTTTTATTATTGAATAATAATGAGTAGTTGAATTATGCATTAAATAAAATTGAGAGAATGTAGGTGGACAGCTTTGTACCAGAAAGCCTTTTCTCTTGCGATTTTTCCTTATAAAACAGGTAATTTGTGTACAAAACACATTTTCTCATTGCAATTTTAAAAATAAAGCATACTAAAACTTGCAAACTCTAGAAAGGAAGTAAAGAAATCACATAAGTAACCCAAGGGAAGATACGGTAAACATTTTTCCTTTCCCATTCAAGAGAATAGAGAATATATGTCATGTGCTTTTTGAAAGAGCAAATAATCATCACATTCCAAAACTTACAAATGAATTTGCTAAATTTAACTTCAATTTTAATAGCAGCCTTGTTTTGTCATTGATGTAGACAAGGGTCTTGCAGTGGACTAGAAATTAGATCAAGCTAGCCTCAAACTCTGGACAGTAGTGGCCCTGCCTTTTTCTTTGAATTGTTAGGCATGTCTAGGTTTTTTTTTTTTTTCTTTAGACAAAAGCCCATTTCAAATGCAAAGCTGCATTTTCTAAATAAGTCACAGTATTTAGAAGGAATATTTAAGATGCACTTAGGATTTAGTATGGTTTTAGGTTTTACTGCAATCTCCTGTGACAACTAGCTTACTTCATGGAGAATTTATCTAAAGTTCATTACCGAGGCTGTATCCACATTTCACTATCTTAGCAGCTGTTATAGCTAGTGGATCATAATACCAGTGCAGGTGTTTGTCATCACAGAAATTGTTGGGCAGTGTTAATTCAGATGACACAAAAGTAGTAGTTTAAACAAGAAGAATGTAAAACACTTGGGAAGAATGTAGTTGATCACTCCAAAAATGAACATATCTAAGGAAAATGACACCACAAGCATACTTCAGAAAACAAAACTAATAGGAAGGGAAGGCTGATACTGTGCTAGGGAAGATGCTTATGAAGGTGTCCAGGTAGAGGTTAACTTGATCATACATGGAGAGGGGAGGGTTGGAGAGGGGCAGCCCAAGCCTGAGAATATAAACAGCCACAGCATAATAGAAGCTTCAAAATTGGACTGTCTATTGTAGCTTCTCAAGGATATATATAGGCTAGGATTGGTCCTTTGTGAGAAAAAAGAGGAGTGATACTCATGGGAGCATCCTGACTTGAGAAAAAAAAAGTACAAGTAAAAAAAAAAAGATCCATCCTGTTAGGCTTTGTGAGGATTGGGTTGATAATTGCTACGTAAGTTTTTTTCCCCCATCTTGCGCTATAGACCAAATTAAATGCCGTAATGTAAAGGAGTGGTATTGGCAAAGGATAAGAAACAGTATTGGGTAAACCAGGGAAATTATGTTCTTTTAGTCTGTTGAGCTAGGGATTAAACCTAGGGCCTCATGCATGTAAAATTATCACTCTCCAGCTTCATTGTACACTTCCAGCTTCAAAACTGCGCCTTAGGTAGTTTTTATTGGGTTTCCACCTGTTGTTGCCCTGTACTCTGTCATTATAGGGCTGATTTGTACCCTGTGAAAAACTACAAGTCTGTATTTTTTATATTAGACACATAGATCATTTTCACCATTTTATTTTTGGTTTACATATTTGCTTCAAATCAATGAATCTAAGCTAGGTTCAGGTAACTGAAGGGCCTTTATGAGGACTTTATATTGTCTAGACCCAAGGTATGCTGCAAACACAGTCTGAAGTAAGATGGGAAACATCATCTTTCTAAAGACAGGCTTAGAAACTGTAATCCAGTAATTTAAGATGTTTCCTTTCTGTGGTAGAGGGCTTGATTCATACCTGTAAGAAAGCATATTGATTAGCAAACATATAAGTCCTGTAAGTCTTACAGTAAAAGTTATCTAAAAGATAGTGGCAGTCTTCATTTTTTATTGGCATATATCCATTGTTGGTAGCAATGGGTTTCATAGACATTTTCATTAATGTCATTCTCTTCAGTGTCCTAGCTTTAAAAATGATTCTGGTTTCTTGTACCTCTTTCTCAAGTTCACCTCTGGAGGTACACAGAATAGATGGCTGCAAGAGTTCAGATTAACCAGATTTTTTTGGAGTGGAAGGCTTTCAGGTAGCAGTTTTCTGATAGCATTTTCCTTTAGGACAAGTATGCAAACTCTTAAGAATATTTTATATGAGACAGCTCTTATGCTAGACCTATAGCACTCACAGCGGTTTGTTTTGTAGCAAGCACTCAATAAACAAATGAAAGTTAGCAGCCTGAACTATACACCAAGAGGCACAGTACAACAGAGCACTACCTGACTAGAAGGGAAACACTTAAACACTTGTCTTTGATCTAAATGACTTAACATGAGAATTTATTTGCTCTTTTTAAGTTTCTGAG
The DNA here is from genome assembly GCA_026225945.1 of Cricetomys ansorgei. Lineage (NCBI taxonomy): Eukaryota > Metazoa > Chordata > Mammalia > Rodentia > Nesomyidae > Cricetomys > Cricetomys ansorgei. The sequence goes on from JAMJFZ010000711.1 coordinate 2,998,718, forward strand.
TTTCTATTAAATATTAGAGGTTTTCAAATGATAACAGTCCTACCTGGCAGCAAGGCCCCCATTCACAGGTATAGCCAAAATGATAGGATACAGGCCTCCCAGAACAAAACCAACTAGTGCACCCCGTGTCACAGTACAGGTTTCACAGTTCAAATCACCTAGGGAATAAATTCTGTAAGTGATGGTCATGATATTTAAGCAAATGTGATTTAAAGAATAAAAGGTTCACATTTTATTTTCAATGACATAGCAAAAATGATTTTGTAAGTCATATTCAAAGGAACAAATAGAATGTTGCTTGGTGTGAATACATGTTTAGCCTTGGATAGGAAATACTGATAAATAGGAAAATAATTCTTGAATTATTATTATTATTATATTATTATTAACCCCCAGACTCCCACCCCATTCGGGAGATGTATGGTTGGAAAGGAAGTTAGTCTTCTCTTTTTCTTGCTAAATACTACATGTGCACATAGTACTTCCAGACATTACAGAGTTGTATTTCCATACCCACTTTCCCTTAGAGAACTTCCGTACAAAGTGGAAGAAACCAAGGCAGCACTATGGGAAGCCAGCTTCAGATCAGGGGAAGCATGACTGCTGTGTGTACTCACTGCTTGGTTGGCAGACCAGTGTGAATCAGTGTTGCCTAACAGCAAAATTCAGTCTTCCCTAAGTACTTACTGTATTATAGCTTACAGCTACTTGGTATTAATATTTCAGTATTAGGCGAAGCTGCGGACGGTATGCATCAAGGCAAACTTGGTGATGATAAAATAGAACCTACCTGTACTCAAAGGTAAACTTACAAAACTCTTGTAAAACAGGTTCGCTGTAAAAAATGGGATCACTGCCATTGGTAAGCTAGAAGCTATTCGAGCTTGTGTCACATTCAGGATGCGCCGAAAAAGACTGTTTGCTATTAGGCCGCCGAAACTAGCATTAAGTCCAATATATGTCGATCCATGTTCAAGCAGATTCCTGAGGGTGAGAAAAAAAAGAACCTGTTTCCACAAGCTGGGTAAGTGCTCCAATTTTGGTGTGTTACAGGACTTACCAGCACCCTGGGAAGAATTAGACATATCTACCCCTTACAAGATCATACATTTGATATTAAATTATAGTGTCACATCTACATTTTCATTCTAAAAAGGCTTGTGAATTTGGGCAACACAAGGATTGAATGGTACTGGATACATGAATTTTGTGATTTTAATGAAGAACTGTTGTTTAGGACTTTGCCCTGAACTATGTACACAACAGCTTGAAGAGGGAGATGCCTGGCTCTTTTAAGCTCCCATGATAATCACTGGCTTACACCATTGTGTCTATAAACAACTTGGTTATAGACATATATTCAGTTTTTCTCAGTACAGTACAGAGTTAATGTGCTCCCTTTTACTCTTTATCAAATATTAGTATCCATATTAGGAGATTGGGGTACAAACATAAGTGAAACTGCTAAGTAGTTTACAATAATTCATTGATGAAAATTTAGTTGGTAATTTGAGATAGGTAGAGAAATTGGTTTTAAGCCAAAATAATATGCTCTTGTGTGTTTAATTTGGGGGAAATAACTTAGAACCACCACTGCATACAACAAAACAGAATAAGCTTCATTCAGCCTACAGCACAGTTGTGCGAGCCACAGTATGGTTCCTTGTAGCCCATTTCTCATTTCTCAATCCACAAGAATACCCTAAAAGTACCTCCTCTAGGCTCTTTAGTTTTGTGCATTTTAAAAGCTTTTCTAGGACATCATACTGGACTGTATAAGATAATGCTTTCCACCTATCACTTTGTGTTCACCATGCCTGTCATTCATTCACTGAGAACCACTTATTGCCAAAGGCACAAGAAAAGCTGCATTCTTTCTGAGGTTCAGAGAATTAGAGAACTATTAAACAACTACGCCCCAATGTAAGAAGCCTGCTTTTTGTTTAAATGGGAACTTGAGCACTTTTACAAATATTTATTAAAAGTCATGTAATGGGACTCACCCCTATTTTAACCCTAGGAACCAATGCTCAGCAACAGTGGAACTGAAACCTGAAAAACATTGTCTCCCAACTAAATTGTAATTTGCTGTGGTTTTAAAAGGAAACGTTTCCAAGCTAAATCTTGCCATTCCAGCTTAATTACCAGCGCTCTTTGCTAATTTGGTGAAAATCCCATTGACAGCCCACAAATCTTCTCTTGTTCCTGTTCTCTCTGTTCCTCACATCAGTTGTCATGGCTTCTCTGTCTTGTTGTGTAAGTTTTCTGTTACAAGATGTCTGTGTAGGGTAGTGGTAAGGGGTACACAGCTGTTGAAACTCATCCAGTTCTTACTACTGCTCAGTTCTCTCTTGGAAGATGGCATTCACACTTGAGGATGCAGCCATCTCCGAAGCAGGATTTTACACTTTTCATCTCCGCTAGAACCATGCTGACTGCACTTGCCAGGGTAACTACCTTGCTGATGCTTCTCACTGGTGCCTCTCACCTACTCTCACCTACTTTAAATCAATGGCTGGAATAGATAGTAAAGTTAGTTGGATCAAAGTTTTCCTGTTTAAAACCCAGTTATGCCCACTTATGTTTCACTAGTGTCCTCAAATACAACAAATCCTGGCTTTGTCATCTCTCCTGTGATCCTGTTCTTTGCTCTTATCTATCTTCGTTTTCTCCTTTTGGGGGTCTTACGGCTGGGCAAAACTAATCTGTGGGTAAAGGCACCTGCATCTGAGCCCGACGGCCTGAGTTCCTAGGACTCCATGATACTCTTACTAATGTAAGCATATAGAAAGAAGTCAGTAATAAAAAAGGACAACTTCAAATTCTTTTAAGCTATTATTTATAAATGGCTCCATACAGTTTTACATCACTGTAAAAGCTGAATGGAAAAGTGGATTCATCAATTAAATTCCAAGGATGAGATCTAGTTCCAGTTTCCTGGGAGTTATGTGACAAGATAGTGTCTCTGGGCTTCAGTTTTCATTAAAGTAAAATATAGCTTAGTTTCCTCTGATGTCCTGTGTTATTTCTATGGAAGCTAGCAAATTTAAGAAAATCTGATGAAAATCTGGTAAAGTCAGTTTAATACTAAGGAATCTTACCTTTCTGATTCTGGAAGTTGTTTAATTTTTCTGGATATGATATTTAATATTAAATCTTCTTTGATAGTACTTGGTTGATGATTTTCCATCTTGGACCTAAAAAAAGCATAAAAACCCCATTTAAAAATAATTATATCTAAAAAAACAGTCTTCTGAGATGCATAATTATATAGTTGTAGATTATAATCTGAAAAATCAGTGTGTATATAGCATACAAACAAAACACCCTTCCCCATTAGAGCAACAGAAATCAGAATATGATAAGCAGCACAAATGTTTCTAAGAAATAGACTTAACAGTCCTTATTTCTTAAGCAGTTTACAAACAAAAATTACGAAATGTTTAAGTCATAACAGTGATAAGACTATAGTTGCAGCACTTGGGAAGTGGACCCAGGAGAATCAGCTCAGAGCTATCTGTGGCTACATAGGAGTCGGAGGCCAGCATGAGCTACATGAAAACTTACCATAGGAAAAACTCCCAAAGAACTTGTGTTCAATAGACTGGGGGAGGAGAGGGATTCAACAGAGCTTCAAGCTGTGAGAAAAGAAAAAACCAACAACCAGTAAAACTTAACATGTTAAAATCATTGGGGGGAAACTAACATCACACAGATATATGATTAGGTACACAGGCTATTTAAAACTAGAACGTTTCACTTGGAAACATTCCGGAAAGCTGCAACATGCTGCTGATGGAAGTGTAAATTGTATTTCAAGTGAGTGTAACCACTTTGTAAAAACAACTTGGTGTTAGAGGCCTAGAGAGATGGCTCAGTAGTCGAGAGTGAACACTATTCCAAAGGATAAGCATTAGGTGCCCAGGTTCTCCAGCTCTCACAATAGGTCTGCTCACAACTGCCTGCAGCTCCAGTTCCAGGGGATTGAATGCCCTCTTCTGACTTCCATAAACTTCGCGATGTGTGCACTGGTCCACACGTGTACACATGATAAAAAATAAAATTGGGCTGGAGAGATGGCTGAGCAGTTAAGAGAGCTAGTTGCACTTCAGAGGACACAGGTTCAGTTCCCATCACACACATAGTAGCTCATAACTGGAACTCCAGGCTCAGGGGGATCTGATGTCCTCTTCTGGCGACTGCAGGCACAGCATACACATGCACAGACACTTTAGACTGAATATGGCCTACATGCCAGTAGTTTGCTATCTGTGCCAGATAGAGTGAATGTCAAAGTATTAGAATAGTAAATGAGTTTTTGGGTACAGATTCAACTCTTTAAAAAATACTTATGGTGCAGTTATAAAAGCAAAGGCCTGCCACTGTGGTGATATCTGTAATACTAGCGTTTGGGAAGCTGAGGCAGGAGGGCTGTGAATTTCTGGGCTATATACACCAAATTTAAAAAAAAACAAAAATAAAAACCAGTAGCAGCAACAAAAACAAATCCCAGAAGTAATTTTATACAAATCAGATTATCTTGGGTCACTATCCATACTTACCTACTACACCGCTATTTTAACATTTCTTACCAAATCTGTTTTATATATAGAAATGACTTGAAAAAATGCTGTGTACACAAAGTTCCATAAATCTCGATTTAAAATTAACCTCGGACACACAATGCAGATTTAGAAATTCAGCTCAGATTTCCAGGACACAAGTTCTATTTCTTAGTCCAGATAGGGCATTATTTCTCAGTTCGAAATGAATCCCTATCAAAGACAATGATACCCTTAAGTACTACAAATATTTCTGGAAGCTTAAGCATAAAGTGGAGCATCAGAAACTTAACTCAGCCAAGGTTACCCTGTCAACTGGCAGGAATTCAGGTCTTCCTCTGGGCTGGAAAGTGAAGAGCGGTCAGCAGACAGCTCCCTCCCTCGTTGCTATCCCGTGCCTCTCCCGGCACCGGCACGGTTACTCACCACTCCGCTGAACGATCACCGTAGGCCCTCCTCCCAGCGGCCGGTGCTCGCCCAGGCTCTCCTCCCGCGCTCGGGTTTACCACCACCTTAGCTTCGGTCTCCCGGGCTCCATCTTCGGCTGACACGTGACTCTGCCGCTGCCTCTGCTTCCTGTCGAGGGCTTCCGGTCCGGGAGACACTATACCCACAGGTTAGCCGGCAGAGTCGGGGTCTGCTGAGGGCAGCGGCTCGCCAGACCTTGCCCCGGCACGGCCGGCGGAAACAGCCATCCCCGCCCCACCTGGGGCGGTCAGCCTGAGACCTCCCGTCTCGGTCGTGCGGCCCTGCTTCCGTGACACACGGCTTGACTTCCGGTCCGCGGAGCTTCGCGAGGCCGCGGGTAAGTCGCTGGGTTCCGGTCCAGGAAGGGCTGTTCCTGCCGTGAAGTTGGCCTGAGGCTGAGATTCCTTGCACCCGCTCCCTTGCTTGGACCTTCAGCTCTTTGTGCCGTGTCCAGCCGTGGGCGACTTCCAGCAGGACTAGAGCGACTCCCGAGCGAGCGTGCGCTTGTATGCCCCGTTATTCCCGGGGCCCCAGGACACTGCTGTGCCAACGGGGTCGGTGAGTGTAGTGAAGGGGTAACTGTTTAGAAGCGAGGAGCCAGGCGCCTGAGCTCACGCTTTAAGATACATAAGCTGTCATTTTCCTTTCAACAGTCATTTATTTATTTTTAAGAATTCTTAAGATCTTTTAAGATGAAAATGTACATTTACCCACCTATTTGTCAGTTCCAGGGCTCTTCATTCATTTTCTAAATCTAGAACCCAAAATACTCTATTTCACTTTTTTTTTTGGGGGGGGGGTGTTTTCGAGAAAGGATTTCTCTGTTGTAACTCTAGCTGTCCTGGAACTCACTCTGTAGACCAGGCTGGCCTTGATCTCACAGGATCTGCCTCCCTCTGCCTCCTGTGTGCTGGGATTAAAGGCATGTGCCACCACCGGGCTCTTTCATATTTCTTAGGATGCAGATCTTCTGATGATGAATTTGTTCCACTTTTTTGAGTCTAAGAATATCTTTTTTTAGCCTTCCTAGTTAAGTATTGGTTAGTAGATAAGCTACCGGTTTTTGTAAGATGACTTCATATCCTCCAACTTTACTAAACTTATTAGTAAGAATAGTTTTTGAGTGGCATCTAGGTATTCTGTATTTACAATTATATCACCTACAAACAAGGACACATTATTTTTCTCCTTTTCCGTTTGGATGCACTTTATTCTTCTTGTATGAGTGCTCCAGTTAGTACTTCATTGGTACTGTGTTGCATAAGAGTGGTAGAAGTGGGTATTCTTATAGGAAATGGCATCACCCTTACCCCTATGAGAATGAGGTTAACTATGAGTTTGTCATAGATGACATTTATTATGTTGTGATGTATTTCTATATTTAATTTGTTTTTATCATGAAGGAATATTAAATTGTTTCAAATGATTTTTCTGAAACTATTGAAACAATAATAGCTTTGTCCCTGATTCAGTTAATGGGTATATCTCATTTCTTGATTTGTGTGTATTGAACCATGTTTGCATTCTCAGAACAAATCCCACTGGATGGTGTATAATCTTTTTTGATGTACTGTGGGTTTGCTATGTACTTTTATCTTTAAATAAAAAAATCTTTTACATGTATTTATTTAGTGTGTGTCTGTGTTTGCTGGCCAAGGTCAGAGGACAACCTGTGGGAGTCAGTTCAATTCTTCTACTATGTGGGTAAAGTAAAGCATTTAGTTGGGGACTTGTTTACAGTTTCAGAGGGTTACTCCATTTTCATCATGGTGGGAGTGTGGTGGCAGGCAGGCAGGCAGTAGCTGAGAGCTCACACCTGATCCACAAGTTGCAGACAGAGAGAGAAAAAGATGTGGCCTACCATGAACTTTTGAAACCTGAAAACCTACCCCCAGTGATACACCTCCTCCAGTTAGGCCCACACCTCTTAATTCTTCCTCAATAATCCACCAACTAAGCATTCAAATATATGAACCTATGTGTAGTAGTTCATCCGCTGTGGTGGCTCACCAAGGACAACAAGGAGGCATTCTCATTGGTACAAAACCCTGCCAGACCTCAGCAGAGGGAACTACCATCCTGGCTAACACCATACTGGGCAGAGGAACCTGAGGTCTGAGCTCAGGTGTTTTTATTGATTCAGAACTCTTCAGGTATTCTACTGATAGTAGGTGAAGATCATATGTAATTAAACATCCCCCACATAAATCCAACATCTACAGACAATACCGAATGTCAAGGCCTAGGTAGCCCATCACCCAACAGTGCACAAAACAATTATTTTATACATAACTAAAAATAAACTTCTACAACACCTGAGTGCCATTTTCACTCAAACCACCACACCCACTGAGCCATCTTTTTGGCTATATGTACTTTAATCTTTATAATGATACTAACAATGAATTGATTTGTACATTTTAAGAGGAAACACGCCAAAAGCTGAACAGTAATAGTTTTGCATACAGTAGATGTTGAATCAATATTTCATGTCTTTATACACAATTATCCAAGTATAATTCTGTGATTTTTATTTCTTTTTTTTTTTTTTTTCTCTTCTATAAACATGCTAGACTGGTAACTATACACAAGGAAAAGGCCAGTGATAGTTATGTATGCAGTCATAACAAAAACAATGTGGTAGCTGCTATAATCTGTTTTTGTTCCCACACAATGTCATTTGCTGAAGCCTCAACTTCTATGGTGGATTGAATGAGATGTCCCCCATTGTAGAGAAATATTTAGGTAAATAGTGATAATAAAATTGAGAATTTTAAACCAGATCAGGTATGGTTTGTAGAGGATTATTTAATCCTTTAATTTGTCAGCATGGCTGCTCTAGGGTAGAAAGAACATTGGTAAACATCTTTAATCCCAGTATTTAGAAGGTGTTTGTGGTTCATGCCGTCAATCCCTAAGACAGAAACAAGAGTGTGGTAGCAGACACAGGAGGCAGGGCTCAGAATGAGTGTCACACAGGAAGTGACTGAGATGAGTCAGAGTGAAGGACAGGCAAAGTGACTAATTAGAGGAAGAGTTACAGAGTCACTTAACAGCTAAAAGTTAGAGCAGAGAGTTGCAACAGAGTGAGTTACAGCAGCGTAAGGTACAGCAGTGTGAGTTACAGAGGCAGTATGAGGCAGAGAGGCAGCCAGAGTTAGCCAGAGTCAGAAGAGCTCAGTCAAACAGTAAGCCAGGTCAGGTCAGTTTGAACCACTCAGCTTGGAGAAGTGTTTGAACCAGAACAATGAGTGTGTTGAGTTGAAATAGAAGAGTCAGAGTTCAGATGGGACTAGCCAGAGTGGCTTAGTCAGCAGTAAGCCTCTGAGTCTTAAACGTTATAGATTGTATGGAGGCTGAGGCTGAAGCCTTCAAGTGCTTTGCTTAAGAGTAGATTGCAGAGGCAGAAACACTCCAGGGCTCCAGACTAGGACTGGGGACTGAATTAGGAATAAACCAGCCTTTGAACCTGAACCTACATCTACATCTGGTAAATCAATGTCTATACCCCATAGTCTCAGGAATTTGAATACTTGGCCCCCAGTTGGTGGTGCTGTTGGTGCTGTTTGGGAGGCTTAGGAAGTGTAGCCTTGTTGGAAGAAGTGTGTCACTAGGAGCAGGCTTTGAGGTTTTAAAAGCTCCATCATATCCCAGTTGCTGTACTCTGCTTTATGTTTCCATTCAAGATGTGAGCTCCAACTTTCTGGGTCTACTACCATGTCTTTGCTCCTCCATCCTGTACTCCAACCTTTTAGAGCCCAAACAAGCTCTTCTACAAGTTGCCTTAGACATGATGTTTTATTATTATCTTGTTATATAGTATATATGTATTAATAGAAAGTAATTGTTAAAATCTCTAAGGTGGTAAGTGTTAGCAAATTGGGCCTTTGGGATGTAGATAGGACTTTGCCCTCAGGAATGAGATTAGTACCCTTATACAAGAGGCTCCAGAGACTTCTTTTGCTCTACTCCCATGATAACACAATAAAAAAGGAATCATTTTTTTGATCTAGTAGGCAGGCCTATCCTAGTCACCTGTCTTTGCGGTGATTAAACACCATGGCAGAAGCAACTTGGAGAAGAAAGGGTTTCTTTGGCTTATGTTTCTATATCACTGTTCACCATCAAAGGAAGTCAGGACAGGAACTCAAACAGGGCAGGAACTTGGAGTCAGGAACTGATGTAGATGCCATGGAAGAGTGCTGCTTACTGGCTTGCTCTACATGGCTTGCTAAGCTTGCTTTCTTATAGAATTCTGAATCAGCAGCCCAGGAATGGCACCACCCACAATGTTCTGGGCCCTCCTCCATCAACCACTAAGAAATAGCCAAAACTTGGATCTTACGGAGACATTTTCACAATTGAAGTTCCCTCCTTTAGGATGACTATAGCTTGTGTTAAGTTTACATTAAAACATAAAACTAGCCAGCACAACACTAAAACAGCAGGTTCCTTATCTTGGATTTTTCAGCCTTCAAACTGTGAGAGCAACATGCTGCTGTTTATAAGCCTGTTGGTGATATTTCGGAACCTCAAATAGACTCAGAGCAGCTAACAGACTTCCTATGATTTGGGTACTGTTTTGATCTCTATATTTATCCTGTTTAATGATGCATGTGAATTTTAATCCTTATTTCAGAGATGAGGCAGCTAAGGAACAGAGAGGTGGAGTAGCTTGTTCATAGTCATCCTGTGGGTAAGTAGTGAAGCCAGGATTTGATCTAGTATATACTTTACATGAATGTACTATTTGCCTCTAGAACCTTGCTGCTTTTCAGGACTGATTCAACTTCATCTTTGGGCTCAGGTCCATCAGGACAACCTTTTTTGATTGTAGAAAAGATACTGTGTGTGTGTTGTGTTGGATGCTTGCCTGTGTTCTTGCACTGACGCCAGAGGAGGTGTCCTCTTCTATTACTCTTTGTCTTATTCCTTTTGAAGCAGGGTCTCTCACTGAATGGGACCTTGTTTGTTTGTTTTTTGTTTTGTTTTGTTTTGTTTGGGGGGGGCAAGGATGGTAGACCAAATCTCACTGGGGTTACTGGCACACACAGTATGTCAAGCTTGTTATGTGGGTGCTGAGATCCCAACTCTGGTCCTCATGTTTGAGCAGCAAGTGCTCTTAATCTTTGAGCCACCACTTTAGCCCTAGAAAAGACAATTTGAAGGAAGTAAGGTACAGTCACTCAGCTTTGAAATGGCAGGGGAAATGAAGAAAAGTCAACTTTGCTGTGGTTTCAAGGACCAGCTTCTAGTATAATCATATACAAAGATGAACTGTAGAATTTATTCCATAACTATTCCCATCAGTGTTCATTTTCAGAATGAAGATAAAGCCTCCACATATTCCAAAGGAGGTGCTATGAATCCTTTTCTTTAGGTATCATTACATTTCTGATTTTTAATATATGACATGCAGATATGTGATAAATGTTTAAATTGTAAGTGAAGGAATTTGTAAAGAAGATGAACATGCTTAGTATACTGACTCAGAGTAGAGAGCAGAGGGACATTTTTCTGTAGGAGGCACAGAGGTCCTTGTGTTCACAGATAACACTAAGGGAACCAGGAGCAGTAAACACACAGAGTTGTCTCTTCAGAGGGAGAGGTGTTTAACCTGTTTTCCCCTCAGAATTCTGGGAGTGGATGTGACTAATAGCCTGCTGACCTTTGTGTTATGTGGCAGAGATCACATGGATCCTTCTGCAGACTCTTGAGCTAGTTTTTCTCTGTCATTCTATTAGAACCTATCTCTATGGAAGATATCACTTGTACTTTACCAAGAATTTCGATGTAGTCATATGTTAAGCTTTGTTGTGCAAGTGGGACTGAGTTAATTATCACTAGGAAGTTTTTTGCCAAATTGTGCTGTGCTTAAATATGCCTAAAATAAACTACACAGGCTCAGACTAGAAGTTGGAACTAGCACCAGCTACAAGTCATGTTGAACCAAATTGCCTTCTTGCCTCCCGTGTATTATCACTCTGCTGGCTGTGGGCTACAGAGACCAGTGTGTGGGGCCCCATACCTGGAGAAGGTAAGAGATTTCCCTGTAAATAGAGGGTAGTTCAGTCCTCTCATCCAAGGGGTCCCAACCATAAGTGAGTTAAATAACATAGTTCTTCTCAGTCCTCGGAGGCAAAGCATTTTATACAATTATTGAGGTGTTTGGCAAGATCCAGAGAGGCAAAATATTCAAAGAAACAGCTCTCAACTTTGTACAAGTGACTGTAAAATTCAATCCTTGGTTTCCTAAACTAGGAACCATTGGTTTGTTACAATTTTTGATCATTTGAAGCACACATAAGTGAATTCCAAAAGAGCTCATGAAAAGAGAGATTAAAATGCCTGTTAGTTATTTGCAATCTGGACTGCAGTAGTGTATTGTAGAGGAACATTTAATCCTTTAATCCAGCAGCATGGCTGCTCTGGCAAGGGATTACATTGGAAGGCCTGTGTCCTAGGCATTTAATCTCTAATCCAGCAGCATGGCTGCTGTGTATCAGATATGCTGCTTTGTGCCTCAGTAAAGAAGAAAGGAAGCATTTCACTCTGCAAGACCTCAGCAGAGGGAACCATCGTCACAGCAAGTGCCATACTGGACAGTGGAACCTGGAGCGCCTCATCTCAGGGGTTTTTATTGATACCTAAGCTCCTCAGGTGTTATATTGATAGCACGTGCAGATCATTGTGTTTTTTTGTGGGTACAGGGGGTCTCCGAGGAGATGAGTGGTATACAGAGTCACTAATCCAAGAAGCTCAGACTCTGGGGAAATGCCTTCATAGTGCAGATCCAGTTTATTTTGTGTATTTGTGTGTGTGTGTTTGTGTAAGGGGGGGGGGCTTTTATGGAGAAAGTAGGGTGGTGCACAAGGGAGAGATCCAGTAGCTTTAGTCTGTGCTTACTAGACACTTTAACCAGCCTACCTAAAGCCTGTAAATCAGGGGGATGGGTAAGGTCAGTAATGGCCTGTGGGTTGTTTCTTTCTCCCCCTCAGCCCTCAGAGGGCCTCACTTTTTCCCCACCCATAGACTACCAGCGCTATAGTCTAGCTAGCTGCCTGTGGCTAGATGGAAGGAAGCACGGGGGAGTGGGTGGGAGGCGTCCAGGCAGGTCCCAGGTCGGGGAACTTAAGACTCAACAGAATGCACAGAGTTCCAGGTGCTGCTGTTAGAGAGGCATACTCAATTCATTGCAAGGGTTAGGATATATTTATCAGGGTTCAGGGAAGGGTGGGTCCCCCAGGACACAGGGTCAATGCATTGGTTAAAACAGATAAGCAACTCTTATTGCCCTCTGAAGGGGGTGGAACTTTGGAACTTTGCTGTGCCCCTGGTCTGTCAACATAGAGGGGAGGGGCCAGACTCTGCCAGCTCTCTAGGATGAGAGCTTTGCCAGTAAGGGCCCTTGACCTATGCTGCATGGTGGGACCATTCCGCAGGTTACCACAAAGGCCCAATCATCTATAGGCTTGTTTGTAAAGGCTTATCCTTATTGCTGATGTTGGTGAACAAGGTTACTGCAAAGACAAAGGAAGTGGAGCTTTATGCCTGCCTCTCTCCTGCCATCAGGATCTAGTTGTCACCAACAGAGGACAAGGAATCAAACATTTTTACAAAAAGCCAACACCCCCAACAATGAACAAAACAACCATTTAAAACATAACTAAAAATAAACTTCTGTAGCAGCTCTAGGGTAGAAAGAATAATCCATAGCACACACCTTTAAACCCAATTCAGAAGGCAGTCATAGCACACGCCTTTAATTCCAGCTCAGAAGAGAGAAGCAGAGTGTGGAAGCAGAGACAGAAGGCAGAGCTCAGAAAGAGGTGGAAATAGACAAATAGCAGTTTATAGAGTAGAAGCAGAGTGTAGAAACGAGGTGGAAGCAGACAGCAGAGTGAAGAGAGAAGCAAGGAAGTAGAGCGAAGAGTTAGTTCAGTTAGGTAGTTTGAGTGCAGTCAGCTCATAGACAGTTCTGATCAGAAGCTGAGAAGAATAAGCAGTCCAGAATAAGCTAAGAGAGAAAGCAGAGTCAGAAGCAGACGGTTTATGATTTACAGTTCAGAGTTCAGAAGACAGCTGCTCAGAGTGAGCTCAGTCAGTCTTGGAGTCTGAGACATTTTAGGTTTGTAGATTAGATTTTACAGACATTGAAGCCTTCCAGGTCTAGGTTTAAGTTTAGATTGTAGCCAGGCGGTGGTGGCATATGCCTTTGATCCCAGCAATTGGGAGGCAGAGGCAGGTGAATCTCTCTGAGTTCGAGGCCAGCCTGGTATACAGGGTGAGTTCCAGGACAGCCAGAGTTACAACAGAGAAACCCTGTCTCAGGAAAAAAAAAAGAAAAAAGAAAAAAAGGTTGTGTAGAGAAGCTAGAGGACTAGGGATTGAATTAGCAAAGAATAAACTGTCTTCTCACGTGAACCCATGAGAATAATTAAATAAATCCAATGCTCACTTCTATGTCTACAATGTATTACATGGATCCCTTCAGGAGGACCATTAAAAAAAAACTCAGCTGGACACATCTTGGCAGTCGGCCGAGTGGACTCCAAAGCCGCTTACTGTTGGTACTGAGTCGGCTGTGTTCAGGGCTTGCCTTCTGAACTCAGAAACCCCCAGCTCTGTGGCCCTTTCTGGTGCCCTTCTCCAGCCCAGTGGGGAGGGGGTCTGGCATTGCCTGAGCTAGGTGGCTCTTGCTGGAGCTCAGCTGCCTTTGTGTTTAGTTTTTGTTTTCCTTCTTAGTGGGAAGAGATTGATCAATGGCCCCTTCATGGAGGAAAAATTAACAAGTTATACATTTCTCCCTTTGAAGAAACAGCCCTGTGTGTTTAACATTCCTCGCTCCTCTAAGGATCTCCATGCCTCCTACATTTTCCCATATTTTCCTTTCTTATGAACTTCCAGTTCCTCCAACATTTAGCTCATATTACTTCCCTACGACATCATCTGCCTAAATAGATAACAGTTACAATGTTAGTTCCCCGAATTATGTGTGTATCTCTCAAACCATCTTATATTATGTGTTCATACCTCATTTTCCTCTTCTGAGTCTTTCTTTAGAGATCATTTCTTACTACATGCACAGTGCCTGATTCATAGCAAGTACATACTGTATCTGCATAGATCCAATATGAGGCTCCAAACCCATTTCTATACACAATGAAGAAAGAAAGATGAAATTTGTTTTCCATATATATTTACTGAGTATCTGATACATACCAGGCAAAGGAGCAGAGTTAGTCTTCACTCTTTGACCGATGCCTGAGTCCTTATTGCCAAAAAGTCCATTGTTCTGAGTGGCCTTCACTGAGTGCTTGGTTAATCTTCAGGCACAGTTTTTGCATGTGTTCCTTCACATATAGAATAGTGGTATAAGCCATGAAACACTCCAAATACTGTCTGAAAGAACAGAGGAATGACCATGGCTTTCATCCCAGTCTGACAAAGGAGTAACCAATGGAGTATAACTCTTCCTTTTGGAGGCAGTGGAACGGTATGATACCTGAAAATGAAAAGAGTCAACTATATCTCCTGGATGGATGCCTATTCAAAGATACTCATCTCCTGAACTAGTCATCATGTCGACAACAAAGTCAAATGTTAGCGGGCTATTTTGTTTTGATTAGTCTGTAACTAAAGAAAACGAAGACTTTATCAGTACCCCTTTCCCCCAAAAAAGGAGGAAGGAAGGAAGGAATAAAAAGAAAAGGCTGGGAAGATAGCTCAGTCAGTAAAATCCTTATTACCCTGCAACCACAAGGATCAAAGCTTGACCCAGGTTTAAAAAAAAAAAAAAAGGTAACCACAGTGTTCTTTGCTTATAACCCAGTTCTAGGTAGGCAGAGACAGGACGATCCCTGGGACTCATTGTCCAGTCAGCCTAATGGCAAGCTCTAGACCAATGAGAGACCCTGTCTCAAAAATGTAAGGTGAACAGGCACAGTGGCATGTGTTTAATCCCAGCACCCACCAAGGCAGCAGATCTCTGAGCTCAAGGCCTGCCTGGTATACAAAGCAAATCCCTAGGCCATTCAGGGCTTCACAGTGAGATCCTGTCTCAAAAACAAAATTAGAAATATAACTTTTGAGGTACATGCACGCATACACACACACACACACACACACACACACACACACACACACACACAGAGGAGAGAGGGAAAAGGGGTGTGGAAGCAAGAATAAAGAAAAAAGTAAGAGAAGGAATGGACTGACTTACTTAACTGCCAAACGTCCATTTTTACAAAAAGCCAAAGCACTGGGATATGAAACACCACACAGTATGCCAACGAGTAAACTTCTTATGACACAGTTTTCCTTGCTTATGTTACCTAGAAAGTGAAAGAAAAGTTGGCTTTCCGTTAAGATTTAGGATAACCACTAAAATGAAGCTGTATCTCAAAACACAGTTATTTTGCTGTTTTCAACCACACTTAAACAGTAGAAAGGACATAAGAAATTTAAAGTCTATGGCACTTAAGAGGCTTAACTATATCTTGTTTTAGCAAGAAAGAGAAAAAGGAGAGAGGGAGAGAAAGGAAGAGAGAAAGAGGGAGAGGGGAAAGCAGCCTTTTAGTTCATATATTAGGGAAGAAAGTCATTAGGCAAACCTTAAAGAATAATGATAAGAGGGGTGGGAGAGATGGATCAGCAATTGACTGCACTTGCTGCTCTTTCAGAGGACCCAGGTTCAGTTCCCAGAACCCACATGGTCGTTTACAACCACTCCTAATTCCAGTTCTTGGAAGAGTATCATTTGCCTTGTTAGGACTGCTGTACAGATTGAACTGAGAAATACATTTAAATAATAAAAAAATATGAAATGAAATGTTTGAGAGCGTTATAAACATTTTGTTGGTAATTTTAATCCATCACAGCCACATTATGCACTGATGAATTTAAATTTACCTGAACGCAAAGCATCGGTTACAAGGAACTTGTAAGTCACTACAGTAGTCAAAAATGGAAGTGTAGTCAAGGATGCATAGGTCTTCAGAGCTTCATACTGAACCTTGAAACTGTTTCTGAAAATAAAGTTTGCCAATATCCCAGACAAACCACTGGTTGTTCCAAAGACTAACGTTCCATGTATATTTAAAGTCCTGATGGGAACAAACAGAAAAACGTAAGTTTAACATAATAGTCTTGAAATGGATCTACCCTTTCCTCAGTAGTTACATGCTATACCATATCTTCTCAGCATCCAATAGTTCTTGTTAGTAAAATAATTGTCTCAAAGAGAAAATTATTTGTTTAAGATCATCTAGGGGGAAAAAAAGCTATTTTCACATGTCTAGAAAAGAACTATTTATGAATTGGTCCAGATACATTTAGATAGTTTGTCTACGGTTTATGAAACCTCAATGAAAAAAAATCTGACAGATTTGGTTTTACTTAATTCTGACTCATACCTGAATCAAGAAAACTCTAAAAAGTTCATGTGTAGTCTGACCTACTCTTGAGTTCTTTTAATAAATGTCAAAATAGCCTGAGAGTATTGTGTGCCATGGTCCTTTCCACATTCTCTATTCCTTCTTTTCATCCGCAGTACTATGGTTGAGATCATCAGCACCAGATTTTTCCCCCCTTTTTCTGTTTATTCTTATATATTGGTGTTTGTGTGTGGCAGGGGTGCACATGAATGTTAAGGCTCAAGGCAATAATGGGAAATGTTCATGATTGTTTATTTATTAAGGCAGGGTCTCTTGATCAAAGTTAGAGCTCATACTAGATTTGCCTGCCAGCTTGCTCTGGGGATCACCTGTGTCTGCCTTCTAAGGCCACAACTGCCACACTCACCTCGAATTTCTATGGATTTCTGGGGATCCAAACTGCAGTCCTCATACACAAAGAACTTGAACCACTGAGTCATCTAGCCTTGCTAAACTGATCTTAATCATAATTGTTCATCAGTAAATACAAGTAACCTTCAAAATGGTTTCATAACTAATTGCTCTTAATTAAAAAATATTTGTACAAATAATATTTCAGCAATAATTGTGGGCATTTTGTTTTTTAAAGAAGCAAAATAAGGGGTTGGTTCTCAGGACCAGCATCTAAGGGCTTGCAACAGTCTCTAACTCCAATTCCAGGGGATCCAAACCACTTTCTAGCTTCCACTGGCACATGCCGGAGGAATACACAGCATACATTCACACAAACATACTCATAAATAAAAATAAAAAATAAATCGTACAAAAAGAAGCAAAAGAAATTATCCTTAGTCTAACAAAGCAATGTTTTAATCCATTCCTATTTCTATTCAGTTCTTTAAAAAAAAAAAAAAGGCATTTTTTATAACCAACTCAGTAAGTAGTTTCTTTTCCTTTTTCTCCATGAATTATTTATTAGATATGTTTTGAGAACTTTTGTAAAGGCATCTTTAGGAACTCCAATGTTGCCAATTTCACCCCCCCCATATATAAATATCTAGCAGATTCTCTTCTTAGACTACTGTTTAAGATAGAATTCAAGCTGCCATTGGAAGCAAAGTAGTTACAAGAGAAACCATGAAAGCCTATAGGAAAAACATTTAGGCAAAATGTTATAGTGGTGCCACTACCCCAAAATAAAACTTCGGAAGAGACAAACAGGAGCAAAACGTTTCTTAAACAATCCTCAGAGACTATGGTTATAAAAAGGATGAACAAGTAAAGTTGTTGACTCAGTATCAGTGTGTCTCTTACTTTTCGTTTCTATAATATTCAAACTTTTTTTCTATGATTTCAATGATGGCTGGTCTTCTGAATTTTGCATCTCCTAGAGAAGGAATCAGCTGACCATGTGTATAAATTGCCTTCTTGATGTCCTGGAAAACACAAAATTCCAGACATAACAGCTAACCATATTAATATTAAATAAAAGTTCATAAAACTATATTCAGACTAAAAACATTTAGAGTCTAAGAATCTTCAGGTACTGTGTTATCTGCATATATATATACATATATGTGTGTGTGTGTGTATATACACAAATATATATGTATTTATTTGTTGTTGTTGTTTTTGTTTTTCAAGACAGGGTTTCTCTGTGTAGCCCTGGGTATCCTGGAACTTGCTCTGTAGACCAGACTGGCCTCAAACTTAAAGAGATCCACCTACCTCTGCCTCCTGAGGGCTGGGATTAAAGGCTTGCACCACCGCTGACCAGCTTACTTTCATATATTTTAAGGAAATAATTCAATCAATATTTACTAAGTTCTTATTACTATTAAGACAATTTTTTTTGAGTTACACAAAAATTGGGAAAATGATTGTTTTTGTTTTCGTATGCGGTGGTTTGAATAAGAATGATCCCCATAGGCTCATATATTTGAATGTTTAGTCATCAGAGAGTGGTTCTATATGAGGGCTTAGAAGGATTAGGCAGTGTGTCCTTGTTGGAGGAAGTGTGTCACTGGGGGTGGGCTTTGAGGTTTCAAAAGCCCATGCCAGGCTAAGGCTAAGGCTCTGTCTCTGTTCTGTCTCTCTGTCTCTTCTGCCTGTGGGTCAGGATGTAAGCTCTCAGATCCAGGACCACTATAAATGATTATAGATTAATCCTTTGAAACTGTAAGCAAGCCCCCAACTAAATGCTTTCTTTCATAAAAGTTGCTGTGGTCATGGTGTCTCTTCACAGCACTAGAACACTGACCAATACAAAAGAGTAGAAAACTGAGGTTAAAAAAGCTTGTCTTGCCACTGAGATATTCTTTTTTTTCCTTTTCTTTTTTCAGTATAGCTTCCTCTGTTTCTTCCAATAGAAGGTCCTACTTGTTTACCCTTCTCAGGCAGCAGCAGAAACAGCACCTGCTTGTTAAGATCTTGTCTTTTCTCATGAAAGCCTGAGCTCATTTTGGAGATTATTTTGGGGGTAGGGGTGGGTAGGAGAGAGCAAGGAGTGCTTTGGAAAATAGAGGGAAAAAAAAAAAATCAGAGATGGTTACTGTTCCAGCCTGGGAAAAGGCAGTGTGTCATGGTTACCTTGGACTTTAAGTTGTACATTCAGTTTTCTAGTAGGGCCTGGGGTAGACAGGGCCTTTCTCAGAAACAGCTATGTGGTACAGCATGAAGCCTGGATTCATGGCAGTGGAGTCAGTGTCCCACATGATAAGCGGATAGTTGCCAACATTGGGAGAACAGGGCTTGGCCAAGGTAAAAAAATTAAAAAAAAAAAAAAAAACAAACTCAAAAGGATCCTTGTGAATGTTTGGCTATGGGTAAGATTTTTGGGTCTTTGTGGAAACATTTGTTACATCCTTTATCACTCTGACATATGCAGCTTAAGAGTTTTTAATTTCATCCAAACAAAAAAATACAGACACTTCTTGCAAATGAGTACTTATTTCATCAGTGAGAGGTCTACTGATGCAAAGTTCCATGCTTTTTATTTTTTGCTCTACATTCTATGGATTAGTAGTCAGTGAACAGTTATAAAGTCAAAGGCTCATTACAGATTATACATTAACATCTCTAAGTCAGGAGCATATACTAAGACTCAAATTAATGAAAACCCAGTGGATCCAGACTCCAGGAAATCAACACACACAAAGTACAGGTTCCCTGATCTTAAGGTGGTATATACAATTGATCAAAAGATAAGTTTCTCTGCCTCAATACAGAATGGTGTTCAAGTCAGTCCTTTTTCTTTAAAATATCTGAGGAAGGTGGGGGGGGCATTAAATACAAATTATAATTTTCTTAGGGGCTAGACCTAAATCTTCTGTGTTCCCCCTGCTATCTAGATGGATAAAGGAAGAGGAAATAGTACATTCTAAGGGGGATTCTATTTTCTACCTAATCCATCTAGTGTACCACAAAGGCAGACATCAGTAACGTCATGGCTAAACAACAACGGGAAAAAAAAAAACCTACAGAATTTTTTGTTCTGCTCTTACCAAATTCACTGAACCCCCACCACCGACAGAAAATTTTGAGGCAGAACAATTGAGGCAGAGAAACTGCTCCATCTTCAGAGCCCCAGGAAGCTTTCAACTAGCGTTGTAAATGAAGATTTTTTCTACAACCAACTTTTAATCTAAAAGTTAAGGAAGTTCAAAAATCACTCAACCGGTCAGCTCACCATTCTTATAGATGTAAGTGCATCTGCGTAGGTGGTTTGCAAAGTGTTTTAACTTTTTTTTTTTTTTTTTGAGATAGGGTTTCTCTGTTGTAACTCTGGCTGTCCTGGAACTCACTCTGTAGACCAGGCTGGCCTTGAATTCACAGAGATCCTCCTGCCACTGCCTCCAAAGTGCGGGGATTAAAAGGCCCGTGCCACCATCGCCCGGCCTTGTGTGGTAATTTTAAGTGTAATTATTTGACTTGACCTTCAGAATTTTATTCAACATTCTCACATGATTTATCCAACACTGGTGTATATCAGGTTCCCAGGTAATCAAAACTGTGAATATCTTCAAGAATCCATCACAACCTAGCGCTAATTCAGGACAAACAAAATCAGTAAAAGGCGGGAGACTTAAAAACACAAAG
Organism: Cricetomys ansorgei; assembly: GCA_026225945.1. Classification (NCBI taxonomy): domain Eukaryota; kingdom Metazoa; phylum Chordata; class Mammalia; order Rodentia; family Nesomyidae; genus Cricetomys; species Cricetomys ansorgei. Next base: position 3,019,221 of record JAMJFZ010000711.1, read on the forward strand.
AGGGAAACAGAGGTCTGGCGGGGTAGGTGAAGGCGAGAAAATATTCCCAATTAAAGAAAAGGCTTGTAAAAGGTCCTGGGAGGAGACTTCAGGTCTACGCTCTTTGGAACTGGAGACCTGACTACGCTCCGCATAAAGTCGGGACCGTTCTATTTGCTCACATCCTTCACGTGCACCATCTCCGAGGAGGCGACCCACATCACCCCAGGCTTCCGCCTACCTGGGACGCTTCTCTATCGCCCGCCTGTACACCATCAACCCCCAACGTAGAGCAAGCTTGCTGCTCGGGCGCCGCCATCTTGGCGCCTCACGTGACTGACAGGAGGGCGTTGCCGGAGCGCCTGGGGCGGGACTTGGGGCTGACTGACAGCTTGCGCCTCAGCCGGGTCCGCCTCCTCCTAGTCAAAAGCCGCGCCCTCCGCTCCGCCGGAGATTGGGCGTGGCGTTCTGAAACCGGGACCGCTTATTGGCTCCGAGGTAGGCGCAGGCGCCCGAGGGCCAGCCCCTGGCTGGCGCTGCCGGTCCTCCGCCAGGAATTTGTCTGCCTGGCCGTCTCTTGGCCAGCCTGAAGGGGACCCGGAGCGGTTCCTGCTCGGGCCTGTTGCTGCGAGTCTTCTTCTCTGGGCGGCTGGGGCAGCCAAGCACTGGCAGCTCGCTCCTACGGCCTGGTCGGGTGTCAAGGCTGTGGCTTCTCGGGTTTGTCCTCAGAGCCTCCAGCCCGCCTCCCCGGCGCGGCCAGAGCAGCCTGCTCTCCCCAGCCTTCAGTCCCCTCACAGTCCACCCTCAAGCCCCGCTTGGAAAGGGTCCAGTTAGAAAACCCCCCTCCCCTGCTCCCCAGAAGAGCCCTGGTCAGCCGGTGTTCCAGGGGTGGAGGGTGCTGCGAGGAGGCGTGCTTCCGTGCACGTGAAATGCCCAGCAGCGGCTGCCAGACCCGCAACCCCCGACCCTCCAGTCTCCATGTCTTAGACAAGCCAAATTCGAGAGTTATATAATTTCTAGTGCTGCTGTTTCTCTTGCCCGAGGAAACACTTCATCGCGTGGAGGGTGCAGGACATTTCGGTGCTCTTCTGTATAAGATCGGGGTGTGGGCAGGGGTGGCCAGCGGTGGCAGAGAAATGTCTTTTCTGCAAAAGGAAGGTGGGTAGATTGGAGAGAGACTGAGAAAGGGTGGATGTGGAAGCCAAGCAGCTGCATTCCCATTTAGGAAAACGCGGACCATTTGCATAGTGTGTGATTGCATGCCTAATACTACTACAGCATCTCTGAAAACACCTTTGGGGGAAGGTTTGGTTTTTCCTCTCCAGTAGCCTCAGTGTTTTCCTCGCCGGATAGGGAGCTGCTTGGATGCGAAGAGATGGCATGATGTGAATGACTCCAGTGTGAAGAAGTCCGCTTCGCCAACTCATCCTGCATCAAGTGCCCATTGAATAGCACTGCCACTTTAATGTCTCCATGCCAAGGGATTGCTTTCCTTCTTTTCAATCCTCTCGGTTAATACACGGGAGGATCAGAATCCCAGGGGCACTAAGGATCAAGCCTTGGGGGCTTGGAGAGCACAGAAGAAAAAATATGAAAGTGACAAGCTGGATCCTGTTTTACTGAGGGGGTGAGATCCGGAACCATTAGATAGAAGGGGGCCTTTGCATCTCTGTTCTGCCCCAGGAAACTGTTCAAACTCACACACACCCTTTAAAAGACTAGAGTCAGACGTTTTGAAAGGTATTTTTGAAAGGGGGAGTTTAAACTTTTTCCTAAGTACTGAGGCTCTTTATTACCAACCATTTCAATGTATAAAGTAATGGGACAACGGCCCTAAAATTGGTTTGTGCCTTAATTGAGTTAGTCATTGAACATCTTAAGGTGTTGCTGCCCGAAGAGGAGTTTTAGTAACGTTTTCTATGCGTACAATAACTTTTAAAACAAGAATACATATTTTACAAAAATTTAAAAACTTTTTTTTTCTCTGAACACCGTGGGCAGTGTAAAATGTTTGGTTGTGGAAAATACATCATTATTTTCTTTATTTGAAATAGAAGACTCAGCCTGGATATCAAGGCTGAACTGTGAGTTGATTTGCAAGTTAACCTGGCTCCATCTCAATTCGGCTGGATCAAGCAGAGACTTGAAAAGAGATCGTGAGTCCAGTGTCAGTGGAGAGACCTGAGAATGCCAGTCAAGAAGAAAGGTGGGCTATGAGGTTCATATATAACATATAGTTATTCCTTTTCTTGGCTATGGTATTTGTGATTTAAATTGTATTCCATTGGAGAGCAAAATTTCCTGGTTTTGAGTAAATACTTACTGCGATATTATCTGCTCAGTAACACCTTTTCAGTAATATTTTGCTATAGTAAAATTAAGATGATATTATAGATATATATGAATTAGTAAACAGGCAGTTGATGTTACCATTTATAATCAGAATATATTCAATGCTATACATTTGGGTTTTTCCTGGACTTGTTAAAGTGCACTTCAAATAATCTTAAAAAAAAAACTTGTACAACAGAGCTCTATCATAACGAGCTTAATATTTAGTGATTATGTAGTTGTAACAGATGGCAAGGTAATTGTGTTTACCCTGGGCAAAGTTATAACTTTATTATTTATAATTAAAATAGACTTCATATTTGAGTTTGTTCCAGTTTTGTGGTAATCCACAACTTTGATAATTTATTCTGCATATTCAATAGTGTGTTTGGGAATTTCTCTCAAATAAGGCATGCACTTGCTTTTTTCTTCCTTTCAATAACCATTATCACTTTGATCAAAATCCAGTGGAGGCTCCTGGATCATTGTTCATTATAGGTCAAGGACCTATAAGGTAGAAATTTAGCCTAGTTCTACCTGAGATGAACTTTATTCTATGGGAGCTTAGTGAAATCAGGCCTTTCTGTTTTTAAAGATGACATCAGTAATCAAGTTTATGGAGAGCTTTGAATCAAAATTTAGAACACCCTTGAAGTTCATGTTAGTTCTTAGCTAACATGGATCTGGATGTTGTCTAGTTATGTTGATTGTTACGGTATTGAACTTGGGACCTAAACTGTAGGCTAGGTCCATGTAAAATCTAGAGTATTTATATGGCTTTTTATGTTGCTTAATCCATCTACTTGTGGGTTTAGAAGACGTATTGAGAAAAAAATCACAGTTAATGAGATACTTTTGTCTAAAATAGTCTATGTAAAGGGGGACAATGTTATCTCAAATTGTTGAAACATCTAGAATTGTGCTTTTTGAACTCTGGGGTTGAAATGTAGGATTGTTTCTTCCTCCATCATTGGCAATAAGGCTACTGAATGGGGTGCACTGTCTTTGGTATTTTGGACCTGTACCTAGCCATGTTGGACATGATTGGTGTATATGGAACAAGAAAGAAAGGTTTGGGAAATGTAGCCAATAAACAATGTCTTTGATTTCTTTAACTCACTGTGTGTTTTTTACTCTTTCTACCATTTCTGTAGACAGATATTTTTGGGAGTACCTTATTTCATTTTGCTTATAATAAAAAATGACAGAGAGAGTGAAGGAAGGAGAGGAGGGAAGAAGAGAGGAGGAGAAACCACAGTTGATGTTCTAGGTGTAACTTACATAAGGAGAGTAAATTTAAGGGTTCTGTAGCCAATAGACTCAGTTTATCAAAGGTACTATAAAACCTTCTAGAAATTGTTGCCATATTATTGAAGGTTGATATTTCATGAGAAAATGTTACAGTTGTCCTCTTTGTCTTCCTTTCTTCTTTAAAAAGTGAGTTGATGTAAAGGGATAAAATTTTTTAAAGATGATCAACAAGTTCTTCTAAAAAAGTATATTTAAAAAACACTAATGCATATGCATTATGGAAAACATTTAATGGATTGATCCAGAGAATTTATATTATTTTTAATTCTAAAAATTGTTACTATTAATATACATTTAAATAGAGACAACTAAAAAAATTATTACCTGTGCTTTGTATTTTAACTGCTAAGCTTGCTATGTCTACTACTTCTAAAATATAAGAAAAGTGTTTTAGATTTTTAAATTAGATTCTATAGGAAGTACCATTCTTCATTCTTTTGAATGCTTTTCTCAATTTATTGTTACATAGTGTAGATATGCTAGAAGGAGCTAGACTTTATGTGATTTAAAATAACTATACTCATTGAGCCAATTGTCTATTCATGGTCAAATATATTCTTATCAGAATATGACGTTTTCCTAAGACATGTTTTCATTTGGTGCTTATTTTGCACATTATTGTCATAGTAGAGAGGACATTTCCTCATTCATAACCCTTGCCCATGATGAGCAGTGAGAATGGGTGTGAGATCTCACCAAGCCCAGTTGAGGGATCTCGTCTTGGCTGCCCTTCAGCAAGCTACAACTGCTCACCTCTCACCTCACACAACTATTCTGCTTTGTGGCCATTATGGCACCACTTTCTAGCATTCTTACCTTTGTATCTTCTCATTTTTACAGACCTCTGTTTTGTCAATTGAAGACACTTCTGTTTTGCTGTTAAAATTATTTCTTGAATTATTATTTTTTTTAATTCAAGATACTATTCTCTATAGTAGTAACCTGATTTACTCTCAATTGAACCTATAGGACAATCTTTGACAAATTTTAGTTTGTAAAAATGTAGAGTTAGTCCAAGGTAAGATATGATACAAGATCGTAGAGGGTTGTAGAAGCTTCTTGAATTGAATGATAGAATTTCATATTGAATTATTAATGTGATACAGTGATAGTTTGGGCCTCATTTTTTCAGTAGAAAGTTGCTGTTTTAAATAGTTTCAATGGAACTTTTTAATGTAATGCAGTTTCTTTGTTGAACATTTTTACCATAATTATTATATATGGGAAGGAAATCATTCCTTTTAGTAATTTGTAATATGTGTCCCTTTCATTTCTGTGATTTTGTAAAAATGTCATATAGTTGTCTTCTGAGTATCCTTTATGCTGACATACAGCTACTCCTAATATCCATTTACAGGACACTTCCCCCCTTTGAATTCTTTGTTTGCAGTTGTTCTCAATGTCTAATGGGGCACATATAAAGAGATGTTTACCATGTACTGAAACATTATTTTCATATTCATGCTTTGACAATGTATCTTTAGAAAGGAAGAGGGATATTATATATTTTGTTATATATAATTTAGAATTCTAAACATGGTGATGTCTTATATCTTATGGGTACCCTTAAATTGAGATTGCTATTTCCTGTGCACAATCTTTAGCGGCTTTACTTTTGACTGACGGTATTCTTAGAAGTGTCATTTCTGCTTTTATCTGGGGGAAGGGAGCTTATAATTATTCTCCTTATTCTTTCTTCATTTAAGGTTTTCTTCCTTCATCATTTGTTTCTAGCACTTTCTAGGTTAACCTGGCTGTTGTAGCGTGTCGCTGACTTATATTTGCCTCTCATTATTATCTATGACTACTCTTTCCATCTCTGTCATTTCTTTCTGTTGCTCTCTGAGCTTTTCACCTGCCTAATTCTGTCTCTGATGTACTGAGATTACAGATGTGTGCTACCATGTTTAGTATCTCAGAAATCTTCTATAAGTTATTAATAGGAATACATATGCATGAATTTATTAATGGTCCTGAATCGCTGCTGTTTTCTATTTGGATTCATGTTCCTGAATGTATCTTTGGTCTTTCATGCTTGCCATGGTAGGACTCTATCTCAATGCCTTTCTGGTCTACAAGACTTCATTTTTATCTTCATGTTTTCCTAAAAACTAATAAAAGTCAAAAGACCATGCCTTGGATCTGCCCAGAAGAGGTTGAAAAAAAATTATCAAAGGTTTGAGAGTTCTCTAAAATAAATAATCTATCAAGGCTGTCTCTTTACACATTAAATTCTCCAGAGAAGCTTTCAAAATCATGAAGCCATAGATTCTTGGATGTTGGAAAATAACCATCAATCCAGGAGGCATAAGAAGAGAGTATTCTGGACAGAGAAACTAAAAAAATTGTGTTCATGTACTGATTTAGGGGTATGTTGAGAATCAAAAATCATAAAAGTAAATTGATCTATTAATTATTTTTACTTTACACATGTTACATATTGAGAAAGCTGCAAAGGATATAGTAATGATTTGTTACATAAGATGTATGATATGATAGATTTTAGGGGAACTTCTTAGTGCCTTCATTCAAAATAGATCATTTAATCTTCACTTTAGGCTTGCTACTACTTACTTTTTTGGGTAGCAGAGTCTAGTCAGTGAGAAGATATATGTAAAACACTAGGTCTAAAAAATGTTGAATTAAGGCATTCAATTCATTCATGTTTGATCCCTCATTATTGTATAACTATATTCACTGAACTATCAGAACACTACTTTTTTGTCATCATATTCTCTTTATCTTATGTTTAATATTTATAGTTATCACATCAATGATTGTAAAGTATTTTATCATAAGGCTGAGATGCACAACACCCTTTATTTGGGAGCACAGAATCTATTTCCTAGTCATAGTTCCTACCCAGGGATTTGTAGCAGTCAAGATGCAAAGGCTCTGCATCCTCAATGTAGGTTGCTTTGTCAGCAAAGGATCATGAGTTTCACCCAGACTCTTCTGTCCAGTCAGTCATTTCAAATTCCAGCTAGTAAGCTTTCTGTATGTGTTCAGTTTTTAGTATGTTTTGCAAAGCTATTTCAAGAATTATGGCCAACTCATCTCCATTATGAAACAGTTGTTCTGACCCCATTTATTTTAGGCATTTTTGATCAAGAGCTGGCCATGGTGTCTCATACTTCTTATCCAATTTCTTTAGGAGGTGGAGGCAGGAGGATTGACATGTTTGAGGCAACCCAGGACTATACAGTGAGCTTCAGATCAGCAGATTTGACTTTAAAGTTGAGACCCTGTTTCAAAAACAAACCAACACACCAGAAAGATCAAGAAGAATGATGCAAGGCAGAAAATATTGTGAAAATGAGTTATTTAATTTAAACTTCCAAAGATTATGGAGAAGATTTTGTAGTATCTCTCTCGAATGATACTCTCTTGTTAACCCCTGAGCCCTACCTTACCGCATTAAGGTTAGATTCTAAGGCTTTCTTTCACTGGAGTGGGGACTGTCATTATGGATTTCTATGGCAGCTCTACCATTGAAATTTGATAGTAAGATTTGAAAAACATTTATTAGATTCTATTTTATTAGCCTTCATAGGTAATTATCTAAATTATTTTAAATGGTAAACTTGTGTATTAATTTAGGGCAAACTTATTCAATCCTTTATCCACCCAGTAAGAATTCATTGAGTTCTTACCATCTATCAGATGTGTTTAAGAGAGGCAAATGATATTCCATCTGTGCCATTATGATTCTTTTTGAAAACCTGAAAATTATTTTATATGTATGAATGCTTTACGTGCATTTGTGTATAAGTACCAAGTGCAAGCTTGGTGACTGTCGAGGCCAGAGGAGAGTGTCCAGTCCTTGGAGTTACAGGTAGTTATGAGCCTCCATGTGGGCATGGGGAACTGAACATGGGTCCTCTGCTGGAATAACAGTGCTCTTAACCACTGTGAGCCATCTCTCCAATTCCCGTCTTTATGATTCTTGAAATTTGTTGGGATTGGAACACAGATGCAGAAGTGAGCAGTTTTAATCTTGCATAATTATGTTAATATACTCTGCCATGGAAACTGATGAAGGCCATCTAGGAAAGATGTGATATTTAATAGAAGATACAGAAAATAACAGAACTTTACCAGTCAACGTAGACATGATAAAATGCTGTTTCAAACCAATATTTTCTTGATGACATGAATTCTGTTATCATGTCATTTATTGTCATCATTGCTCTCTGCCTCCTCTTTCACTTACTAGTGCTGTGGAGAATGGAAAAAAGCAGACCATTCTCAGAATATCAGGCTACCAGATGAATGTTTAATAAGATATTAATAAGATTTTTAAGTCTAAAATTACACTTATTTATTGTGCATGCATGTGCACACATATGCGAATGTCCCATGGTGAATGTGTGGAGGTCAGAGGACAGCTTCTGTTCTGTACTGTTGGGTTCTGCCACGTGGGTCTCAGGGATTGAACTCAGGTCTCCAGGCTTGGTTGCAGTGCCTTTACCTGCTGAGTCACTTTGCCAGCCTGACTTGGACTTTTGATGTATCCATTTAGATATATAGGAAATATACATCTCTATAATTCAAATTTTATTTTTTATTTTTATGCCTAGCCACTAAGTAGTGAACAAAGCAATTCTATTATTTCTTCTACTTTTACTAGGGTTAGATAGGGTTACATCTTGAATGAGTGGTACTCTCTGTGGTATATATAAGCTCGTGTGTGTGTGTGTGTGTGTGTGTGTGTGTGTGTGTGTGTGTGTACTGGCATTTCCCCCACCCTAGATGCAATAAAGCACCGAACCAGTTATCTGCATGAATGAGGAGAAAAGAAACAGGGCAGTGTAAGGAGAGAAAAAGTTTATTTTTCAAAGTGACAACCTCCTAAATATAAAATACTTGACATGCCTTTTTATTATGATGCCAACAAGTGGCCTGTGAAAACCACTCTTTTAATCCATTTTCTCCCTTACTGTTTCTTTTCCTCATCAAATAATATGTGTATCTTAACTTTCAAAAAATGGGTGGCAGGATTAGCATGAGAGGCTTGTCCAGTGCTCTCTTCCCTGTGAGGTATGATGCTCGGGAACAGTATCACTGAAGTGGAGGATGCTGGGTGCTGGAGTCCCATCTTTGGCATCAGCTGGTTAAAGTTACATGAAGAAAATCAAGAGTTGAACTTAAATTCTTCATCTTAAAAGATGACTGTGCTAATATTACCTCTGAAGATTATTATGAGAGTCAAGTACCTAGTTCATGTAAAAACCACTTTATAAATGGGATAGTGTTATGTGTATGCTTATACATTTTGGGTGGAGGGTTACATCCAGAGTCAGGGTCCTCTCTCATCAGTGACAGGGGTCCAGCTTTGGGAGCAACCTTGCTCAGATATGGTGGTGACACAGGTGATCACAATTAGAAAATGCCACAATGTGTGTTTTAAAAAAAGACCAGGGGTGAATATTACTTGTGAGTATTAGATTAGTAAAGTATTAGATTAGTAAAGTGATTTGTAAACTACAATATGTACAAAATAATTGTATTGTAATCAAGATCTGCCTCTGTCTGGCCAGATATTTCTCTACTATTTAAATTCTATTTAATTACTATTTAAATACTATTTAAATATTTAAGTGTTCTATTTAAATACTATTTAAATTAAGTCATTTTTTTACCTTAGAAGTATAACAACACATATCTCAGTAGTAGCTGAATTGCAGTTTTATTTTGCAATTTGCTGTCTTCATCTTTTCTGCTGATTATTAATCTTCATGCTTGCCATTATTCTCCTCAGCAGTTTTGTTTATTATTTGAAAACACGGCTTATCTGAAAGGAGCAGTCTACTATCTTATACTAGTGTTATTTATTTTAATAGAATATTGTGGACAGTAGATATTTGTTAAAGTAGATATCTTTTTTTAGTGTGAGAGTAACCTGTAATTTCTAAGTGTGATATAGAAAAATGGAACACCATGGTCCTTCCCTAGTAGGCCAAGTGGCAATTTGCATTGTATAACATGAAAGTATAGGCTTTGGTACCAAGTGTCATTGCTAGTTCTAGCACCTCCTGGACATAGTGACACAGGCCTATCCACTTACAGGCTTGGTCGCCAGCCCTTGGAAACCAGCCTTGGTGCCTTGCCTGGAAGGTCCGGCCTGGTAGAAGCACAGCAGATCATTGTGGGAATACCCTTGAGGGTCATTAGAATCCACTACCCTTTCTTCTGCTACTTGGCAGCCATGAGGTGAACAGGTTTTCTTCTTCATATGATCTACCATTTTGCTATAGGGTCCAAAGAAACAGGGTTAAGTGTCCATGGCCAAAAGCTCTAAAACCATGATCCAAAATAAATCTTTCCTCTTACATTGATCGATCTTCTTAGTGTTTTGTTCTATAGATGGAAAGCTAACTAGCAACTTACTTAATTTATTTTGGCCTAAAGTTTTCTTATCTCCAAAATTTATCTAGTAGTGTTTCTTAGGATGGTTGTTCAGTTTAGATAAGATGATATATGTATGTATAATATTTAGCATTATCAAAGAAATTCTAGGTTATACTATTAATAATAAATGACATATTTTTGTTATATTATTTTAAAAATGAGGGGCTTTTTTGCATTTTTATTTAGTGTGTATGTGCACACACACATGCGTGCACTTGTGTTTGTGGGTGCACTTATGTAGGAGAGAGAATAGCTGTTGGGAAACAGTGCTCTTCTTCTACCATGTGGATCCTAAGGATTGAACTCAGATCTTGAGGTGTAGCCATAGGTGCCTGCTGGCCCAAAAGCTACACTTTAAACAAGAAAATTGCATGCATGTATGATGTGGGTCTAGGTGAATATATGGTGTGGTGCACATACGTAGGTCAGAGCACAACTTGTGGAGTCTTTACCTGTACATGGGCTTCTGGGATTGAGCTCAGGTGTCAGGCTTGAAGACAAGCACTATATCCCTTGAACTATATAACCAGCCCTGTTTAATTACGTTGAACTGTAAATTTTAATATATACATAATACATAATAATATATATGCATATATCCATATATATATGTATATATATATACACACACACACACATATATTATTGAAAAACACATTTTATATAATATATTCTGACCACTGTTTCCCCTCCCACAACTCTTTCCAGATCCTACCCATTTCCCCATCCACTCAACTCCATGCCATTTCTGTCTTTTTCGCTTTAGAAAACAAACCAGGCAAACAAAATAAACAAACAAACCAGAATGAAGAAACAAAAACAATGAAAAAAAACTAGAGAAACACACACACACACACACACACACCCCACAACTATAAAAACAAAATACTTAATGAAAGTTACCTTTCTATTGTTATTTATTACTTGTTTATTTTCATATGAATATCCTTAATTTGCAATAAAATAAAACAAGAATTTCATCAATAAGAGTTTAGTATTTACGAATATTCTCTCTCTCCCTCTCTCTTCCTTTCTCACTCTCTCTTCCTTTTCTCCCCCCCTCCCCTCCCTCATCTCCCCTCCCCTCGCCTCCTCTCCTCTCCCTCCCTCTCCTCTTCTCTCCTCTTCTTTTGCTTTTTTGAGGCAAGGCATAGCTTAGAGCTATGTGGTGCTGGCTAGTCATAAACTTGTGATTTTCTTGCTTTGGCTTCCTGAATTTAGAATTACAGGTGTGTACCACCGTGATCAGATTTAAATATTTCATAATAAAATGTTTATTTTCTAGTCATCTCTAATAAGTGATGAAGAAGAGTTATGACTATTCAATTTTTTGAATATTCATTAAAATGATATGAGGAAAATTTAATTGTTGCTGATATATCTATATACTGGTTATAATTAAAAATAACCTATCTAAAACTAAAAATATGTATGCTTCTCTTCCTGTAAGTCTTCTGTGTCTTGGCCCTCCTTGGGTGTAAGACCAAACTTAACATGCATGATATCAACGTCTTTGCTCTCCTGGCATCTGGTGATTTATAGCATTATTACACACTAGTTTAACCCTTCACTTTGGTGTATTATTTAATTTTTACTTTCAGAATAAAATGTCTGTGATGTTAGACTGTTGCCTTTCTTGTTCAAGATTGAGTTCCCAGTGTCTGAAAAAAAATGACGAGATTCTCAATAAATACATTTTTAATGAACAAAAAACTTTTTATTCATCTAATGGAACAATAGGGCTACCTTTATCTATGTTATTAATGTAATTACTAATTTAGTAAATATACATGAATGTTAGATATTTGTTATCTAAGTCAATATTCTAAAATTCATAAATATAATTAATAATCTCAATGATCAATGTTCCGGCTAGTTTTATATCAACTTTACACAAGCTAAAGTTATCTGAGTGGAGTGAACTTCAGTTGAGAAAATATCTCTATAAGATCTGGCTGTAGGGTATTTTCTCAATTAGTGATTTATGGGGGAAGGTCCAGCGCATTGTGGGTGGTGCCATCTGTGGGCTTGTGGTCCTGGGTTCTATAAGAAAGCAGGATAAGCAGGCCATGATGAGCAAGGAATGGCCTCTGCATCAGCTCCTCCCTCCAGGTTCCTGCCATGTTTGAGTTCCTGTCCTGAATTCATTTTGTGAACAGTATGATATGGAAGTGTAAGCCAAATAAACCTTGCTCCCCAAGTTGCTTTGGTCATGGTATTTCATCACAGCAATAGTAACAATCAAGTTTTTTTTCCATAGAAATGTGACTTTATGAAGGATTAAGAATGGTTTTGTGAAATGAACACTATATTTGGAACCAAAAGCATTAGGATTAAGTTGCAAATCCATCATTTAGTAGCTCTGTGATCTTGGATTTGTGAATTTCAATTTCATGTGAAATAGGCACAAAATAAATTGTCAGTTATGGGAATAGATGATGCATGTGAAATCTCTTCTAAATTGTAAAACAGATGAATAAACTTATATAAAGGGTATTCAATTATTTTAAATACTCTACTCTGGAATTTTTTTATATTAAAAACTCACTTTTGCTTCTCTTGTACTCTGGACTTAGTTTTGCTAACGGAGCCACTTCTATGGTTTACAATCCATTTATTTCTCAGCTGTGGAAAACACTTTCTAAACCGTTATCCCTTAACACTATTGCCATTTACAGTTTTAATTTTAAATTACTCATCCCAAATTATTTATAACTTTCTGGCAATGCTATTCTTACACCACATACAATAGAACTGACCTTAATTAACATACACTCAATTACCTACAATACTAATTGTATAACAGTCTGTCCTTGGGTTGCATAGTTTATGCAGAAATTTCTCATGTGGAAAAACGGTACTCTTTCCATTTCTTCTTGTAACTGCCCTTGAGTCATCCAAATTTAGTTCTAATTTTCTGAGTACAGTTAAAAATTATATTAAGTTATATTTTCTTTAGTGAGGAAAATACAAAAATTGAAACCATGATATCAATAATTAGGTAACTACTGAAATGGTCCAACTTCCATAAACCAGGGAGGACCTGAAAGGAAGAACTGGCTACCACTAGGTGGTAATCATTGACACTAATCAAAAGAATCACAAACAGTGACATTTCCAGCCTTGGGTGCTGATACCTGAGCCTAAGTTGTCTAGGAGACCAGACTATCTGACCATCTGTGTTTCTTCCATTCTAGCGCTTTATTTTATTATTTTTAAAGATTTATTTTATGTATATGAATGCTCTATCTGCGTGTACACCTGCACCATGGTTGTTGTTGGGAATTAAACTCAGGACCTCTGGAAAGGCAATCAGTGCTGTTAACCCCTGGACCATCTCTAGTATTTTAAATGTCAGGTATTTCTCATACTGAGAAAAGCAGCAGGAGTTTTGTTGGTTTAGAAAACATTCATATGTTTTGCGTCAGTATAATGTTTTCCTTGAGTATTTGACACATAAATGTTACATAAGTGAAATTCCCTTACTAATCCAATTCCATTGCAGGTGTGATTATAGTAATGTCATCAGCTTGGTTTTGAAAATTACTCCTTACAAGAATAAAAGACTGAAATAAACACCCAAAAAATGCCATAAGGTGAACAGAGGAAACAAAAACAAACTAGCTTTAAGGTTATGATTCAAAGAGGAGAAAAGTATCTGACAGTAAGTGTTTAAAAAGCATAGCTGCTTAAGAAGGGAAAGAAGAAGACTGAGGCTTCAGGCATTAGAGACAGCGGGTGTGGGGGCTCATAGTCTAAGGAGACACGTAGAATATAGAATAGTCTTGGTATTGCTGATACATTAGTGAACAGTTGGCAGGAACAGGTTAGGAAGGGAGGACAAGAAGCCATTATTATTTCTGAGAAATCTCTGCTTTCTTATTGTCAAAATGAAAATATTTTCCCAAATCCAAAATTGTTTAAAATGTTATATGGGTAAAACACGAAAGCATTTTTAAAGTTCTAAAGTCAGGTATGGTGGTGTGCTCCTCAGCACTCTGGGGGCTGAGGCAGAAGGATAGTGAGTTTGGGCAAGCCTGAGCTATGTGATCCGATACTATCTTTTAAAAAGTTATAGTTTGGACTCAGCAGTTAGAGCACTGTCTGCTCTTCCAGAGATCTGGAGTTCAATTCCCAGCAACCACATGGTGGCTCATACCCATGTATAACGGGATCAGATGCCCTCTTCTGGCATGCAGGTGTACATGCAGACAGAATACTCATTCATTAAATAAATAAACAAAACACTTAAAAATTTATAGTTTTATAAAAATGTGTTAGCATATATTTATTTTGCCATCATTAGTTAATGTATCATTTTAAAATTAGAGGGAATTCCCTATTCACCCATATATGAGACCGAAAAATTGTACAAATCAAGTGGGTATCAGGCTATGTTTCAATGTATTACATAACATTTAAATTAGACTGGGTATATTTGTTTATGCAGGCACTAAGTATTTATGAAAATCTTTTCTACCAGCTTTTTGAAATCCCCAGTATATTATTCTGATTTTAGTCACTGTCTGGGTGATAACAGCAGTTTCTTGCTTTTATGTAACTGTACCTCGATACTCACTGAATAATATTTCCTCAGCTACCCATACGCCTATTCTCCTGTTCTCTGGATCCAGCATTCTGTTTGGAATTTCTATGAGGTCATCTTCAGAGAGCCATGGGTGCTCTCATGCAACACTTTCTGGTCTTTCTGGGTCTGGCCTTTTGACTTAATGAATTCCAGTCCTGTGCATGTCACACATGAAAGAAGGATTTCATTCTTTTTATGGCTGAACAGTATCCACTGGGTGGTTATACTATGTTTCCATCAGCTAATGGACACTTATTTCCTTCTACTGGTGATTGTGAGTTGCACTATATTGGACATGGAAGTGTCAATGTCAATGCTAAGTAGTGAGATGGATAGATACTTCCAGTTCAGTTATCTGAGGAAATTCCATACTGTTTTCCATCACTCTACTAATTTGCAACCTCACTAGCAGTGTGCATGGAACTCCTTTTCGCCGCCTCTTTATCAACACTTGTTATTTTTAGTGTTTTTGTTAATAGCTCTTCTTACTGGTACAGTGGTATCACACTGAGGTGGTGATTTGTGTTTTCCTGAGGATTAGTGGTACTGCACATTTTTTTAAATGTACCTGTTGGTCTTTTGTATAGCTTCTTTTGAGAAATGTACACTTAGATCTTTTTTTCCACTTTGAAATTTATCATTTGCTATTTTGCTATTGGGTTTTTACAGTTACTCACACATTTTTGATACCAGCCCCTTTTCAGGTATATACTTTGCAAATATTTTCTTTTCACTTTGTTGACTGTTTCCTTTGCTATGCAGCTTTGTAGTGATGTACTCTCTCTATTTTTGGCCTTTATTTGCATACTTTTGGAGTCTTAAAAAACCCTTGTCCTTTCCAATATCATGAAATGTTTCTTATATTTGATTCTAGTAATTTTACGGTTTTGGTTCTATAAAGTACTTAGTCCATTTTGAGGTGACTAAGGTGATAAGGGGCCTGCAAAGGGATCCTACAAACCCCCTAAAGATCACAGGCTATTGGTTGTTCTCTACAACCTGGTGGTAAGGCCCTATTGATGAAGACAACACTTATTTATGTCATAGAGCATGGAGATGCTGAGCTGGTGTACACCTATAATTTTCACCCCTCTTAACTGGCTTTCGTGGTGCTGGAAGGTACTATGCCTGCTACCAGAGGAGAAAGGTAATCATCATCCAGCTATGACTCCTGTGACCTACAAGAGAGATGTGCCTGTACTGGTGCATTAGTGACACAAATGTTATGGGAGTAAACAATTTTTTAACCGAACTTAAATCCCACTCCAAGAGATAGAACTCATATCTGACACAGCTAAAGTGGCCAACTACTCAAGACTAGATAGGTCACGGGCCTAAAGTGACTCCTAATGACATATCGCCATACCCATAGACCACTGCCTTAATAATGCCTTCTCTTATCAGAGAAGCTCCTTGGAGTAGATGGGAATTTACACAGAGGTCCTATACTGAACAATATGAAGACATTGAAATACTTTGGGATACTCAATCCTTAATGAATGTCTTCATGAAACTCCTCCTCTTAAGGCTCAGGGATCTATGTACAAGAGAGGGAGGAAAGATTGTAAGAGCCAGAGGTGAAGGATGACTCTTCGGAAAGAGTGTCTTCCAGACACAATAGGACTGATGTACATATAAACTCACAGAAGACTGTAGCAGCACATTTAAGACCCGCACAGGTTCAATCCAGTCGGGGTCTCAGAACTGAGAGGGGCAAACAGACACAGGGTCCAACTAATAACCATGAAGCTATTTGCAACTGATACCTGCTGGCAAATGCAAAGTCAGTTTTCTTCAATGGAGTGTCACTGGGTATATCAGCAACATTCCAGGGAAGGCTCCATGCCCAGGAGTAGTTGGCCAAAACAAAATGAACTCCATGTTTTTTATTTCTCTTTTTTGGGGGGAGTATCTTGTCTTGGCATTTTTTTTTGTCTTATTATTCTTTTATTTTTGTTTTCGGGGTCTTTTTTTTTCTTGGGGTGCATAAAGTTGGGTAAGTAAGGAGGAGAAAAGGATCTGGAAGGAGTTGGGGAGAAGCATGATCAAAAATATGTTGTATGGGAACTAATCAACACACACACACACACACACACACACACACACACACGGGGACCTTGTTTCTTCTGCATGTGGGTACCCAATTTTTTATCAGCACTTATTGAAAATATTGCCCTTTCACCAATGTATATTCTTAACAACTTTCTCACAAATTAGTTGGCTGTTGATTCATGGGTTTTCTTAATTTCAGAGTTGCCTTTCTATTCTGTATCA
The DNA here is from genome assembly GCA_026225945.1 of Cricetomys ansorgei. Lineage (NCBI taxonomy): Eukaryota > Metazoa > Chordata > Mammalia > Rodentia > Nesomyidae > Cricetomys > Cricetomys ansorgei. The sequence continues at coordinate 3,036,115 of JAMJFZ010000711.1, forward strand.
TCGGTCTACGCTAATATGTTTATGATACTACGCTGCTTTGATCACTATAGCTTTACAGTGTGTTTTGAAGTCAGGTTTCTTCTTCCTCTCCTACCCTCATTTTTTTTCTAGCAATACTTTTGGCTGCTTTTAAATTTTGTGGTTCCATATAATTTGAGTTTTATTTTTAACTCTGTGAAAAATGTCACTAGCTTTTTAATAGAGATCATATTGAATCTGTACATCTCAAAGGCTTATAGGGACAACCTCACAATATTGATTCTTCTAATCCACGAACACTGGATATCTCTTAAGTGTTTTCTGTTCCTTCTATATTTTTGTCAATGCTTTCTAATTTTCATTGTGGAAACTTTCATATCTTTGTGTGATGGTGTAATCTTTGTTGACAACTTGACATATTCGGGAAGAAAGAACTTCAGTGGGAGATTTGCCTCTATCAGTGGTCATGTCTGCGGGCACATTCTTGAATGCTAATTGATGTAGGAGGGCCAGTTCACTGTGGGTGATTCCATCCCTAGGCAGCTGGACCTACATTCTATAAGAGAGCCGCTGAACTGGGAGCATGCTGATGAACAGTATTCCCTTCCTCCACTGGTTTTTGCTTTAAGCTCCTCCTTTGAGTTGCCTAGGCTTTTCCCCATGATGGTCTGTAACTGACAAGACAAATAACCCCTTTCTTCCATGTGTTGCTTTTGGTCATGGTTTACCACAGCAACAGAAAGCAAAGTAGAATATTTTGGTTAAGCTTATTCCTAGATATTTTACTTTTTATATGTATGTTTTGGTATCCTTTATCTACATTTCCATTTGTTTCAAGAAACTTTACCTTTCCTGGTTGATTTATTTTTTGATTCACTGGTTGTTCAAAATTGAGCTGTTACATTTCCATACATTTGTATCATTTCCAAAGATTTTCCTTTTACTGGCTTCTTAATTGCATTCTGTTCAAAGAAGAACTGAGCATGATTTCAACTTTTAAAAATTTGTTGAGACTTGTTTTGTGGCTTATCATGTGATCTGCCCTGGAAAATGTTCTGTGTGATGATGAGAAAAATGTCAGCAACAGCTATTGGAAGTTATGTCCTTAGGTAACTACTAGGTCTATTTGGTCTTGGGCCTAATTCAACCCTGGTATTTCTTTGTTGACTTTTCTGTCTGGATGATCTATTCACTGCTGAAGTGGGGTATTAAGTCACCAGCTACTATGATATTGGAGTTGAGTGCTTTTCTTAGCTCTGTTAATATTTGCTTTTTTGTATTTGTATGCTCTAATGCTGAGTAAACATAATATGTTTTGAACTATTTCCTCCTATTGAATCCATGTGGGCCTGGCTGGTTTGGAAATTGCTGCGTAGTCCAGGCTGGGCTTGAACTCACAGATTTCCACCTTTGCCTCTGCCTCCAGAGTGATGGAATTAAAGGGTTGTGCCACCACACACGACCCGACTTTTGATATTTTTATATTGCGTGTTTGTTTCCTCTAGGATGAAGGCATTTTTGTTATTGTTTCTCTGAATACACTTTCTAATTCCCTGGCATTGAGAAGTCCTTCTTGAACCCCAATAACCTGAATATTTGTACGTTTGGTGCTTGTGTCACACTTCTAGTCTTTTTTCATTCTTTGTCCATTTTTATCCTTCGTTTATATATTTTCAAACCGTCTGTCTTCAAACTCACTTTTTTAAAAATTTGAAACATTTTCCCTTTCTTCCTCCTTCCTTCCATTTATCCCTTCCATCTTCCATCCTTCCATTCTTCCTGCCTGCCTGCCGGCCTGCCTTTCTGTTTGCATGCACTCATGAACATTTGTGATGACCAGAGGACAGCTTGTAGGAGTTGGTTTCCTTCTCTCCATCATGTGGGTCCTGGGGATGGAACTCAGGTTATCAGGTATAGTTGTTAGCTGTTGAGGTAGCTCAGTATGGAAGACCATTTCATAGGTGTAAATTCTGCCAGACCTCAGCAGAAGGATTCACCGTCCTGGCCAATGCTCTACTCGATCAACAGTGGAACCCTGAGCATCTCAACTCAGGTGTTTTTATTATTTCAGAACTCCTCAGGTGTTCTACTGATAGCACATGCAGATCATTAGCAATTAAACAACCCCACAGAAATCTAACATCTGCAAACAATACAAAACACTAAGACCTATGCATTCCTTTTTCCAACAGTGCATAAAACAATTATTTTAAACACAACTAAAAATAAACTTCCCCAACATTTCCCCTTTTCTGTATAAAATAATTGCTTTACCTTTACAACACAATTTAATACTGCACTAGGAAAACTGTTTACAAGAGGAACAATCACAAAGTTTGCTAATGCACAGGACCAAATGAAACCAAACATCTATCAAGCTTTTCATACTGTCTTTGGACAAGAGAAAAACATTATCAATTTCCAATTGTCTGGAATTCACTCATGATCTTCTGGGCTCCTCCAAAGGGTTTGGATCACTTCTCGCTCTGTTCTCTTCAGCACACACAGCTTGTCCTCCAGGCTCTGGCTGGCTCTATTCCAATGCTGCTGCTCTTCTTGGTGGTCGTCCCATGGCACTGGCATCTTCAGAATGCTGGGGTCTTCTGCTGCAACTGGGTTTCACTTTCACCAATAGTCTTTGCTAGGCTCTCTTCAAGGTGCTAAGCCTCAATTTCTCTGCATGATCCCTTCAATCTGGGCCTTCAATTGCAACTGAGGATGCATTTTCACTAATAGCCTCTCTGGTCTCTTACCATGCCAAGCCTCAGATGCTCACCAAAGACATGCCCCCCTCCCCCCTGTGCCTTCAAAATCAGCACCAGCTGGATAACTCTTACAGTACCAAGTTCGGCTGCCAGCATGAGATATAACTTCGGCCAGTTCTAGAAGACAGCTTCTGTGTGCTGACCCTGAGGAAACACTTTCCAGATTTAAGATGGAGTCTAGTTTGCTGGAAAAATAGCTAGTCATCTTATCTGCAGTAAAGGTCCCCTCGTGAATAGAGTTCTCATCACAATAGTGGATGTGTCTGGACCACTTGTACATAGGTTTGCAGAAAAAAAAAAACTATTCAATTTAACTAAGCAGCTTTTTGACTCTAAGCCATGGCATCCACAACAGCAGATAGTCCTGGGCTGGTGGGAAGAATCTCCAGTTGAAAATTTCTGGTGGTTTGGCATTCTTTTTTCACCACCGCTGTGGGGAAACATACAACTCCTTCCATAGATCTCAAACACAACATCTTGAGCGTCACACACATACAACACAACTATCAGAAAACAGTTCATGAAACAGTATGCTACCACCAGTGGCAGGAGAGAACGTCACCTCCATGATCAGAAAAAGCAGCTCCTAGCTGAATTCTTTATCTCTAAAGGCCTCTCTGTGCTTCTCACCTCAGAGCTTTTTTCCTCATTTATTTATTAATTTCACAGTCTTTTCAAAGAGGATTATTTCCTTTCTCGCTCTCCTCTTCCTCCAAGAGCCTTCAATTAATACCTTAATCTCTATCCTCTGGTAGCTTCTCTGAGTGTAACTTACTGGACTCTATGAGGTCTGGAGTTTCTTTCTCTCTACATTGGATTAGCTGGCATGATGTACTGCCCCATATTGGTGCACCATTTGTAGCAGTACACTGCTGTGTAGGCTCAGCTAAGAAGACAAGGAGGCATTTTTCAGAGGTGCAAATCCTGCCAGACCTCAGCAGAGGGAACCACCATCATGGCAAGCACCATCCTCGACAGTGAATGTTTCATCTGAGCTACGATGTTTTTATTCATTCAGAGTACAGTAAAGTATGCTCAAGGAAGTTACCAGAGGATAGAGATTAAGGTAATAATTGATAACTCCTGTAGGAAGAGGAGCGAAAGAAAAGAAATAAGCCTCCTTGAGCATACTTTACCAGACTCTGCGAGGTCTGGAATGTCTTTTTCTTCCTTGTCTCCACATTGGATTAGCTGGTGTGATGTCAGGCCCCATAGTGAGTATTACCTGGTCAGTTTTTGTTACCTTATTTTGAATGTTTTGTAAGGTGATGGTTTCCCAAAGGTTCCTGGAGCTTCCTCATCTTAACATACAAGTAGTGAATTCCAGATAATTGGACATTGATAATATTTTTCTTATGTACAAAGACATTGTGAAGAGCTTGATGTTTGATTTCATTTGGCCCTATGGATTAGCAACCCTCATAATTGTTCCTCTTGTAAATGGTTTTGCTGGTGTAGTGTTAAATTATGTTGTAGAGATAAAGCAAGTTTTTTGTATTGGCTTATATAGAAAAGGGGAATTGTTGAGGAAGTTTATTTTTAGTTGTGTTTAAAATATTGCTTATGCACTATTAGCAGAAGGGCTGCCTAGGCCTTGGCATTTTGTATTGTCTTCAGGTGTTGTATTTATGTGGGGGATGTTTGATTGCACATGATCTGCACTTGAGGAGTTCTGAGTCAATAAAAACACCTGAGCTGAGACACTTGGGTTTCACTATTCTGTATGGCATTTGCCAACATGGTGGTTTCCTATGCAGAGGTCTGGCAGGGTATGCACCTATGAGAATGCCTCCATGTCTTCTTGGCTGAGCCACTCAGAAACCTAACTACAACAACTTCCTACTGGGATCAGGTCTCTGTCTGGTGCTGGAGCCCAATCTGTAAGCGTTGGTGCGGTAAGAGCTGTGCTGTCTTTAAGTTGGGTGGAAAGGTGATAAAAACAGGCTGTTGGTTACCAAGGCCGATGCTAATATGAGTTGCATCTTAGTGTTACAAACTCACAGGGACCTGTGTAATACTTAAAAGAGTATGAGTATCCAGAGCTAGGAATGCTACAGGCCAAAACTCTCTTTTGTTCCACTTGTATAGAGGTCTCCATAGGGTCTTCATTTCTGTAGGTGTTGGCTCTGTAGGCTGCACAGGGACTCTCATCAAAGCCCTTTAGCTTTTTAGCCCTGGCCCATCTACTAACAGGTAGGGAGTGAGGGTAGAGGCAGCCAGCCACCTCATCTAACAGCTCCAGTGGTTCTATGGGTATTATCCTGGTAATGGAGTCATAGAGCTTTGCTAAGAACTGTGCACACTGCAGTAGACTGCACAAATCAAAAAAGACTTGGTTTTCAAATCAGGTCTAAGACCTGAACTTGATTTTCTCCCCTGCTTCAAAATATGGTGTTTCCCCTCCACACTGAGCTTCTTGGAGCTGGGGAAGGTGTGACATGGGCAGCTCTTCCTTCTTGCCTTCTTGAAAGGCAAGAATATTACATATTCCCTTTGCTATACTAAAAGCACTTGGTTTCCTTTGATCTTGTGAAGGTATTTGTTGTGTGAATTATTTTGCAGATTGTATCTGCAGGGAGAAGAGCACAGGAGGGTCTGATTCTTTTCCTCCACCTACAATGATACTCTGTATTTTTAACTTTGTTTTTTGAGATAGTGTCTTACTACGTTTAGACATACTAAATTTATATTTCCCCTATCTTTGTCTGCAGAGCTCTGGAGGCACCACTGTAGGTGAGCATTACTGTACCTGGCTCAACACTCTTCTGTTCTACAGGGGTAGATGTCTCCACAGGGTCTTCATTTCTGAGGATGTTGGGTCTGACGGTGGTGAAAGAAAAGGAAAAAACTTTGCCTTCCTTCATCCGTTATTGCTTAATTGAGATTCTCACTGTTTTTTTTTTTTTTTTTTTTTGAGATAAAATCTCATTGCAGCACAGGTCTTAATGTGCTGGTCTCAAACTTACTGTGTGGCTGAAGACAACCTTAAATGTTTTTGTCTTTCTGTTCTGTGTCTCCCGACGGCTGGGATCATGGACATGTGCCACCACACCTGTCTAAAAAATGTATTTTATTTATTCTTGGAGACTTTCATAGCACTTTAAATATATTTTCTCCACATTCAGCCCCCACTTCATCCTCCAAATCCTCACAGATCCACTACCTAAGAAATGTTTTTAAAAGGCTCCAACATTGTTAGCCATCAATGAAATAAAAATTAAAACCATTCCTGGTTTCATGTGGTACTGCGCATCAAACCCAGGGCTTATTTTATGCTAGACAAATGCTCTGCTAATTGCACTATATATCTCCAGGCCCAGATTCTTCTTTTAAGGGAGCAGTTTTGAAATTCCCCTCACTGCTAAACTGAGTGTGTTAGGCAGAACAGCAAGGCCTTGAGGTAAGAACATTCTTGGTGCTTTTGGAAAAGAATTAAAACCAATGTGCTTGGAATAGTTTCAGCAAAAGGAGAGGGCAGGAGTTGGGGTGGCATGGTGAGCGATACATTTCATCATTATGATGGTTGGAGGGTCATGGATTCTGGGCCTGGGCTACACAGTGAACTTGAGGCCAGACTGACTTACGTAGTGAGTGGAACTGACCAGGAAGTGATTTCCTTCACAGTATAACAGAAGACTGTGCTGCCCTAGAAGCCATAAGGAGTTGCAGTTGTCACAGTACAGTCTGTAGAAGCTGATAAGCAATGGGCCTATGGTGGCACTGTGCGCCATTGAGGAATTATGTGGTATAGAAGATCTGTTTACCTCATGACTGCTGGGTAGTGAAGGACAGAGAATATAGAAGTGGTTGGTGTCCCAGCGTCTCATCAAAGGCATGCCCCATGACCTGGTTTATCCCGAACAAGGTTCTATCTCTTTAAGGTTCCATCATCAACCAGCAGTGCCATAGGCTCATGACTAAGCCTTTAACACAGGGGCTGTTATGTAGCATTTCAGAATAAAACTATAAAAGTCATATTTGTATTATGAGTACTTGTTCATCAGTTTCAACCCCACTTGGTTACAACCATAAAATGTGGCAAAAAAATTCTTGAGAATCAACAAAATTTATAATGAAATAACTTGTCTTATTTTTACATTAGTAAAATTTATCATAAAGTCATATAAGAGTCTTAAGTAGTGCAACAGCATTGGAGGCTACTGTTGGGTCGTGTGAGATGACTTAGAACTGGCCATTGGCTTTGTTAATGAGGAGATGAGTGGTGACAGTGACATGAAATGTTTAGTGAAATTACAGGGCAGTCTGATTAAAGGAGTGTACAATACTAAAGGAAAGGAAAAAGAAAAACTAAATATTTCAAGGAGTTTTGTTATAAAGTGAGACAAAGAAGCGGGCACTATAGTTAGTCAGAGAGACTTGAAGAGTCAAGAAGTATTTTTATTTTTTTAAATATCTATCTGTCTGTCTATCTATCTATCTTCATTTTTTGAGACAGGGTTTCTCTGTTGTAACTCTAGCTGTCCTGGCACTCACTCTGTAGACCAGGCTGGCCTCGAACTCATAGAGATCCACCTGCCTCTGTCTCTTGAGTGCTGGGATTAAAGGCGAGCGCTACCACCACCAGGCTAAGAAATATTTTTAAAGTCACTGGTTTGGTTTAGAGAGATGGTTTAGTGATTAAGAGCACTTACTACTTTTCCAGAGAACCCCAGTTCTGTTCCCAGCACCCACAGCAGGCGACTTACCACTATTTATATCTGCAGCTTCAGGAGATTCAGTGTTTCTGGCCTTCACGGGCATCTACACTCATGTACCAATACCCGCATTCAGACACATGCCTACAAATAACTTAAAGTAATAAAAATAAATCTTTAAAAAAGATCATGGATATTCCAGGTTATTTATATGCTGCTGGGAATGATTAAAAGAAAAAAAAAAAAACAGTGATGGTGGAACAGCACTCTGGAGTGTAAGAAGGTATAAAAACCATCTACAGTAGAGGATTTTAGTTTTGATAGAAGTACAAGTATTTCACCTATAGCAACAAATGACGGAAATATAGGAAAAGTTTTGCTAAATCAGTATATGGTGAGAGTTTGTAGAAGGCGTGTTCTGACTTACAGAGAACTAGGAAGTAACATCATCTGAGAAAGGTTGTGGAGAAGAACTGAGGAGTTCTGGAGAAGAGAAGTTCTGTGTAGAAATAACACATTCAGTAAACATTATTACAGTTCAAGCATATTTATTGACGTATCTGGTTAAGAAGAGAACCAGTTTGAAAAATCAAGGACAGTTTTCATCCACATGCAAAATGTGTCACTCTGGGGACTTCTAAGGATTTGTTTTTGTGAGAGGTGAAGACACTAGCTATGATGTTTTACTGTACCTTACATTGCATATGCTCAGAATGGCTAGAGCATTTGTGTGCACAAACTGGGTTTTGAAAAAGGGGTGGTGGTGTTTAATCATCAGAGATGGCTTTACAGGAGAGAGAGTGGACACGTTTGAATGAGGTTTAAATTAGGGGAAGGTACGTTTTCAGTTGGCTTATCAATTATTTTCTATGTATAGACATTGGGCCAAGGACTATACATTCATTGTTTTATTAAATACTAATACCTGTGAGGAAACAGAAGCTCAGAGAGGTTAAATAACATACTGAAAGTCATACACAGAGACTAAGAAGGTTTCATATCCAGATCCAGTTGTCAATGAACTCTTTCAATAGAACACTGATTCTGGGACAAGATAGTGGCAGTGGGTACAAGAAGTAGTGACATCAAAGATGAGCACAGAGAGAAGAGTGGAGATGTGTGCGTGTGTGTGTGTGTGTGTGTGTGTGTGTGTGTGTGTGTGCATGTGCACACATGTGTGTGTGTGTGTAGAGGGAAAGAGAAGGCTGAGTTTGTTTGGGCACTGTGCATGTTAAAAGGCATGGAGCACATATTGGAAAATAAGGCAGAAAATATGGGCTGTAAATTCATGGAAATTTGATCTCAAAGGTTATATTAAGGACTCTTGGCTTTACTTTTTGGCAACCATCAATTTTAATATAGTTTTTTAAAATATTCAAATGTAATCACTTTTCCTATGTGAACATCTGTCCAGCAGTGCATTTTTTGTTTTGTGTTGTTTCTCAGTTGCAGATTCTTTTGAAAGACAAAACTATAAGGAAACCACAAAGTGGGCTATTAAAATTAGCATTGGGTATAATTATCAATTTCATTTGGCAGATCATAGAGTAGATGATCAATTTACTGAATTATTTGTGTCATGAAATGAGGAACACAGCTATAGAATAGAAGATGAGTTTGGTTAATGGTTTCTCTGGGACCACATGGTAGAGTTTTAAAATTGTGTTTTTCAGACACCGACCGAGCTTTGTCACTACTGGAAGAATACTGTAAGAAATTGAGAAAACCCGAGGAACAGCTGCTGAAGAATGCTGTTAAAAAGGTGATGAACATTTTTAAGAGCAGCTTATTTCAAGCCTTACTGGGTATGTATTACAAAAATCACATATAATCTTAATGGCCAGAATCAGTTTGAATAATCTCATATTATTCTCAAGAAGACCTCTGTGATAATTTTCCTTGTTACTCAAAGGTAAGATATTTTCCCTTATTCTTACTTTAAAACAATTGCTGTAGAACAAAAACAAGATGTAGATTACTGAAAATGTCAATACTGAAAGAATATTTTGTATGGGAAGAAAACTGTACCCAGGTGATAACCCTGAGTCTGCTGCGGAGTTGGGGATGGGTACGGTACAGAAAGAACTTGTCTTTCTCGGGGCAATGACTTGTCATGCATAAATACCACCTAATCCAGCTCACTGCAACACCAGCTTGCTTGCTTGCTTCCTTGCTTGCTTCCTTCCTTCCTTCTTTTCTTTTTTCTTTTTTTCTTTGTTTGATTTTTCAGACAGGGTTTCTCTGTTGTAACTCTAGCTGTCCTGGAACTCACTCTGTTGACCAGAGTGGCCTCAAACTCACAGAGATCCTCCTGCCTCTGCCTTCCAAGTGCTGGGATTAAAGGCATGAGCCATCATTACCCACTTTAACACCAGCTTTCTTTCTCAAAACAAAGTTAAAGGGAAACCCTTTAGCTTTTGTGCTTCTTTTAGGAAAATTAGTTTCATAACTGAAAAGTTTATTGGTAAAACTCAATGCTTATCTGTCATGAACATAATCAGATAATCTTAACCTTTCAAAGATTATGAAGAAAATTAAGCCTGGGGTTTTTTGATGGATGGCGTTATACATTTGTCTTTTACATTGAATTACAAAGCTTTAGCTTGATCTTTTAAAGATCTGTTAAGAGAAAAATCAACAAGGAAAAAATAAATAAGTAAATAAAAATTTTCTTCAAGAATAACAACAAACTGAACATTAAAAAATCCATTTGACATAATATACTTTAAATTTATTTTTCTGTTTATTTATTTTTAGCCCTAGTAGAACTGAGCTCAACACTCTGCATATGCTAAGCAAGAGCATAATATATTTTAAAAGAAATTAGTAAGTCTACTAGACATTTTCATCACATTTTAATGCTAGCATTTATTGAAAGAAAATCTAACCATAGGAATCTATGAGGCTTAATGTTAAAATATTTCCTTTTTGATTTTATTAATTAATACACTTTATGTTCAATTGTGAATATATCAATTGGTGAGACCCCTAAGATTATAGCTTCAGTATAATTTCAAAAGTCATTAAGTTTTGAAGACTTGAAAACCAATTTATTGAGTGTAAATAGAAGTAAAAAGCTTTATAAGATTATTTTACCTGTGGGAAAAATAATTGCTTTTATGTATTATGGCTGGCAAGGATTAATGACACAAGCAAACATAATCATCTCAGCTAGCATTAAATAAAAGTAACTCCAAATGGAGTCTTACAGAATTTAAATAAAAATCGTCATTAGAGAATAGTATTTTGCAGAATATTTTAAGCCACAGATTTCTGAATTAAGTACTAATAGCGTCATTTAGTTGATGATTCATAAAGGCCATTAACTAAATGGCAGTGCATCCAAATTGATTCACATGATGTGTTGAGTCGAGACTGGTTGTCTTTGGGGAGGATGAGCTTTTGAGAACTGGTTTAGGAAGAATATTGTCAGATGATTTTTAGATAAGTCTTCATGTTTTGAAAATGTAATCATTTGATAACACTATTATCTAGAGGACAAGAGGGCAGATGAGTGACTGACACATTTTGCCATTATTTTAAGTGAGCAATAAGTATCTTGGCTGAGAGCCTATAGTGTGGCTTGAATCTCTCTAATAAATCTGTAAAAAGCAGTTATGTAGTAATGTGCATACCACATTGCTCTGGTTGGCTCGGTCAAGTCATTCAGACTTAAACCAAGTTGAAAGAATGAAGTGCTATACAGCAAAACACAATTTTCTGTTGAATTCTATGTGAGAAGCAAAGTATTGGCCACTAACTTATTCTTATGGACTGTTTCACTGTATTTTCCTTAAGATCTCCATGTGTGTCTTGAAGATTCATATCTTTATAAAACCATAGATAGGGAACCATTAATAAATAAGATATTGTTTATTGTCTATAATTTAATTTCTCCTTCCACTCTGTACCCGTCCTTCCCCCCGCTTTTTTTTCTTACAATAATGAAAGATCGTGGCTTTACTCATTGGTCTAATATTCATATAGCCAGTGCATTGAAATAATACATTGAATGAATCCTAGCTAACTTTACAAACAGGACTCATAAAGCCAACACAAACGGATAATGGAATGAAACACAATTCCTTAAGACTGTGCTGCAATATTTACTCATGACCAGGAAACTAAGCCCTTTCCGAGCACATGAAAAACATCAGTCTAGAAATAAATATTTTTATAGTTCCATATCATTTGCTTAAAAGTACTCTGCAACAGCAAAGCTTTTCTAATTTTTAAACCATAATTTTATCTGATTATAAAATAGATACACATTTTAGAAATTTTTTGAATGGAGAAAGTAAAAGAAATAAAATCCAATGGTAAGATAGACTATTTTTGTGACAAATAGCAGGACAAGCCTGGAGTATGGTGAACTGTGTGATGATCCTTCTTCCTAACCTCTCCAGTTCTTTTGTTAGTTGCTTTGATTTCTCATTGATCAGTAGCTCACAGTGGAATAAAATACTTTGAAAGTTAGCAATAATCGCTCATTAACACAAAAGTCAAGAACATGACTTATTTATAAATGATCCACACATCTTTTTACATTTATATTGAAACTCAGCTATTCTTAATATTTTGAGAGAAAAATAAGTAGCAAAAGATAGCAATTATTTTCCAAAAGTAAAATAAAATAAACCACCTCCATTCTGTGCAGTGTGCTTTGTTGCATTCATTCATCTGCTTATTTATTCGCAGTGCTGGGGAGAGGCACAGTAGCCTGTACCTGCCAATCACAAGCACAATGCATTTGGAAAGACGCTTCCATTGCTTGTTTATGCAAGTGACTATCGCTAAAATATCTAAAAGGGTGATTTATGAAACTTAATCTTGAAAATACTTTCATGTTTGTTTAAATTATAAATATACTTATTGATGAGCCCTCTAATGTTATGGCCTCAATCTAATAAAAACCATTAAATTTTCAAAAATTGAAAATCAGTTTATTGTCAACATGTTAGAAGCTACATTTTAGATATTAGGCTTAGGGTGACATCTTGTGGTCTGCTAAGAAAAAAATTATCCAGTGGATAATCACAGTTTTACAGTTTTATGCTGTCAGCACTTCCCAGCATTTGAATACAAGTTCATAGTATGTGAACCTTTAATATTAGCAATAGTAAATGTTTAATAATTTTATTTATAATAGGAAACAATTACTTAAAATGCTTTTTATGTGCTGGATGTTATCCAAGGTAAAATGATGGGATAGAGAACTATATGAGACAGTGTTTACTTTTATGGGCAAATGAAGAAAATGTAGTAGGGAACAGAGGTATTAAATAAATAATTAATTTAATTATTAAACTGTAGTGATGTTATTGGCAGAAATCAAAGTATATGAGAGTTTTAACACAATTTTGTTCAAGTTTAAAAATCTTAATTTAAAATTTAAATTTAAAAATTTAAAAATCATAATTTTCCATTATGTCAATTCTTTTAATTAAAAATTTTTTATTTATATGTATGAGTGTGTGTATATGTGTGGTGTATATTCATGTGTGTGCACACAAGGAGGTCAGAGGAAAATATTGGATGTTCCCCTGTGTAACTCTCTTATTCATTTGAAGCAGAGTCTCTCACTGAACTTGCAACTATGTTGGCAGCTGGCAAACCCAGCATTCCTCCTGTCTCTCCTCTTAAAATATTGGAGTTGCATGCCCATGTAGCCACACCTAGAATTTGATGTGGGAACCATTCGAACTCAGGTCCTTAAGCTTGTGAAGCACATGCTGTTACCCACTGAGCCACTCTTGTAGCACTCCATTAAACTAATTCTAATGTAATATCATTTCAAAATAAGACCTACTTAAAATACATTATATCTATAACTATTAATAATTATATATATTTTGTCACCTGATCATAAAGAAATCAAGAAATTTTTATAGATTACAGTTAGTGTATGATTATGTGAACTTGGAACAACTTGGCTCTAATCTTTCAAAACAGGTTCTCACACTATGGTTTTTGTATGGGCAGCACCAATCACCTATCAACTTGTGTGGCATTGTATCTCACCTCACAGAGCTATTGAAACACAGACTCCAGAATTAGGGCTCAGCCAACAGGGTCTTAATAACTCTTTTGGGTGATTCTGAGGCATGCCAAACGTGTTTTTGGTGGTTAGAAATCTGGCCACTCGGAGAAACTAGTATGGCCTTTGAATATCACTCATGAACTTGGGAGATAATGGTATTTCTTCATTCTTACGTTTTGTAAAGATTTGATTTAGTCTTTAACAAGATCAAAAAAAAATTCACATTCTTAAGTTCTTTGAGAGTCAATAAATTTACAAATATTATGGGATAAAATTCCCCTTTAAAATGAACAGTATATTTGAAATATTTATGGGACTCTTCCCTTTGAATATTTAATGATAGTTTCTACCTGTGTTGCTGTGAATAGAGAACAGCAAAGTTACATGGTGTTGCCTGTTAGGTCATGCACACTCACTAGGCAATTCTTGCATATGCGCCAGTAGGGGGGGAAAAAACAGTGCATATTAAAGGCCTTCAAATAAGTCTTACATTTTTCCTTACACATGTGTGTGTGTGTGTGTGTGTGTGTGTGTGTGTATGTGTGTGTGTGTGTTTGTGTGTACTGGCATGTGTGCAGTGGCAAGCATGTGGTGGTCAGAAGACAACTGTGGGAGTTGGCTCTCTTTTTCTATCATGTAGGTCCTGGAGATAGAACTCAGGTTGTGAGGCTCCATGCCAAATGCTAAGTCATTTTGCCTGCTTCTCAAGTAACTACTTACTGGCTAATACAATGCATGTTAAATTCTTGGAAACTAAAGTCTATCATGGCTCTTTAAAATATTCATTTAAATAAACAGGATTATGGATATTCCAGTTATTACAATTTGAGTAGTAAGAATTCATAATGTATTTATGAACTTTTACTTATTTATATAGACATGTGGAGATGGATGTTATGAAGTCTAAATCCAGGACCTTAGGGGGAAATTGGTCCTTAAAATCAAGATAATACATATGCACTGATGTCAAGTCAATATGTAATTGATAATTAGATTCTAGAGGGTGGACCAAAGTGCTGTAGTTGTTCAGAGAAGCCCAGGATAATGTACAGCATCTGGAAGGAATGCTTTTTACATAAGTCTGAATCTTGTCCATGATAGGACTTGGGCTAGGAGAGAGGCTGGAGAAGGGTATTTTTCATGTAGATTGACTAATTCATTATTGGAACACTGCGCCAGGTTCTATACACATACATACACATATATATGTATACGTATATACATATATACATATACATACTTTGGAGATGCGGATTAATTGAAATTTTATAAGCAGTTTTATTTACAATTCTAGTAAGTGATACAGAGGAGGAGTGGTGACTTCCATGAGTCAAGAAGCTTAGCTTTAGACGTGCAAGTTTCCTTGGGAAGTGACACTTGAAATATGGGAAATTATGCAGATTCTCTGAGAATTGATGGTGCTTGAAAAAGTGGGTCTGATTCTGATATTTACACCTTTAAAATGTCCTTTATAGGTAGGCCCAGCCTCACTGGACCCAAGTCTTTAGGGAATCAAGAATGTGAAGCATAACTCAGGCAATTGTTTTAATTCCCTTTTTAAACAGTCACAGTCTGAGTGAGATTCATTGAGTGTCTCATACCTGGAAAGATAAAGCACTCTTGTTTGACACTTTGGGTCAAATACCATCAAGAGGTTTCGGTGCCATTCTTGGCTCAGGACTTTGTATATTACTGTAAGATTTATGTCACCAGATGGCACCATTTAACTAAAGTTATGTGCTGGAGTTGCTTATGAAGCAGTTGCTGCTGAATAAAGGATGCTTGCATTTGTGCTATAGCTGAAAAAGGAGAAAAAAAATAATGTACTCTTATGGTATATGATACTTCTCTACAAAGAAAGGCAGTCCAACCCAGTGTCTTTGTGGAAGCATGACAGAATCTGGTGATTTTTTTTTCTTGTGGAGCTAGTCCCCACCATCAGAATGTGGCAGATGGCCGAAAGAACACTATAGGACTTAGGTTTCCTATAGCTGGCAAGCTCATCTTGCTAATGTTATAGTCATGAATCATTTGGTTGCTGAAATAGTTTCAGGGAGTTTATGTATGTATATAATAGAAAGACAATTCTTCCTTTTTTTTTTTTTTTCTTTTTCGGTTTTTCGAGACAGGGTTTCCTCTGTTGTAACTCTGGTGTCCTGGAACTCACTCTGTAGACCAGGCTGGCCTCAAACTCAGAGAAATCTGCCTGCCTTTGCCTCCTGAGTGCTGGAATTAAAGGCGTGCGCCATCACCTCCCGGCAGAAAGCCAATTCTTACAGACAATTTTTAGAAATAAGTCCTTTAAGATGACCTAAATTAGCATGGCAACAATAGCTAATGACTGCCAACAAAGTATATATTTATTGAATTTCCATAATACATAATCCTAATATAGACAGTATCTTAGTATAAACAGTTACCCTAAGGAAAGGGGTGTTTGTCATTTGGTTAAATACTTCGTTCATGTTCTCTTTACTTTTAAGCAGATGTAATCCCTCTTCTTTCATGTTCCTGTAGAATGTGCTCAGGGTTTTGGTACAGCTCTTACTGTGTGGTCATAGGCACTTCTGTTTGTCCCAGGTTTAAGACCTAATAACTGTGCAGTACTGTTGTTTACTGAAATTGTTGGTTTCTCTCAGGAGACCATGAGCTTCTTGAAGGTGGGGACTGGGCTGGTTCTAATTTGGATGGTGTGCGATATGGAAGAATATATTAAACTTCTTTTATTTGAACAAATGTGTTTCAACTTCTCCCCCAGAGATATGTAGTATTAAGTACACTATGCTTTACGGATTTGTTGACAAGGATATGGGCCCTGTTTTCAGGGTACTCACGATCAGTTAAAGGGAACATGAGTTGAAGCAATGACTATTCTGATGAGAACTTTTGGAGGAAACAGATAAATCATGAGTTTTTTCCCAACTGATCAGAGTTAGGGCTGGTGAGGTGCTTCAGCAGTTAAGAGAACTGCTTGCTCTTCTGAAGGATCTGAACTCGATTCCCAGCACTCAGGTCATGTGGTTCACCACTGCCTGAAACTCTTAGCTCTAGGGGAATCTGGTTCCTCTGGTCTCCCTGCGATCACGTACACATGTTCTTCCCATCCATATGGCTACATATAATAAAAATAAATCTTTTAAAAATGTTTGGAGTCAAAAGCTTGTTTAGAGTTTTATTTTTGTTACATAAGAAATCACAGCCACAGGAATGTTTTAGTCAATGTTTCTGCAATTATTCTAGTGTTTCTTTCTTTTTGTGTGTGTGTGTGGTTCAACATGGCTCTTCTGCCATTTCAGATCCCACATTTGAGACAAATGAATAAGAAGGAGGAGAAAGGAACACCCAAAATTATTGTTCTTTGCTTACTAAGACAGCAGAATGTTTACTACCTATGTCAGGTTTCCTTGTCAACACAATTTTTTTAGATATTAGATTCACCAGAACTGGGTCACCTGGTCACTTGTCTCAGAGGATTCTGAAAGATGTAGGAGGATATTGCCATCTTTCATTTAGAACATGCATCTTATATAAATTGTATATTTTAGTGAGAATATTTTTTACTATTTATTTATTTATTTAGTTTTGTTTTTTCAAGACAGGGTTTCTCTGCTGTAACTCTGGCTGTCCTGGAACTCACTCTGTAGACCAGGCTGGCCTGGAACTCACAGAGATCTGCCTGCCTCAGCTTCAAGAGTGCTGGAAATAAAGGTGTGCACCACCATTGCCTGGCAGGAAAACTATTTAAATTATTTGATCAACCTATACTTTAAATTGGATTAACGGTTACTTTTTCAGTTAATAAGAGACTGGGGTCTTCTGAAGTGTGTGACTAAACCACAGACACAATAAAAAAAACCTGCAATTTCATTGCCTATGTATAATGTAAGTTCCATTTGTGGCACCACTCAGCACAGCATGAAGAAGGCAGTGCTGGCTCCCACTTCTTTGCACTCCTTTCACCCTTTGTCTTGAGTGTTGAAAAGAATTAAGTATAAGAAGGAGCCATGGAAAGAGAAGTATCCCACAAGTGTCTCTTAGGAAAGGATTCCACTTATCGTGTTAGCTCTAGTTTCCAGAAAAAGGTAGAAGAGATGGAGAGTTAACATCGTTCTATCTTCATTTGTTAGCATGAGTTGAGCTTAAGAGTTGCCCAAGGAAACATTTCTCTTCTGCAGTTCTCAAGTCAAAAACCATGAAATCTATTAGACATGGTAGGAATTCTACACATTGCAATGACTTAAGATGATATGATTACCAACTTATAGAAAGTAATTTCTGGATTCCTCAAAATTCTAGCTTACATCCAATTTCTTGTTTCTTGTTAAAATAACAAGACTTTGTGAAAGATTAGGTTCTCTTTGCATAACTGTTTTTTCAAATCAAATCATCAAATATGACTAGAGCCTCCAAACACCAGTAGTGATTTCAAGGTTTTATTCATGGTGAAAGTATTCTAGCTCTTACAAACTCTCTTAACTATGAATCCCTAGGAACTTAAAGAACTTCTATTCTCATAGAGACATATTATAACTAAACTTCTGGAGACATATTGTACCCAATATTAATATTGCTTTCAGAGAAACCTTTTTTAAAAAATCATTTTTAAAGGAGCATTGTTTTTTTCAGAAATAAGGCTTTTGCTTCAGAAATACTTGTTACACAATTTTTAAAAATAAATATTTATAGAATTCTCCAATTGGTCAAAACCAGATGATAATTATAAATACAAAGGTGAACCTTAGATTTTATTAATTGATGATATAATATTATCATTAAAATCTGTTCATTTATATTTAAATCTCTGTTTAGTAAATTATCCACATATGTGTTTACTTCTTTCATATCCATTTCCTTGTACGAATCTAATTTTTAAAATAATATACCCTTTTCTAGATGTATGAGCATTTGGGGAAAATGTATCTTATCTGAAACTAAAATCCTACTGCAGAAGAGTTTCATTGCCTCAGTTTGAACATTTCTGGTTGTAACATGAAAGAGGATCAACAGATTATGGTTATGAATATATATGCTATACATATATCCATGCAATAACAATAAAGAGAGTGGAAAGGCTAGATGGGAGGGTTTGGACAGCAGAAAGAAAAGGGAGAATTATAAACTCAAAACAAAAAGCACAATATTCTATGTAAGCAGGGATGATCATGGAGAACAGTAACGGCATGTCTAATGAAGGTCATAGGAAAGTGAATGCTAATATTCTACATTATAGTTTTCTACATTCATATTTGAATGATTGTCATTATTTTGACTTTGTTTCTTGGATCAGCTCCTTGATTTTTTTTTTCTGGTAATAATTTCTCCATTATATCTAAGTCATCTGGTTTTATATTTTATTCTCTATTTTATTATTTTCTAAAGCATCAGTTTTAAACATCCCACTCTATACTCATCCTCATCTCTTGTTTTCCCAGTTAGCTTCTATAAACCCCAGGCTATCATCCTTTGATCTCATGGGATCCATTGGCTCTACACATTTTCATAATCTATTGGTACCATCAATCTTTATATTCCTCCCTTCTCAGCTTAGATAATGACTCATTACTGTATCCATTTGCATTCACCTTCAAATCTATTGTTTTCTCTGTTAGATGGCAAAACCAATTACTGCATAAGCTTTGTTTGTTTCTTCTATCCCTATACACAGGCATTTTTCTTTTTTTGTTTCCTTGGACAGTTTACTTCTTTTCTTTGCCTTCTTTAACTTTAGCTCATGACTTTTCTATTTTATTGAGACAATGAAAATAACCAAAAGATTTTTTTTTTTACTGCTTATTCTACTGATCTACCCTTATATGCATCTACAGTCACCTCAGAGAAAGGCTTATGAGCATGCCTTTGAGTAATTTTCTTGACTAGGTTAATTGAAGGAGGAGGATCTGTCCACTGTGGGTGGCACCATTCCCTGGGCTGTGATTCTAGTATGTATACAAGGGAGAAAATGAGCACAAGAGTTCACTGCCCTCTTCTTCCCATTGCAGATACAGTGTGACCAGATACAGTGTGGCCTTAACTTTTCCACCATACAGACTATACCCATGAACTCTGAGCCAAAAATACTCTTTCTCCCTTAGGCTGCTCTTGTTGGGATATTTTATCACACTGACATAAAAACTCACAAAAAGAGTGCTTAATAAATGTCATCCTTAAAACCCATTCCCGTCATCTGTCATCAACCTCACTGAGGCTTCCTTTATCTTATGCTTCTGTTTGAGTTTGGCCAGTGAAAGTATAAGTGAGAAGCCAGAGAGGAAGGGGAGATAATTTGGGGATATATTCTAGACTTCCTTCTGGTCATGGTTTGGCTGTGAATGCATTCCATTTAAAGTCACAGCTTCTTAGTGTGGTCCCTCTTCAATTTCTGTGAATACTTTTGTGTTAGTACTTCTTGTCACTGTGCTAGAGTACTTAGGAAAAAAATAGAGGAAGGATTCATTTCGACTCATGAGTTTCAGAGACTTGAGAGATTTCCTGGTCACTGGGCTCCGTGTGCTTCTGGGCCTGAGCACAGTGAGACAGAACATTATGGTGGGGAGCACTGTGGTGGAGCAAAGTGGCTTGCCTGAAAGTCAGGCAGAGGGTGATAGGAAGAGGCCAGAATAAAACACATCTTTCAGAGACATGCTCCAGGGAGCTACTTCCTCCCATGAGGTCCTACCTCCTAGTTGTCCAGTCTGTCTATATGAACTCCTCAGTGCAGTGGTGAGCCACGGTGATATTAGTGCCCTTCCACATCAGCACTCCCTAGTGGGGGCCAAGCCTTTAATACATGAGCCTTTTGGGGTGAGCTTCACTTGTCAAATGATAGCATCTTCACAGGAAAATGCATGAACACTGTTTACATTCCTGTCTCTGCCTCTTCATCTTTATTATCTTGTTAAGATTCTCTAAATGAGGCTCCTGTGCTTCACTCAAGGTGCAGTAACTTTGTACTGACCAAAGCTGAAGAGCCTTTCATGTCAGTGATTTCGCTGATTAACTCCCGGGATTTATTTCATTTTTGTATCATTTGACATGCAGGCAGATTCACACAGACCCCCTCTTTCTTTTTACCACTTCATTCACATTTTCTTTGATATCAATGCGCCACCCCGGCTAAGTCCTGATACCAGCTGAGATAGATCTGCATTGAGCTACCACTCAATCTGAATTAATCTCTTATATAGATGCACATATTTACAGTGCTAGTACCAAGTCAGGCTATGACCCAGTGTGAACACAATTATGTTAATTCGAAATTAGATAAGTAACTTGTTGTGTTTTGGTTTAATCATACTTTATGTTTAATTACATTTTTTTTCACATAATAAATTTTGATTAGCTGGGCAGTGGTGACACATATCTTTAATCACAGCACTTGGGAGGCAGAGGCAAGAGAATCTCTGGGAGTTTGAGGCCAGCCTGATCTACAGAGTTAGTTCCAGGACAGCCAGAGTTACAAAAGAGAAACCCTATCTTGGAAAAAAAAGGATTGTGTGTGTGTGTGTGTGTGTATGTATATATATATCTCCCCCTCCCCCAACTCCTCTCTGATCCTCCCTACCTTCCTACCGACCCAACTTCACATCCCTCTTCTTCAAATCAAACAAACAAACAAAACCCCCAAATCAAAACAAACAAAAAAGCATTAAGACAGAAATACCTGTCTTAGTTATTGTTCTATTGCTGTGAAGAGACACTATGACCATGACAACTCATACAAGAAAACATGTAACTGGGAGCTTGCTTACAGTTTCAGAGGGTTAGTCCATTATCATGGCAAGAAGCAGACAGGCATGGCACCAGAGCAGTAGCTGATGGCTTTACATTCAGATCCATAGGCCACAGGCAGGAGATGAACTGGGTCTGGCATGCGCTTCTGAAACCTCAAAGCCCACCTCCAGATACACACTTCTTCCAATAAGACTAAAGGTTTTCCAACAAGTCCATGCCTCCTAATATTTCCCAAACAGTTCACCAACTGGGGACCAAGCTCTTAAACATATGAGTTCATTTTGTGTTTGCCAGCTACTCCTGGGCATGTGGCCTGTCCTGGAGTGTGGTTGATATAACCAGTGACACATCATTGGAGAAAACTTATTTTCACTTTCCCACTGTATCAATTGCAAATAGCTTTTTGGTTAGGGGTGGAATTTTGTGTCTACTTCTCAGTGCTGGGATTTTGTCTGGTTTCAATCTGTGTAGGTCTTGTAACAGTCTCTGCCTCACTCTATTTTATTTTTAAATCTGTACTCCCTACTCATGAAGGAACCTCCATATAGGCTCATCCAATCCTATGATTTTTAAGTTATATCCTTGGCGTGATAACTCCATATTTATTTTATATGTCTGACTATGCTGACTAGTCTTATGTCAACTTGACACACAAACTAGAGTTATCTGAAAAGAAGGAAATTTAATTGAGAAAATACCTCCATAAGATTTGGCTGTAAGACTTTTTCTTAGTTAGTAATTGATGGAGGAGGGCCCAACCCATTGTGGGTGTGTCATCCCTGGGCTGGTGGTCCTGAATTTGATAAGAGAGCAGGCTGAGCATGCTGTGGAGAGCAAGCTAGGAAGCAGCAGCACTCTTCCCTGACCTCTGCATGTCTCCAGGTTCCTGCCCTGTTTGATTTCCTGGAGTTCCTGTCCTGGTTTCCTCCAATAAATGACAATGATCTGGAAATTTAAGCCAAAAAACAAAGCAAAACAAAACAAAAAACCCTTGTAGCAGTACATCACAATCTTTTACCCTCTATTTAAGGATAGAGAAAGGAAAGATAGAAATCTTTATCAATTTTGCAAGTGGCCTCAATTCAGAAAAAGAGAAAGGTAGAAATCTTCACAGCCTGTTTTTAGGCTGTCCTAAGCTTGAATCTCTCCAACCTTTGTTCTTTTAGGAATTATCACTCTAAGGACAGCAACCTAACCAACAAACCACCAAACAACGCCCACACCGACTCTCTGGGCTTCAGTGTTTTTATGCTCTAACCAAAAGTTCCCATAAACCTATGTGGCACGGAATCCCAAAGACAAGCTACAGGTGCCAGAACAACTGCACTAACCAAATTATAGCCACCTGCATCAAGCATTCCAATTCCAACTCGTAAAGAACTATACCTCAGCTGGGAACACAAACCTAATCCAAATGCCATTTTGCATTTTTAAAGAAATCAGAATAACAAAAACTTTTTCCAAGTGTTCCTCTGCAAACCCTTTTCTCTCCAACTTGCTTTTGGTCATAGTGTTTCATCACAGCAATAGAAACCTTAAGGAAGACTCTGACTTAATTTCCTGTGTATAAGCTACTTGCATAGCATCTTTCCATTGGAAGTCTATTTCAAAATGTAGCACATTCCAAACATGACGCTTGATTTCTACCTTCAATGACCTCTGATTTGTCACCTAGTCTTTACTTTCTCAGTAAATGCCTTCCTCATTTACCTAGTTTACTTAAACCAGGAACCTAGAAGTTGTGATTGATTCCTCTCCTTCTTTTGCATTCCCCTCTCAGTCATGTGCAGAAAAAGTTCCAAATTAAATCAAGAATTCCACCAGTTCTTCCTATCCCTATTATGCTTGGTTTTCTGGTGTATAATGTTATGTTGCCTCCTACAGCAACTTCCAAGATGATATTCCTTTCTTTCACTCTTGCCTCAAACTATTTCTGTGTGTTATTCTGTGTAATGTTTTGGAATGCAATTTATTTTATTACTTTCAAATCCCTCTTTGGCTTTCTACTGCCTCCAGGACAAAACAAAACATCCATATCCTATTTATCAGTCTTTGTATAATCTGGCTTCTGGCTCCTCCCCCACCTCTTCTAATAAAACTCTACAGTGTTACCTCTTCTCCAATAACATTGGCTTGAGTATATCCTCAAACACTTTTTCTGCTTCAGACGATGTGTGCCTGCTCTTTTTTCACTTACTTCATTTCATTTTTCTTATTATGTATATCTATATCATTCATATATATATGTGTGTATATATATATATATATATATATATATATATATATATATATATATATATAATGTATACCTTTTCAGCTGTAATGTTTTGGAGGGTAGGTACCAATTGTCTCATTCCCCTTTATTCCTTAGAATAAAGGAGTACTCTTCATGGAGAGTAAATGCAGAAATGATATAATTTGTTGAATAAGGGAAGTAATTACCCACTCTCAGTTGTTTCCTTTTAAATTTTGACAAGATAACTTCATTGACTTTTTTTTTTCCTTTTTTCTTTTTCTTTAAAATGAAAACCATTAGATTTGCAGGTGAAAAGTACAGTGTTGAAAAAGATATTCATTTAAGAAGATGTGCTTGTATGTGCACTAATTTGCTGTTGTTAAAAAGGAAACTGCATTTTTTTAAATGGTCTTTGTACCAAGAGCTCAGGACACAAGAGAATGTGACTTATGCAGTTTGGAAGTATCTTTGGTTAATTATGCTACTGTAGTACCAGGCATTATCCTGGAGTTTGCTTGTATGCAATAATCAAAACAGTATCATTTAAAATTGGGAGGTCTATTAAAGTACACACATTCTATGCATGTCCATGTCTTTATCTTTTTACAGGTTACTGCTGATAATATGGAAAATATATTTGTAATACTGTGAAAATGTGACAGTAAAAATATGATTCTCTGTTAATAGCTTGGCTTCCAGTAGTGAATATGGATGGTTTCTCATGAGTCTTTCTTTATATACCTAAACCTTTTCAATTTGTACTTTACATGAAATTAAAAAACTACCATTAAAACCAACATGCTTTTATTAATACAATTATTAATTATTATATATCCCAGAGTTTTTGTTAATTTGTTAATGGAAGGTTCATGGGAAACTTACAATGGGTAAAACATTGTTTTAGATGCTGGTATAGAGATCAGTAGAAAAATAGACGTATGCTCTTGGTGTCACAGAATTTAAAATTAAGTGGTAAATGACAGCGACATAAAATCATTTACTATGGAAAACTGAAGCATAGAGGAGGTATAGGGTGTAACATAGAAGGGTTCTTGTTTGAAACAAGGCTTAAGTTCCCATCTAAGAAGATAGTTAAATGAAGACTTGAAGAAGTGGAAGGAGTAAGTTGTATGGTTATCTGCAGAGGGCACAACAAGAGCAAAGGCCTTGAGGCAGAAGCATGAGTAGATTATTTCTGAAATCACAGGAGAATGTTGTATGGACTCAGTCCCTCTTGAGAGACAGGAGTAAGAAATGAGCATGGTTGTGGTTAGAGGATACACTGTATAGGGATGTATAAGCCATTATAAAAACCTTGACTTTTATTGTGACTCAAGTAGAATCTGTTGGAGGGTTTTGAGAAGAATCGCACTATCCAACTTGTTTTTATATTGATCATCAACTTGTTACATATTGAGAATTGACGGCAGCCTAGGAGTTTATTGCACTATTACTTTAATATTCCACACAGAGTTGGCTGTAGTTTAGATGAAGGTGCAGTAGTAGCAAGGATGTTGAAAGTGACTAGGTTATAGACTGAAGACGTGGGCATTAGGTTGCTCATGGGTTAGGTGTCAGGTTTAAAAAAATTGTGTCAAGCAGAGTCAAGCAGAAACAATTTTTCATGTAGCTGGAATTATGACATTCTCAATTTTAGAGGTAGAGGATTTCAGGAAAGAAGTATACTGTGATGGGCCAGGGTAAGGCTGAAAGTTAGGATAGTTATGCAAACAGTTGGGAATAGAAATTTTGGGTACAAGAGAAATATCAAAGATGAAAATTTTAAATTTGGAAGAACTAAGAATGCCAGTTCTTCTGAAACTATGAGACTTGAGAGAAAGGCAAGATGTTATGAAATATATGAGAATATGAATATTTTAATTAAATTATCTGAAATAGGTAGTATTCACAACTAAAGTAATTAAAATTATTTTTTTGCCAAATTTTATGTAAAATAGTTTCATTAAAATTTCATAGAGATGTTAGTTGAATAGAAAACAGCATTTTATTAAATTTTACTTTTTCTAAATTAAAAATTAATCTCTTAATTTCTTGAATATAAATTACTAGGTTAAAAACATTAGCCTAAAGGATTTGAGTTCCAACTTTCATAAATAGTAGCAATACGGGATCCAGCTTCAAATTTAAAAGAGGTAATAGGTATTCAAGCATGTTAAGGACCACCTACCTTACTGGTGCAAATGATTTTAACTTTCAAGCTTTGGGGAATTGATGTAGTCAAGATCACTTCTAATGTGACAAAATACTAGATACACACACAACACACACACACACACACACACACACACACACACACACACACACACACACTTGTCATATGTCTTGTCTGCAAATCTGAGACCAATAATATATAAGTTAGAAATGAAAGGAGTTGAGGTTTCTTAGAGAGCCTATAAGATAGACAGTTGGGTATTAGACTCTGAAAGTAGGTCAGAAACAAGGAAACTAAAACAAAGTAAAGATTTCCCATAAAGCAGAAGGAGTCTGGCATTGTTCTACTACTAGTGGCTGTTAGTCAACACTGTTGTATTCTGTTTTTTTTCATTCTAGATTATGTTAGAGTCACTATGTCAATCTTCCCAACCACTCTATGAAGACTAAAAATTTCAACATGGTTAAGAACTAGGTAAATGCAGCTTCCACCTTGAAAACCAGTTCATATTTTCTTAGGGAAGTGGGTGTTGTAAGGGGTGCAGCCTGTGAATTATTGTAAGGAGTAGATTGAAGGTCATCTGAAGCCAGAAGTTTTATGTAGATGATGTGACTTGTAAAACATTTAGTGCACAGATGTAGCGAGTAGATGTGTGTGTGTGTGTGTGTGTGTGTGTGTGTGTGTGTGTGTGTGTGTGTGTGTGTGTTTTGTGCTTTTCTAAGAGGTTTGGCTCAGGTGAATATGGTTTCCTTCATTTATCTCATTTACCTATATCTACCATGAAATTCTATCCTACTCATCTCTATGTGAGAGAAGAAACTCTCTCACATATACTCCACTCCCATATGGGTGAGATATATAGCTTCATGGTTATGCAAAGGTTATAGGGACAAGAAGAAAATCAAACAGATTAAAATTGCAAAAACCAATGGATTATTTTGAAGACATAAGAATCTAGCATATTTTGAATCACCAAAGGACAACTTTTATTCCTTTTCTCCTAATATGTCTGGCACAGATTCAATAGTAATTTCTATTACTTAGCACTAGGAAAGTGTTGTTCTCAGCTCTTTCTTTAAATTATTGTTATATACTACCAAAAACAATGTAATTACTGTAATTTTCTAAATTTTATGAAAACTACAAATCTATGCATCTTAGATGCTAACTGAATCCTAAATATCTAAATATAAAAACATCTGTAGAAAGCTATGGCTGGAAACACTTGGCACTGTATCTTTTTAATTCTAGATGTTCCAGTGAGTGTGTAGTCGCATATTATGGTTTTGATGTTTATTTCTTTAATGATACATGGTGGTGGGTGCCTTCTATGGTAACTAATTATGCATATTTGTTCTTTAATGAAGTATTTCTCCAAATCTCTTACCTATTTATAAAAAGGTTTGTCTACCTTTATATTAAGTATTTTTTATTTGTATTTTAGACACAAGTAGTTTTTTTAAATACATGATTTACAAGCATTTTGTCCCAATATTGAACGTGAAGTTTATTTTAAAATTTTTGCTAAATTTAAAAATTGCTTATATTTTAAGTCTAATGTATATCTATATATACACATGTATACATATGTATATATGTATGTACATATATACATGCATATATATAATACACACACACACACACACACACACACACACATATATATATATATATATATATATATATATATATATAAATAAATTTTTTTTGAGATAGAGTTTCTCTGTTGTAACTCTGACTATCCTGGAACTCACCCTGTAAAACCAGGCTGGTCTCAAACTCACAGAGATCCATCTTCCTTTATCTCCCAAGTGCTGGGATTAAAGGCGTGTGCCACCACTGCCTGGCCAGTATACATAATTTTTTTAACCTCATGCCTCAAGCTTTTGTCACCATCACTAAGAACTCTTCTCTACATGATTTAATGAGTATATTATTTTCTTCTAGACATTGTATACTTTTATTTCTTCCATTTAGGCCTGAGACTTATTTGGAATTAAATTTTGTGTATGATATGTAGTAGGATCAAAGTTTTTTTTTTTTTTCATTTTATTTCTTAGAGCTTGATCTTCAGAAGTGTCTGCTCAGTTTGTTGAAAAGATTATTCCTTCCTCAATAGACTGTCTTGGAATCATTGTGGAAGAAGTAGTTATTTTGACCTCTTAGAGAATGAAGAAATATTTTATAGACAAGTAATTCTGCAATTTAAATTTTAAAAGACTGTTCCATTTCCTAGAAAGCTGCCCTTTCATTATGTGAATTGTGGTTTGTCTAGGAAACATTCTAAAAATCAAAACTAAGAGAATGTTCTGAGTAGGAGCAAAGAAAACCTGTTTCCATTTTGCTAAAGGGATAGCTATTTGAGGATAGAAGGGATCTGTGAGCGCATAATTGTGCTGTTGTCCTGTCTTTCAGGTAGATCACATGCCTATGTGCATTTTTTAGGTTCTGTTTGTGATGTATGAATTTGGGACTTGTGGCCACTGTTGTGAGAACAGTCTATTTGTAGCAGTAAGCTACAATCTTTTACTCTCCATTTAGGGAAGGAGAAAGGAAAGATAGAAAGAAATCTTCATCGCTTTTACAATTGGCCTTGATATTGAATGAGAGAAAGGTAGAAATCTTCACAGTCTCTTTTAGGATGTCCTAAGCTGACTAGGACATCCTACGACTAGCTGACAGTGAGTCAGACTAGCATCTCAGTTCATGGTCTGTAAACTCACTATCTCCAATCTTTGTTCTTTTAGGAATTATCATACTAACTAATGACAGCAACCTAACCAAGGAAGCACTAACTAATGCCCACCACCCAACAGTGCATAAAACATTTTATAATAACTAAAAATAAACTTCCACAACACTATTTTTTTCTTACATATTGGTTTTCTTACGGCTGTGTTACTGAACATCTGAAGTACCTGACCCATAGTTTCAGACTTCTGTTTCTTAAAATTATTTTAGGGACTGGGAAGATGTCTCACCAATAAAGAACACTAGCTTGACTCAGGGCACTCATGTCAGAGGTTTACCATCATCTGTAACTCCAGTCCCAGGAGCTCTGATGCCATCCTCTGCCTAGGTACCTGCATGTTTGTGGTGTACAAATACTCATGCAGGCAACTCACACATACACAGAAGAGAAAAAAAAAAACTATAAAAAATGTTCTGCTTTATTTTGATTTTTGTATTAGAAAAATTGGCTAGCATAAAGCCATAATAAATGTTTGTATATTGTAAATACAATGCTCATGTATGAGAATCTCAAAAATTAATACTTTTTGCTTTTGGTTTTGTTTTTTTAAGACAGGGTTTCTTTCCCGGAACTCACTCTGTAGACCAATCTAGTCTCACACTCAGAGATCCACCTGTCTTTGCTTCCCAAGTGCTGGAATTAAAAGCGCATGCCACCACTGCCTGGCTGAAAAGTTAAAAAAAAATAGTTAAAACAATGAAAAATAAAGGAATAGAAAAAGAGAAATTAGTTTTTTGTATTCATACAGAAAAATATATAGTAAATACATATTTAGATTTTAAAATTTGAGATATCTTTCCCTTTTGATGATGTGGGTTTTCTATATGGATAGCAATTTCCATGTTTAAAAATAATTTTATATGATATTTGTTCATTTTAAATATTTTAAACTTTTGTTTCCAACATATCAAATTAATCTCCAGGATCCAACCACCACATCAATTTATTATACAATAAAATCTTTTTTCCTCATCTTTTATTTGAGATTGCTAGCAGAGCAAAAGAAGATCACAGTGAGGCTTGTGTTGAAGACAGCAATCTCTGCTGTGGTTCTATAGGCTGCTCTGTGTGGCTGGGAGGCGTTTTCCTGTTGTTCTGCTGTCATTCCAAGTACTTGGAGCACATGACAGATTTATAACAGTTCCTGCATTGTTAAAGCAGATCAGCTGTCCAACTTGTCACATCTGCTGCCACATCTGTGCTGTAGGTTCCCATAGGCATCAGGATTTTAGAGAAATGTATAGAAAATTAGTTGTATGAAAAACAATGTACTCCTGTCAATCTGAAGAAATGCTTTGCAATCTCAGGCCATTGTGATGTTTGTGTAAAATTAAAATAACTTGAAAATACTTAGAGGACTACATGAAAAATAACAATTCGGCTTTGTAATGAGTAATTTTAAGACATGTCATTCAGGTGGTTTGCTCATGTCAAAATGAAGTTATAAATGATGAAGAAACCACTGTACAATCCTGTTAAAGATAATTTTGTTCAATTATAGTGGTTTTCAAAATGATTTTGGGGGTAGGGTTCTAAGATTAATGAATGATCGTGGGCAGAGGTGGAAAGGACAATAAACTAGTGAAGTACTAACAGCAGGATAGGTAGTACTTCCCAAGTGTCCTGATATTTTGGGTAATTGTACTAGTAAGTGAATTTTTAGGCTTAGGTCTTAGAACATATCTGCAATTTTGAAATATAAACTTTATCCTTTTTAAGATTTAAATTATTTATTTGGTTTTTTCAAGACAAGTTTTTCTGTTGTAACTCTGGCTGTCCTAGAGCTTACACTATAGACCAGGCTGGCCTTGATCTCACAGAGATCCACCTGTCTCTGCCTCCCAAGTGTTGTGATTAAAGGTGTGCGCCACCACTGCCCGCTAAAGATTTATTTTATTTTTAATAATGTGTATATATTTGCGAGTCTGTGAGTACATGTCTGTGAGTGTAAATGTCTGAGGAAGCCAGGAGAGGCCATGGGGTCCCCTGAAATGCGAGTTCTAAGTGATAATGAGCTGCTTGATAATGAGGATGCTGGGAACTGAACTTGGGTCCTCTGTAAGAGCCACACATACTCTTAACTGCTATACCGTATCTCCAGCTCATCAACATGAGCTTCATGTGAGTATCTAAGTGTTATAACACTACTGTGGAATAACTTGTCATTTGATCAAGGAATTGCTTGCTGGGTGGGTGGCTGGATGGTTTCTGCTTTTTTTTTTTTTTTTTTTTGTTCAACTAACCATCTAAATATGGTAACAGAGAAACTTGAAAGTACTACTACTTTTATATGTGGTCGTATGAATTTTTATGTCTCTTCACTCATCCTCATATAAGATCTGGGAAGGTAGAATTTTATCTATGAAAAACTGTTAATATAACCCAGCACAGAAAAAGCACACGTTATTTGTTGGCTATTTTAAAAAACGTGAATCTAGAATTCTGGATTTACATTTGTTTCATATTTTTATTTTGTAGATTCCGTTACTATCTCCCAGGGTAGACTCCATAAAGACAATGCTTTGAAATCTGTTTTGTTCACTTCTGTGTCTTCAAAGCCTAGAACAGTACCTGAGATTCGTAAATACTTGTGTATATGTGAACTAATGGTGACTCTACCGTCCACCGCAAGGTTTATCTTTTATAGTTAACTTGCTATTTTCATGATTGTGTTAACATTTTCCTTTTGCCTTTGCTTTTGCGAAGCTTCTTCATATTCTATCCAGGATAGATTTCTTTTTTTAAAAAAATTGCAGGAAATTCTCATGGCTCCGAAATCTCGTCATAGTTTTCAACAATTCTGGCAAATTTGTAGCTGCTATCTTTTCAGTAGCCTTCAATACTTTCGAGATGTTGACTATTTTGATGTAATAAAGTTATTCATATTTTCCCTTTCCTTCATTTTCTTGTAACTTTTATTTAAGTAGACTGATGACTCACTCTATTGCTTATAATTTTCTCTTTGGCTATATCTAATCTGCTGGCGAATATATGAAATGGTATCAAAAAGCTTAACAAATATACTTTCACAAGTTCTATGTTTAAGATTGCTTATAATTTCTTTCAGGATGTCTCTGTTTATGCCTATTTTATTTTCTTCTATTTTTCTATTCTGGGGTGGGGGCCTGCTGGGGACCAAATCCAGTGCTCTAAGAATCATGTGTGCTAGCCAGTTACTCCAACTGACCAACCTCCCCAGCTTCTTTTTCTTTCTATCTCTTTAATAATACCAAGAATACTGCTTCAGAATAGCAAATTGTTCCATTTTCTAAAGATTGGGTTGGGGAAGTGTCATATTACTCATATTACTCATGTATTGTATCTACTGACTCCTTCTTTTCCTGAATGAAGTCTTCACATAGTTTGCAAATTTTGTGAGTTAATCTCCAAGAAGTTGTTCTCCCATGATAATCATATGTCTTGTATAAATGTACTGAGAGATTAACAAAACCAGATTAGTCATACTCATTTGAGTCTATTTCCCCCTAATTTGTGAGTTTGGATGCTAATATAATCTGAAGTAAATATTAATATAAAATTTATATTTCTGTTGTGGGATCCAGACATATAGGAAGGTTTAAAGAAGATAATTGATTACTTATTGTTATACCTAGCCATAATACACATACAATAGTAATATTTTGGTGTAAATTTTTCTAAATACTTAAATTCATGTATATGAAGATATGACCACCTAATTTTTATGTATGTAACTGGTTGATATTTGACTATTTCTATTTCTTTTTAAATATCCTTGGGCTAGGGCTGTCTTTTGCTTTTCTAAACATTCACTTGTGTTGGAATTATTTACTGTGACATTTTTGGCTATGAAATGTCATGTCAAGTGATTGTGCTAGCACACAGAAGCAGAGAGTGAAGAATCATAGACTCTCAGGATCTAAGACTTAAAAGAGACTTTGGAGAACATTAAATCTACCTCTAAAAGAGCTAATGGACAGGTCAACATTCTTGCAACTGTTCATGTCATAAAATATTCACACCTACAAAGAAAAAAATCGATTTTGAGGTATGAATGCTGACTTTAAAAGTTAGAGCCTCACACATATGGTAATGTGTTAATGTGTTGCCATGGCAAAATACCTGGGACAATCAATTTATAATCTTTTGGCCCACATTTGCACAGTTACAGCCATGGTTGCTTAGTACTGTTACTTTGGTTTGTGCTGAGGCAGAATTCATGATAAAAAGCACCTAGTAGAATAATGTTGTTCATCTCCTGGTGGCCAGGAAGGGTGGCTGAGAGGACTGGACCTATGGATGTGGCCAATACATTGTGCCTCTCAAGAGCACACCTTTCAACTAGGTCCCATCTCCTCAAGTTGCTATCACTTCACAGTATGTCAATCAACTGGACACCAATGTGCTTTTGTGGGGAACGTTTAAGGTATAATCCACAGCGATTTACTTTCTTCATAAACTGTAATTACTTTTTCATTTTGTCCTATTTTATCTTCAAAGGAACTTTCAGATTTCAGACTAAGTAACACACAGGTATCATCCATTTGTTTTTAAGGCAGTCAGTACATGCCAGTTTGTGCAGCCCGTGGGTGTTTCCTTCACCATAATGTATTTCTGTGAGAAGGCTTAACAATAGGGTGGTGCCCTGCTTCCTTGGGTGTAATTCCTGCTTAGGTTGAACCCAGAAGTAAATTTAGAATTGTAAGAATAATCCTGCTGAGGTTATGTAAAATAAGGAGGAAAGCAAAGAAAAAAGATCTGAGGAAAAGCATCAGCAGGACAAAAACACGTTGCTGTCTTGAAAAGACTTCATTTCTCTTTCTCTGTGGGCATGGGAGTGTAGGTGGGTTCTCTCAATTCTGCAGTCAGACTGCCTCCCCCAGCCCTCTAAATTAATCAAGTGTCAAGCTGAGAAATCTATGGGGCCTTCAGTATTAGCACACTATGTCATATTATAATTTTTTAAAAGCAGAGACAGAAACAACCCAAATAATTCCATTTACATCTGAATTAAATTCCTCAGGCAGTTCCTGGATTCTATTAGCAATTCAACAAGAAGCCTAGCATTAGGAAACAGGGAATAATTACAAAAGAAAGGGAGGGATAGGAGTAGGTCACTGAATTCATAATGCAGAATTTGGCTAAAATGGTTATTTTTGTTATGATTAGGAGGTGGTGGATCAAATTTTAATCCTTCAAAGTAATTTTCTATGATTGAAAATCCGTTTTTAAATTTTGAATGTACTATATTAATTGTTCTTTTGCAAAAATCAGATAATAATAGCTTTGTAAATCATTTGTGATGGTTACTTTCGGTTGTCAGATTGATGGGACCTTTAGTCACCTAGGGGACAACTCTCTGGGCATATCAGTAAAGAGTTTCTAGATTAGGTTGAATGGGGTAAGGAAACCCACCTTAGCCATGGAAGGTACTAGTCTATGTCTGGGGACCTGCTTCCAATAAACAGGAGAAAGTGAGCAAGCTTCAGCATGTATTTCTCCCTGCTTGAATGTGGATGTTGTGTGACCAGCTGCCTCAATCCCCTGCCACCAGGTCCTCCCTGACATGAAGGACCATCCCTTGAACTATGAGCCAAAAAAACAAACACAAAAAACCTATTTCTCCTTAAAGTCATTTCTTGTTAAGTATTTGGACATGGCAACAAAAAATGTAACTGAGGCACCATCTCAGAGGGTTTGGGAATGTTGGGAACCCAATATTCTCATAACTTACTAGTACTCATTATAATAATGGCATTTTATAAGTTCTAGAACCTACTACTATTATTCTGATAAATGAACATAGCAATAGAATGACTCCTAATGATGTATTGCTATCCCCATAGAGGAGAACATCAGTCAGTCCTCATCAAGAAGCTTCTTTGTGGGGGTCCCTGTAGGCTTTACTGGGATAGTTGAAAAACACACTGAGAGAGGCAAGAAAGAAACTCAAGTTAGCATGACTTCTGGAATCTGACTCTGGCCAGCTTATTTTAGACATATTTAAGTCCAGTACAATTTTGGAAAAAAATTTCCTGATAACAATGATCTCAATTCCACATGCACAATAAAGTGTAAGGTTTGACTATATCAATATTCTTTTCAAAGTAAATGTGACTTCTACCATGAAGATCTGGTATGGTCTCTGACCAACATAGTGATAGGTCATCAGGCATAAAGTACATGTGACATCTTCTCTAAAGATGTGTTCTATTGACTGAGAAACACAACTAAAGATAAAGTTCTAGGGAGGAAGAATCCAAAATAAACATTCTGGAAGATTTGGGAGAGGCCTGTCTCTACAGATGGCAAAGGTCGCTGGGTTATTACCAACATCCACTCCCAGCCTTCTGGGTGGGAAACAGGTATACGTTCTCTCCATTGAGGAGACAATCCTGCGTGATTAACATTCCTGGTTTCTTCAGTGCTTATCTGTGGGCACTTGTGCCCTCTATACTTCTTACATGAGTTGGAGATTAACTCAGAGATCTACAACTGGACAATAGGGAGGGGGAGAGAGAGAGAGAGAGGGAGAGGGAGAGAGAGGGAGAGGAGAAGGGAGACATTAGAGCACTCAATCATAAATGTGATGTCTTTATTATACCTCTCCCCTCAAGGCTCAGGAATCTATATGGAGGAGGAAGCAGAAAGACTGTAAGACCCAGAAGTGGTGATGGGTGACTTCAAGGGAACATTTTATAGACATACCAAGGCTGATACACATATGAACTCAGAGAGACTGACCAAACACACAAGACCTGCACAAGTTCAAGCCAGAGAAATTCCCAGGACAGACAAGGGGACGTGCGTAACTGTAAAGGTTTTTACAATAGAGGGATCCTGGGAGTGGGCAAGCCAGTTTTCTTCAAAGGAGTGACACTGAGTATATCAACCACACTCCAGGGCAGGTCTCAGCTCAGGAGTAATTGGACGACAAAATGGCCTCAAAATGGATGACAAAATATGTGTGTGCAATGTGTGTGTGTGTGTGTGTGTGTGTGTGTGTGTGTGTGTTTGCTTTTTAAGAGAAAGAAATGGATGGAGATGACAGATCTGGGAAGAATTTGGAGAGAGGAAAGAAAATGATCAAAATGTATAAAAGTTTTTAAAAAGGTTTTAAAAACAATATTTATTGAAAATAAAACCTTTATAAATCATAATAAACATTAGCTTTATAACACTGACATGGTAGTTTTCCTAGACAAAAATTTTACCTTTAAAATGAGAGTAGACTAAACTGTTTCTTCTTTTTTTTCAGTTTAAAGTTGTATGAGATTAGGAATAATGAGCGAAATAATCTATTACAGATGGAATCATTCATTATAATTCAAAGCTATTCATATATAGGTAATGGAAGGGTGATGCTTTTCCTCACTCTCTGTAAGGTCGCAGCTGATACTCCTATAACAAAGGACAGGTTAGCAGAGAAAAGCTTAATACAGTTGATAAGTTTTTATGTGAGGGGCTGGAGAGTGGCTCAACAGTTATGTGTATTTACTGCTCTTGCAAAAAACCCAGGTTGGGTTCTCAGCCACAAAGATGGTGGCTCACAGCCATCCTTAACTACAGTTCCAGGAGATCTGATAACTTTTTCTGATGTCTGCTGGCACAAAGCAAGCATGTGGTACACTTATGAACATGTAGGTAAAACATTCATATACATAAAATAAAATAAATCAAACTAAAAAACTATTATGTTGCATAAGAACCTTTCAAATTAAATTGAATTGAGGACCCAAAGATATGGCTGATTTCTTTTTTTCTCCCTTTTTACTTTCCTTCTTTTCCCTTTAGTTAGAAGTAAATTCAGGGTCAAAAAGAACAAGACCACCATTTCAACCAAGTGTCTGGACAAGGCAAACGTCACTCTTAATTAAGAGGATATACTCAGAAGAGTGAACACACAGAGACACGAAGTGAATTTGCTTTTTATTCTAACTCAGCTGTGACTAGGCCTTTCCCCCATTGGATGGGGTCTACAGTCTTAATTCAATTGGCTAGTTTAAAAAGAATTAGCCCACAGGAAAAAAGGGGAACAGGAGCCACTATTCCAGGCCATTAGCAGTGCGATACAACAGGGGGACTGTTGTATGCTGCTGTGTCAGCTCTTCAAGAGAGACAAGGAGGCACTTTCATAGGTGCAAACTCTGCTAGACCTCAGCAGAGGGAACCACCTACACGGAAAGTAGTATACTTGACAGTGGAACTCCGAGTGTCTGTGCTCAGGTGTTTTATTGGTTCAGAACTCCTTAGGTGTTCTACTAATACCATGTGCAGATCATAAACAACTAAACATCCCCACAGAAATCCAACACCTGCAGATAATACAAAATGCCAAGACCTAGGATAGCCTCTCACCCAACAGTGCATAAAACAATTTCAAGCTTAACTAAAAATAAACTTCCACAAGAGGGGACTTTTTATAAGCTGGGTAAGGTGATTAAAACAATTGTATAAGAGTCTTACAAGATGGGGGACATAAAATATTAAATTCCTGTTATAAATACAAATTTAACAGTACCTCATTGAAGAGACCCATATTTGATATCTCTTAGAATTTCTTCCTCTTATTTTTAAGAATTCTTTTCTTCAAATTCACTAAGATGTCATCTCTCTTTTTATATCCTATTTTGGAGTAATAAAAAAAAACTGCAAGGTTTACCTGTCCAGTAATAGTTGACTCAATAAGCCTGAGGTAGGCCCCTAGTACAAAGAATTAGCACAGTTTTCATTAGCACAGTTTAAGGTGAGTTCACCTTCTTGGGGTTGGTCCTTTGGCCTGGAGATTGACTTGGCCCCACTGGAGTATTAGGTCTGCATCTAGGCCAGAGATTCTATTCTCTTGACCAGGAGGAGTTTTCTCTTGACAGGCTTTCATTGTTACCTTAACATCCCTAAGGAGGTAACTATGAAATTATTTCTGAACCAGACCAGAGACCAGAGCTCTTCAAATACTTTTGACATCTTTGGCCTCTGGCAAAAATGAAACTTCCCAAGCACCCCAAGGACATGTCTGCTTTTAGTCAAGAAGGAAACTGGCTGCTACTTTTCTTTGGTTTATTTGTTTATTTGTTTATTATTTCTTATTTATTTATACCCTAAATGCCACCCCTTTTTCCTCTGAAGTGGCGTCATAACTGCTATTATGGGATTAGGGCAATGAGCAGTATGGCTTCTTCTGGCTGAATTTGTAGAGTGTGGCACTTTTGGGGCACACATCTAGAGGGCCTGTCTAAAAGACCCACTGTCAGGTGGAGGGAGGAAAGGAAATTCTTGATTGGTGTCTGGAAATTTTTTTTTAAAATGTCCAAATCAAAGTCCGTGAGAATCTCTTGATGGCATCACTAGGGTCTCCATCTATTGGAGACCTTATTTTTCTTTGGTCTCTCGGATTGGTTCTCAGATCGATGAACCTTCAACCCACTTTCATGCCCTTTGGTAGCTGTTAGATCAGTTAAAAGTCAATGTGATGCCCTTCCCATATGGCCTCTAGATAAGGAAAAAAAGACATACTTAGCTGTCGTTTAATTTTTAGGTTAAAACAATATTAGACCTGTCTCCCTTGGCTCTGGGTAGGAACTACAATGAGCCAAGGTTTGAAGTCTTCTATCTTGGCAGCATCTTTTTATCAAGAAAATATTAGTGAGTATAGTTATCTAAATTACATCTCATATAGACTCATTACAGACTCATGTAGTCCGGGGAGTGCAATCTCTTAGATAGTTATCAATTTTCTTAGTCTTTGGTTATTCTTTCCTACTGACTGCTTAAGACCACACAGATGGCTAAAATTAAATATGTTTTGAATTATCAAGGCAGGTTGAAGATCTCATCCTCAGGAATTTCTTGGGCTTACAAGAAAAATTTGGCTCCTCTAGTCTTTCTTTTTACCAATTTTCCATCTAAGGCCTTTCTCGATTTGACTACAGCTTCCCTTGGAAGTATTAAGGAAATCCTTCTTTTGTGTTGACCCTCCTCTTGGAAGACTGGACAGTAGTTAAAATTCATTGAGTGGAGTCTCCATAGCCTCCCTGAACAAGAGAACATGTGATGTTTCACAGTTACAGAACATTTTAAGAGATGGCCTACAGTCCCCTGGAGCCTCATTAACTTTAAAGGAAGGGGGAAAATATTCTTACTTTAATTCTCCCTGACCACATTAGTATAGCCTCTAAGTATGATTATTGACACCCAGAAGGTCAGTTACACCTACCAGTCTGGCATTTTTAACAAGTGCATAATATTTTAAAAATAAAAAATTTCCAAATAGACTTTGATTAGGCATACATTTTATGCAGTCCTTGTAATTGTTGATTTTGACCCTAGAAATTTTAGATACCATATGCATTATTTCTAAGTCTCATCTTTTATGTACTTTAAGTAACTTACTCAGACCTTCATAATTTGTGTAAACTATCTAGTCTCTTTATTCTGGGAGCATTCAGCCATCTTAATCTTCATATACATAAATACTAGATGAAAAAAGTTTTTATAAATATTTATAAAAAAAGTTTTATAAATTTTTTTATATCTTATTAAATCATAGTAGAATAAAACTGGATGGCAATATCAAGGAAAAGGTGTCCAGGTCAGTAACCATTAGAGAAATGCCGATCAGAGTTTCTTTGAGAATCTATCTCACTTGAGCCAGAGTGGCTCTGATCAAGAAAGCAAATGATAACTAATGCAAGTATGTGGGGGAAGAGAAGCTTTTG
Organism: Cricetomys ansorgei; assembly: GCA_026225945.1. Classification (NCBI taxonomy): domain Eukaryota; kingdom Metazoa; phylum Chordata; class Mammalia; order Rodentia; family Nesomyidae; genus Cricetomys; species Cricetomys ansorgei. Next base: position 3,075,140 of record JAMJFZ010000711.1, read on the forward strand.
TATAAAAGTATTGATGTAGGTCAGGTCTGATAGTACATGCCTATAATTCTCACACTTGGGAGGCTAAGGCAGGAGGCTCATGAGTTGTAGTTCAAGCTGGGAAACTTTGTGAGACCCTGTCTCAAAACAAAAAATAAAAGAAGGCTGGGACTTCAGCTGAGTGATAGAGTGCTCACATGGAATGTGTGAGCCATTAGGGTTACTACCCTAGTACTATCCCCCCCCCCCACCCGAAGCATTGATGTAGTCGTGATAAATTATTACACTATGATAGAAATAGGATGTAGTTGAGAAACAATCTTTCCACTCATAACACTGAATAAGTGTTTGAAATCGATTTTATAATTTCAATGTCAAAACAATTTTAGACTTTTAAAATATATAAGCTTATCCAGTGAGGCATTATCTCATTAGCATAGATTTGAGGTAGTCCATGTAGAACCTAAATTAGTATCTATCTCTAAATTGCTATAAAAGATGAGCAGCATAGTAGACTTGCAAACACATTAGTCTTACTTAAATTTTAACATTTCATATACATCGAATATGATTATAGCTACTTTATAGTCATTCCAGGCCAAATACTAATTTATTTAAAAATTAATATCATCTTCCTTTTTCCCCCACCATTTTGAAGAAGGTATTTATTTTGAAGATTTTCTGTGCCTATAGAAGCTTGTCAGAATCTTATTTTCAAATAAGCATGCAGAAACTTATTCCCTAACAATCTTTGAGTGCTTCTCCTGTTTTTCTGAATAAAGTGCAAGACTTTGGTCCTTTGTGATCTCATTCTGTCTCTCCAGTTTGAGTCCACCTGTGTGCCTTCCACAGGCTGTCAATATTGTATTTCCTTAAGAGCTCATTTATATTTCCCTTACGTCGGTGTACATTGTTTAGCCCCTCAGGGTGCCATTTCCTTCTCTGAATGTCTAGAATCCCTTCGCAGGCCTACCTCATAGCACTGTGCTTCATTTCATTGCAAGCTGCTCTATTGTATTTTGCAGATACTGCATTTTTACAGGCTGAAGGGCTGTGGTAATCTTCAATTGAAGAAATCTATTAACACCATTTCTAACTGCTCAGGTGATGCTTAACATTCTTTTAGCAATAAAATATTTTTAACCCAACCATCTACTTTTCTTGAGGTAATAATTACATAATATCTCCCTTCCCTTCCCTCCATTCAAACTCTCTCTTACCTCCTTTCTCTCTTTCATATTCAAGGCCTCTTTTATCATTAATTGTTGTTACATGCATACATATGTGTATATATCTATATTTATCTATATCTTCCTAGCTATAACCTACTAATCTGAATAATGTTACTTGTGTATGTTTTAGGGCTGACCCTTTGTTATTGGGTAACTCATTGGTGTGCTATTCCATGGAGAAGACTACTTTCCCCATTCTCAGCATTTCTTAGTTGCCTATAGTTCTCTGTATAGAGTTGGGGCAGACATAATGCTACTGTACACTTAACAGACAGCAGTATAGAATACATACATTCTTACATATATTAGTGAAGCATAAAAAAGTATATCTCACTTTTTTGTGACACTTGCTTTACTGCGGTAGTCTAAAGTCAAACCTATATTATCTCTGACAAATGTCTCTGCTTTTCAAAATAATTCAGTTTTCCTGTTTTGAAGACTCCACTATGCTGAGGAAGTGGAAGGTACTTCCATCTCTAGACATGAGGTTTTGGTCTTTCCATAGCACTTTTGTAATAATGACCGACACATGGTTACTATTACATATTTTTTTTGAGACAATGTTTCATTGTGTAGTTCAGGCTGGCCTTGAATTGTGATATCAATGCCTCAACTTTTCAAATGCTAGGATTTTAGGCCTAAAGTACCATAATCAACTTTTTCACATCTAAACTCTTATTTCTATTAGATAACAGATTGTTTAATTGATATTTAAAGGTTGGGATAATTTCTCTTTGGGTATATTCTTTTTCAATTTCACGTGTTGGTTTCAGTGTGTCTGACTTTTACCTAAGAGTCTCTATCTCTTCTGCCTGGATGGTTCATACTGGGCTAGTTTTTTTGGACTCTTAATGAAAGAAGCTGGACCACTTAGCCAGCTACCAAATTATTTTAGGGGGCACATAAAATCTATTTTTGTTATGTCTCTTCCATCTTTATATATTTTTTGGTTGGAAGATCTTTAAACGCTAGATAAAACTGAGAGTTCAGAGCTCTAGAGATATCTATATTGTGAGTGATTTAAGGTAATATTGAAAATATTTGGTAAGCACAACTATATTCTGATGACTAGAGTTGGTGAAATATAATTTATAATTTGACTTTTGAAATAGAAAAGAAAAAAGATGGAATCAGACTTTGCAGTTTAATTACTGGTTTTGGTCTCATCTCTTAGTGAGGAGACTGTTCAGTGAAAGTCCAGATTATTCTAATATTAATATATCATCTTGTCTAATACATAGTGAATTATACATATAAACCCACTAATGGGCAGATAGCATGGGTAAAGGACTTAGATGTCCTATGATGACCAGAAGCTGGGCATGTTTTGTGTGAAGAAATTAGTGTCTGGAATCAGACAGACGTGACTGAATGCATATTCCAGCTGCTTACTAACTATAAATTTCTGAAAGCCTTAAACTATCGCTTCTTAATCTCTAGCACCTGGTTTCTTTATCTTCAATGGGAAGATAACTGCAGTATTTATCTTAGTGCTCAATCAATATACGCACATCCACAGCACATAGCAAGTACTCAGAATGGTAAAAGTTGTTTTTAATGAGCTGAAGATCAGTTGTTCAATCGTCAACAATTTAGTGAAATAGAGATAATAGATAAAACTAGAACACACTAGGCTTGGGACAAAAGACTGATAAACCCTCTTAAAAATGTCCAGAATGTAAGAGAGTAACTGTTGGGAAAAGGGGGAGGGAACATGGAACATTTGAGTTGGCTGTTGGTGGTGTTTTGAGTAAGAATGGCCCCCATAGGCTCATATATTTGAATGCTTAGACATTAAGAGTGACACTATTTAAAAGGAATAGGAGGTATGGCCTCGTAAGAGGAAGGGTGTCACTGGGGATTTCAAAAGCCTGCGCCAGGCCCAGAGTCTCAAACTTCCTGTTCCCTGGGGATCTGTTTCTCAGCAACTTCTCCAGTACCATGTCAGCCAGTATGCCACCATTCTCTCCAACATGATGAGAATGGACTAAAACTCTGAAACTGTAAGCAAGCTCCAATTAAATGCTTTCTTTTATAAGAGCTCCCTTGGTCATGGTACCTCTTCACAGCAATAGAATATTGATTAAGACACTGTTCTTGTTTTATAATATTGTTGTTTTGGGGTGTGTGTTAATATAATTATTTTGTTTTCTACTTTCTCATTCATATTAGAAGTGTGTGTGTGTTTGTGTGTGTGTTTGTTTGTTGGCAATAAGAATACAGGGTTGATGGTTTTTGATGAGAGAAAATTTACCATTCTCTGAAAATAACTCACCACCATAGCCTAGATATAGCCCATGTCTAACAGATTCTAAGTAATAGAATCAACGCTGCTTGATTGCAAAGTAGGTTACATAAGTCATTTAAAAATAGCATCAAGAATTTCTATAATCTGGAGGGTGAAATACCAATAATTTTTCTGATTAAATCTATTTCCATTTATATTTCCTAATCAAACACATTGACTCTCTCTGCTAAATCTTAAAATAATTGGGTCTTTTAGAGAACATTGAAAAATAAGTCAATGGAAAGTTAATCAAGAAAGAACGCCTAAGATTTTGCCTTCCTTCCTGTTCTGGCATGAGAAGAGTATTAATGGACTAACCCGCTGATTTTTTCTACCTTTAGCAAAGTATTCTATGCTCTTTTAGAATTCTGGAACGATAGATCTATTTTCATTGCTTATTTTTTTAATATTATTTTGGATTTAAAATAGAGTTTAAATGGGAAAATTCAAAACTTAGAATCTAAATACTTTAAAACACAGAGTTGTAGATCCTTATCATTTTTGATTAGGATCCAGACTAGTGAAAACATAATTGCTGGTAGTTTAATGGTATTTTGGCAAATGTGTAGATGGCTTTTGAGAGTGAAGAGTGTATGAATTAATGAAATTGCACTTTTTTGAGTGTTTAAAGAAGTTTAATTGGTATCAGTAATTATCATTACTGATTTTTTTGAAAAAAATTGAAAATACATTAATTAGATTTAACTATCAGGAATTATTAGAATATTATCACTGAGCAATGAATAAACCAAAGTTAGATAGATATAGACACATACATAAAATTGACATCTGTGACCCAATGTCTGTTTATTTTCTACCTATTTTTAGATAACAGATATTGGCTACTTATTGTTCTTTGTGTGAACTTTTACTTTATAGAATAAACAGAAATATATTTCCTCAAAATATTTCAATGCTGTTTCAGATGAATTGATTTGATTATCATGTATGCTTTATAACTATATACGAATGGTGTTTTGCTGATGGTATGCTGGTACACACACACACACACACACACACTGCCATGTTTGCTTTAATTGTAGAATTATTAGTATTCATAACATGTTCTCTCCAAAATCCATTCTTCACAATCCAGTGTGTGATACTGTTTTAATACAAATCCGATTTTCATTCCCTTCAGAAGCTACACACAGACCCTGATATATGTATTAAAAAATTGTAGAAGAAAACAGACATTAAATACCCGAGAGTCAAAGTAGTCTAGTTGCACTTTGGAAAAAGTTCATACTATTTCCTTTACCAGTCAGGGATCCATGATGTTGGATCTAGCTGAGCTGCGTTCACCTTCTATCACTCCTCTTAACCTCTAATCTACACTAAGAGGGGATTGCTTTTAACCTGTTCTAGTTTTAATGTTTCCAGTAATTATTTTCATGAGTTTGAATAATATGTAAATATCATTACTTCACAGTTTTTCCATTTTAGACCTCTACTTTTCTTAATAAGAGCTGAAAAATTAGGTCATTTGTGTCTTTATTTTTCCCCGACTTAATTTTTTTTAATGAACATGTGTGTGTGTGTGTGTGTGTGTGTGTGTGTGTGTAGTGTTTGTCTGTGTGCCAGTGCCCCATTAGACCTGAAGAGGACATAAAATCTCTGGAATTGGAGTTACAATTGCCCAGAGTGGGTGTTGGAAACTGAACTGGATTCCCTGGGAGAACAGCAAGTACTCCTAACCACTAAGCCATCCCTCCAGTCACCTACCTCCAAGATTTAATTATTCTGTTAATTAAAAAGTTTCTTTTTTCTTTTGATTTTGAGACAATTTCACATAGCTGAGCTAGCCTCAAACTTACTTTAGCTGAGGATGACCTTGAACTACTGCCTCTACCTCCACAGTGCAGGGATTACAGGCCTTCGGCACTGAACTTGGCTGGTGATAACTCTACGGAAGAGTGCTTGCCTCCCACATTCAAATTTCTCCTCTAAACTGTGATTTCCAGAAACCTGTTTGTATGAGTGTTAACTGGTGCAGCCACTATGAAAATCAGTGTGGAGCATTCTCAAACAGCAAGTACCCAGCTATACCACTCTAGGGTGCTCCCAAAGATTACCCCAGAGATACTTGTACATTTAGTTTATTGCTCTGATAGTCACCACAACTATAAATTAAACTAACCTCGATATTTACCAACAAAGAAAATGTGGTACATGTGCCTAACAGGATTTTATTTAGCTATAAATAGAATGAAATCCTGACATTTGTGGGGAAATGATGAAACTAAAAATTATCCTAAGTAAAATACCTTAGACTCAGAAAGGCATATACCATACCTTTTCCTTTATATGTGGAATATATATATATATATATATATATATATTATATATATATATATATATATATATATATATACACACACACACACACACACACACTTATATAAACATATGTACATACATACATACATACATACTTACATAAATATATACTTATATTGTGTGTGTAGGTCATGAAACTAGAAATGGTACCACGGGAGGTATGAAGGGATCCTAAAGGAGGTTCAAAGAAGGGAAAAAAAGAAAAAAGAAAAAAAAAAGGAGAGAATAAGAGAATATAAGAGGACATGGGGCAGAGAGGAGATGGTTTCAGGAACTAGTGGGGAACAGGAAGGGAGCAGAAAGGTGGGGGAGGGGGTGTGAGAATAGGAACAATAACATCCAAGAATGTATGAAAATACCATTCTGAAACCGATTGCTGCTTATACTGATAAAAAACCTAGTAAAAATATATAACCGTATCGTTCAAATACAACCACATTCTAACTTCCTTTATTGCAAGGTGAAGACAGGATTCCCCTTGAAGTCTTTTTTTTTCTCTACTTACTATCACTTAGCTTCTGTCACCTGTATCTTTATTTTACAACAACAGTTTTGCATATCATTTTGCAAGCATCACAAAACTATGCTTTGTTTATGGTTTCTTCTTTCCTTCCTTCTTTTCTCTCTCTCTCTCTGTCTTTCTCTTTCTTTTTTGTTGGTTTGAGTTAGAGTTTCTCTGTGTAGCCCTAGCTGTCCTAGAACTCACTCTGTAGACCAGGCTGGCTTCAAACTCACAGAGATTAGTCTGCCTCTGCCTCCCGAGTGTCAGGATTAAAGGAACGTGCCACCACTGCCCAGCATAGGTTGTTTCTAAAAATGGAAAACCTTTTACCTATTTGTGGCTTCACAGTTCATTTTAGTGAAGTGTGGCTATATTTCTGTCCCTCTGTATTCAGCTTTCTAATATATATCATTCAAAGGAAAATAAGCAGACACATCAAACAAGTGAAGGTTGTTTTTAATTTTTTTTTAGTATAAAAATTTTTACTTGCCTATATTCATTGTGCATTGTAGGTAGGTCTTATAAAGACATTTTTGTGCAAGTACATCATGTGCTCTGACTGTATTCAGTTCTCCACCCTCTCTTTTCTCTCTTTACCCTTCCTATTACTCCCAGTCTTACTTCTACTATCATGGTACACGCACACACACACACACACACACACACACACACACACACACACACACACACGGAAAAGGTAGTCTTAAAAGAGGGTTGATTTCATGCGCCTATATCATCTATATCATATCTAGAATACACAAATGAGAGAAAACACTGATATTCGTCTTTCTGACTCTGACTTATTTCACTTAATATGACGATCTACAGCTGCATCTATTTTCCTAGAATAATTTACTCTTTTTAGGCTGAGTAAAACTCCATCGTATATACGCATCACAGTATATCTGTTTATCTTGTGACAAACACCGAGACTGATTCCTAACTGATTAGCGAGTATGACTGGAACATGTGAAATGAGCTTCAGTGGGATGAGGAGACAGACTCATGTCAGATGACTGACAGTTACTTCTCTTATTGCTGTGAACAAATACCCAATAAGAAGCAACTTAAGAGAGGAAAGGCTTATTTTGGTTATAGATTTAGGGGATATACTCCATCCATCATGTCAGTTCCCCATGGCAGGTGGTTTCCTGCTTACATCTTCATGAATTGTGAGTCAAAGGAAGGAATGTTGGTGCTCAGTGACCAGCTGCCTTTTTTCTTTCATTAGTTCAAAACTTCAACTGATGCGAGGTACTTTTCACAGAGTGGATCCAACTTTCTTGGTTAATTCTCTCTGAAGCCGCATTGTAGAAACATTCAAAGGTACTCTTCACTAGTGTCCTCGGGGTTCATTTAATCCAATGAAGCTGACAGTTGAAATGTACCATCATAGTTATGAAGCAATTGAGTAGTGCAGATCAGGGATGGTAGATTCTAGGTGATAGCTGTGCAGGGAAGTGAGCAGATTCAGGGCATCTTATTGAAATTTGTGTAATCAACAGGAGACATTTAATTTGAGGCTGTATGATGAAGAATTCAAGGGAGAAAAAAAATTTAAAAAGAAGAATGGTAGGTATATTAGAGTTTTGGCAAAAGGGCAAACCTTGATGAGTGGATGGCTTGTACTGTTCTATCCTAGTACTTCAGTCTAAGGCTAGTATTTTTTTTTTAATAGAAAATTTTATTCCGGTATGAACAAAAGCAGGAACAAATGAGGACAAGATGGGAAAGAGAAAATAGATATACAAGGGAATCATTGTCATTTCTCAATGAATATGAGTTTTTGGGTTTTGTGTTAGTAGTAAAAGAAAACAATAATTTTCATTATTGCCCACAGCAATTTTTAAGCTTTTTATGTGTAGTTATTTTCTATAATGTCAGAGGAATTGACCCACGGGTCCATAGAGATGATAAGTCCTAAGGCTCTAGGTTCACTGTAGTGGTAGTGTGGGGGTGTGTGTTAGAACAAAAGTAATCCCAGCATTGCCCAGATAAATAGACAGTAACAAAAGTGAGCTTATTTTTAAGCAAAACCTGTAATTGAGCTGGTAGAATTTGTTTCCTGCCACAGTTCCATGACTTTTCTGCCTGTGTGGAGAAAATATCTCTGACCCATTATATGCTGTGTTTAGGGACAGTGGCACTTCTCTTCATAAACTGTCTTAAAAGGAGTCCATCTTAGAAGCTTAATGGCTTTCTGACAGGAGTTAGCTGGTCTTAGCCTTGCTTCTTTGTAATTTTCCTTAGTGATTTAGATGCTGGAACAGAGACTTTGAATATAAAACGTGTAGATAAATGACATCATGTTGGCATAGCAAAGTACCAGATTAGAATTACAAATGGAAAAGAGAGTTCAAAATGGAACGACTTCAAGAGTCAATAGAATATACAAGATACTTTGTGACTGAAAGTAATTAGACCATTGAAGTGAGAAGAGCCAGAGGACAGAGGGACTGTGGATGACCATTACAGTAGCGCTGGCAAACTCCAGTGGGCTGACGCCTCATCATGCCTTTTAGATAAGGACTGTTCCACGCCTGCCCTAGTGGGAGAAGGCTGTGTACTGTAACACCCCACAGTGGCAGCCCTGCTCACCTAGGTGACAGCTTCATTTGCTTTTGACTGTGGCAATAACGTAGCTATTATTCAGTGTTAAGGTGTGACAGGCATAATATGGTTATGTTCTTGGTGGATAGCCAATCAGGACACCTTATTTATTTATTTATTTATTTATTTATTTATTTATTTATTTATTGCTATTATAGATACAACATCCAACGGAATTCATACTTACACACAGACAGTCAAATAAAAATTTAAATGTTTCAATTCATGTCCTAAAATTAGAACTTCATGTTCATGTTGTAAAGTCATGGCTTTCTACTGTATTTTGATTCCAGTTCCCACCTCTAATGATTTGCTGGAGGAGAGATGAAAACCTAACCGTTTGGTGAAGAAAGCATTCTTTAGGCCAGCATAGGACCCTATACAGAAAGTCCTTGCCTGCACCCGTGTCTTGAAGTGTCTTGTCTATTTTCTTTGGGCAACTTCAGAATTTCAGGTCTTTGCAATAAGGTTTTTACTCCATTTTTGAATTTTATTATTATTATTATTATTTATTGTTATTATTATTATTAATTTTATACAGGAAACTATATGGATCTAGCTTTCTTCTTCACACATGCTTATCCAATTTTTCCAACACCATTTGTTGTAAAACCTCTCCCCTCCAGTGTAGATCTTTGATATCAGCATCAGAAATTATATAGATGTAGCTGTATGGGTTTATTTCTGGATCCTGTATTCTATTCCACTGATCTAAATTCTTACTTCTGTTCAAGCACCATGCTGTCTTTGTTACTGGGGCTCTTCAGTGTGCACAGAGCACAGATGCTATGATTCCCTTGGTATTGCTCTTCTTATTTAGGGTTGTTAAGGTTGTAGATATCTTTTGTGCTTCCGTATTAATTTTAGAGATTCTTTTCTAGTTCTATGAAAGCTGTCATTGAAATTTTGATAAGGGTTGCATTAACTCCAAAGATTGTTTTTGGCAACACAGCTAGTTTTCAATATTAACTCTCCAATCCATGTCTATTGGGGAACTTTCCATCTTCTAGTCTCTCTGATTTTTTTTTTCCCCAGTGAAGACTGATCTCCATTCTTTGATTCTTTGTGTGTGTGTGAGTCTTTGCTAGTGAGGTGATAGTGTGATTTTGCTTTTGTTTTTTCTTGGCTTTCTTTAAGGGTTGTATTCATCTCTTCTATTTTTTTGTGTTTTCCTGGTTTTCTTTTATGAGTTTACTCAATTCTTCCCATTTTCTGTTTTTTCTTTTCATCTATTTCTTTGAAGGATTTATTCATTTCCTCTTTAAAAGCCTCTATTATCTTCAAAAAGTTGGTTTTGAGATCTTATTTGTGTGTGCTTTGGCTGTGTCAGGGTTCAGGACTTTTTGTAGTAGGATAGCTGGCTTTGATGATGGCCATATGTGCCCTGGTTGTTGTTATGTTTTAATTTTGGAGTTCAGCATCTGGGTTTGGGGTGATTGTAGGTTAGGTGCTGAATTTATGTGTTTGTCTTTATTGGATGAGTGTTTTGTTCATTTCCCCCCCTTAGTTTCTTTCTCTGATTTTCTGTTCTTTGTACCATCTTGTCAAGCTGGGGGTCTCTGCCCAAGTTGGGGTTTGGAGCTCTGATGGCCTAGTTGCCCTCTGGTCCAGCAAGAATTCTCTGCCTGGGTTGGGGGCTGGGACTTGACTACTGCTCTTCTGGCTGGCTGTCCTGGCCTGTGCTGTTTTTCTGGCTGGTTGATGTGGTCTGCACTAGTTCTTCAAATATAGTGTGCTGTGAATGTTGCTGGGAGCTGGTTCTTCATCAGCTATCTTGGGTTGTGATAGCACTGAGAGTTGTCCACAGGTCTTGGAAGGCTGGGGCAATAGGGCTAGAAGAGATTGGGAAGGGGTTTGTAGGAACAGAACCAAGTGTTCTGGAACTGGGCTGCCTATCTGGTCCATCCACTGGCTGGGCATGCAGTCTCTAAAGCCAAACTCTTTAATGGGTTTATTTTGAAAATATGACTATAAAATAGTTTGACATTTTTATGAGGTTCATTAATCTTTTGACTCTAAAGATAAAGCACACTAGAAGTATTTTCCAGGAATGATAAAATTATGTAATATAATTTACATGTGTCAGCAGCTTATCCAAGACATTCCATCATTTTTAAGATGAAATTCTTCTAAATTCTAACACTGCTTATTTTCATGTTTAAATTCTCATTTGCATATGCTGTCTTTACTTGAAGTAACAGAATAGATAAAATAATCATGCCGACTTAAACTCTTAGGCTGTAAGTATAAGTATAATTCAACTTGTGAATTCAGGACATTTAAAGGCAAGTTATTTAAAGATAGTAAGTGTTATAAAGGAAAACCAATCATGGTAACATAAAGGACAGTGCATTGATCTCTGACTTCTGAGACTCCCACGAGAAATAAATTTCTTGATTTGTAAATTAACTGAGCTGTGATATTTTGCTGAAGCAGCACTCGTAGACTAAGACATAGTTGTTTTGGATGAGATCGGAGAGGTGGCATTACAGAAGAGACTAAAAATGGGAAACAGGGCCTCTGAAGGTCTTGTAGAAAGGGATTCCAAGCAGAGAGAATAGTAACTGGAAAAGTGAAAGATCCTACGATGGATATGAGCAGAGGTGGCATAATGGATTGTTTTAACTGTTTCTTTGACACGACCTAGGTTCACTGGGAAGACAATCTTACTGAGCAGTTATCTAGATCAGATTTTCTCGTGGGGGTTGTCGTCATTGTTACTTGCTGTAGGAAGACTCAAACCTCTGTGGGCCCACAATTCCTTAAGCAGGGCATCCTGAAGAGATGAGCAATGAAACTAAACAAGTAAGCGTATATGTTCATGTCTCTTTGCTCTGGACTATGGATGTGATCTGACCAGATTCCTCAAGTTCCTGCTTCCTTTAATTCCCTGAGTAATAGATTCCAACGTGGGGTTGTAAGTTGAGAGAAACCCTTAAGAAATTTTATCATAGGCAACAGGGATAGAACTAGGATCGTAGTATAGCATGCCCCCCTCCCCCCGAGCCTGGTAGGCCAGGCTAAAGGGTCCTGGGAAAGGCCGCTTCCTCCTAGCATGCACAGCTCTCCAACCCTACTGCACAGGTTCACCGAGTTTTGGTTTGACATGTACGAAAATAATTTTAAAAATCGTGTTACTGCGTATTCAAAATCTAGAGCTGATGGATTTGTTTTATTTGACAAGGAAAAGACAAAGAAACCCACAACTCCACAGTGGCCAAGGCTCACGTAGCACGGAATGTACCCAATGTACCCAAATGCAGAACCTTGTCTGATGGGAGAGCTGGGTAATGAGCAGAGCCATGGAGTCCTCTTCTCTCAGAGGCAGAATCTGGGGCCACCTCATCTCCACAATCCTCGGCCGCAGAGCGTTTCCAGGCACACCCAGGTCCACATCCGACAGCATGGCTCCACTACCGAGATGCTGGACAATGGATAAGTGTTTCAGGCAGTAGCAAGAGTGTTAGCAGTCACGTGACATGCCAGGTTTGTCCACTGTCTAGGTACTGGCTGGCAGCACATCAGGATGCACTCCTACAGGGCATGCTGATGAACATCAGTGGCTACTTCTGAGGGCAGGGTCACCTTGCGTGTACAGCGCTCTGTGCAGCAGGGCGCGGGAGCCGGGTCGACCAGAAGGAGTAGCAGTCGACCAACAGCTTGTTACAGCAGCCTTGATATCCTCCTTCAAATTACATGTGCCTGCTCGTGGCCTATTGTGGCAAGCTCTTTTGAGTCAACGAGATTTTTCTTCTTGAGGATTACCAGTGCAGCCAAGCCCTAGAAGTTGTTAGGGGCCGTGGGCTTCCATCTCTGGCACTGTGCTCTCCATTCAGCAGTACCTTCAAGGAGGTCTGGAGCGATGGCGTTGGTCAGAGAGGCTACCGAGGTGAGACAGTACATGGTTATCACATCATCCTCACCTCCAACACGCTAGAAAACAGATCCATCATGTTGCTTTTAGGCGGTACAATTACTGAAGATGTTTCTCTCTACTAATACCATTGTAGGCCTCCTCTGTGCCAGTGACGCACCGCCCATTGACAGTGCGGCTGTGGGTGTAAGGTGTGGGTACTGCCCAGTGCCTGGCTCCAAAGTTGCCTTCTGGATTTTCTCAGTTCCAGGAACTGATACACAGGTTTCAGAGGGTTTAGTCCATTATCATCATGGCAGTGGCGTGGTGGGAGCATGATAGCACTCGTGGTTCTGGAGCAATAGCTGAGAGTTACAAGCATTTTTAAAAATTATAACTAAACGCCTTTATCACAACTAGCACTTTCTGAAATTATTGTTTGTGGTGAGAACACTTAAAATCCATTTTTCAAGAATACAAAACAATTGCTATTACCTATAATTACCACGTTGAACAGCATATTTCTTGAACTGATTTCTCCCAGTAACCGAAGTTTTGTACCTTTTAAATAGAGTCGCAGATAGCCATCTGTTTGCTGGGTTCTAGCCTGGAGGCTGGAGCCTGTGGGTGTCTGCTGCTCAGTTCTTTGTCTTTCCTTTAAGTTCTCCCCATTCTGCCTGGAGCTGGGGGAGGGATGATGTGGATGATGTCAGACTATGCTTCTTGCTCTCTTCAGAGTATCTTTGTTTATTTCTGTGTTACACACAGGTACTGTACTCTCCCATCTTGTGTCTTTAGCTATTGTGAAGTGTTTTGGTTGTGGAATGTTTTTATAAGCTGATATTTCTGTACCATTTATCTGTGCACTGGAGAATTCTACCATTTTGTCCATGCCCCAGTATTATTATTATTATTTTTTTATTTGGTGGGGTTTGCCAATAGAAGCACCATTTTTGAAGCAACATGCAATGTACAGATGCCAAATACCAGCACAAACCTTCCAGAATAAGGTTAAGAACTTTACAAACGAGGGAACTGAAGTTTGTGAGACCTCACAGATGAACAATGAATTTGAAATGACCCCAATAAATAACTTGCTAAGCCGTTTATTGAATCTGAGCTAATCTAAAGTCACTTTCTGCTGTGTGGCCCTGTTTCCCCATTTCATAGGTGCTATATTTAGATGTGTGTGTGTGGCATTTCAAAATATATGCAGGGTTGTTTAAGTAGCATTTAAATTTGACATTTAGTTTTATTCTTATGTACAGTTGAAGAAAATAACTTTAAAGACTCTAGAATAGCTTCTTGGTATTGAGCCATCATGACCATTTATGGTTGTCTCCTAACTAACTTGTGTGTGATCTGGAGAAGACTGCCTATTCCCCTGGGCCTAATTAAGAATTCATATTGGTAAATGTTTTATTGGCAAAACTGTTAATATTGGGGAATTTTATGCTTATTGATTTAAAAGCAGCTAAGTGTGTATAATGCAGTCATTACACATGTAAATCCATAAACAAGATATGCTTTATTTAGCATATTTTAAGCTACATTCAAATGTTTATTATATTGCATTTATTCTTTTGAAATTTGCCTTTTATAGTTCATTATTATGAGATTCCTACTTGCAGACCCAAGTAGCTTCTGTTCACAGACTTACCCCTTAGTTTCACAATATTAAAGCGTACTCTACAGTTTATTTTCTCAGCCCTTTGTTGATAGATGTTTGCCTTTTCCTCTGTGGAGCCTAGTCCAGCCTCAGACTCAGCTTTTTCCTTACTCAGCCTCCTGAGTGCTAAGATATGTGTGGAGACACTTTTGACAGTTTCTGCAGATTAAATACAATAATCGTAGAATAACTGGGTTATAGTGTCTGTCTTCAAGTTTACCAGGCTTGGTGTACTTTAAAATACGCTACTTTCTACTCCAAGGGCAATGAATGAGAGACATTTTTGTTCCTTCTTCTTAACACATGTGTTGTTTTCAGACTCGTTGGGTGCCTTCAGATGTCGAAGTACTGCCCTAAGCATTATAAAGTGATGGTATTTTGGAGTTTATGACTCCAAGGAGTTATGACTCTGTCCCAGGCCAAACTGGAGGTTAAGCCAGGACTTTCTGCATGTTGGGCAGGCAAGGTGCCACTTAGCTGTTGTGCTGGCTGGCCTTATGTGAACGTGACATGAAAACTAGAGTTATCTGAAAGGAGGGAAACTTAATTGAGGAAATGTCTCCATAAGATCCCACTGTAAGGCATTTCTGTAGTTGGTAATTGGTGGGGGAGGGCCTACGTGTCATGGTTGGTACCATCCTGGGCTGGTGGTCCTGGGTTCTATAAGAAAGCAAGATGAGCAAGCCATGGAGAGCAAAGCCAGTAAGCAGCACTCCTCCATGGCCTCTGCATCAGCTCCTGCCTCTAGACTCCAGCCCTGCTTGAGTTCCTGTCCTGACTTCCTCCAATGATGGTCTATGATCTAGAAGTGTAAGCCAAATAAACCCTTTCCTCCCCAACTTGCTTTTTGGTCATGGCGTTTTGTTGCAGCAGTAGAAACCCAGACTAAGACTGCTACATTCTCAATCTTTACAAGTTTTTTATTTAAAGGTTTAATTTTTATTATTTTTAGGTGTGTGTGTGTGTGTGTGTGTGTGTGTGTGTGTGTGTGTGTGTTTGTGTATGTTGGTCTGTCTTTCTGTTGGGTGTTGGCTTGTGCATGCGAGTGCAAGTTCCTATGGAGTCCAGAAGGGAATATTTGATTCCCTGGAGCTGCAGTTATAGGTCATTGTGAGTTGCCCACGTGGGAGCTGGGAACTAAACTTAAATTCTCTGCAAAAGCAGTATAACCTCTGATCACCTCTGGATTATCTCTTCAGCCTCTAATTTTATTTCTGTTATTATGTATACATTGCAGTAAAAGGGAATTTTCTTATGACATTTTCAGACATTTACTTTGATGATATTCACTTCCTTTTTTATTTTCTCTCATTCCTTCTACAAACTGCTCACTGCCTCCCTCTTTCTTGTCTCCTTAAACTTTCCTGTTTTATTTCTTCAAAAGCAGGATTCCACATATGAGAGAAAATGGACAATATTTTTCTTGTATAATGTGCTGCTCTCCAATTCCATCTATTTTCTTAAAAATGATATACTTTTGTTCTTTTTTCAATTTTTTTTGTTTTATGTTGAGTCATAGAAATTATGTACTGTCTTTAAATTTTTCTTATGGAGGCTTCATAGACTGAGACTGAATGTTTATGCATCCTCCAAATATGTATGTTGAAACCTTATCCCCAATATGATGCTATGGGAAAGCCCTTAGGTAACTGGCTGACATGGTAAAGCCCAAGTGGATGAGATTAATGACCTCATAAAAGAGATACCAGAGAGCTTTCTCTTCCATCACAGAAGAGCTGTGAAAAGATGGCTGTTGATGAACCGGAAAGTGGGCTTCACTGGACACCTAATGTGCTGGTCTTGTGTATGTCACAGCCTCCAAAAAGTGTGGGAAATAAATTTTGACCTTTTATCACCCATTCAGTCTACTGTGGTTTGTTAGAGCAACCCCAAAAGTCTAAGACAAATGTGTGACTTAAGTATTGTTTATATGATATGCTCTACTGGAAACAGAACAAATACAGCCTGAGGTGCTTGTTTAAAATTATGTCTTTTGAGGCAGAAAACTAAGTCTCCTGTAGTCATCTTAGTCACTCTTTTTCTTAATTATATATGATGTCTATATGTTGTTTATAGAATATTTTCCTGCTCAAAATAATAAAGAGAATACTTTTTGCTAAAAATCTTAAAATTTTGCTTGGAAAATTTAGTTCTTAATCTTATTTGAAATTTGCACATGTGTATCAAAGAACTGGTACTACAGACATGAGACACCATACCTGACACAGAGATAAAACCTATAAAAAGGTAATTGAGGAGTCATGAAGATTGTTTCTACTCTAATATGATAGGTCCTTTAGACTTTGACTTGTTTATTGGTCATATAGTCAGCTATTAATTAACTTATTGCATATATTATATTCAAAATGGTATGTAAAGTGTCAGAGACAGAACAAACATCATGTCAAATCACACTAATTCCTAACAACCATCCTGGGAGGTATTAATTACTTTTCTTTATTTTACAGAGCACAAACTCTCTCTTAGGGAAGTGAAACACTTTGAGAATACAACTTGTAAATTATGGAATTTGGATTTGACGTTAGGTCTTTAAATATACATTAAGATATAGCACAGTTATTGAGACATTTAATAGTTAAGGATTATAACATGGAGTAGGTTTGCAGATGGTTGTATGAATGGGTAGACTGTGTGGCAGCACAGTCTGTGAAGATACCACTGTGAAGATGTCCAGTGAGGGCTTGCAGTAGAGATAAGGAAGATGTCACTTAATTGCCTTGAAAACAATGTTTCCCAGCAGGGCCAATCTAAATCAGAGAAACTCTTGAAACATTTCTCTTAACACAGGATAGCAGTCTTGTGTAAAAAGAAATAATGTAAATAAGTTGGTTAGTTCTGGGTAGTTTTAGGCAAACTTCTGTTGTTCTTATGGTGTAACTTGCTAAGACTTATTGAGGTAGGTTAAAATACCTGCCACATTACTCTCATTTGGCACTTAAGAGCCAAAGGACAGAAACAGTGTGATTTGGAGCTTTCTTCCTGGCATAGAAGAGACTTTGTGAAAATGATGATTCAGGTAGAGGATGTTAGCTCTGGTTATCTAAGAAGAAGGGATATAGCCAAATGGATACAATCACAAATGGCCTACTTTTGTAGTCTCCTTTAAAAAAAAAGTAAGTGTGTGTGTTTCTCAGAAAAACAAAGGAATTGTTTCCCAAGAGTGCACATAATTTTACGTAAAGCATCAATACTAACCAGTAAAATAAATTGGAGGTAAAGATCAGATTAATGAAGTAGAAAAATAAGTGTCCCTTAGTACTTTTTGTCCAACATCTGTTCTTTTGTTCCATTAGTGGGATTTATTTATTTATTTTTAAAATATATAGCTGCCTTTCTTGATTATTTCTTTTTGGTAGAGAATCATTCTCTACCTTCAAGTCATATATTCTATTGTATTCTTTCTTAAAATATCAGCAAGTTTGCTTTTTAGTCTTAAATCCACATGTATTGTGTGTATGTGTGTGTGTGAGTGTGTGTGTGTGTGTGTGTTTGACATATTGCTGTCACTTTATCTTTTTGTTTGTTTTTTCAAGACAGGGTTTCTCTGTTGTAACTCTGGCTGTCTTGGAACTCACTCTGTAGATCAGACTGGCCTCAAACTCGCAGTGATCTGCCTGCCTCTGCCTCCCAAATGTTGGGATTAAAGGTGTGCACTACTGCTTCCCAGCAGACTTTATCTTTCTAAATAGATATTATCAATTATCTACAAGTATGCAGGCATTTTTTCTTTTTCATATCTATATATCCCAGACATCAACTATCATGAAATAAATTATTTTTATGTCATTTTGTGTGTATTATTATCCTGTCACCTAGAAACCATACTGTGGCTCACTGTAGGTAAATTTTAAAAACTAAGTTTGTTTGGAATCTTAGTTGCTTAGGGTTTATTAGTTTTACCTTTTTCTTTTTATTGTAGTGTGCTTACTCAATGTGAGGAAAGCCAATTCTTTGTTAGTTCTTGAGATTGCAACACCTCTCTCTCTGTTATAGAAGTTTATTTTCAGTTATTTATAAAGTAATTGTTTTGTGCACTGTTGGGTGAGGGGCTGCCTATTTCCTTTGTATTATATGCAGGTGTTGGATTTATGTGGGGGATGTTTGATTGTTCAGGATCTGAATGTGCTATCAATAGAACACCTGAAGAGTTCTGAATCAATAAAAACACCTGAGCTCAGACACTTGGGGTTCCATTGTTGTCCAGTATGGTGTTGGCCATGCTGGTGGTTGCCTCTGCTGAGGACTGGTAGGGATTGCACTTATGACTATGCCTTCCTTGCTGAGCCACAGTAAGCATACTACTAATACTCTCTGTAGAAGAATAGGAATGTGTGAAAGCTAGAAAGGGTCTATATTCCAGGGGTCTACATTCAGAGGGCTGTGTGGTTTGGACAGAATGTAGACAAACCTTAAATCCCAGTATTCAGAAGGCAGTGGTGGTCCACACTTTTAATCCTTAAGAAAGAAACAGAGTATGGAAGCTGACACAGGAGTCAAGGAGCTCAGAAGGAATTAGAGTCAGTCAGTTACAGAAGAGTCAGTTATAGAAGGCAGAACAGGGCATTGAGAGCTCACAGAGACACAAAAGCAGTCTGAAGAGTCTGAGTTCAGAGCGAACTAGTCAGGATGGCTCAGTCAGTAGTGGAGGTTTAAATGTTCTGGATTGTGTGGAGACTGAAGCCTTCCAGTTCTAGGCTTAAGAGTAGATTATATGGAGACTGAAATGCTCCAGGCCTCCATTCCAAAGAAAGTGATTTAATTAGACAAAGAATAAAAGCCTTTGACCTGAATCAGCATGTACATCTAGTGTGAATCTACACCTAAATCTCTCTCCTTAATTATTGTGTCTTCCCTCCTACCTTGATGCTCATCTTTTTTATTTTTTCTCTTAAAAAAGTGATGGATTTAATATTTCTAACCTCCCTATCTCCTCCTCCTCCTCTTCTTCTTCTTCTTCTTAAATATCCCTTTCTCCTTGTAATATATTCTGGTTAAAACAAACAAACAAAAAATGTGTACATGTTATTTTCCTTTACTCATTCTCTTCTCAGTGTCAAAAATCAGCTTCCCAACCCAAGTCATTGGAGCCATTGAGTTAATTTCAATGTCTGATATTTCATATCTGTAAATTTTCTTGGATTCTTTTTCAAAAATTGCTATTGTTCTCTTGGCATCTTTCAATTTGTTTATATGGTGGATGGCATTTATTGATTTTTGTATATTGGATGACCCCTGCATCTTGGGGATGAAGTGTTGGGGTATATGTGAACATATCTCCAGATACTGTATTTACTGAATGCTGAGTGTGTGTGTGCCTTTAAAGATAATCATTGTGCTGGCAGCCTGGGGTATGGGCAGGATGTGCGATTTCTATATCTGAAAAGGCCTGCTTTATAAAGCAAATGGTTATTGTTTTCTGTTAAAGGACTGCTACCTATACCCATCCAGAGGATGTGAGCAGAGTAATTGAAGCTACACTCTAAAGTTGTTGTTGAGGAAGTCTCGTGGAACTCAGGCAACAGTGGGAGTGAATCAATCTCATTGGGCTTTGAGCTACTCTACCTTAAAGGTGATATAGTTCAGCTGCTGAAGGGTTGTGGGACAAGTTAAGGTATGAGGTTTCTTTCATCATTCAAATAGACCTTTGGAGCAGGAAGGAGGGATTTTGATTGAATAAAACTCCTGAGGAGGGGGCAGTCTGGGTCCGCAGTTGAAGATGGTTCTTGCCATGACACCATTTCCTTTGCTGAGGTCTGGTTGGCTTGTATAGTTGAAAATGTCTCCTTGTTTTTATTAAACCCTTGATGGATTAATTACCCACAACAATGAAGCCTACTTGATCATGGTGGATGATCTTTTTGATGATGTGTTTGTGGATTTGGTTTGCAAGTATTTTATTGAGCACGTTTACATCTGTGTTCATAAGGGAGATTGATCTATAATTCTTTTTGTTGAATCTTTATGTGGTTTGGGTATTTGGGTAACAGTGGCCTTGCAAAACAAATTGAACAATGTTCCGTCTGCTTTTATTTTGTGGTGTAATTTGAGGAGTATTGGTGTTAACTCTTCTTTGAAAATCTGGTAGAATTTTGTGCTGAAACCATCTGGTTCTGGGCTTGTTTTTGGTTGGGAGACTTAATTGCTGCTTCTATCTCACTAGAGATTATAGGTCTATTTAAATTACTTATATGATCATGATTTAACTTTGGTAAGTAGTATGTATTAAGAAATTATCCCCTTCTTTTAGATTTTCCAGTTTGTTGAAGTGCAGGTTTTTAAAGTATGTTGTTGATTCTCTGGATTTCTTCAAAATCTGTTGTTATGTTCCCCTTTTAATTTTAATTTTATTAATTTGGATATTCTCACTCTGCTTTTTAGGTAATTTGATAAGGGTTTGTCAATAGTATTGATTTTTTTTTAAAAGAACCAACTATTTGTTTCATTGATTCTTGGTATATTTGCTTATTTTAATTTTTTATTTCAGCCCCGAGTTTGATTATTCCTTGCCATCTATTCCTTTTGGGCATGATTTCTTCTTTTTATTCTAGTGCTTTTGGGTGTGCTGTTAAGTTACCAGTATGAGATATCTCCAATTTTTTAATGTATGCACTTAGGGCTATGAACTTGCCTCTTAGAAGAGCCTTCATCATGTCCCATACCTTTGGACATATTATATACTCATTTACATTCATGTGTAGAAAGTCTTTAATTTTTTTCTAAATTTTTGTCTTGACCAATTTTTTGTTCAGTAGTGAATAGTTCATTTTCCATAAGTTTGTAAACTTTCTGTTGTTGATATCCAGCTTTAATCCATGGTGGTCAGATAGGATGCAGGGAGTTATTTCATGTTTCTTGTATCTGCTGAGACTTGCTTTGTGTCTGAGTATGTGGTAAGTTTTGGAAAAGTTCCATGAGCTGTTAAGAAGAAGTGGCCCTCAGGTTCTCCAGGAATGGCAGCTAGAGTTAGTGGCTGAGATAAACCAATGGGTCTAGGTAGGGTGAAGAAAGTTTGGAGGGGAATATCCATGTGATCCACAATGGGGGATGATGCAGGCAAGGGGGAAGGGAGGTTGCAGCAGGTGCTCTACTAAGAGGGAACAAGTCTGTGGGATTGGGTTTGGCAGTGTGGAGGTAGAGATGAAGATCTGCAGCTAGCCTACCTGTTTTCCTGGCCTAAATGGTCTGTAAAGTCCCAGGGAGTGCCTGCTGGAGTTGGGGCTAGGATAAAGCAATGGGTTGGCAAGGGGAGTTAGGAGAAGAAGATCTGTATGATCCACTAGAGATGGGGGTGGGTGGTGGGGAAAGAATCTGCAGCAGGTGGCTTGCTGCAGAGCTAGGGATGAGGCTGGGGATTGGATTTGAAGGAGAGGAGGGATAGGCGAAGATCCGCAGTTAGCCTATTTACTTCCCTGACTAGAGTATGTTTAGATTTTTAATGATAAATATTTAAACTATTTTTTTATATTATCATGAATGTTAACATTCTGGCACAAAAAATACACTGTTTTTTCCTTGTCCAACTCTTTTTCCTTTCTGGCATGGTACAACAGAATTTGGGGAGGAGTTTTGCAATTATGAAACTTCTGTTTCATAGAATTGCTCAAACAGCTGCTGATTCTTTCTCCTAAAAAGAAAAAAAAAAAACAAAAACCAGATTTCTTTAATGTAAAGAAGGAGAAGAGAAGAAAGAGGTGAGATGCCTGTGTCTGTATACCTCTGAATATGAGCAGGTATTTCTATAAGGGAAGACAAGACAAATGTCTTTTGGTATACAGTGCCCGGAAAGTTTGTTTCTTCCCACCATGAAATGTACTGTATATCTAGAAACACCAATTTACCACTTTTTTTGGTTTACTCTACTCACTCCTTTACCTTCCAAGCCCTGTTTTCTAAAAGTTTGTGGTAAAAAATTTCTCAGAAAACCCTAACAACGTCGAATGATCGTTAACTCTCAGTTATATTTTCAATGGGACTCTTTTCCTTTCTCTATCCCATGGTGTGTCTCCTAGGCAGCTTAGTATAGAAGAATGATCTCCGACATAGGATTGTAGAAATGGCTCAGCAGGTTAAGGCACCAGCCCCTAAGCCTGGTGACTTGATCCTTGGGACACATATTGTATCAGGGGACAATGGACTCCTATAATCTCCATAGATGGACCAGCCCCCTACCATACATGCACTCAAACTAAAATAATAGACAATACCATTAAAAAACCAACCAAAACTTTTCTCCTCTGTAGTTTTCCTTTCACTTCTTTCAAGTGCCCCAAGAGGTTAAGAGTCACTTTTTTTTGAAAATGTTAAATTACTGGACTGAAAATTTCTATATAAAAAAGAGAAGGAAATTAATTTGTTTTCCAGATTAACTAATCATCAAACTCCTACGTCATAGGTGGAAAATGTTCGATGCAGAAGCATAAAGGCCTGGTGACAGTGTGGCTGGAAGGGGGAGGTACGACAAGAAGAATGGCAAGAGTGAATTAGAGAGAGTGGGCGGGTCAGCAGCAGGCTTTACAGAGCTGTGTAGGGTGAGGAGTGGGCTTTGGATTGTAAACCAAAGGAAATGGTAAACTATTGAAAGCCATGCAATTGAGGAGAGGCATGGATTGATCTTACTTTTACTAATGTGTGTTTGGTTATATAGATAGATGACTGGTATATTTTAACTCATTGTCTTCTGTCCAACCTCCTATACGAGATGTGAGCTTCTTCTAAAAGTTCTATACAAAACAAACACCTAGAACAACCAGTTCTGAGAGTGTTGAAATGGCAACATAGATTGTGGTCTGGTTCATCATACATTGGGACTACAACTCTTATTTCCTATGCTCTGATCTCACTAGGTTCTCTTGCCTGAAAACACTGAGGTAGAAGATGAGGGTTGAGAATGCAATATCTGCCATGACACAATCACAACACTCAGTTCTCCTTTTATCACACCAGGGTAGAGATCAATGCTTCCATACTTAGTGTATCTTAAATTCCTTTAACTCTGTGGCTGGAAATTAACATCAATTCTGATGTTTATCATCTTTGAGTTTAATTATTGTAAGTCATCTGTATCTAGAAACTCATTTGTTGCTTTAGATTTTTCCAATTTAGTGTAATATATATTTTAAAAATAAGACTAGATAATGTTTTAAAATTTCATTTCTGATGCAGTGTCTCCTTTTTAATTTTACTAATTTGAGTTTTCTTTCTTTTCCTTTTAGTTTTTTAAGAGTATACCCATCTTGTTTTTCATTTCAAAGAAAGAACTCTTTGTTTCATTGATTCTTTGTATTTTTTCATTTCCATTTCATTAATTTCTGTCTCAATTTTAGTGATTTCTTTTCTACTCTTGGAGTTTGGCTTGCTTTTATTTTCTAGAGCTTTAAGTTATTTATTTGAGATTTCTCAGAGTAGAATGTAAACTTCTGTCTTATAATTGCTTTCATTGTACCCCACAGGATTTGGTATATTTTGTTTCCATTTTTATTCAATTGTAAGAATTCTTTTATTATTTTCTTGGTTTCTCTTTCCATTGTTCAATAATGTGCTGTTTAATTTCTATAAGTTTGTATATGTTATGGAGTGTCTCTTGCTGTTTATTTGAACATTATTATTTGCTGGCTACACCTCTTGGGTGTGCTTACTTCTTTTTGTTCTAGAGTTTTCAGGTATGCTGTTAAGTTGTTATCATGAGATCTCTCCACTTTTTTTTTTGGTGGCACTTTGTGCTACGAATTTTCCTCTTAGCACCACTTTCATTGTGTTCCATAATGGATATATGGTGTATTCATTTTCATTGAATTCTAGAAAAATCTTTAATTTCTTTCTTTATTTCCATCAGTTGGTAAGAATGGGGTTTTGAAGACATCTGGTATTCTTGCACAAAAGGGTTAATCTTAGATTTTACCTCAGGTAATACTTGTTTTATGAATTTTATGTACTTGTGTTTGGGCTACACATGTTTATTTTATTTATTTGTTTTTAAAAATTATTTTATTTTATTTATTTTATTTTACGTGTATGAACGCTTTGACTGCATGTATATCTGTGCACCCTGTGTGTGCCTTTTCCAGAGCGGCCAGAAGGGGGCTTTTGGATGCTCTGGAACTAGAGTTTACAGACAATGGTGTAAGTTTGCAATACGAGAGAAAGATTTCAGCAGAAAATCAAGCACAGGTGGAGGCTTTTTCAGTTGAGGTGACATGATGAACTAAAGTTATCTCACTTGTGATGTGAGGAAGAGACATATAAACTTTTTACACTTGTCTCACCAAGGACTATTGTTAGTTAACTTAATACTTTTGTTGGACAAAGGTCATTATCCAGTTGAAGTATTTTCAGTGTCGAAGTGGGACTTGAACATGATACCATTGAGTGTCTAGTTCAGAAAATAATGCCTCTCAAGGGGAACTCTGGTTGCCTGGTTTATACTCTATGTTGTTACCCAAGTAGGATAATAATTGGAGAAACAACCACAGCTGTTTGGTATTACTACTATGCAGTTGTAATACTATTAAATAATAGCAGTGGCCCCTTAGGCTTCAAAACTGTTGGGGAATCAACAACCAAGGATGGTCCTATTGTTTTCATTTACTTGATAAGGAGTTAAAGGTTGAGGCACATGTTGGGAATAAGAACAGGTGCATGGACACCAGTAAAATTGCTTGAAATCACTCAAGTACAAGATGATGGCTTCTTTGACAACAATGATGAAAAAAGGTCATATTTAAACTATATTTTGAAGAAGAAGTTGATAGGATTCACTGATAGAGTAGATGTATGTGAGAGAAGAATTATACTAATTTCGTAGATTTTTTTTGTTTTGCTCTGTTGGAAGAATTGAGATTCCTTTTATTGAGGTGAAGAGCATTCACACTCAATAAATGCATATTGAGTGATGTGATGATGGAGATCTGATTAAGAGATCTAGAAGAATACATGTAAGCACGAGGGCTTCTACCATCCATACATCATTGGTAACTAACCAACAAGCTCCAGGAAGGAAGGAGCTATTTGCTTTGCTACTGTAGAGTTGTGTAGACGGGGAAATTCATTCTAGGATGCCTGTTGGTACCAAAATCTAAGGATGTTCAAGTTCCTTCTATAAGATGGCATATAATTTGCATGTAGTCTATGTTAGTTCTCATGAATAATCGAAACTTTTTCTAAGTTACTTAGAATACTTAATACAATGTGCCATATATGGTGTTTAACTATAATATTAAGGGAATCACAAAAAGAAAAAATCTGTATGTATTTAGTAAGTAGTTTTTTTTCCAAATATTTTTTATTTATTACTGGCTAAGTTTAGGATTGTTGAAACTGCAGATACAGCAGAACAACTTTATAGCTGGAAATTAATCAAATAGTTTATGTATTATGCAAACCAATTATCTCTTTCTTCTTTATTTCTCTCTGTGTTGATTTCATAATTTATTTATTTTATATTAAATAGAATATTTATATATTAATAGGCATTTTCCTTACAAAAACAATGAGGTAATAATAACCATTCTTGTTATTATATGTCTAGGTGCTTTCCAATGTCACTTGGTCAATACAAGCATTTGGGAATAAACATTTTTTTAAAATATAGTTTGTACAGTTTTCATTTTTGTTACCATTATTTTTCCTTGTTTTTTGCTAGTATATTAATCTACCAAGAATCTTCTGATGTTACTATTTCTACAGAACTTATCTACTTAACTACATCTCAAAATTCCAATGCATGTTCATGAAAAACACAGTATGGCTTATTTTTCTTCCCTCACTAGAGTTTTCTTATTTTGCCAGTTTGAAATTATTATTGACTAATTTAGCGTTGTACCCCTGAAGCCAATAATTTATGTAATCTTAAATGTTTTAAGGACCATCTACTTTAGTTTTTAATCTTCATACATAGCAGGATCCACTTTAAAAATATGGATTTTTATAAGTTCATTGTGTTTTTCCTTTGTTTTGATTTGCCTTAGTGACTTCACACTTTCAAACTTTCTTCTTTCATTCATTGTTTTTAACATATGGCTTTTGTTCCATGTGTTCAAGTCAGTCAAGGAGGTGGTCAAGGAGCTTTCTCACGCCCACAGTATTACTATGGTATGGTAGCCAACAAACATGCAAGGATGGTCAGTTTTAGGTAAACAGAGATCACCAAGGAAGTTGTTAAGCTCTTATTAACCCAAATGCCATTTTTCTTCTTTTCTTTCCTTTTAAAAAATGGCTTTAAAAAAATTGTCAATATACCTAAAAGAACAGAAAAATCTACTTTCCCCATTATTATGGTATTCTTTTCTTTTTGCTATTCTTTTTTAGCAAGCATCCAGAGATATTCAAATGGACTTTGTTTGTTTTGGAGGCTGAAAGAAAAAAGGCTGGAAAAAATGACAAGAAAGGTGGTTTATATTAATTAGGGAAAATGACCTTACTATATAACTATTCTAAAGCCTTTATGTCTTTCTAGTGTATGTGGTTTCAGGAGTCTAGTGTAATCACAGTTGTCACTACTGTATGAGTAGTATGGCTTGAAGTAGAGGCTTTTCTAAAGAAAAGTACATTTGATATTGTTTTGTGAAAACTTATTCTTCATATTTTAGTGAAGATCGTCAAATGAGCACTGTCAAGCAGCAAAAACAGATCAGAACAACCCAGACAAATTACGTGGAAATATAAACACCGCCCCCTCACTAATGAGTTAGTAACGTTGCTGACCATAAACATCATAGGTCAATAGAAGTGGCAGCCAAACTAATCATGGTTTTAGTCTTTTAGAAGCAGGAAGTTGTAAAAATCTCCACAAAGAGCAGGGAACTAAAGTTCTCAGAAAGAAGCTAGCAGTCGCCCAAAGCACAGGGCTGCTAGACCCTTTGCAGCTCTGGAATGTCTTTGGGAGAGATTGTGCTTCCTGTAATCTTTGTAGCTGCTTACAACAAAGTTTAAAGAAATTTAAAAAATTTAAACATTTTATCTTTTACTGTGCCATACTTATAAAAATTAAAATAAAAAAGCATTCATTATGCATTTGTGTTTTATGTGTATAGGTCTTTGCCAGCATGTATGCCCAAGGACCATGTGGGTACAGTGCTTGTGGAGGTGGAACAGGACATTGGATTCTCTGTAATTGGAGTTAAAGATGGTTAATGGCTATCGTGGAGGTGCTGGAAACCAACCTGGTTCCATGCCAGAGCAATGAGTGCTTTTAATGTGCTTTAATGTAACACAAAAACACTATAATAGTACATTATTTTTCAAACTAATAAACTTAGGACATGACAATTTATAAGACCAAATTTATTGCTTTACTTAAAGGGAAATGGACCACTTAAAAACAAAGCCACGTGTTGGGCACGAAATTAAAACTCTGTAGGTGTGTGTGTAGATTTGGGGAAAATTGTTTAATGTCTATACGCTTCAAGTTCCTCATCTACATATCAGTGATAATGAATCTCTTACAGAGTTGTAAAGGACACGATATTGAAAAAAGCTATATTCTTAAGCTAATGGTTTTGTGAGTTACAGACTGTTTGCTCAATGCTTTCTGTCTTATGTGCTTAAGAAAAGAATTTTTAAATTTAAAAGATAAACAAAACAAAAGGCATATACCCGTTTTCTAGGAATATGTTTATTTTCTAAATGATATGTGCCCGTTCTGGTTAAATTTCTGCATCATGAGAACCCTAGCCGTTTGCCCTTTAAAATTGAAAAACACAGACTATTTTATTTCAGGTTTCTATTGCTGTGAAGAGACACTGTGATCAAGGCAACTCTTGTAAAAGAAAGTATTTAATTGGGGGCTTGGTTACAGTTTCAGAGAGTTAGTCCATTGTCATCATGGTGGAGAGAGTGGTGGCAGGCAGGCAGGGCTGGAGAAGTGGCTGATGGCTTTATATCCCAATCCACAGGCAGAAGGCAGAGAGCCATTGTACCTGGCAAAGGCTTTTGAAACTCAAAGCCCACCCCAAGGGACACACTTCCTCTATCAAGGCCACACCTTTTGATCCTTCTCAAACAGTTCACACACTGTGGACTAAGCACCAGCTGTGCAAATATATGCGCCTATGGTGGTCATTCTCATCAAACCACCATAACAACCTGTTATTCATAAGGTTGTATATTAGAAGTTTTTTTTTTAAATTATGCACCATAAAATATGATATGGGTATTTTGGCTGCACATAGTCTGTGCCCTCGCATCCATATAGTGCTCCCTGGAACTGGAATTATGTACATTTGTGAGCTGCCATATGAGTTTTGGGACTTGAGCCTGGGTCCTCTGGAAGCACAACCATCTCTTAAGTGCTGAGCAATCACCAGCTCCTATTACGAGTCTTGTGACAGAATGGTACATCAGGAGACTTTCTCACATATGTCAGGAATGGTTTTTTCTTGTCCCAAGTCCTGCACTGTAACTCTCTTACCTACTTCTCTCTTTGCTGATAGTGTCTGGGTTTTTTTTTTTTTTTTGATACTTTACACCTCAGTAACATTTGCTGTATAACATAGGTGTGGAGTCAGAGAAGAGCTCTGTGGATCATCATTTTGTAATGTATTTCCTGCATCTGTGCTGCTTCACTTGTCTTGTTCCTTTGCTCATTGTATTTTCGTGTGTAACTTTTTATATTCCTACCCTTTCTTTTCTGAAATGGATCTTGCCTTGTAGCCTAAGGTATCTTAGAGCTTACATGTTTCTGCCTTACCTTTTGGTTGATGGGATTACAGGGCACTACTATGCCTGGCGTCTTGATGCTGTTTATTTCTGTTATATCTTATTTTAAGCTTTATGAACCTTGAATCACTTGATCTTCAATTTCTATTGCTTTTCACTGTATTTTATTGTGCATTTTTTGTTTAGTTTAATTTAACATTAACATTTTTTTTCGTACTTTTTTGACCATTTTCTTTCCCCTCTCCAATTCCTGTTTTAATATCTCATCTTTGGAATTTTATGTCTTATAATTTTATTTTATTCATTTCTGATCCTTGAGTCTACTTTCGGTTCAATATTATTTATTTTGTCTCTTTATGTTTTTCTTTATCTCTTTACTTAAAAAGTATTGACTTCTTAAAAATCGATTAAAAACCTCTCACTACAGCTGTTACATCCTCATCCTTATGCAGGTCATTGGTAGTAATCTGCTTCAAGGTCCAGGGAACATGATGGAAGAGGGATGGGATGAGTGCAGGTGCAGAAGGGTGGGAGGAACTCTGAAATGCTGTCTTCTGACATGACAGCGCCATTGTGATGAGGAACACACTGCAGCTGTGGTCCTTCACAAGATCTGCACGCGCACACACACACATACACAGTGCACACACACACACACACACATGCACCTATGCACACTCATACACATGCACACATATACACACACATGCACACATGTACAGACACACACACATATACGCACATAGGCATCATGCACACACAAGCGCACAAGCACACTCACAAATTCGAGGAAAAGTAATTTGGAAGAACTCTGTCAGCAGCAATGGGAGAGTAATGGGATGAATATAATCAAAATTTGTTATATACGTGCATAAACTGACATTTAAAAAAATTAGAATCTTTAATACATCGCAGAGGGCTTATTTACTTATTTAATATCGAGTCCTCTAGTATCTGCTCAAAATAAGCCTTGATACCTCTCACGGGAAAAGTAGCTTCAATTCCTTTGATTTTTGAGGTTTGTTTTAGGGTTAACAGCGTCTCTCAGATTGCCTGTGTCCTTGCTGCTTTTCCGTTTAGTTCTGTCATTTGCAGATGCGCAGTTCTGTAGTCTCCAACTACGTTTATAAAATTTCTACTTCTACTTCATGTTTCATCAATTAATACATTTTTAATTACTTTTTGTTCATTATTTAAAAATTATCTCATTTCACCTTATTCTAATTCATTTTTAAAAAAATATTGAATTTAAACAACTAATTTGTCTTCTCCTTTTGTACCTCATTCTGTTACTTGCTCATGTGTTAAATGCCATGAAGCTTGGATTTGTGATGGAGGAGGAGTAACCAGAGACTGCTCATATGTGCTCTATGTGGCCCCCTCGTGGCCCCCGAGCGTCATCCCCGGGCATTTATCACTTTAGGAAGGGCTTCTGAAACAGCACAACTGCAGGTGACTCAGCAGAGTCCACAACACAATAACTGCAGGAAGTTCCCCTTCTCCCAGGAGAAACTTTCTGTTTTTCCTGTGTCGAAAGCAATTTGACTTCTTGTTATGTGCTGCTTTCTGGTGTCTCGAGAGTTCTGGACTTTTCACTGAGATCTAAACATTCACAATGCATGTATGTCCATTAGGACTGGATAAAATATGCAAAATGCATATTTTAATCTGAAAGAACACGATCATGACAGCTGCGAGGCAGTTTTCTAGGAAAATAGCTCTTGTTTGGTCTTTGTGAGAAGTCCATGGAAAGGGATGCAGTGGTAGCTCTTGGCTTTATTTTTGCACGAGCATAGTTCACATCCACCCACTTGGAGTGGCATTTCTCTTCTCAGCATCGATCTCTATGCTGCCAAACCTACAACATCCTTTTTGGTTGTCATCTGACTTGAACTCTCATTTCCTCAACTTTCTTCTCTTCATTTCCAATGTAACACATTTTCTCCAATTCCTGCTCACCAGCAGCTTCTCCTTCTCCTCTTCCTCCTCCTCCTCCTCCTTCTCTCCTCTCTCTCTCTCTCCCTCCCTCCCTCCTTCCCTCCCTTCTCTCTCTCTCTCTCTCTCTCTCTCTCTCTCTGAGACAGGGTTTCTTTGTTGTAACTTTGGCTGTCCAGAACTAACTCACTCTGTAGAACAGGCTGGCCTCGAACTCACAGAGATCTGCTGACCTCTGCCTCGGGAGAGCTGGCATTAAAGGTGTGAGCCACCACTACCCAACACGTGGGCATATTCTGATTCTTTTTGCTCTGTTTCTAAGTATTGATGAGCTCTTGGTACTCATGTTTTGCTGTCTGCCCCAGATGATTGCGTATGTTCTCATCAGTTATAATTTCTCTCTATAGTTGATGACTTCCCAGATTTTAGATATAATTAACCTTTTCCTGTTATCCATCCATTCATTCATTCAAGAAAAAAAAATGTTAGCATCTCTCAAGTATTTGATGGTTAGGTACGATTCTAGCACATATGAAAAAAATGTCTAGTAGAACTTTCATTTTAATGGGGTAATATAGAATCCAGTAGCATGTAAATATGCATATATATGTATATTCCTGAAAGTGATTGATGGCAAGTACAATATACCATACATCAGGGAAGTATAAAAGTGTCCCAAGAGGACCACTACACATCATAATTTATAATAGAGTGGTTTAAGAATTGCTCACTGAATAGGTAACCTTTTAACAAAGAGCTCCATAGTGGGTAGCAGCATGCAAGTCAATACATGGAAGAAGAGAATTCCCATCAAAGAGAATGGCAAATAGAAAGCCTTGAAGCCACGTGCTATTCTGGGTCACTTCTTCATCCAGTATATTTGGAAAATTGGTTCTGATTTGGGCACTGAGCAAGAGACTGTGGCTTTTTCCCCACTAAGGGCAACCTCCTCAACTTCCTAATCTCTTCTTGCTTTCTGGGATCGCTGATATTAAGCAGCACTTGTGTTGGCTCCTCCTTTGTTTTGTCCTCAGAAATACTAAGTGACCTTAGATATATAGTTGATATCAAATCATTACAAAAATTGTAGACTTCTGGCTTCTAGCAGTTAAATTATGGCAATTCTGTATTTATCCCTTCTCCACTCACCACATCTTGTCTACAAAGAAGAGCCATTATTGAGTTGATTAGTAATGCTGACTAGTAATGCCTTCTGTAGAGTCTACATGGCTTGGATGGGTGATACATCTGTGAGCCCTCTTGGACATAAGCAAGTATTCCAGTTAAGGGACTGTGCCAGAGAATTATAGGAATTTCTATTATATTGCCGTGTCTAAGTCCCAACCCAAGAAAAAGTTTGCCCCACCACTAAAGGTCTTGATTAAAATATTAACTTCTATATCTGAAGTGTTTCTAAATCAACGAGTTCTTGCTTATGTATTCTAAAATTCCAGTCCTTGTTTCAAATGCCAGCAAAGTCTAATCTCAGATTGACTTTCTTGGCTCATGCAGTCTACTCCAGCTGGTCCTACAGGTGTAGCATATCTTTCAGCAAGTGATCAATTAGGTTACGCTAGGTTGAGCCCTCCTTGGTGTTCTGACAACCAGTGTGAAATGGTGGGCTCACCTGTTGCCTTGTGGGGTTGAAGCTCCATCTGCATTTCTCTGACCAGGTCTGAGGTATCTACTGGTACCTGACTGCAAAGGGAGCTCAGTGATGGAGTCTGTGTGTGAGGATGCAGGGCTGATTCTGTGAGCATTTCGTTAATTTCCAAAACAAATGTCTCAGGGTCTCAAAAGGGTATATCAGTCTGCAAAGAAACGAATCTTTTTCAGCTTTCTGGTCATCAAACAATCACACAGGGATTCTATTCTGGGATCTAGCTGCAAATGTTGGTCTGGGAAACCTCCGCCTGCACTCCCACCTCTGTCCTGCTGTCAGGGTGTTGTTACAGTGTACCCATTTAGATTGTTTTCATTATATTCCATCCATTCCGCAGTTCTGAAAATTTTTGTCCTGACATCTTTTATGTTGGGATTAATTTTTTTTCCACTGTAAAACAAATTGAATTAGTAGATGAGTAAGGTCCAAATGATGTGCAAGACAAGGTATACTGGGGTGTGTGTCCGTGAGAATTGGTTCCTTGTCAAATCACACGTTGCCACGTATAGATATTTAAACATGGAAGAGTCGGTATTAGTAGTAAACATCAAGGAATTTGATTAAAAAAAATAGAGAGCTATCTCCAGTTTGGATCACAGATATATTTTGTAAGTACACTCTTGAAAAAATTAGCACACCCTTTGTTGTCCTTGTAATGCTTCACATATAAAAAGAACAGCTTGATAAAAGATGATACAAAGAGGAGCCATTAGTCATGGGCATATCCTTGCAAAATTCAGTAAGGCATAATTTAGCAGGCAACGAGCCTCATCTCTTATCACCAATCACATTAGAAAAATGTTCCTTCACTGACAGAACTTACATTATAATCACCCGACATTTAAATACGGTTTGCATCATTGATGAGCTTTTGTACAAAGGGGGTGTAACATTTTGATTTTCATTCCACACACAGAATGGAAACGTGCAGAAATTGTGGCCCCTTTAGGGGCCTCTCAAGTCTTGATTGAAATTCAAATTGACTGCTACAGGTGACTTTTTGGACTTAATGTTTCCAATAATCACAGAAACAATATAATCCCAAGATATAAAGGTCAGCAGTGATAGAGGGCATGAAAATCAGACAGCCAGTCTACCCATTCAACACCTGAGTATGTTCATGCTTTACAAAAATATGGCACAATGTAGTTCACAGATACAAGTACTATTTTTCTAGTCACTGTGATAAGACCTGAGTGAATAATAATATCATCTTCCACGGACTGGGGTTCCAGACTAAATAAAAACGGGAAAAGGAAAAAGCCAGCTGAGGGTTGGAGAGATGGCTCAGAGGCTAAGAGCACTGGTTTCTTTTCCAGAGGACAGGGTTCAATCCCCAGCACCCACAAGGCAGCTCATGACTGTCCAGTTCTAGGGAATCTGATACTCTCACACCAATGCAAATAAAATAAAATTAAATAAATTATAAAAAAAAGGGCAGCTGAGTCCCAGCATCATCTCTCTCTGCAGGACAGCAGACAGCGTGAGTAGTCACCACATGCCTGATTTGGCATTTGTCAGGCCTGGGCTCCCTCTCATGGCAAGTTGTTCGACCAGTCATTGCTTGTACACTCCCACTAGTTCTGCACCACCATTGCCCCATCCCCTCCTGTCAGTCTATCAGCAAAATCTGTCCTATTTCCCCTTCCCAGGGAGATCTATAGTTCCTTCCTAGAGCCCTCCCTGTTACCTAGCCTCTCTGGGTCTGGTGAACTGTAGCATGAAATGTTCTTATATCCACTAATACCAGCTAATATCCACTTATAAGTGAACACATGCCATGTTTGTCTTTCTGGGTCCGGGTTGCCTCACTCAGGATGATTTTTTTTTAGTCTCATCCATTTTCTGCCTGCATTTTCATTTATTTTTATTTTCTAACAGCTGAGTAATACCCCATTGCAAATATGCACCACATTTTCTTTGACCATTCTATGAGTGAGGGACATATAGATATTGTTTCCAGTTTCCCGGCTATTATTAATAAAACCTCTGTGAACATAGTTGAGCAAGTGTCCTTGTGGTAGGATGGAGTGTCCTTTGGGTATATGCCTAAGAGTGTTATAGCTGGGTCCTGAGGTAGATCTATTCCCAGTTTTCTTAGGAACCACCATATTGATTCCCATGATGGCTGTACAAGTTTGCACTCCCACACACAATGGAGGAGTTCCCCTTGTTCCATATTCTCATCATCAAGAGCTGTTTTTTTTATAAAAAAATTTCTTAGTAAATTTCCCCTTTAATGTTTTTATTTATGTTAATTTATTATTTCGCCTGCATGTATGCATGTATAGCAAATGCCATGCAGTACCCATGGTGGCCAGAAGAGGGCACTAAATCCCCATGTCTGAAGTTGCAGATGGTTGTGAGCCACCCTGTGGGTGCTGGGGAACCCAGGTTCTCTGCAAGAACAGCCATGTCTCCTGCTTGAGTGGCAGAATTTTAGAAACAGAGGTTAGATTAGTGATTGCCAGGGGTTTAGGGATGGGGAGTAGGAATTGGGTGAGATGAATGTTATTAAGAATATGATAGGAAATTTATAGTCAGATGTGATGCATGGGCAGTTTCTTATTTCTTTTGAATGTTGTATTTTTGTGTTCCTTAATAGAAAGATGAGGACGATACCACCACCTTTCTGTGTTTTTTTTTTAGACTACATATTATTTTTTTATTAAATATTTTTTTTCAAACAATATGTTTTGGTCATGTTGCCCCTTTCTACAATTCCTCCTAGGTGCTCCCTCCCCATCCAACCAACTTTATTTTCTTTATTTCCCTCTCTTGCTTTCAAACACACTCAAGAACAAAAACTAAACACACACACACACACACACAACACACACCACACACACACACACAAGAAAATCCTTCAAGGAAACTCCCCCCACCAAAAAAAAAAAAAATCTACAAAATAAAAATCAAGCAAACAGGGAAAAGAACAATATGATAAAAAAAAAATCAAACAAAGCAAAGCAAACAAAAAGTCCACAAAAAATATCATTGACTTAGTTTTGTTGTTGGCCAGCTGTTCCTGAGCATGCTCCCTATTAACGGTGGTTAATATACCCGGTGACACCCCACTGGAGAAAACTGACTTTTCCTCTTGCCTGCCAGTGGTTAACAATTGTAACACAGCATTCTACCTGTTCTCTCAGACCTGGGACCTCATCTGGCTAGAACCGGTTCAGGCCCTGTACATGTTGCCCCAGTCTCTGTGAGTTCATGTGTGCATCAGTCCTGTTGTGACTGGAAGACAGTGTTTCCTCGGAGTCCTCCATCCCCTCCGACTCTTATAACATTTCCTGCACCTCTTCCATGTAGATCCCTAAACCGTGAGGGGAGGCATTTGATGAAAACATCTCAGGACTGAGTGCTGCAAAGTCTCTTATCTCTGCTCATGCTCATGGTCCAGTTGTGGTTCCCGTGCTAATTCCCATCTACTTCAAGAAGAATCTTCTCTGATGAGAAGACACTATCTATGAGACTATATATGTCGTTAGGAATCATTTTATTGCTGTGTTCCTTTAGCAGAATAATTGTATGAGGTTTTCCCCAAGGTCCGTGACCTATCTAGTTTCTGGTTCTTTAATGGCCATTATTTCATCTATTTTTCTCAATACTGAACAATTTCATAGAGTGATACTACTTTTTTTGTTTTGTCAAGAAGTGTTTTTATTCAATAGTAATCTTATTGTAATGTTCAATGTTGATTTCAAGGTATGTCCCTCACATGGACATTCTTTTTTTTTTTAAAATAATATTTTTATTAATAATTTGAGTTTCATACAATGTATCTCTATAACATCTTTTTCCCATTCCTCCCTATTCTCTCTCCCAACCTATGCCCTCAAAAAAAAAAAATGGAAAAGAAAAGTAAAGAAAAGAAAAGAAAAGAAAAGAAAATTAAGTCCAGCTAGTATGGCAGGAACATCAATCACAAACATCACCACAGGTTCTTGCAGGCAGCGGGCTGCTCTGATAATGGACATTTGCCTGGCCAATACTAGCCTGAGACCAAGCATGATGAAATTCAACCCAAAGTTGGGCTACACTGCCCAAGCCTGCAGGCACCTGGGCATCACATAGGTACCCTGATATTCTGTAAGCACCAGAGCATCCTGGAGGCCCTCAGACATCTTGCAGGCACCCGAACAACCCCACAGGCGTCAGGGCCTCCTGCAGGCATCTAGACAGCCCACAGGCACCAGAGCCTCCTGCAGGCTTGAGGGCATTCTGCAGATGCCTGGGCATTATGTAGGCACTGGATCAACCCACAGACACTTGAGCATCTGGCATGTACCCTGAAACCACACAGATATCCAGACATCCTGCAAGTACCATGGCATCTTGTAGGTGTCTAGATATCCCATAGGCACCAGAACCTTCCAAAGGTACCCAGACATCCTGTAGGCACCAGGGTATTCCATAGGCACCAAGACTCCCTCCTGCAGGCACCAGGACATCCTGCAGGCTCAAGGAAATCCTTCAGATGCATCACACAGGCATTGGGTCAACATGAAGATACCCGGAGTGATGTTACTTTTTTGGCTCAGATGCCACTTTTATTTCTTTTAACTTTTTGGCAGCTACCACATGACACATGATGACTACTCCCTAGAAACTATAAATAAACAATATCACCACTTTGTCTTTATAACAAGTGCCACAGTGGTCTATTGTAGAAAATATAGTTCTGTCTTTCAAAGTAGTTCTAAACTCAATGGTAAGTAATGATAGTAAGAGACGGAAGTGGGCATAAATTCTTTGAACAATAAAAATGAAACTGTTTTATTACCTGAGGTAAAGTGGATCTTTTCCTCAATTATCATCCCTAAGTATCTCACACACAATTCTAGTATAGTACCTGTCCCGATGGACTAGAGTTTTATTTTTCAGTGGCTGGCCTGGCATTTGCTACGTATTCATCCTAGACTGTCCTTGAACTCACAACAGTCCCCCTACCTCAGCCTCCTGAATGATGGTACTATAGGCATGCACTACTTTCCTGTCTTAGAATATAATTTTTGTAAAGTTTTCACTCTTCCTTAGAGTGTCAGTATTGAGATAAATTCTTTCTAGCTCTGTGAGCCAGGATCCATCATGACACTTAGAGTAATACCTATTGTAGTTAAAATGAGAATAAGCAAACTATTGTATGCGTCTGTACTGTGGGAGATACTCATGTGTTACTCATGAGTAAGACAGCCTTTGTTAACTTGGTGTAGAAAAGGATTCTTTCATCGGCAGGAGTAGAAAATTGCAGGGATAGGAGCTAAGGGAAACATTCACTTAATTAATGGATTTTGAATATTTAGATTTGAATATTTTGAATATTTGAAACCAATAGGGTATTTATACTTGATGCCTAGAAATTTAAAAAAATCAAGACTAACTCTAAGCTAAATTAATTTTCAATTTCTAATACAATTTTTTTGTTCCTTGTTGACAGAATAGCCTTTTCATTATAAACATACAAGTAATTTTGGGAGGTTTTCCTGGTTGTGTCGGCTATTTCAGAGCAATTTTTTGTAAAACTGGTCATTTATATGTGTGAGATTTGCCCAGAGAATGGTGTTTAATTTAAAATGTTATATTCTGACAACCCTGATCATCTAAGTTACTAAACAAATATTTTAGTTCTGTATAATAAAGTCATTAATTTTTTTTTTTTTACAGTTTAGCTCATAGTACATTGTGAACATCTCCCCATGTTGTTAAGGTTTTCAAAATTGGGTTTTTAATGGATTCAGAATATTATATTCAATAGCTACATAATGGTTTCCATAACTAGCCTGCTATTATAAGATGACTTTTTTTCCATTTTATTTTATTAAAATGAAACCATAATCAACATACCAAAACATTCCTTTTTCACTTTTTTGAATTATTTCTTTGATGTAAAATTATAGAAAGTAGGGTTGTTAGGGCAAAGGTTATATTTTTAACATATTTGCACTGTATTGAAAAGTTATATCCCAAAGTGATTCTCTCACTCTCAAGAGTTAGCAACAGTGTATGTGCTAGTTTTGTCATTACATGGAAAACAGTACACATTAATGTTTATGGATTACTTGTGGATTTCTTTTATGGGGAATACATTTCTACCTATAGCCCATTGTTTAATTGCTCTAACATCTGTATTATTTAGAGATATTGAAATGGAGTATTTGAAAACATAGCTGTTAGCATTTTGTAGATTATAGACTATATTGCTTTTTAGCTTTGTTGCCTTCCTTTTTATTTTAGTATTATTTTAAGTAACTGAGTTCCAAATTTTATGTGTTTAACATTTTTGTGTGTGAGATGCTATGTTTCATGCCTTGGAAAATAACATTTATCTGTAGACTTGCAGATGGTCTATTTCATTTTCTGTAACTCATAATCACACAAAGAATTACATTTGAATATTTTTCTGTTTTATGGCAGGAGGGGTGAATTTATTCATTTTTATTCTATGCTCTAGAAGAATCAGTAGATAAAGGCAGCCATAGAAAGTTCTTAATCACTTTATGCTGCCTTGCCGTAATACCATAGCTTGGGTGCCAGAGTCAACAGAAATTATTGAACAAATTACTGAAGGCTTAGACTTTAAGGTCAAGATGTCAGCAGGTCCCATGTCTCATGAGGACACACATTTTGGTTTGAAGAAACACTGTTTTCTCTCTGTATCTTCACATTGTTGAGGGAAGAGGAATGAAGCAAGCTTTCTCTTCTCTATCCTTTTACTGTTTTTTTGCTGTCTTAATAAAGGCTCTCATCTACTAATGAGGCCTCTGCACTGGTGACTCAGGCACTTCCCAAAGTCTTACTAAGAGTGTCACACATCGGAGGTTAGGGCTTCAGCATCTGGAATTTGAGGGACAAGAGCACTTAGTCTCTATAAGAAGCAAAGAAGGAGAATAATAGGGAAGTTTCAGAAGCTGAAGCCAGGCCCAGCCTCAGTTCTCTCTTCTTGATGCCTTGGATCCAGTTATGTAGAACTCTCAGCTACCTCTCTAGCACCATTCCTGTCTGTGTGCTGCCCTGCTTCCTGCCATGAACAATAGTAGACAGAACCTATGAACTGCAGAGCCATCCCCCAATTAAATGTTTTCCTTTAGAGAGTTATCTTTGGTGATCATGAGGGTGTCTCTTCACAGTAATAGAGAAGAAAGACCTAAATAAAACACAAACATAACAGAAAATTAACAAAAAAATAGTACACTCAAACTCTTCATTCTTTATTCCACAGATCTTTACATTTTATCAGAGACAAACACACACACAAACACACACACACAGACACACACACAGACACACGCGCTAATGCTCAATCCCTGGGATTGATCTCTGTTAGACCCTTTCATCCCAAGGCTGCCTTAAACAGCAAGAAAATGTTGTGACCTCTCAAAATCCAAGTGTCCACAGGGTAGGTGGTCAGATGGCTTTGTTCAGTGACTCAAACATGCCCTCAGGGGTCCCAGTTCCCAGTTCCTACCACTCCTACAGCAGTGTTTCCTGGGGGCTCCCCCACCCCAACCAGGCTAGTCACTTTTGTCCCTGTTGCTCCATCCAATAGGAGAAGAGAGTGCCTCAAGCCAGCTGCTGCATAAGGATCATTTTCTTTTTTTTTTTTTTTTGTTGGTCTTCCTGAAACAACTGAGGTAACACACACATTCCTGCCTCAGAAATGTCACTGGGAGAGACAAGGAGAATTTTGTCAATACTTACCACGATTGCTTTAGACCAATTATGACTCAAATTACACATGAGTTAAATGACTTAAAACACATTGATCCTTAAGTGGGAAAGTATGGAAAGGATTTGGGAGGAGATTTTTGGTTTGTCTTCAAAATATTTAAGCTTACGTAACGTTGGAGAGTGAGCAAGGACACTTCGATGTGGAAGGGGATGGCCTTCCTGGTGTCCAGCCAGGAACAAGCAGCTGATTTCTATTTGTTTACTTTTTTGGGGGGCGGGGCTGGGTTTGAACAGTCTTTCCTTTTAGTGTTCCCATGTTCATACCCAGATATTTCTTTCACAAAGCTGAAACTACTCTCTTCTCAATGTCACTTCTCATTCCAGTCAACTGCAAACCACATTTATTGTATATCATTTTACCAGTGTATCCGGAGAGGGAGAG
This sequence comes from Cricetomys ansorgei, assembly GCA_026225945.1. Taxonomy (NCBI): domain Eukaryota; kingdom Metazoa; phylum Chordata; class Mammalia; order Rodentia; family Nesomyidae; genus Cricetomys; species Cricetomys ansorgei. The sequence continues at coordinate 3,116,002 of JAMJFZ010000711.1, forward strand.
CAGAATTGTCGATTTTACATGCTCAAACCGGAAATACATCTACCATTACAATTAGGTGCTATTTGCTTCACTTATGTTATAGATTGTGAAATTAAAGGGACTAATGACTGTCTTTAAAAAAAAAAAGCCACAAAGCTCATATTCAAACAAATACATCACTTGCAAATTTAACATTTGTAAGCATTGGGGGTCTTTAATTTCAGCTCTTGAGAGGCCCAAGGTAGGCTGATCTCTGTGAGTTCAAAGGTCATCATGTACTACATAGGAAGCCAGCCATGGCTACAAAACGATGCCCCATCTCAAAATTTAAAAAAAAGGAAATGCAGTCTGTGTTCTGTATTGCGAGAGCTCCATAGATCGCTTTATCGTCCTGGTGTCTAGATAAATACCGCTTTTATCTCTTCGTTTCCAGTTGTCCTTTTGCGTTCTCCGCGCTGATTTCTCCTTTTGCTTGTCTTTTTCTTTTTTTTTTTTTTGGTTTACTGTGTTTTTCCTGTAGATGCTCACCACATACGCTGCACTGTAAAGACCTTGTGGCCCTCCTTGTCCCCTTCATTCAGGCACTTGCCTTACTCCCCTGCCGCTGCACCTGCTTTGAAGAGCGCTCTCCCTGCTCCCTCACTTTTAGCTTCCCACAGCCACATTCTTGTCTCTTTCCAGTGGGATAAATCTCCGTGCTCTCCTAGTGGGTCGACACACAGTTGGGCTCTAGAAGCAAACCTGCTGTGGCTTCATTTTTTCAGACTAAAGCTTCTCTCAGGTGAAGTCAAAGATTGACAATAATGATCACCAACCTTCTTCATGTGGTTACAGCTGCTGCTTGATTTTGTAGAATCACTGCCATTTAAGGATGGGCAAAGCTGACATCCTTAAACTGACAGAGACATCCTGCCAGCCAGGTTAAGGATTCCTTCCCTGGAGCACAGCACTCGCTAAACCATCATGTAAATTCCTGTTTATTTGGCCGTGGGCTTCTGCGGGGCAGGGGGGAACTGGAACCACACTTTCTTAAACTGCACTTTCAGTGTTTATCACAGTTTTATTGCAGCCTGCTTTTATGACAAATACTTTATTAAACAGAACTGCTGGTACACAGTTGTACATGTCTGCCTTAGGGGACAGCATTAGCATCACATAAAGTTTAAATTTGTATTCTCATTGCAGCTTTTGGCAGATGGTTGTAGTTTCTAGTTATGTGACAACTCACCAGTAGATGAAAGTAGATTTTTTTAAAATGCAGGTGGTACACATTTTTTTTTTTAAGCAGCCCTGGTTCCTAATTTATATTTAATTCATATTTGTTAATATTATGTTTCTTGAGGATTATATTTGTTTTATCTTGCTTTCTTTTTGGAAGATAAAATGCAAGAAGTCCTTGTGTACATTTGGGAGAAAAAAAATGCCTTTTCTCTATTGCTACTTGTCATATGCACTTTCCCCTTGTTTTCATTAACTTTCCAGTTTCTCACTCCTTCGCGATACATCATTCAATTTCGCAGCAGTCATTTATCTGAGCATACGTATATTACTGTTGCTAGGAATACAGGCTGTGAGCATTCGATCATCCCCAACCCTTCCATATAAGCATCTGTACCTAGGATCAGAGTGAATCTGTGGCTCCAGGATGGAATCCTGTCAATCAAAAATGTTCTTCAATTTAATATATTTAATAAAGAGTTACATAATCTGGTAATAAAGATGAATAACATTACCTGGTTACTTCCTATGCTGTCAGCTCTGTCCTAAGACTCTTTAGGTGCCTTTGTTGCTTCTATTTTGGAGATAAAAAAAAAACCTTAGAGTTTAGATGATACACTGTGAATAAGACAGCTGTGTGGAACCAGAGTGGAAGCCCAGTGCTTAGTGCTGGTTTTAAACTGCATCCCATCTGACATCAGCGTTATTCCTGACAACCTTAATCAGGACCATGGAAAATAGTTTTGAGAGTCTTTAGCCTATAAATAGGAACAACCTATAGAAGGTAAAAACCGTGTTACCCAATATTGTTATTGCTCATACTTAGGAAGTTTCTTATCAGTATTCATTTTTTTTTCTCCCTTCAATAAAACACATGTACTGGTAATAACAGTAAGTACAAGACAGTAAGAATCTGATTTTGTGGCCATTCATTTAATCCTTACTACTGCTCTGATAGAGACATTTTCATGTTTCCCATTTTGAAGAGGAGAAACAGCTCGAGGTAGAATATCCCAAGTGGCCCTAGCAGTCTTTGAACTCAGTTAATTCCAGTGCAATCCCTTTGCTGATGTTAACAGCTGTGTTCTGTGGGACCCAGGACTCAGGAGGCCTTGAGTCCCTGTGCTGTTCAGCTGTGCTGTCTGGGGCTAGTTACTCTGTATTCTGGTTTCTTGTTCTAAGATAAAGAATTTGGCTTTGAACATTCAGCAGATGTTATTTCTCTGATAAAGGCTCTGTCCAAGTTTTCCATTTTATGTGGAGTCAGGTCTGAGTTCTAATGGTAATGGCCCACACAAGTCATATGTGATTTCACCTCTACTGTTATTGCCATTTTTTAAGTCATATTTTTCTGTGGTTGTTCCCTCTGTTACAGGTTTGGCCTCCCTGTATCTGTGTGGCACTCTCCCCTGGCTATCAGGCTTCTTAACCGTTTAATGCTCACTGGAACCTATCCTTTCAATTTTGTTTAAAAGAACATCTCCCAGTTTCCTCATTTTTACTTTTTAATTTGTCTTCACAGCACTTAGCTATTTTCAAGTTGTTTATTGGAGAGGATATATACTCTACAAGAGCAGCAATTTTTGTTTTATCCACTTGACTGTGTTTCTAGTACTCAGAAGACCGGCCTTGATAAATATTTATTGAAGAATGAATGAACAAGAATCATGCTGTCATACTTCCTATAAAACAGTTCCCCTGATTCTCAGCGTTTTGTTTTTTTTTTTTTTTTCCTGGTCCTCACCAGTCATTGTACATTTACAGTTGTCACTGAAATTGTAATTGTGTCTTCTGTCTCAGCAACACGATGACACATCACAGCAGCTGTTTGGACTTGAGAGGAATTCAATTTTGATAGGTTACCCGTTGCTGTTGAACATGCTTCAGTATCCTATTTCGTTTTGGGATTCAATAACTCCTCTGAGAGTCTCTCCCACTTCCCCAGATTGCTGGCCCTTACATTCTCTTACGCAGCTTAACTATTTTTTGTTTTTCAGTGACATTATCTCAACTTAATTCACTTTACTTTTTTCTTCTCATTTCTCCTACTGTCTCTGTTAGAGAGGATTTATTATGTTTAGATCTGCATTTTAATGTGATAACAGCCCCTGTGTCAGATACTGGGTGTAGCTTTCTAATGTTATGTTTTCCTTTTAGAATGTGAGGTTGACATTCAACATACAAACAGTGTGGAAACTCGTGTGGCCTGTGACCTATGAGGTATAATTTTCAGAGGTGACTTGTTGACAAGTGTTGACTTGAGGATATTCAGATTTCTTCTTTCTCCATTTTTCTCTTCTCATAATGAAGCACATTTGGTTAGTTAAATACCATGGTAATGTCTCTTATAGTGTAACTTCAAATCGCACTGTCTCCTTTACCACATTTTCTATGATTCGCTTCTATTCACTCAGCATCTCTTAGCTGTTGAGCTCTTAGCTCAAGTCTGGATTGAGTCTTCCTTTCTCTCTGTAGTTACTCTACCTAACAGTTTAGTATTGTGGAATGGTGAAAAGAAGCAGTCTACAGACTCAGATAAATTGTATTTGGTCCTATTATTGGCACTGTATTCTGAAATGAAATGTTTAAGTTCTGAAAGTCTTAGTTTCTGTGTCTTTCAAATGAGAATAGCAGTATCTACCTCCATGGTTGTTAGAGAGATTAGTAAGGGGTGAAGTAGGGAGCATAGTATCTTATAGACGGTAAGTGCCCATCCAAGTGATTGTTTTCAAATTGTATACAACAAATACAAGTAAACACTGATGACAAGTCGAGCTGCAATGCATTATTATGTTCTCTTTATCATCTTTAATATAGGTTTTCGACTATGTTTTAAGTTTTGGTTTAGGTCTGTAACTTATTTGATGGAATTATTGAGTAATTCACTTGTGACAAAACAGCTACTGAGACTTCTTGGCCATGATGCATCTTAGCTGTGTATTCCTTAACATTTATCTTTTATAATTTAATATTCTTAATTAGAATTAAGTTATTTTCATATAACATATTCTGATCATGGTTCCCTTCCCTCATCTTCTTCCAGATTCTCCCCACCTTCCCACCCTCTTTCTCTCTCTTAAGAAAATAGAGCAATAGAAAAGACAAACTAACAAGAATAACATAAAAAGAACAAATGACAAACAAACAAAAGGAAACAAAGAAAGCACAGGAGAAAAGGCATACATATGCGTGTACACACACACACACACACACATGAAACACATAAAAACACAAAATTGGGAAACATAATGTACAAGCAAAAAAACCAGTAAAGTGTAAACAAACAAACAAAACCCAAACAAATCAATGGAAAAAAAAGGAAAGAAAAAAAACCCCCAAATTCCATTGCATGCAGACCATTTATGTTAAGCTCACTGAGTCACAGAATATTAGAGAATCTCATTCAAGTTGCCTCATTTTAAAAAACAAAGCAGGAAAACCTACCATACAATGGCAGAGCTGAGACAGAACACAGCGTTAATCTAATTCCTTAGCTGTGCCAAACGTACTTCTGGTCTAGATGGGTAGCTTTGAGCTGGACCAACTAGGAAGTCACCCAAGTTTTAGCCGCTTGTATTTTATAATGGCATTGTTCTACTTCTATCTCTTTCCCTTTGTTGGAGAAGAACTGTAATTTTTATGAATTTTTCCCAGTGGAATCTCTAGAATCTTTGACTATTACAGAATCTTTTACGGTTGAAATAGGCTTAAATTGAGTATAGAAATTATATACCAGTGTTTTATTATTTGTGTACAGTGTTTTTCTTCTTGGGTGGTATTTTATTTTGTTTTCTTGATTTGGGGGTCTTTTAGTATTGGTTTTTTTTTTTTGAGAAAGAACTTAAATGTTGGGTGGGTGTGGAGTAGAGAGGATATGGAAGAACTGGGGGAGAGAAAGGATATGGCTGAATATATTTAAATTTAAAAATTGTCTGTCCCAAGGATATCACCTGATTGCTGTGTAATACTCTTTTAACACATATAAAATGTTCACAGAAAATATTTTGAAGGTTATGAGTCAGCATCTTGCATTGGAAAGAACATCCAAGCAGACCATAAATATTGATATTGAAATTTTAATAACATCTGGTCTGTGTAAGCAGCATATCTCAGTTTTCTTCCCTGGTCTCTAAGTAGGCGACTCTATGTACTTTCTCACTCTACACCTAGGCCACAGGAGGACAAGTGTCCCTATGTGTTTCTCTATTTGTCTATTAGTGATTGTCTATTTGTCTCTATTAGTGATCCTGTTGCAGAAATTCTATTATGTTAATCTTAATCTTCATATCCCTACTTCCTGCTACTCACAAGTATTGATCTACTAGATGATCAATAATAAGTGGAATAATCATAATAGTCAGCCAATATGTGAATCTTTGTTCTTTTTTTACTCTTCTTTGATAGCCCCCCTCCACCGCCCTCCTCTCTCTCTTTTCTTTCCTCTTTTTTTTTTTTTTTCTGAGACAGGGTTTCTCTGTTGCAACTCTGGCTGTCCTGGAACTCACTATGAAGACCAGGCTGGCCTCAAACTCACAGAGATCCACCAGCCTCGGCCTCCCGAGTGCTGAGATTAAAGGTGTGTGCCACCACCGCCCAATGTCTTCTTTCTTTTAAAAAATCCATTCAGTGTAGGTCTTTCCAAAGCTGTGGCTTTGCTCATCTCTGTTCATTCTACTTGAGCCATCCAATTTTCCTGATTTTATGACCGTATAGGCCAATGTTTACAAATATTTATCTTGGACACTAATCTTTCTCCTCAATTTGAACTTTTATTTCTAACTCTATTACAGGAAACATTACTTGACCCAGCCTTGTCTCAGAATCCAGTCTAGATCAGGGTCTTTGATGCTTCCCTTTTCACGAGACAGTCCAGGTCTTTAGCCATCCAGCCAACACCTGGAGCTGACAGTATATAAGACAGAGGGTCGGTTGTATGGCTCTTCCCTAAGCACTCTGCCATGTCCCAGGATTCTTAAATCACATCACTCCTACCATAGAAGAACTTATCACGGCTCTCAGTCTTGACTGGCAATGTCGTGGTCTCGAACTCTCTTGCTACTTTTCTGGCATACTGCAACAGCTTGCTGCATTTCATCTCCCTCCTACCACTTCTCCCCACTGCAGTCTTCTTTCTTACAATCGTTCACAATTTATATCCCCTCCCAACAGAGACTTGTGACCTCATCCTGCTGAGAGACTATTCCTTCGTATTCTCCCCTTTCATTTCATTCATTCTCCCCGTGGCTCCCTTTTTCTTTTTATGGCCCTCTTAGCTAGCTCTATTCAGCTTAAGCATTACTTTCCTGTGAAGCTATCCTATGTGTTGTGCTCTTAGGACTTTTAAAAACTTATATATTTATGTATCTATCCCACAGTAAATGGTGAAAGTATGAGGACTGATTTCCTGGACCTCATACACGGTTCCACTAGTCAACATATGTCTTGAATTAATAGAGCAATAACTGAATTTTACTACATTTTCAAAGTCCTTTGAAACATGAGAGGTATTTTGGTCACCTGTAGTACCAGACCACAGATGTTCACATATCCCAGTATACTTTGGCAGGGTCAGGACCTGACATCTGCTGTAGGTGGTGTGGACATCAGTGTTGATGTTGCTATCAGTGAACTACTGTGTGTTGCTTTAGTTCCAAAATCTTAATCCTTTCTTCCAAACCTGCCTATTGTCTGTTCACTGGTTTGTAAAAGCATTCAGGTGCACTGATGCTTCTGCTCATGTTTCTATCTTTCTGTTTTGTTTTTTTTAAATTGACAAGTAAAAATTGTATATATTTATGGTATACAACATAATGTGTATATATATATTATATGTATATATAAGCATATAGTAGAATGGATAAATTAATATAATTGACATATGTACTTTCCCATTTATTCTTTCAGCAATCTTCACCTATACATATTTATGAGCATTAAACAAAATACAAAAATGTAAAGTGTATGGTAAATAACATGTTTAGTGTTAGTATATAGATACTTTTTCCTAGAATTTCCTTTGGTAAAAGATAACTATATTTTGTACTTATTCTAAATTTATTGAACTCAGTAATAATTTCAAATATTATTGGCTTGACTGCTCTTTTGCACACAGTAGTCAGAAATTAGCTGATATTCACCAATTCACCACTGAAGTAATAAACAAAATATTTGGCTTTTTGACAGCTACATTAGCTGCATTGTTCACCGTGCACAGCTGCAGACATAGAATGCTTTTTGGCAGCTGACAGGGCTTAGATCACACAGCGGCCTTTTTTTCCAAAGGGTTTGCAAATGCTACATATTGAGTATAATTAAATTGGGAGCTCACTACTGGTACTTGTATTTCAATTGAAAACAAAATATAACACCATTTTCTTCAGAAAAAATTGAGATCATCTCATAGTGTAAAAGGCCCGCCTTACAGACTAGTTAACGAGTTTAAACTAAAATGAACAAAATACTGTCTTATACTTAATTTACTGAAACTTTTAAAAAATGAAGACAGTGAAATGTCACTAAAATTTGAGTATAGTTTACACAGGTATGTTCTTGAGAAAAAGAACATTCACAAAAAGAAAATTCCATGAGACAGAATACTCTTGAACTTTTACTTTAGAATCTTGGGCTAACTTTGCATATCCTTGTGACTTTCCTATCCTGTCCTAGTTTTCTCTTTTAGTTCTTCTTTCCCACTTTTCTTTTATAAATATATTTCAAAAGTATCTTTTTTTCGTGACAGACACTGCTCTGGAAAATAATAGATATAAATATAAATAAAAACTAGGACCCCTTTCTTTTCAGAAAAGAAAACCGTATTTCAAACCATTCAGAGACTGCTGGGCGATGGTAGCACACGTCTTTAATCCCAGCACTCAGGAGGCAGAGGCAGAGGCAGAGGTGGATCTCTGAGAGTTCAAGGCCAGCCTGGTGTACAGGGTGGGTTCCAGAACAGTCAGTACTACATAGAGAAAGCCCATCTCAAAAAACCAAATCAAACCAATCAACCAACCAAGCAAACAAACAAAAACACGTGCGGAGGAGTAAATTAAGTAGGGACTCAGGAGTCAGGGAGCATTTTAAATTCAAAACTGCAATAATGACATATATGGATACTTCAATTACTGATCATTCAGCTTTGTTGTGTTAATAAAAATAATACAAGAACATATGATCATGTACCTATTATGTGCAAAGACTTTATTGTTTACTCTTTAAGATAGACCTGTGCATTCAAGCTATTTTACAGTTGGAGAAAGAACAATAATGAGATAGAAGAGTTCTTTCTGGGCCTCTGGGCCTGCACTCAATCTTAATTCTGTCACTACTGTGAAGTTTTGACAAGCTACTTCATCTTACTCTATATTAATTTTCTCATCTTTGAAATTGATTGACAGAGCCTTTCATGGTTGTTTATGCCTTTGATCTCAGCACATAGAAGGCTGAGGCAGGAGGATTACAAGCTTGAGATTAGCTTGGGCTCCACAGAAAGACAGAAAAGGAAAGAAAATAGAAAAAAAAAGACAAATTAAGTAAAAGGCTGCTGTAGGTTTCATAGAGTTTGAATGTGTCAATCTGGGATTCATGCACTGGAAGTTTGTTCCCCAGTGTGATGGTGCTGAGAAATGACTAGACCTTTCAGAGATGGTGTCTTAGTTCATAAGGCTCGTCTCTCTTTCCTCTCTGCCTTCCTGTTGGTGATGTGCTTTCTCACATGCCACGAGTATTGTGCTGCCATCTTCCATGAAATCCTTACCCGAGTCAAGCTGATACCTACTCAATGCTCCTAAATTTCCAGAGCAGAAAAGCCAGTAACTATTTTCTTTGTAAAGCTAAAAAAGGTAGATCAACAATAATATCTATATGTAGGGGTCTTATATCTCATGTTATGTAGATAGTATTATCCTGAATCATATAATCATATAATTCTGAATCATAGAAGTAGAGAATTTGAATTTTTTTATTTTTTATTTTATTTTTGAATGTATTTTATGTTAATGAGTACTCTACCTGCATGTACACCTCCGTGCCAGAAGAGGGCATCAGATTCCATTGTAGATGGTTGTGAGCCACTGTATGGTTGCTGGGAATTGAACTCAGGACCTCTGGAAGACAAGCCAGTGTTCTTAACTGCTAAGCCATTTCTCCAGCCCCCAGAATTAGAATTTTTAAAAACCGATTTAAGATATTGTATGTGTGTGGGTGTTTTGCCTGCATGTTTGTCTGTGTACCACATGCCTGCAGTGTGCATGTTAGCCAGAAGAGGGCGACAGATCCCCTGGAACTGGAGTTATAGCTTGCTAGTTAACATGTGGGTTCTGGGAATCATATATTGGTCCTTTTGAAGACCAGCCCATGCTCTTAACCACTGAGCAATCTCCCTTTCTCTGATAATTAGATTTTTTTACATTCTTGAATCTGTGATTCATAATTCTAATTGTCTCCAAGATGTATCCATGTCTGTGGATCATAGAAATTTGAAAGAGAACTTATGGATAATCAATTAAAATTTTGTTTCTTGGAGAACTATGAACAAATGATTTTCAACTAAAAGGTAAGGGTTAACTTTGGTGTCCCAGAGCATGTTTAGCGGTAAATGATTGACACACATCCTAGTTTCAGGGAACGAGAGTTGAAGTAAAGTAAGACTACCATCCATCTTTGAGGTGAGTTGTTGCCTTGTCTTTGTTGTTAGAGATTTAACATTTTCCTAGTTCTTCTGATGTCTTGATGGGGAATTAAGCTCTCTGCAGCTGCTCAGCACCTGTTGTTTCCATTACTCTGCTTCTTTCAACTGAGTTCACAGAATTAGCACAGCTTGCCTAAGTGGCCTGCTAGAGATAAAGACAGAATCTACAGATACAGGCAGACTAAAAGATTTGTTTTTCTAAACTTGGCCCTGTCTCTTTTAAAAATTTTTGAGCAAAGGTCTCTGAGGCTGGCCTGGAACTCACTGTGCAGCCTAGGCTGTCACTGAATTTACAGGTCCTTCTGTCTCAGTCTCCTAAGCATTGGGAGTACAGATACATCAACTGTTCCTTGCTTTCTTGGTTAGATCGTGATCAAGGATCCAGATCAGTTCAATTTTTCTAATGATTAATGCTATGTTGGATTTCCATCCTTATAGGCTTGCTCTAAAAATCCCTTTGGCTTTTCTTTCTGATTTTCTTTTAAATTGTTACACAGAATTTTTTAGAACACTGGAAGAGGGATGGAAGATGACTCAGTTGGTAAAATGCTAGCTGGATAAGCATGTATAAGGATCTTTGTTTGGATTCCCGGTGCTCATGTGAAAAGCCAGTTGCAGTAAATGCCCTCAGTCTCAGCACTGGAGACAGAGACGGAAGAATCCCTGGGGCTAGCTCACTACCTGGTCTGGAAAAATAGGTAAATTCCAGATTCAATGAGAAAAGCTATGTCAAAAATAAGGTGGAGAGAGAGATTTAGGAAGACACACAATGTTGGCTCCTTTTAGTTCTTGTACATTAAATGTATAAAGTAATAGATTTCATTATGAATTATATATGCTTATAATCTTTGGATGATATTCTAGCCTCAGTATCTTGTCTTATTTCCTCTTGTTTCTCCTTCTCCCATTATACTGATTTTCTTTCTCTTTAAAATATCTTCACTTCTACTTTTAATGCTTTCAAAGAAGAAACCTGGAGTCTACATATGAAAAAACTGTGCTTAGCAAAAAAAGCATACAGAGAACATTTATTCAGTATGGGAACAGGAGCAAATTAAAGTGTCCAGTGACTCTACCAAATCTATCTTCAGGGTACTAACAAAAACTATGGGTTTGCAGGATGAAGTAGTCCTGGTCAAGGTGTGGTCAGGTGGATCTTAGTCTCAATTCTGATTGTGCAGGGTAGTTCAAAGAAGCCTGTAGTGCTTGAGGTGTATAGGGTGTTTCTTAGAGAGTGATCACTTGCTCTAGGGTGATACCACCTGATTGTAACAGTTGCCCTCATCTGAGGGGATGGTTTGCTCTTTGAGGCTCTGCTGTTTCTGAAGTCCAAGTGGATTATAGGTAGAGGACAGAGATTCATCTTAGTGTTTTCAGTCGTGAAGGGAGATAGGGCATTGTAGTTAGACAGGTACTCCTTGAACCATTATCAGGGTTTAGTAGAGTCAAGCAGGAGTCTGAGCTAATGTAAAAAAAAAAAACTGACATGAAATAAAGGCAGAGAAACAGGCTCCTATTCTGCTTTTGTTACCAGTAAGTTTGGCTTATTTTGCTTAACAGAAAAATCTCCAGTTGTAGCCATTCTACTAAAAATGAATTATTTTTTCTTTTTTATGGATGAATACAATTCCCCTGTATTATGTACTACTTTTATATAGTGGTGCACACTTATGTTGATTCCATAACTTTGTCTATTATTAATAGTGTGACACACTAAACACCAGTGTCTCTGTGGTATGCTGATATCCAAGAATTGGTATAACAAGCTTATACTTAATACCTCTCTGCTTTTGTGTTTTTATGAGTCTCTATAATATTTTTCATCATGGCTTGACTAATTTATGTTTACACTGAGAGTTTATAAAAAAAAATCCCCATTCATATTCTTGCCAGTATTTTTGTTTGTTAGCCATTCTGACTGGCACGAGATGGAATCTCAGTGTAATTTTGTTTCGTGTTTCCCCAAAGGCTAAAGATGTTGAATTTTTCATGTATTTATTGATTATTTGTACATTTTCTTTTGAGAACTGTCTGTTTAATTCATTTGTCCTTTTATTGATTGGGTTATTTATTATTTTGCTGTTTAATTTATTGTGTTCTTATATATTCTGCATATCAATCCCTTTTCAGATGAATAGCTTCCAAATATTTTTTCCCATTTTCTAGGCTATCTTTTCATTTTGTTGATTTTTTTTTTTTAGTTTAATGCAATTCAATTTGCCAGTTCTTATTATTTACAGAGTCCTTTTCAGAAAGTTCATGTCCATACCTATATATTGATTTATTTTCCCTGTGTTTTCTTCTAGTAGATGTTAGATTAAGGTATTTGATCCATCTTGAACTGAGTTTTGTGTGGAGTGAGATGAAGTCTGCATTCAGTTGTCTTCATACGAATATGCTTTCTTTGGTACCATTTGTTGAAGGGGCTTTCTTTTTTCCCGTGCTTGTTTGGGGTATCCTTCTTGAGAATCAGATTTCTCTATTATATTCTATTGATCTATATGTTTATTTTGTGCCAATACCATGCTGTTTTTTTTGTATATAGGATCTATAGTATAATTTGTAGTGAAATGTTCTGATATTACCAGCAGTTTTCATTTTGGCTTCCTTTAATTATTATATGCTTTCTTTTAAGTACACATTTCCCCCCCAATATGCTACTTTTATTAATTACTTTAGTTTTATGCAATTTATCTCAATCACACCCTCTTTCCATTCCTCCCAGTTTCACCCTCCCACCCAGTTCCCTAAACAAACAACAACAACAAAACCCTCACATGATTAAAAAAAAGGAAAAAAAGAAAGAAAGAAAAGAAAAAAGGCACCCTGTCATTCACAGGCACCATGGCATCCTATAGGTACCTGAATATCACACAGGGACCTGGACATCCCACAGGCAGCTGGCCATCACATGCAGGCCGAAGTATATTTAATGAAATGTATTTGTCTTTTTCTTATCTATTATTTTAATGTTTTAACTAAGAAACCGTTACCTAATATAAGGTCATGAAAGCTTTTACTTACTTTTCTGTAATCAGAGATTTGTAACTTTAACTCTTAAAAACTTTTCAATCCAATTTAATTTTCACTGATATGAGTTTCAATTAATTAGTTTATACATGTGAATATTCAGTTATCCCTAAATGAATTATTGAAAAGATTTTTGTTTCCACCACCAAATTATCTCGGTCCTACTATTGAAAATTGATTGACGATGAATGTGTTTGTTCTTCGACTCTCAATTACACTCCATTCATCTATGTGACTATTATTATGCCAGTACCATACTCATATTTAAAACCAAGAAGCATGAATTCTCTACTCTGTTCATCTTTTTCAAGATTGTTTTGATCTCTTGCATTTTCATCTGAATTTTGCAATCAATTTGTAAATTCTGGGGAACATGTCAGCTGAAATTATTTTAATGGTCGTGTTTTATCTGTAATAACTTTGGATAGTACTACCACCTTAACAAATTAAGTCTTTTAAATTATGATGATATAGTACTTTCCATTGATTTATGTTTTATTTCATTTTTAAAAGATCTTGTAATGTAGTACATTAACCATCTACTTGTTAACAATATACACAAAGGTTAAAGTTCTTTGAATATAGAATGTCAATATATAGCAGATGTTATCTCTTAGTATTATATATTCTAATCTTATTGAATTCATTTGAGAGCTGTAATAAGTAATATGTGTTTGAATGAATTCCTTAGAATTTCTTTTGGTATACCATACTGTGTCAATTTTAACTAGAGACAATCTCATTTCTTCCTTCTAATCTGTTAGCTTTTTACTTCTTTTTTTCCTCTACATATTTGCTCTGGCTGAAGCTCTTATTAAAATTGTGAACAGAAGTAAAAGTAGCAGAGATATTCTTATATTGTTCCTGATCTTAGGTGGACATTCAATCTTTGACAATTAAATATGATAATTGCTGGGAGTTTCTCAGATGTGTCCTTTATTCAACATAAGGGGAATAGATATATTTTGCAGATTGACTCTTTAAGCCCATCAAAAATATGTTTTGGTTTTGGAAACTAAGTCTGTCATATAGTTTTAAAACATTGAGCTAATGTGTAAAGATTTGGAGATTTCACACAATTTATGACTTTTCTTAAAAAAACCCAGGAATCTAGTGATGACAACACTTGTTCACACTTGTTCACAGCAATTATTGCTGTCTTTTATAGGGGATAATTATGCTCTCTCCTTTAGTCTATAACCCCCAACTTTCTCAACATTCTTTTATATATGTCCCCTGAAATTTTTCTGCTCTTTCTTCTCTCATGGCAGAGATATATTCATTTAATCAGTTTCATATATGTGTATGTATTTACATCATATCTACCTCTCTATCTCCATACCTTTCCATACTGCCCCTATCTCAAATTCATGGCTACATAGATGGATGAAATATCACATGGCCTCACCACTAAATGAAGAGCTACAGGCAATGGATGACTGCTGAGAGAGGAACAATCTTTCTTCTTCAGGAATTATATATATAATCACTAAACAGACTCAACAAGTTCTATCTACATTTATGTATGCACATGTGTATGTATATATAAAAAGAATAAAGAGTTTTCTGAGAAAATTGAATGTAACCCAAGACATCTGTTGGGTTTTGCTAACTCTAAACCTGTGACACTCATTGTCTTTTGTTCTGGTTCATGTCAGAATTTTGTGCTTTTTGTTCACTTGTTAATTTTTTCTGCTTAGGGATCTGAAGGATCAAGTTTGGATCAGCCTATTAGTAATTTTGGATTGGGTTAATTTCAGCAGCCTTTGTGGAAATGAACTTGTCTTTGATATGTAAATCCAATTGATGCATAGTTAACAAATGATGCTGTTTCTCTGTCATTCCTCCCCTCCATAGTTGTTTAAGTAGTCCAGTATTCAATATGGTTGGTCAAAAATTACCTTCTTATGTAATAAGAGGACATGAAATTCACTTGCCTACAGGGATCACTGGAAAGCAAGTATTGAGGAAGAATTTTGACACAGAAAGATAAACCACTATGTGCATACACATTTATTAAACTTTTGTGTGTATGTGTATTCAGTTGTGTGTGCAGGTGCACATGCATGTGGAGGGCAGGGGACAACCTTGGGTGTTATTCTTTAAGTGCCTTCCTTCTATTATTTGTTTGTAACAGGGGTTCTTATTAATCTGGAACTTTGCCAAACATGTTAGGCTGGCTGCTAGTGAGCTGCAGGGACCTGTCTGTCTTTGTCTATCATCTTGCCACCATGTCCAGATTTTGTTCATGTGGGTTTTGAGGATCAAACTCACTTCTTCACACTTGTGTGTGATTTACTGGCTGAGCCATATCCCCAGTTCTTGTAATTTTTTTCATAAGGGGAATCTTGTGTGTGTATGTGTGTTTCTGTGTGTGTGTCTCTGTGTGTGTATGTATGTGTGTGTGTATGTATGTGTATGTGTGTGTGTGTGTATGTATGTGTGTGTGTGTGTATGTATGTGTGTGTGTGTCTGTATGTGTGTGTGTGTGTCTGTGCATGTATATTATGTGTGTGTGTGTCTGTGTGTGTGTCTGTGTGTGTGTGTGTGTATGTGTGTGTGTATGTATGTGTGTATGTATGTGTGTGTGTATGTATGTGTATGTGTGTGTGTGTATGTATGTGTGTGTATGTATGTGTCTGTGTGTGTATGTATGTATGTATGTGTGTGTCTGTGTGTGTGTGTGTGTGTGTGTGTGTGTGTGTGTGTGTGTGTGTGTGTGTGTATGTTTAGGACTTTGCACAATGCCTAACACAAGATGGGCTCATCAAATATGCATTGAATAAATAAGCAGTTGCTGGAAACACTGAGATAAGGGAGACTTATGTTTATAAAAACCCCGGTAACAATATTTTTTGGAAAATAAAATATAGTAGTTTTATACTTTATTGGCACATATTTTCATAGGAAATAATGTTTCCCATTTATGTGATTTTCTTTTTGCAAGTTGATGCAGAAATTTAACATTTGGGCATCTAAAAACAGGAAACTAGTGAAATTTTGGAAATAAAATGATATTCTTTGTATAAAACAATCGCTACGAATTTTTATTACTTTTAAGGAGCCGGGAGACACTTGTTTGTATGGTGTGCACTGTCACAGAGAAGAGCAGCAACGGAGGTTTTCCGTGGGGTATCTGTAGTGTGGCTGTGTTGGTTTGGGGCAGTCTGGATTACAGAGTTTGGTTACTTTCTGTGGTATAACACGATTGCGCGTGCTGCTTCCTAACACACGTCTTTCATTTCAGTGGCACCCAAATGGCTCCGACATTTGTGTTTTCTTCTCAGAGTGACAACATTCCAGCTGAAAGAAGAGATTTGTGTCCGGTAGTCTTACAATTTAGTGGATTAACGGATGTGAAAATGAATTTTATAGTTTAGATCTTATTTTCCCTTTTTTTAAAAAAATAAACATTTAGGGAAGTAAAGCATTGCCATAGGAAATAATTTTTTAAAAATACTTCACTTTTGGAAATTTCAGTATTGTGTGCTACATATCTTTGAAAGGATTTTGCTTAAACCTAAAGATAGGATTAAAAGTCAGCTGTTAGGAAGGCGTGTCTGTGGCTGTGTGCCTGGCGATGTGGTATGAGCAAGAGACACCACTGGTGATTTCACTAACAGGTGGCAGACCCCTGTGTTGAGACATCTACAGTGACTCCCCTCTTCAGAACATTTTCATGGAGTCTAAAGAGATTCTTGTTCAATGTAAGTCAATTTGCTTTTCTGTTGACTTTCCCGTGGTGACTGAGATACTAGTGTCTGGGAATACTTCCTCACAGTTTTATTTCTTGTGTTGTCTTATGCTGTTTGCCTCGCTTGTTCTCTGTCCTGTGAAGCCATTCTCACACTAATGATTATAAAATGCAGGGCAGAAAGAAAGGATATGAAAAATTTGAGGTGTGCTTAGCAGCTATAAGCATACTTCCCCTACCAGGATATCTGTAACATAGTTTGACTGTTGAGTGCAAATAAAGATATATTCAAACTTCTGTTATGTGTATGGTCTTGTAAGCATTCAGAATAAACTTGTGAATTGCCACTTTGATGTGGTTTTAGTAATAGATTACAAAATATCCTAACAATATGTATGAGGTATTGGTATGTCTTCCCATAAAACTCAGGAGACATTGTTATTTCTTTTCCTTAATGGTCTTACCTATGTGTTTTGAAATGAAACATCCCCAAATAACAGTTTTCCTTGGACTGAAATGAGTTAGAATTTGGAAAATAATAGTTCAGTTTTTCATCTACCATATTTATTTTAAATAGCTAAGGGTGCTGGTCAATGTAACGAGTGTAATTAAATGAAGTGCTACATATCAGGCATTTCATAGGACTTCTCTCAGTTGGTAACTTTAAGAGACACGTATGATCGTTTTCATTTTACATCTGAGGATACTGAGGATCCGAACAGTTAAACTCCCAACATGTCAGTACATGTATCTGTCTTTATGCCTGTCAACTTAACACAACGTTGCTGTTCTTTATCCCTCTAGACCTCATTCCATGGTTAGTCACACAACACTCAGTGATGGTGGCAGGCCAGCACACAATGCAAACACATCT
The DNA here is from genome assembly GCA_026225945.1 of Cricetomys ansorgei. Classification (NCBI taxonomy): domain Eukaryota; kingdom Metazoa; phylum Chordata; class Mammalia; order Rodentia; family Nesomyidae; genus Cricetomys; species Cricetomys ansorgei. The sequence continues at coordinate 3,133,483 of JAMJFZ010000711.1, forward strand.
GAATACGTAGAAACTTGTTTCAATTTCTTTATGAATTTCTTGGAAACTGTCACTGAGCCCATCTTAGAATAAGAGGAACAACATTTTTTTCTTTAATGAAGTTTCTATAAGTCACAATGATTCTGTTAACTTTCAAAGTAGTTCAGTTCATTGTTCATATATTAATTTACATTCCAGAAAGATGTGTCTTGAGAAAACAACGTGTGGGAATGTCTGACTATGTCAGCGGTAGGTAGTAAGCACAAACAGAAGTCTGGAAGTTTATTTCCCTCACTTTTCTGTGTGCATTTTCTTCATAATCATTACAAGGAAGAATTGATATATATACAAACAACTTATACTCAGAAAATAAATAGAAATCACCCTGGTGCTATTATTCAAGCTCTGTTTCACAACCACAGAATATGAATGCCAGAAAGTACCTCTTAGGGTTAAATAGATGATTCAGCAGATAAGAATGTTCACTGCTTTTGAAGAGGACTACAGTTTGGATCCTAGAACCCATGTTAGGGTGCTCACAGCTCCAGCTCCAGGGGATCTGACGCTGCTGGCCTCCACAGGCATCTGCACTCATGTGCACATACTGACACACAAGCATGAACAAATATGCATAATTTAAAAAGTATTTCCTTTTGGTTCTTATTCTAATTGTCAAGGAAGCATGAATGAATAGGGTCTCAGGAAGTAGGGGTGCATGTCTACTGATTTATGTTTAGAGACTCATATATAAAGATGTCCTTCTTGCTGGATATATTTCCTTGTGTCACATGTTTGGTTAACAGTGGGACCTACAAATGAGTCTTTTGAAATTCAAGACTGTTTTTTCTTTTTATCGTATTCTGCTGTCTCTTTTCATTCCTACCTCAAAAGAACAATTGTTACATCTATTTGGAAGGTGAAAACTAAGTCTCTGAGAAGGTAAACAAGTTGCTCACGTCACAGTTTACCGGCCAGGTCTGCCCTTCATATGACCTTAGTTATTTCTCTGTGGCTTATTCATCATCCTCAAATCAGGATGATGACGATATATTATCTCGTGAATTTTATGAGGACTTAGTAAGTATGAGGTACTTAGAACATTGTTTGATACAAAAGTAGTTCTCTGTGTGCTTTTTTTTCCTTGAGTGTTCATTGCCATTGGGAAAAAGTTAGCTTGTATCCAATGACACTTAATTCTGTTGTCATCTCCTCCTGGGGCACAGAGAGAAGTGGATGTAACTCTTATTGCCACAGTAAACACTTTAATTATAGTGAGATTGTTTCTCATTTTTTTATAGCAGATGCCTCAATCTTTAAGCAAAGATCCACTTTTCCCAGTACTCATATTTAAAACACTACCAGGAATTCCCTAAGGTCAAAATGGGAAATAATTTTAATATCTAGAAGATAAGTTCCTCTAATTGTTTTATTGTCTAACTTACTTATGCCATCTTGTATTTAAGCAGCCTCTTTTCTGCATCTCCAGATACATATCTCAGGGCCAGTTCACCAAGAATATAATTAAAGTCTTTATTAAGTCCCCAAGTGCAAGTTACAGTGTTCTAATTGGTGTCCAAATCAAACAGTTATGGTTTATATTTTACAAGAACATTTTCAAAAATTGTTATCACATATCTCAATGCAAATTACATCATCTTTTTATTGTTTACTTTGAATTAAACAATCAGATTAGTAACATCTAGACTTCCAGTATAAGGAAGAAGGATATACTTACGAAGAATCATTAAAATTATTGAAAGAAAAAAATCTATATTGGTTGAATGTATCAGAAATTATGGAAATAATTGGGAATTATGACCAAAAGGCAAGCTTTTGAATTGGGAAAAATTATTCATGTAATTTCTTATTGATTACAAAAGTCTGCACATTGATTTTTGGAACAAATAGCTGTGTATCCAAGGCTAGCATTCAACTTTGGATTCTCCTGCTTCAAAATGCTGTGATCGTGTGTGTTACCACACAGGGTTGGAAGGATTTGAGATAGCCCCTAGCAGTTTTAACACATCTTGTCTGTCCCATAATGTTTTATGAGTTCCTAAAGTTACTCTGTGACAGTTGCTCAGTTTGGTCAGATGAGAGGAAGTGGGATCCAATATCATTACAATTACAGAGGAAGATATTATCTCTGAGTATCTAAGCATATTCCAGGACACATAAAATAAACAGGAAAATAAAGAAAATAGAAGAGGGAGCAGAGAGAATGAAAAGAAAATGAGGAAAAAATGAACTGAAATGAAGATGTATATATTTTTATTTATTACCTATATTCGTTGATGGAATGTAGAAACACCTTTAATCCAAATATTCAGAAAGCAATATTGCTTATGGATAGACAAGCAATGAACATAGTTGAGCAAGTGTCTCTGTGATATGACGAAGCATCCTTTGGGTATATGTCTAAGAGTGGTATAGCTGGATCTTATCGTAGATTTAATTTCCATCTTCCAGAGGAACCGCCACACTGATTTTCATAGTGACTGTACGAATTTGTATGGATTTATAAAAGAATAAATACATAAAGCTAAATTGAAAAAAGTTAATGAAATAATCTTGGTGAGAGATAATGATAGTTTGGTAATTGAGAGAACACTGGGGGGTAGATTTTAGATGAATTTCAAAGGATTCATTCAAATGTTAAATGTGAAGTTAGAACAGTGAAGATGTCTTCAAAGATCATGTCCTTAATATGTGGAAGATGGGAATTAACTCACCTACTTACAAGAACTGATGGCTAGCTCAGGGATTTGTTTTCATAATATAGCTGTACTTACTGAAGAATATAACCTATTATTTCATTTACAATTTCTGGCTAAATTAAAGAATATGAGCTTATAATTTTGTTTATATAACACAATTGCCTAAATTTGTCCAATTTAAAGTTGAAAATTTGAATAGGTCTTTGGATAAATTAAAGTGTTGTCACAGAATTAATTTTAATGAGACTAACTCACACAGGATTAAAGCCAAACATTTTTAAATATGCATAACTAGGTGATTGGTAAGGAGCCATTTCTAAACTACTGGGGCAACGAGAAACCTTTTAAATTCTTTTAGAGAAAATAGACATGAAAGCCTAAATACAAATAACACCAAAAGAAAATACAGCCCATTCTCAATATGATTTTGGATTCAATATCCTAATTAAAGTACTAATGAGTCTAAGTTAAGACTATATTCAGAACACCAAGGAAGAGTAGTCCTGTAACTGGAGTTCACATATATATTAAAGAATCTACTAACTTAAGGAAAATGAAAGTTATAACTGGAATGGATAATAACTTACAGCATTGAGAATGCTATCAGCTATATTCCAGGTACTCTTTTAAGTATTTTACATCTATATAATTAATTCATTAGAAATTCTGTGATGAATGTAGTATTTTTATCTTCACCCTTTACATGAGAAAAGCGAAGACAAAAACACACAAAGAAAGCTTAACTAATTTGCTCAAATCCACACAATTTGTACACAGGAGACCTAAGATACAAACCCAGGGTAACTTGTAATGTGAAACCACTCTGTTGTATTGTCTCCCAATTAGAAGATAGTAGTAACACTGTAATATTTATAATTGACTAACAATTATTACGTGTTTACTCTGTACTAAACACTAAGCACTCTAAATGAGTCATCCCATCTTTACTATGAACACATGATGTGGATTTTCCCACTATTCCATTTCACAGATATGAAAAGTAAGGTAGAAATTGGTTAGTAAATGCCTCAAGAAAGCATGGGTCTAAGTAGTCATTTAGGGTTTGTATCCAGGAAGTCTGCCTTCAGAAAAGAAAATATATTACCTCTGAAATATTTGAACAACTATTCCAGATTTAAAGATAACAATGCTGAATAAACAATTTCATTATTAAAGTGAATTTTAAAAGATGTTCACTGAAATTATTTTGAAGGCATATTTAAATACATGTTTCATATTCTACTTATGGAAGTAACTTGGCCAGTAGCAGGATTTGTATAGACCCAAGCAGTGTTCCTTAATAAAGTTTTTACCGAGGTGTGAAAACAGTTCAGTGAGAAAAGCAGTATCACATTTATATGTCACTGAGATGAAGTCTTGATCAGGGAATTCATAAAATATAGTTACTAATGCCTACTTACTAACACTGAAGAGTGCCAAGAAATACATGTTTAATAATAGTATTTTGTGAAGGTATAATAATAGTACCCACGTTAAGTGAGAATGCGATAACAAGATGAATTTGTTCTGGCTGGTGGGAATGAACATGAATTTAACCATTCTGACTACTTGCAAATGTAAAACTGAAAAAAAAAAACTTTAACTTTCTTACAGATAGCCAGATTCCCTGCAAATTTGTAATCTTCATTCTAGATAAGACAGTGACAAAGATTTCTATTTAAGAATGTTTATTCCTACATATTTTTAACAGTAAAATATTAAGGTAGAACATTAAATTATTGCGTTTTAAATTATATTCTTTAATAGGATACATTCATCCAGCTATTAGAAAACTATTAATGGTGCATTAACTCTGAAGTTGTACTTCATTTCTGGGTTTCTCCCGTTCCAGTTCCTCATACAGACTCACAAACCTTTCCTTTTTTGCTTCTTCTATTTTGATAGGACAAATTAATAACTTTGCTTTGATTATTTATATTTTTGCACAAGGAAACCCAATTCACATTGATTATGATTATATGAAATAAACCGGGCTAATGTAGAATAATAGTAAAAAAAAAAATCATGATAAGAATAACTTTTGTAAAGGTGAGGACATGAAAAGAATGTTGCATAAGTCTAATAATTCTTATTATTATTTAGTTTTTTATTCTCTTCTTTATTATTATTATTAGGTTATTATTCTCTTGGAAAGATCCTAAAGCATGGATTTATATTTAAATGGTTTGTTTAGATAATGAGCACACAAAGTATCGGAAGGGCAGTGAGGAAAAAACAAAAGACAGAAATACGGTACCCAATAAAGGGACCTTAGAATGCCAGTAACTAAGCACTGTGAAACTCCCAGAATCAGTGCAGGAGGACAGGCTTCATTAATCTCTGTGGCCCTGCTGACAAAAGAGCTAGGATATTTATATACCAGTCTCTGCTGGCCACTAGTTAAGAGCTGTTGCTTTGTGAGAGCAAGTGTCTGTGGACTGTAATGCATTTCTAGTCGGTACTGTGCACTGGAAGAGTCCTCTTTAGCTGCAGAGGACGCTCCAAAGCAGTGGAAGTCTGGCTGGCTCCATAATGGTGAGACCTGGCGTTTAGATGATTGGGCAGTGACAGTATCTGCTGTACCATTCTGATAAGCTTCTGAGTGCTGGTGGCACTGGTTCATGTACTTAGATAGCAGGAGATTTTATTTTTTCTGTAAGATAGTATTAGAACCTCATCCTAGACCTCTTCAGGAGAAGTTGGAGATAACAACCAAGTTGGACTTCAACTAGCATGCTTGTTTACTGAAAAGAAAGAAAGAACGTTGGTTATCTCAATTCACTTATAAAACGGTGATCTGTAAAGTACTAACACAGTCATATCTGCTTGTTGGCAAGTTTGTATGAATAACAGGGAACATGACTGCCTCTTTAAGACCAGAAGGAGCTAGATTCACTTTAATCCTCTGAACCAACCATCCAGCAAACCCAGTGAGAAATGATGCTGTCAACTTGCAATGTACAAACTATAATTTCCCTTTATTGCAAGGGAAGAGGGATGCTGAATTCATCTCTAACTACTATTGTTACATTCTGACAACCACATGAGAAGATAAATGAACATTTCCATGCTTTTTAAAAACATTAAAATATCAAAGCACTTAAAAATTGTTCCAAGCGGCTAGTTCCTAGTATGGTGTCTATTACACTAGGTACTTAAAATACAGTTTTTGAAGCTCAGTTATTAGAAGTGAATTTTCAGGACTAAACTGATTTTTGTACGTTTATTCCTCACACATTGAGTAGCTGCAACCAGTTGGACACTGCTCATTTAGGATTTTGGCTAGCTAGATGCCTGTGTGTTGTCTTTAGGAGACAAAAGTCAGGTCTCAATAATGTTATACTCAAACTTAGCATTAGAAGTCTTCCCCGATGCAGAGGAAATCTTAATACAGAATATAAATTTTAGAGATTTGTTTGTCTTTCTAAAGCTCTTCCTAGTCTCCTTCAAGCCTCCTTTCCTTTCTATTCCCCTTCATTACTCTAGCTCTCTGACAGCCCCTTTAATAGGAAATCAGATCACTAAGACTCCTGGGAAATTTACAGAAGATTGCACAGAGGGACGATCTCCACATTCCCATCTTTTCAGTAGACACCATGTTTAATTGATAAGTTTGAGCATAGTGAGTAATATCACACTTTCACTCATTCTTCAGGACTCCTGAAATGTGTATACTGTGTGGCTGATTTCATACCTGCCAAGGACACTTAACCCCACTGTTCCGGAAATCGCAAAAATATGTAGTTTATTAATTACTTTGGGTCTCCCCTTCATTAGTAATTAATTGCATCTTGTGTTTTCTGTGTCTGTGTGTCAATTTTGTGACATTTTAAAAAAGAATTATTAAATGATCTCTATCTCTTTTCCTTTCAAATAATTGATTCCTGTGCAGCTTGGCTCCACATAGAAGGCTTTGAAGTATTTTTGCTAATTAAAATTAGTGCCATTCCACCATGCTCATAGTTTTGGAAAGAGATATGTAGTATCAATAAAAACATCTACAGTCACTCCATTTACTTTATTTAATAATTCATTTCATCGCTGATTACAATAGTCTGTTAAGAAAAGTCTGAGGACTAAGAGTTATAGAATGTGGGGTCTGGGATCAGGCATGACTGTGCCTGCAACTATGTAAGTTGTATGATTCTGTACAAGTCATTCAGATTATCTTTGTCTAGTTTTTTAATCAATACAAATGAAGAAAAGTATTTTGTTTCGTATGAAATACTCTAATAAAAAGCTATCAAGTCAGTAAGGCACCATGTATACTAACGTACTATTATTACTACTTTTGGTCACACTATTACTCTCTAGTGGTTGTTTTTATTGGCTAGGATAACCTATTTCCATATTATTATAGAGATGGTTTCTTACTGAGTTAAGCCTTGGCATCAGGAGAGATTTTACTATAGAGAACATCTTAGAAGAGTACTTTGGGTATGAGTCACTCTCAACTTGGAAGAAGGAGGCAATATTGATGGCAAAGTTAAGAGTATGAACAAAGCTTGAAACGTTTTAGTGATGAAGAATTATAAGAATTTTGTCAGACTCAAGACCTGCACAGATTCAAGCCAGAAAAAATCCCAGCACTGAGAAGGGGAAGTGGATGCAAAGTCCCACCCCTAAACAAGAACCTATTTGCAATTGATAACTGATTTTTCTCTTGTGGAGTGTCACTGGGTAAATCAGCCACACATAGGTAGGTAGGCTGTGGTAGGCAAACACAAAACAAACTTTATTTTTTTTGTGGACTTTGGTTTCATTCTTTGGCTTTTATTCTTTTTTTTTTTTTTTTTACCTTTTTCTTTTCTTTTTTTTTTGAAAATGAGAGAAAGAATATGAAGTTGGGTAGGTAGAGAGGTGGGGAGAATCTGAGAGGAGTTGGGGGCAAGGAAATTAAGATCAAAACATATTGTATGAAAGACTTTTTTTTTTCAAGAAAAAAAGAATTTTTTCAGGAGCCTCCTTAGATGTGAATCTTTTAAAACATATATTTATTTTCTAAAAATGTATGTGTATGCATGCTCGCATGAGTTTATGTGAACTATGAGAATGCAGGTACTCATGGAAGTCAGAGTGTGTTGGATCCACGGGAACTGGAGTTACAGGTGGCTCTGAGTCACCTGATGTGCGTGTTGAGAACTGATCTCAAGTCCTCTGCATGAGCAGTAAGCACTCTTAACCACTGAGCCATCTCTCCAGCCCCGAGAAGAGAGTCTTAAAGTCATAGGGAAGATTAGATTAAACTAGGCAATGAAAACTATATCCTGTGTAGCATGGCATCCCTGCAGATTTCTAGAGAAAATAAGACAGCTATGAAGAGGATGCTTAGGTCATAGTAGAAAGTGGGTTTGTTTATGGCAGAGGATGGGCCAGGCCATGGCAGAGAACCAGTGAAGGTAAAATTTAGTTAAAAACAACATTCACTGTGTACAAAATGCTTACCAGGTAGTGAACTAAGCCTTTCTTTCACAAGCTTAATACTATTTAGTCCTATGGGCAACTGTGTCAATTCAGTCCTAATATTACCCTCAGGTTGCAGGTGAGGAAACAAGCTAAAAAAGATTAAATAAACATCCACGTTTATCCACCTAAGTGGGCAGAGAGAAAATCTTTCAGACATCATGCTCTCTGCTCTCTGCATATTTCTACTTTAACCAACTTTTTTTTTTCCTTCCTTGCAAACTGCTAGACCATGGAGAAGACTTTGCTCATCTGACTATCTTTCATCCAGGACAGGACTGCTTTGTGACCCCCCCAAGCTTTGTTCATTAGCACACATAGTGCCTCTTGTGGTAGGCGCCCCACTGTAGGGAGAAGGGGTGCCTGGTGTTTTCCTCTTATGGAGCTGATGTGTCTGTCTTGCTTTAAGTGCTGTCATTTGAGGAACAGGTTATGGGATGAATCTTCCTCCCTCACGATAGTTCTTCAGATATACACTGTCAAGTTCCTCTCTTGTCTTTTTCTTAATTGAAGTATTCATGTTCCAAATTATTTTCATATAACCCATTTTCTAGATAATTAATACTTCTAGCCTCTTTTTCAGAGAAATATATTTTAGTAAGTAAATTAATTCTAGTCAGGACATGGGCAGAATACTGTAAGGTGATGTGCCTTTATTTTAAGTTTGGATGCTATTGTTCAATAAAAGCAAAGCAATTTCTATTTTTATATAGGTAGTTGTATTCATGGGTGTGCAAAGTTTCATTAGATTTCATTATCAGACTACTTCCTTTAAGATTTTGGAAGTGCATTTTCTAGGTTACATGGTAACTGTGAAGTAATTTCATAACTACCCTAACTGCTCCTTCAGATGTAAAATAGAGCTATGCCTAACTTGTAACTCCATGAGTAACTGAGTCATGGAGTTTTGAGAGCATGATGAGGTGATACAGTTGAGTCTCTTAGTCAATTGCTGTTACGTAGCTTCCTCTCCCACTCATAGTAAAGATTAATATTTTCGTTGGAGTCCATAAAGCCCTTTCCAGCTCAACTTTTTAAAAATCTCTCTGAATTCATCTCCCACCATCCTCTTCCTTTCTCTCCTTGTTACAGTCTCATGGAACTCTCTTTTCATAGAGCCAACTCCCCACCTGTCCTTCTGCTTTGGTGTCTGTTGGCTTCTCACGGATGTGTTACCTGACTATCTTGTTTTACGGTGTTACCCTTTCCTTCCTTCTTTCCTTCAATTCCCACATTCATTCCTAGCTTGATTATTCTTAGTATTCACCCTTCCATTTTCCCTGTTGGAGTTTAATGAATTTTGATTTGCTTTAGTTGTAATCCTCAAGAAAATATTTTTCTTTTCTCCAATTTTTATTTTTAATTTTATTTCTATTGTTTGAGAATTTCATATAGTATATTTTATTTTATTCTTTTCTGACCCTTAATTCCTCCTAGATCGTCTCCTCACGTTCTTTCTCTATCTTAAAAAATGGTGCAGAGAAATAAGCCACTAAAAACATAGAGTCTGATTTGTGTTGGTCAACTACTCCTGAAAGTGGAACCTGCCCTGGACAGTGGTTCATATATCCAGTGTCATTCCATTGAAGAAAACTGACTTTCCCTTTTCCAGAAGCAATCAGATATTTTCAGCTTTATTGGTGTCTAATTGACTAAGCACTTATAATTAGGTTATATAATGTGGTTTGTTTGAATGTGTGTATGTGTGTGTGTGTGTATACATGTACCTACATGCATACAAACATTCTGAAATAATCTTAACAATTGAGCTAACATATCCATCATCTTACTTAATTATTGTTATTTTGTACACTTCTTATCCACTCTTTTGGCAAACTGCAAGTGTACAACAGAATATCAATAACTGTAGTCATCAAGTTTTACATTAGGGCTCAGGAACTGTATGTACTAATCAGTGCCTCCCATTTTACTTCACCTTACCCAGTAATAACTATTGTTTTACTCTTTGTTAATTGTGAGAATTCAATGATTTCTTTTTTTAAGATTTCACACATCAGTAACATATGCAATAATGACCTGTGTCCGGTTATTTAATTTAACTTTATGTCATCCAGGTTCTTCCATGTAGTTGCAAATGGCCAAAATCCCTCCTTAAAGGTAGACTAGTAGTCCATTATAAAATATGTCTTCCAAATTTTCTTTGTTTCTCTTTCTTTGGACCCAAAGTTAGTTTTCAAATATTGGCCACTCTGAATAATGCCAACATAATACAGGAGGCAGATCTGTCTGTGAGAAACTGATTTTAGTACCTATGGAGAGGTACACAATAGTGAGATTTCTGGGTCATATGGTGGCTACATTTTAAGTTGAGGGGTGGGAATCTTCATGGTTTTATCCACAATAGTTAAATATATGACTATCAACAGTACCAGTGCTTGTTTTTCTCCAAACCATTGCTAGCATTTATCATTTTGTCCTGTTGATAACAGCATTCTAACATTTGTGGAGTGATATCTCATTGTGGTTTTGATTCTCTTTTCATTATGATTAGTGATATTGTTGGTCATTGGTATGCTGACTCTACAAAATATGTATATAGTTATGTTGCTCATTTTAATTGGGTTAGTTGTACACTGTATAATGACTTTTCTGTCAGTAACAGAGTGTGTATACCATAGTAACCTCATGAGATTACAATGGAGCCAAAAATTCCTGTCCTCTAGTGATGTAGTTTTGTAACATCACAGCATAATGTATTATTCATGTGCTTCTGGTGATGCTGGTGTAAGCAAAATTCCTCACTGCCAGTCATAAAAAGTATATAATTATGTATACTACTTAATACTTGACCATGATAAATGACTATGTTTCTTATTTATATCTTTGCTATACTATAACTTTTTTGTCATTATTTGAGAATGTATTTTCCCCCTTATAATAAAAAAGTTTACCATAAACCACTGTACTGCATAACACTGTCAGCGGCCACATATATCTTGGATTTACTGCCTCTCTAGATTACATTATTTTTCTTGCATTTGATTGAATCTCGTGCTGCATTTGCCCATTATAGTTGCTAAGGACAAAATCCATTGCTTATATTACCAGCAGGAGGCCATGACAAGTGACCTGCAAACACAACTTTAAGTGATTAAAAGCAACGAAGGTGGAGAAACTTTTATGGTGTATTAGATACTCTTCTTGTTGCTATGATAAAACACCTGACAGAGTGACTTAAGGGAAGAAAAGGGTTTTTTTTATGTTGTTGGTTGTTTGCTTGTTATTGTTATTGTCTCATAGTTTATGGGGTACAGTCTTTCACATCAGGGGAAGTATAGCCCCTGGAACAACGTGGTCCATGGAGCTTGCTGCAGTTGCTCCTGTTGCTGTCACAGCTAGAAAGCCGTGAGCAGAACCAGATCTAAAAACCTCAAACGCCTCCTCTAGTGGCCTCTGCTTGCCAGAGTAGCCCTATCTAACCGTTCCAGAACCTCGCAAAACAGTTCCACTAGCTTGTGACCAAGTGTTCAAACACACAACCCTGTGGAGAGCACTTCACGTCCAAACTATAGCAGGTGGCTCTTGCTATCTAGTGAGGTGTTATGCTGCTTGGAATGAGAATGTTCCAGCAAGCTCACATATTTGAGCACTTACTTCCCAGTTGGTATTGTCTTTTGAGGAAGTTTAGGAGGTGTGTGGCCTCGTTGAAGGACGTATGTTACTGGAGGCTGGCTCTGAGAATTTAGACGCAGACCATTTCCAATTTGCTTTCTCTGCTTTGTGCTTATCGTTAAAAGAGGTGAGCTCTCAGCTTTTTGTTCCCACCACTATGCCTGCTGTCTGATGCCTTGCTGTCCTTCCATGATGGCAATTTACCCTCTGGAACCATAAGACAAAATAAACTCTGGTATAACTTGCCTTGGTCCTGGTGTTCATCATAGCAACAGAAAAGCAATTAATACAGGCACAATCGTCCCAACTAGGCTTAAACTCTTAAAGAATAAGAACAAAATGATGAATGATCTTAGGGGACCAGCTTCATGAAAACAACCAGACTGAGGAAATTAAGAAGGAATTATATCGTATATGGAGGCACTCATGATACCCTGCACTAAAAACCAGACAGAGACGTACATCTCTCTCAGAGCCATAATGAGTGTGGCTAGAGCAAAATGTTGTGAGGGTGATTAAAAACAAGCCTGGTCTTGACTATGATCTTGAATTTACCTCTACTTCTGAATGTTTTAAACTACTCAATAGTCATTATTCCTTACATAATATGAAGAGAGCTGTATGTCTGTGAGTGTGCAGGCAGCTGAAGAATTTTTTGAAACTCTAGAGAAGCTGACTTTTGAAAAAAAATTGCCTGCCAGAGCAAACCTTCATTATGGATGTAATGTCCTTATTCTGAACTCTGATATCTAAACATACTTCCATTCATATAAAGAGGCCAATTTAATGCCAGATTTAATGCCTTTTAAAGACTGGATAACAATCTTGCTTGACGTTATTGTTGCGGACCATAAATTTAATTCAGCTTGCTTGTGTTCTGGCATGCTGAGCATCCTAAGACCTTCAAACATTTTGACACTAAGCAGTCAGGTGTCTAGGAAGCTATCTCATCTATGTGTAAGTGCACCCTAGGGTATTTTCACAGTGACGAGATCGTGTAACTATGCATTTTTAGGACATATCCTAGTTATTGGGTGATACATGATTATTAGGGTATTTTGTATGTTTTTGCCTTTGAGTTATATGAAGTCCTTATATATTTTGGATATTAATCCCTTATTGTATTTGCAATCATTTTCTTTCGTTACACAAGTTTGGCTTTTCATTTTGTTGGATCGTTTGCTTTGCATGGAATTTTAGATTAAGACTTTCTTTTCTTTTCTTGCCAAATCTTAAAAAAACAAAACAAAATAACATTGACAACTTAAATGCTAGTCAAGTTCTCTCTGTATGTTTACCTCTAGGAATTTTGTAATTTTAGGTCTTATATTTAAATATGTAACCCATTTTTAATTTAGTTTTGTATGTGATGTAAGACAAGAGTAATGTCAAGTTTTTGTATGTATTTAATTATTTGATTGAGGAGGTGTGTGTGTATGTATGGGTGTTTGCATGTTTTTTAAAACTAGTATACATAATCCTTTTGATGGTAATTTATGGTTCAGTTAATATAAATATTACCTAGTTCTTTTCTGACCGTGTTTTATAGTTTGATGATGTTCCTATCTAAACATATAACTGAACTATATAGCATATAGTTACTGACAAGAAATAGCTACTTCTATTGTGCCTATTTGTATAAATTCTGAGACTTTGAGGATCAATAAATAATTAAATGCCATATCACCATATCACCTCTTCAGTTTTTTTTAACATATTTCTTGCTGCCTGGGAAAATGGCTAGTGGGTATAGGCACTCTCTGCCAAGCCCAGTGAAGTGAGTTTGATTCCCAGGACCCATGTTGTGGAGAAGAGAATCAACCCTCCTAAGTTGTCCTCTGACCTCCACATGCAGCATGTACACTAACTCCCTAAAAAAAAATAATTTCTATCATTTATGATCACTTTCAATGAAAAACACTTTCCAGTTTGCTCATAAGTAATAACAGTAAGCACTCAATAACTGGGACACCTCTCTTCTACTTTTAGATATTAGTACCCCTGGCTCTTGGCCTTTTGTATTCTGATTATGGTTTCCATCATTGGCTCTCTTAGTTCTCCATTCTTCGCATTCAGGATGAACTATATCTGAACCTTTCCTGGTGTTTCAGCTGGCAGATAGAGAGTTGGGGAACTCTTGTCCTCCACAATTGTATGAACCAGCATCTACAATAAACCTGTGTGTGTTTGTCTGTCTGTCTGTCTCTGCCTGCCTGTCTTATTAGTTCTATTTCTCTAGGGGATCCTGATGAATAAGGACTTACAACAGCACATGAGAGAGTTCTGTGAAGGTCATGGAGTGAAATGTTCTACCTCAATAACCTCTACTGTCAGTCCCACTGGTGTTTGGTCCCCATGTCTTCTACACACTTTCATATCCTGCTACTCTTTCTAATGTCTCTGGTTTCCTACCCGCTTCATGAACACAGTACTTAATCTGACTCAAGGCCTTGTGCTTGCTAGCGTGCTTATCTTTTCTTAGACTCTGACTTGCTGCACACTTTTCCTGCAGGCAGCTTTTGACTTGCTTTCTAATTTTATTAAAAGTTATCTCAGTGTTAGTTTTCAGAGAGGCTTTCTCTGCACACCTTATAAAACTGGCACTCTCAGCATCCATTTCAAATATTTTTTTCTAATAAAACCATATTTGTATCAGTATATGGTACTGCCTTATATATCATTTTTAGGCATACTTCTTTTCTCATAAATGAGACATAAGGATTCAGGAGGAAAGGGACAGTGTCTCTCAGGCTCATGACTAAATTATTCTTTCTGGAAAAGTATCTGACATTTAGTAGGTGCTCAGTAAATATATTGTAAGATGAATGAATACAGATGCTTTTGTTGACATAGTTTTCTATCTCCCCACCCATCTAGGGATTTCTAAACTCTATTAATACCTTCACTAAAATACGATTTATTATCAGAAACCGTGTATGGACTTGGGTATAGTCTGTTTGTATAGAAAGGCTGAACCCAGAAGCTGATTCTTCATTCTATCCTAACTCTTCTCTCTGTCTCTATGCTTCTTACCACTCTTAGCAGTTAAAAAGGGAAACATGTGCTCCTGTTGTTTGACTTTCAGCAGCCACTGCTTTTGGCTTGCTTGGAGTCCTTGAGCTTTTGGAAATTGCTTCCTTATGTTGTCCTCCCATGATGGAAGCTCTTGTCCAGTGACTCAGTGGGCATAGAATTGCTCTAGTCCTGTGGCCTCTTTATAGGGTCAGGTTGATAGCTCTGATGTACGGTTTTCCAGGCTAAATATTTTGGCTTATCCTTGGCTTATTAGAAGGTGGTGATATGGAAGGCTAAGTCAAATGTTATTACACTCATGTATTCTTTTTTCCTAGGGAACACAGTTCCTATCAAATCACTTTCACACCAATCAGGATCCACAGGGTTTGTTTCTGAGATAACCACATCTAAGTAAACAAGAGAAGACGGTATTCTTCTTGATTTGCTTCCTCACTGGCCCATGCTTCAGCCAGGTAGCATGTACCTTGGCTGTGTCTCCTTCTCCCCCAGTATGTTCAGGTGTGTATCAGCTCTATAGGACACAGAAATAGCTGGAAATCTTCCTGGCTGGTAATTTTCTCTGTAGACAGGTTTGAAATTCTCTGTTTGTAAATTTATAGAGGAAAAAGAGGAGGTGTGTGTGTTTTGTGTGTGTGTGTGTGTGGTTGATTGCTTCTTTTCTTCATTACTGTTGCAGTCTCCTCTGCTAATCTAACCCATTTCTCTGTGTCATTCCTCCTTCACACCAGTTCAAAAGCCATCGGCATTTCTAATTGTTCTGTTCACCTCACCCACATTATTTCCTGCCAAACCACATTCCTTATTAGTGAAGATCATTGCCTAAGCTGTCAGCTCTCCAATTATGGCACAGCATAATTACAAGCATGTTAAGCAATTATTTGTTGTGCATGTCACCTCTAGTTGGTTGAGAGGTGCTTATGAACAGAAACCACGTCTTATTGATCTCTGCTTTTCCCACATGGCTCAACACAGCACCATGTCTATACTACCCATATGATGACTTGTTTTTGAGAACAAATTATAATGGCCAGCTTGATATAGAGAGGCATGGATTTTAGTAAAGCATTGTTCTTTTCTTCTCATGCTCATTGCTGAAAATATTTTGTTCTGATTTTAGTGATATATAGCTTGTCTTTTTAAATTGCTTGTTGAAAAGAAGCCTTAAATTAATCTGTGTATACTACTGTATTTGGATACTTATGAAGACTCATTTGCCAAGTGTAGTGGACTCTTTTGGTTCATCTAATGCCAAGTGTTACCTTTCATTGAATTATTGGAAGTATGGACACTTATTTATTGAAGAGATTCTAGGCTGAACTTTGTTCATTAGGAATCTGGATAGAGGCCAATTTAGCAATAGCTTATTAATCATTAATACATCTTTGTACAGCCCAGGGAAGATCAAAGCATCACCCATTTCTCACTAACTAGTTACATAAAAGTGGATTTTGTGAGATTTAAAATATTTTTATTAGTAAATTTTGTTCTTTCATTTATACACACTATGTATTTTGTCCCTCTCCCTCAACCCTCTTCCATTTTTCTCTCACTCTGCTGACACCCCCATCCCATCATCTGTATAAATCCGTGGCATCTATGTACTGGCTTTGGTTTTGTTTAGTGTCTAGCAGAGATGAATCAGGGCCTTCTGTGTGATTCAGAGTTTGGACATAACTATCAGTGACTGGTAGGCTCACCGGTGGGGACCCAACTGAACACCATACTTCTTCCTCTCCCAGAATCTGTTGCCAACAGATCAGTAATATATGGTAAGACTATGTGCATCCCTTCCTCCTCAAGAGGTGATTTTTATGAGATGAGGGTCTGACTTTTGTGGACCTAATGCCAGTATGCACATCTGCTGTGAGTTCATAGTTGCTGTGTTCTTTTCCTGTGTAGAAGATCATATTTCACAGTCCTTCTTTCTGTCTTCCAGCTCTTCCTTCCTTTCTATGCTCTTTTCTATACTGTTCTCTAAGCCTAAGGAAGTGGCATCCATGCCTTGTCTAGGGATAAGACCTCAAATGTCCTTTAATGATCACATCTTGTGCAGGAATGGATCTTTGCAGATCTTAATTTTTTTTCTTCTTTTATGAAGAACTGGTAAATTAGTATAAATTTAGATGAAGTATGGTCTAGTGAGTTCTAAAAAACTTGGGAAAGATCGAGGACAAAGGTGATTACCTGTGAAGAAATAGATACCATTTTTTAAACAAAGTAGGCCCCAGGAAGTTATTAATATTCTGTGATTAACTCATGAAGTGAAGACCTGAGCTGATTATAATGGCACAGTACTTAAGAGTAAAGTAAGAAAATTGATTGGCATGAGTTCAAGGCCACTGTGGGTTACATATTTAGCCCAGGCTGAGGTACAAAATGAACCTGTATAAACAAACAACAAAGCAACTAACAAACAAAACACAAAACAGAGAAAAAAATCTCTGCTTAATTATATGTATATATAATCAGTCAATCAACAAATTTTTATCAAATATGTACTAAGCATGGCAGCATGTTGTTTGTAAGAACTGAAGGTTCACTGTCTGTTCTGGTCAAGAGTTTAGAATCTGGCAAAACACAATAGATTTCTTTTCTTGATACAATGGTGAGTGTCGTAAGACTGTACAGAATGTGCTAAGTTATGCTGGCTTTAAGCTTAGTAGCTTTTGTTTTGAACACTTAACAGTTCCTTTCACTGTATTGGTCAGTATCTCATTGTCTCTGACTTAAAATATTACAGTAAGGTCTAGTATTTACTCAATTATCATTGTTTCATCAAATTAGTGAACAAATAGCCCCAAATCAAAATACTACAGAAATTAGAGGGGATCAGGAGTGGTCAGTGATGCTCGCAGAAGGTATTAATAAGTCAGAGTCCACATGGGAAACCTGTAGAAATAGCAAACACAGACAGTGGAGGGAGAGTTAGCAGGGAAGCTGCAGAGAATGAGGCCGTATTTATTCTGTTTTCAGAACTTTGTCTAATGTGACATTTTGCATCATCAGAAAAGTGATGTTTGACTAGCACTAAAAGCTATTTATTAATGATTCAATTGATCTGAAAAAGTTGTGTGCCAAATGCTAATTTCAAACAACTCTGATCTGTTTATTAAAATTCTGTGTTATTGTTTAATTTTTCAGCTGAGCATTTTAAAAAGTGACAATTTTTTTACATTTGACAAGATGTTTCATTAATTTAGTGTGATGACTCTCTAGCCTTTAATTACTGTATTTGAATAATTTTCCCAATTATTCAGTACTTCTGTTATTTACTGACTAATATATTCTTCGTTCAATAGACTTTATTTTTATTAAGTCTTCTAGTTAATGTAAAAATAATCAGTTTCATTATGACGTTTTCATAAATACATATCATTTTTTATATTTTGTTTATATTGGCCAATTCACTGTCCTCCATTAACCCATTCTTCCCTCTTCCCTCCCACTGGTTTCATTTCTCTCTGCTCTTGTGTCACATGTATATAAAATTAAATCTATACTCTTTGCTTTTCTTCCCACTGTTCTCTCTTGTTCCTCTCCTGCCTTAGACTCCTTCCTCTCCATCAGAGTCCTCTCCTACTTTCTGCTATATTCATTCCTTTTTTCTGTGTCATGATTGAGATTGTCTTTTTCCTCTTCTACAGCAGAGGAGGGGTATTTCATTTTGTATGTGTACCACATTTTCTTTCTCTTAAAATTGTTATTTATAGATTTTAGATATTACATATTAACTCCCAGTCAATTGTATAGTTAGCAAAGACTTTTTCCAGTTCTGTAGGCTACATCTTCACTCTGCTGAGTTTTGTTATGCTAGAGCTTTTAATTTCATAGAATCCTATATTAATTACTGTTCCATTGCTAGGAAAAGACACCATGAACAAGGAAACTCTCATAAGAGAAAGCATTTAGTTGGAAACTTGCCTACAATTTATCATCATGTCAGGAAATAGTCAGGCATGGTGCTGGAGAAGTAGCAGAGAGCTTTATATCCTGATTTGTAGATAGTAGGGAGGGGGGGAGGAGGGGAAGGGGGAGGAGGGGGGAGGGGGACAGGGATAGGGAGAGGGAGAGGGGAAAGTAGGCCTGGTATGGGGCTTTTGAAACCTCAAAGCCCATCCCCAGTGACACACCTCCTTCAACAAGGCCACACCTCTTCATCTTCCCCCAGTTCACCAACTGGGGACTAAGCATGTAAGGCTAAGGAGGGGGGTCATTCTCATTTAAACCACATAATTTGAACAAATCCCTTTTGTCAAATTATGCATTATTCCCTGAGACATGTCATTTTCAGAATGTCCTCACTTATTCATGTCTTGAAGTGAACACTTCAAAGTTACAGGTCTTACATTAGAATCCTTGATGCATTTTATTGATTTTTTTGTGTACTTTGAAAGTTAGGGATGGAGTTTCATTCTTCATGTGCATATATAATATTCTCAGTATTATTCATGAAAAGTCTGACTTTTCTCCAATGTATGTTTTTGACATCACTGTCAAAAACTAGCTGGCTGTTAATGTAGGATTGTGTCCTCAATTCTGTTCTACTGGTATTATTGATCTTTACTGATATATACCACTATTAGTAAAACATGTGTATGATAGGAAAGTTAAGTTTATGCTTAATTTAGTTAGATCATCATGTGAGTAAAATGTGTTTGAAACTAGCTTCAAAGATAAATAAAAGATTCAAATAAAAACTGTATTCTCCTAGTTATGGCTGAACACTATACACACACACACACACACACACACACACACACACACACACTTTCTGTATTTTGAACATCTATGAGTCTTTTTACTAACAATTATCAGTTGTAAAAAGATACAACTCTGATGAGGACTGAAAGCTTCACTAATCTGTCGAGTATAGAGATAAGCTTTTAGAAGGCTATTTGATACTATATTAATTTAGCAAAATAAAGGTTCACCCCCTAGGGTTTATTGTTCTGGCTAATATCACATTCCTTCTCTCAAGGCTCAGGAAACATCAGGGAAAAAGACACAGGAAGATAGCAAGAGCTAAAATTAGTGGAGGTCTAAGGTGAAAAAAAAAATCTTCTGGATGTGACAGGTTTTTGCACCCGTGAAGTCCCAGCACCTGAAGATGACTGCACAGGACTTACATAGATCAAGCCAGTCAGCATTACAGCACAGATGGAGAGAAGCACAGGAGTCCTATTAATTGGATCCAGAGGGTTATAAAAATGAGGACACAAAACTGGGAAGGGAACATGGGGAGATCTAAAAGGAGTTGTGGGGTATGGTGAATGAGTATGATTGAAATACATTGTATGCATTGTGGAATTATCAAAGAATAAATAAAAGGTTGTATTAAAAAATTGAGTTGCAAGAGAATATTTGATATCTATACCATTCTGAATCCCTCCAGAAGAGGCTTGCTCTTGCTTAGTCCCTGAGGAGGGTCAATAGTGCCGACAAAGCAAAACAATGAGACCATAGAGAAACAAAGAGCAAGGATGCAACTAGGATGGATAGTGAATAAAACTTCCACATCAATCACAAGACAGGGAGCCTAATAATCAGTCTACTCAGAATTTATTTACAGGTTGCTGCATAATAGTTTCCTCCAAGGTTGAAGCATTACATCCTGCAAGGAACTCCTCAGACAGGAAGGTAAACAACTCAAAGTAGCTCCAGGAAGTCCCTGAAACTGACCAGATTCACTAGGCCCCTCCCTGCCAGGGTAAGTAATAAAAGCTGAAAAGTCCCCCTCAGATGAAGTTGAGCTGCTAAGACTGTGAGACCAGACTGGCTTCCTGGAAGAAGCAGAAACCAGCTGATCTACCTGGAAGAAGTTAGACCAACCAAGGCACCTGGAGAAGACATTCTCCAACCTGTTGAGCTGCCTGCAGGCTGTGCAGTGAGCTGCAGATTGCCACCTTTTCTGAGCTGTCACCATGCTGGGGTGAGCCTTGGTGATGTACCTATCTTTGAGTTATTTCTGTACCTGCAAGTAACCCCTCACTCATATTCTTGTAAATAACCCCAATAAAACTCACGACTCACCTAAGTTTGACTATGATGGTATCAATATTGGTCAGTGTATGTGTTGCATCTCTCCAGACAAAGTTTTGTTACACAGCATAGGTCAACTGTGGAAGGATGTTCAGAAACAAAGTACAGTCTGGAATAAATGATTCTTTGGTTTAAAGAAATGAATGTATCTTCAGGGATATCAAGAGCAGTCAAGGCAATATGGTCTTATCCAAGGTGCAAAATCACACATCTATTACTATAAGCCTAGTTATACAAGATAGCTTATCAAATTTGAAGAAAATACAGAGATGCAATTTATAGATTTATCAGAACTTAATAGACAGATTGAAAGCATAAAAGAACAAACAAATTTCTGAGCTAAAAAACACAATTTAATTAAAATTAAACAAGAAAGCAGAATAATTGATCAACAGAAAGAAAAAGTGAGATTGAAGACAGGCATTTGAAAATATGTAATGGAGGAGTGAAATGATTGAGAATGAATGAAAGAGGGAAACCTGAAGAAAGAAGGAGAAAAGATTTAAGAAATAAAGAAAAGAAGAAGATTATTCAATGTTATAACATCATATAGCTTTCTAAACTTGGATAAAAGTAGAAATATCCAGGTACAAGAATGCCCAAAAATCGAACAGACTCAAGTCAAGTAAGACCACGCTGGAGCATATGGTAATAAAGTCTAGGTAGTCCATGACAAAGAGAATCCTGGAAACAAGAAGGAAAATGGCAGAACTAACATGTATGGGATTCCCAGTATGCCTGGCAATTGATATTTCAGCAGAAACCTTCCAGTACCTGAAGGCGAAGAATCAGAGTCAAAGTGGTCCAGGAAGAACGATGAGAGAATCAACATGGTCCCAAAGGTGTGTGAGGGGATCAACAAATATGCCCAAATATGTCCTTCTAAAAACGGAGCTAGGAAGACCTCAGACAAACAGAACCCGAAGGAATTCTTCACCACTAGATGTTTGTTACTAGAAATTGGAATATAGTTCTTTAATTATATTCCAGAAGTACACTGTTGTAATAATTAGAGTGATGAGTGAAATAAACTGTACAGGACAGTACACAAATATACAGATATATTCATATACCACATATATTAAATAAAGGTGTACATGCCCACATATTACATAAAGGTGTTGTGATCAAGACTGACCTCATAAATCAGCAGCGATTCCAGAAGATCATATAACCTTGACCCATTATGGCCCTTTTGTTTTCATTACTACACACTGATATGTTTGCACAACAATAAAATCACCTAACAATAGTTTTCACCAAACATATTAGTATGATAACGTGATGCATGAGTGTGCTAGGAGCTGCTCTCCAGGTAGGATACACCAGAGTGAACAAAATAGATTGATGCCCTGCCTCCGCAGAATTGTATAAACACACTTATAACTACAAGAAAGTAAACGCTTGAGATCATTGATTGCTCAATGGACTGCAGCATGCTCAAAGAACACATTGTTTCTGGTGAAATTCCCATGCTTATTTGTCATGAATAAACAGTCTGTGCATCTCTTGTTCTGAATGGCTAACGGTAATAGGTCTATGTCTGAGAGCAAAATTTGACCTACGTTTCTAAATAGCTGTATAAATATTTCTTTCCACTCTGGAGCCTACATTCTCATTTTGAATTTTCATTTATCAGTATCAAATGTGATTGCTTTTTCTCAATATTATGTAAAAGGAAAAATTCTGTTGTTTTTTTCAATTTGAAGCAAACAGACTACAAAATATCATGCTGTGTTAAAGGGATGAATGTCTCTGAAGGAGAAAAATATTCAGCAGGAGCATCGCATAAACAAGAATGAAAAAAAAAAGAAATTATTGTGAACTGCAGCTGATAAAGACCAAAAGGACTTTGTGCCATGATTTTCCATAAAATAGTGCCAAATGGGAAGTCTGTATTCCCCTCTACCTCTCTTTCTTGTAATTTTCCTACAATATTAAATTGGCTTTGGTTTGATTAAAGGGATTGCTCATGTAGTTAGATCCTTTCTTCTCTCAGCTTCTGGTTTTAAAGACCAAAGCTATTACCCTCTGATGGGTGTTTGATGATCTGTGCAAGATGGGTCACAACCTAACTTCTCAAAAAAGACAGACAGCTCAGTTAAAAGATGACAGGTGGTAGGAAAGGACACTCTGGTTAGCTTATTAATAATTTGTTTTAAAAGAAATTCATGGATGTTTGTGAAGAGAGAGTAAATCTGATGAATAGCAAACTGGCCACACTGATAAGGAAAAAGGGGAAATTGCTATCCTGTCACTATCATAGATGAGCTTTGGGATGGTTGATACTAGACCTTACAAAATGTTTTTGTAAATATTTCATCGAAAAGGTAAAAATAAGGGCAGAGTGGCATGATGGTTCAGTGGCTAAAGGTGCCTGCTGCTAAAGCTGAGTTCCACCTCTGTGATCTGTGTGTCAGAAGGAGAGAACTGAGCACACAAATTGTCCTCTAGTCATGCATGCCTTGCCTTGGACGTTCATACATGCAAACACATATGCACGCACTTACCTAGTTCTCTCAAGAATGAGACAATGAGACAGGATCATGGGTTGAAGGCCAACCGAGTCTATATAGCAAGATCAAATTTCAGAACAATGAACAGACTTTGTACTTTTAAACTACTTTGAACAAAATACAACCTTTTCTTCACTTTTAACTTTGAAACTCTCATAATCAAATTCCAGCAGAAAACCAGTTTCCACCACACCAGCAAGTGTTGTTCTAAGAAACCCACTGTAGTGTAATGTTAAGCAGACTAGTCCTTGTTTTTTGTTTTTTGTTGTGTGTGTGTGTGTGTGTGTGTGGAAACTTTGGGAAGAATATTGTTATGTATTCCTTAATATATTAAATTCACAGCGATTTTATTTGATCATCTTTTAAAAATAAGTTGTGTAAACTAACTCTAACTTTCTCTTCCTCTTCCATCCCTAGCCACTAAAATCTTCTATCCAATTAACTGTCTTCATCATGCTTTTCCATCCACATCCTCTGGAACTAACTCCTCTGTCCCTTGCCACTAGCTCTAACTGTAACTCCTTGGTCCCTTGCCACTAAAATCTTCTATTCCATTAACTGTCTTTATCTGAGCCTAGTTCCTGCCTGCCTGCTTTCCCATATTCATCCTCTGGAACTCCTCTGTCCTTGCTGGTCTAGCTCTAACTCTAATTGACTTTTCCAGTTTCACTCTCTCTTAAAAAGCCCTTCCAAGCTGTTCCCAAAAGTCCAAATGGCTTCCATAAGGTAACCATAAGGAAGGCTGGATAGTACAAAAACCTTGTCGAAGCATCTCTGTTACAAAGGTGTTTTAAAGAAACCTTTATAACATAATGAGTATTATAGGCAAAAATCTAACATCCCTAACTCATTGCAGAATATCTTAAAAAATAATGGAGAGGTCATCTTTCACACAGTGGGTCATAATTCCACATATAGCAAGAGAAAAATCTGTATGTCTAGAAAAATTCTTTGCGCGTCAGAGAAGCTCAGTGAATGTTTTATTATCGTTCAATCAATGTATATTAACCTTTTCTTGTGTGCAAGAGACTGATATTTGGTATATAGGACATGTATTTCAGCAAAACTTCATCTATCATGAACAGCAGCAAAGAGGTGACCTGCTCAATAGTGCATGTGTCATACATAAAATATTGTCAAAATCTGCCAAAAGTTTACACTGAGTAGTATGATGTAAAAGATTAGACAAACAGCTATGATCATTCAGAGGGGCAAGAGAATCTATCAGTGCTTTATTTTTATCATTTGTGAAAAGAAGACACAAATCAATTATTTTTCAGTTTTGTAGTAACTGTTCATTGTTGGATCTTTTTGAGCCTGGGTCTTTCTGTGCCATCTGAGCTGGCTTCAAACTCCCAGCAATTCTCTTTCCTGAGCCTTCTGAGCACTGGGCTTGCAGATACATATATAAAATGCACACAGAAGTGTCTCAAAAGCTTTTAAGAAATGAATATTCATAAGCGTGTATGAGTGTGTGTGTGTGTGTGTGTGTGTGTGTGTGTGTGTGTGTGAGAGAGAGAGAGAGAGAGAGAGAGAGAGAGAGAGAGAGAGAAATCCTAAAAACCACTAAAATTTGGCAACTCGGTATGAATGTAGCAATTACTGAATCATGTGCCAGAATATTAAGGATGAAGCCAAAGTCCAAGATGATATTCAACTAATATAGAAATTAAATTCAAATTAGGTGATGGATATGACACATGACTATTATAAAAATATAAGAGTGTTTGTGCCTTCTTGAGATGAAACGTAGGAATTACAAAAGCTGGAGGCATGGGATGCAACACCGGATTACAGGAAAGGCAATGTGATGGAGTTTATAGGAGAGTAACCATCTCCCTTGAATTTTAGCAATCATACATAAATATAGAAATGCTCTCTATTGCATGCTAATGATTGAGATATTTCTAAATTTCAACATTGCTGTGATATTTTCCTTGTTTCTCTGTGACCTCTCACTTGGGAGAAGTAGCCATATTCCATTATCTTAGGCCATTTTATTTTTGTATCTGTCCCTTTATCACTGAGAAGCCTAAGAAGCATGCTTTTATTTATTTACTTTTATTCTTTAACTTTTTTAAAGGACCTTATATGTCAATTTCCACCCTGAAAGATGGAGGTTTTGCTGTCTTATAGGTACAAGTGTCTCCCAAATTACATTCATTTTGATGCCCATTTTTCTTTTTCTTTTTTCTTCTATTAATAGAAACAGTTTTCTTCATGCAAAATATTCTAACAATGATTTTCCTTTCCCAACTCCTTCCAGAACCTTCCCACCCAATTCCATACTCTCCTTTCTCTTTCTTTAGAAAACAAATAAACAAACAGGTAAACCAAAACAGCCAAACAAGAATTTTTTAAAAAATGAAGAAATAGAGAGATAGAGATAGATAGATAGATAGAGAGATAGAGATAGAGATAGAGATAGAGAGAGAGATAGAGAGAGAGAGAGAGAGAGAGAGAGAGAGAGAGAGAGAGAGAGAGGGGAGAAAGAGAGAAGAGGGAAGGAGGGGAGGAGAGAGGGGGGATCCATAAAAACACAGAACCAGAGATCATAATATACAAGCAAAAGACCAGTAGGGCAAAAATAAAATGCATGAACAAACCAGTATGAGACAAAAAGTCTACAAAAAGAACATTGAGTTTGTTTTGTGTTGGCCATCTACTGCTGGACATGGAGACTGCTCATAATTGTGGTTAATATATCCAATGAGACTAGAAAAAAGTAATTTTTCCTTTGCAAGTTGGTGTCAATTGCAGATAGCTTCATGTTTGGGGGAAACCAGTGTCCACTTCGCCCTCTTTGTGCTAGGACCCCATGTGGCTTGAACTTGTGCAGTCTATGTGAGTTCATATGTTGCATCAGAGTCTTGTTGTATCTGGAAGATACTGTTTCCTTGGAGTCATCCACCACCACCTCTGGTTCTTATATTCTTTCATCCCCCTTCATAGTTACCTGAGCCCTAAGAAAAGGGATTTGACGAAGACATCCCATTTAGAACTTAATGTTCCAAAAATCTCTCGTGCTTTGCACACTGTCCAGTTATGGGTCTCTGTGTTATTTTCAATCCACTGTAGGAGGAAGCTTCCCTGATGGCTGAGTGAGCCCCTGATTTATGAGTATAATAGAGCGTTGTTGGGAGTTATGTTCTTGTTATGTTCCTTTAGCAGAACAATGGTTTCCAGTTTTCCCCTAAGTCCACATCCTATCCAGTCTAAGGTTCTTGGTCATATAATCAGTGTCAGGCATGGATTCCATCTTGTGGGGTGAGCCTAAAATCCAGCCATAGAGTAGTTACTTACTCCTACATTGTATCATCATTGCACCAGTATATGTTATAGGTAGATCACTGTTGTAGATCTCAGGTTTTGAAGCTGATTTGATGGTTAGTTTTCTCCTCTGGTAGAGTGCAGAGTACCCACCAGTTCCATGAACAGTAGGCAATAGGAACGAAGGCTGTAGTTACCCACCAGCTCAATTTCCCTGTGTTCAATGAGATATTTAAATGTTATATTCAGCAATAGAGACTTATGATCGGCTTGTGGAGAGAAACCAATAGCTTTGACAATAGCTTAAGCTGTTTGGGGGTTCATTGGGGCCCCCTGTGTTAGCAACTCAACTATATGGAATCCATTCCAGGCACTGGAAATTTTACATGGTGGAGAAAGATAAACACAGCTGGGGCATTGTCTTCTCTGTTAGTTGGTGACTCTATTTATTTTTATTTCATATATGTATATTTTAGGAAGCTTCTGCAGTAGTAGATTTCCATATGACCCCTCACATGGCCCTTAGTGTTAGTTGTCCCTACCCATATTCCCTCTCTTACTCTCTCATCCATTCTTTCATTTTATCCTCCCACTCCATTCCCCCTGTCTCTCCATAACTATAATTATAAAACCTCTGTGATTATATAGATTGGAACATATTTATTGAAGTCTTAAAAGCTAACATCAACATATAAAAAAATACAATACTTGACTTTGGGCGTGTGGATAAGCTCACTCAGGATAAGCTTTTTTTCTAGCAGCATCCAATGACTAGAAAGTTTCATAATTTCACATTTTAAATAGCAGAATGATATTCTGCTGTGTAAATGGACCACATTATCTATTAATCTATTGGTACACCTAGGCTTTTTCCAGTTTCTAGCTATTATGGATAGGATAGCAACAAATATGGGTGAACAAGTATGTCTGTAATAGGATGCAGAGTTCTTTGGGTATATGGTCAAGGATAGTATAGCTGGATATTTTTCTTTTTATTGAGAAATGGTCTCTTCTACATAGACATACCTGTCCTGAAACCCACCATGTCGAACAGGTTGACCTTGAACTCACAGAGATCTGCTTACATCTGTCTCCAGAGTTCTGGGATTAAAGGCATGCACTAGCACTAGATCTGAGCTAGATGAATTCCCAGATTCCCAAGGAACTGCCACACTGATTTGTACAATGGCTGTACAAGTTTGCACTTCTATAAGCAATGAATAAGGTTTTCCCTTCCCCCATATTCTCACCAACATGAGCTGTCCTATGTCGCATTTATCTTAGCCATTCTAACTGGTACAAGGTGAACCTAAACACACCAGCACTGGGATTGGATCCTGTGCTGTTAGAGTGCCTTCCAGAAAGTCTTGGCTTATTCTTATGTTCCTTAATCCTTTGACTAAATTTCCCCCTAGCACTTTGGAAGTTTCAGGCCTTCCTTACATTAAAATCTATCATGTATTTTAAATAGATTTTTTGACAGAGTGAGAGATAGGGATCTAGATTCATTATTCTACTGGTAGATATACACTTTTCCCATGATGGACAAGTCTGGAGTTTTAGAGGTTCTGCAAGGTAAACTGGTAGACTGTTAGCTTTCTTCACTTCATTAAGTCATCTGGACCATTACTGTTGTCCAGTGTTGTTCTTCCACACACAATTTTGTTTCTATCGTCTCATCTCACATTCATGCTGTTTTTGTGAACTTATGCTTTGAAATGCCACCTTATTTCAGGAGTGTTAAAATAAATACTTTTCTGTTTTTTATTTTTCTTCAGGGGTTCCATCAATTCTTTAAAGCAGAATTCAACTTGCAAACAATTAAGCTAATTTGACACAACATAGTACTTTGTTGAGGGAAAGTATTTCCTGACACAAAGCTTTAAAACTCGGCTGCACAAGTCTTCAGGATCCTTGATGTCTTTTTGTATTTTATTTTTGTTTATTTGTTTTTTTGAGACAGGGTTTCTCTGTTGTAACTCAGGCTGTCCTGGAACTCACTCTGTAGACCAGGCTGGCCTCGAACTCACAGAGATCTGGCTGCCTCTAGGCAGTACTAGGGAGGCCCCTAGTACTATACTCTTACTTCTCTCTCTCTCTCTTTATTGTTTTCTACCCTTGATTAAAAGGCTGAAATAGACCAAGTTTATGTACTTGGCATTCAAGGCTGTGTCTAACATTTATCTTTGTTCCTTTTTTCTCATCTCTGCTTCTGTTAGTCTGGCTTCCCTCCTTCCAGCACTTCCTTTTGCCCAATTTTGTGTTATGAAACATTGATACTCCTTGTTATATATTCGGTTGTTTAAGATCCTAAGATAAAGAATATCTCTTTCCCTTTACATACATGCAATCTAACAGGGATTGATATTTTATAATGTAGTACTGTGACATAGTGTTGATGATATAGGATTCTCAGATGAAAGTAGAGTCACTTCAAGAGACGGCTAGCATTTTTTTTTAACTTAAATTTCTATTTTTTGAGAATTTCCTACATAAGTACTATATTTACATCATTTCCACACCTAGCTTTCCCTACTCTCGCTCTCTCTCTAATTTGTCATTTTTTTATTTTCTATTGTTATTACATACATGTACACACACATACATGCACACACGCATGCACACACACATGCACACACACAAACATGCACAGTACACACACGCACACGCACAGTATGCACACGCACACACACACACACACACACACACACACACACACACAAAGAAAAAAGAGAGTTGAAATGTATTTCAAAAGCTGTCTGACTCATGTTTGTAGGAAGCCTTAGCATTAGGATTTTGTGACTGAACAGACTCAGCAGAAAAGTTGCACTGTTTGTTCCCAATAAGAGAATATGCGATAGATTTGGTATATTAAGGAAAACTTTGGACCAGAAGGATGCAAAATAAAGGGCAGGCTATGGATGATGGATACTTACACACTAGAAACACTAGTAGAAGTGAGGAGGATGGATCAGAAGAGGGCTCCTCCTGGCCAGTATGTTACTGCTGTGAGTTTCCTGAGATGCCTATCTATTTCCCTCTCTTATTCCACATCTGTCCTACCTCCCCTAGTCAACTCTTTCCTTTCAATGAAGCCTTATTACCTGCTTCAGCACATGATTTTCCTTGTTTTTCCTTTGGCTCTTAAGATTCAAATCATACATTATATGTAATTGTATATTTGAAGCTATTTTATTTGTTTATATATCTACTGTATCCTTTCTCTCTCCCTTTCAACAAAAATGCAGGCTCCCCAAAATATGTATAGTGTGATTCAATATATTTGCTTTTTAAAATTCTAAATTTTGCTCTTTATTGCTTTATGTCATCATGCATAATACTTGATTAAATATCAAATGCATACATAAGAGATCTGAAAAGCAATGTAAAACTTTCTCCATTTTTCTTTTAATTTTAAAATATTTTTGAAATTAAAATATGGCCTTGACCTGAGAGGGGGGCGGAAATAGGTGGTACATGGAAGGGGTTGGAGGGAGGAAAGGAAAAAGAAAAATGATGTAATTATATTTTTATTTCAAAAAATATATTTGCTTTGAATAATATGTACTAAACAAATATGCAGAGAGCTACCATTGTGTGCCAGGCTATGGTAGATTCTAGAAATGGATAGCAAATAAATGAGAACAGCCTCTGCTCATCTAAGGGGCAGTGCTGAGATTCTCATATATCTAGAATTAAATGATTGGTTACATATTTTATAACTACAGACAATTTCCGATTTACTTATCTTTCTAGTATTAAGCATTAAGCCTTTACTCATCCACCAGTAGGAACACTGGTGAATGTGTTGATACAGCCTTTTTTTGAGGCATCATTTTAGTTAATTATCTCTTTAATTTGAATTTTTGGCATATAAATTGCAAATGAATGAATTTACATATAAGACAAGAGAATGAAAATATTTTACTGTATTTTAATATTTTTTGAACTGATTCCAATTTGGCAATAGAGGAAATGTTTCTTCAGTTTAATAGTAAATACAAGAAAATTATGAAGATAAATCAGAAATAAGCTCTAGCATATAACTAAAATTATTTGTACCATTATATGCATATTTATTTTAATAAAGTACAATTCATGATTACAAATTCACTTAAGTTCTTCAGGATTTTTCTTATATTTCTAAGACAAAAGTTCTCTTGAGTAAATTTAACAATATAATTTATGTAGAAGTAAGTGGAAATATGTTGGGGATGTTTATTCTTTATGCTTATATGTAAAATATGTTAGAGCGGATATCTATTGTAGATATGTCACTGAGTCCTTTTGTATTACAAGGACCACTTAAATGCCATTGTGTTATCTTACTTGGTTGTAATACTTAGATACATTGAACAGAAATTAAAGATTTATGTTCTGTTATGTTGTATGTTATATAGTTATGTTATAACTTAGTTACAGGGTTATTTTATTTTCTTAGCTAAGGCTTCATTGATTTTAGGTTGATCGGTGATTGGCTGGTATTTGCTGAATGTCTGCTAGGTATACTGTGCTGCTGGAGGTCAGATGAAAAGTGAATTCTTGCTCCACAAAGATTCTCTGTAAATGCTTCTCTGATGTATTTTATTTTAATTTATGTGTATGTGTGAATGAATATTTGTAAGCTACATGTGCATGAGTGGCCAAAGATCCCTTGAAACTGTAGTTACAATTGGTTGGAATATGCCTGATGTGGGTTCTTGGAATCAAATTCTGGCCCTCTGAAAGAGTAACAAGTACTCTTAACTACTGAGCCATTGCTCCAGCATGCCGGGAATTCTTTTCTCTATTTGGCTACTTTGCCCATTCCCCACCTGATATAGACACACTGAGCTAATGTCTCAAGCTAAAGACCTCAGGAATAC